>LNAC01000151.1:1274608-1922799 GCA_002007465.1 Ailurus styani
CCCCACCCCCCAAGCCGGGAGAAGGGGGCAGTCACCAAAGGGTTTCGGGAGGGGGTGCCGGATCGGGTTTAAAGACCAAGTAACAGATGGCGGAGGACTCGGGTTTGAAAAGTTTTTGAACAGAACAGTCGCTAATAGACTTGCTTTGACGACTCCGAGTGTAACTGAAGGGTCATTTAATCTGGATGTCAAGAGAAAGACAGCAGGCCTGACGCCGTGGCACGCCCAAGGAGGAACTAGAGCATCTTTTTTAGAAGTTTGGCCTGTCATTTTCAGTTTCCCGGAAAACACTTTCCTAAGCCGATTTTAAACGGGGTTGGGAGGGTCACCTCTGAGTTCTACTCCAAAAACCTCTCATTGTCCATTGTCATATATTTTTATGCCCACCCGTGCCCCCCTCGGGTCCTCCGTTCGGAGCCGTTTGGCTTGTGTTTAGAATTGCTGGGTATCTATCTGCTGACGGCCCCGGGGAAAGCGAGAGAATTTTCTAAGTAGATTCTTCTGTTGAAGAGTTTCCTTCTACCTTCCCTCTTGCCCACCCCCCTCCCCCGGTCCATGTGACCTTTCATTCCGGTTCCTGAGCTCTCCCTGCCAAGCCCTTCTTCCCGGCGACAGGAGCCGGCGGGATGGCTCCCACAGTCCCTGAAGGAGGGAGGGAGACGCTCAGCCCCCGGCTGTCCCCCTTCTCCTGGTGCAGGGGGCACGCCCTCCTTCGATACCGGCCCCCCTCCCGGCCAGGCCTCTCTCCGACCCGATCCCACGGGCATCGCACACATTTCAAGAGCTGAGATGTAAACGCCCAGCAGAGGTTTGCTCCGTCTTTAAGGAATCTCACTAACTTTTACCGGTTTAAATCATGGCTGTCTTGCTTTGAATTAATTTGGAAGTCATTTTTCTTTTTCTCTCCCCTCCGTGGCCTCTTGAAGTTCAGTGCACTCGTTGACTTTGACCGACGGTAGGTCTGCCCTCGTAGTTTCCCATTAGTCTCAGAGAGGAAGAGGGTCCTGGAAGCACCGCTGAGCGTTAAGCGCCTCGCGTCGGTGTTGACGCGGCCAACAGGGGAGCGGCACCCCGCGGCCCGCCGTGACCTCGTGGGCCCGGCCGGCTGATGTCACGAACGTGGCCGCCCAGGCTCCCGGGGCCTCCGCGGCGGCCCTGAGCTCCTGCCGGCCCGCGGGGTCGACGGCGGGCGAGGGGCTGCGTCTGCGTAAAAAGCCGCAAGAAGGCGGCCGTGCGCCTCGTTCAAAGACTGAATGGGGTCGGTGCCTGCGGCTCGTGAAGGGGGGAGGACCCCCTCCTCTACCTAACCCTGTGATTCACAGCTTCGCGCAAATTTACATAATACAAAGGCGTAGATGTAAACCTAAAGGACAAAAATAATAATTCAGCAGCACATATTCCATTTTCGCACCGTGGGTCTGGATATGTTCCCGGTGTTGGCACATTAGCTGATTTCCAAAGCTTTTCACTCACGACGGAGAGTAACTGAACTTTCACACCACTGTTGAAAGAAGAGGCAGAGAGAGAGAAAAAAGGGAGAGAAGGAAATTGGCTTTAATGACGCTGATTTAGATTTCTTAGGAACGGCAAAAATTTTTTTAAAAATTAAGAGCGTACTCTGCGTTCAGAAGGCGGTAGGCTTGATAATGACTGGGGGTCCTTCCTTTCCAAAGGCTGTCTTCCCCTTTTATTTGGCAGATACCGACGTTTTGTTTGAAAAGCAAAATCATCACCCTTTCATATTAGTAAGACCTTCCCATTTCTTATTCCTCAAGATAAGTGAAGGCCACAACCTTTCCTGGCAGAGGGACCCCGCGGTCGGCCAGGCTCCAACTGGCCAATTCAAATACAAGATGGAAAAGCGAAACGTGGCAGCTATACGGTACACGTGATCGCTGTCGTTGCCTTTCTAGGGTTAGAGCTTTTTCTTTCTTTCCTGAGTTTGAACTTAGATACCCTTGGTAAATTCACATTCTGGAGCTGTCCTTGAGGCATTTTCTTAGTGATGCCCCGTGGAACGCAGGGCAAGGGCAAATCCAGACGCAAGGTCTATGGGACCCTAGCGTTCCCTTATGTTAGCGACGATGGCCGCAGTGGTGCTGGGGCCCTTCGGTCTCGCGCTAGGCCTCGGGCAATGAGTCTCGCGCCCAGCCGCGGGTGAGCAAGGGCGCCCTCCTCCCGTCGTTTCCATGCGGGGTGGGGGTGCAGGTGGTAACTGGAAATCCGCAACGCGGAAGACCCTTTTCCTCTCCTCTGTCTTCTGCCTCTTACCGTCCTCCCGGCTTCCCTCTTCTCTGCAAAACCCCTATGCAAAACTGGTATATTCTGTAAATTGCAATTCAACCTCTCCGTAGTTTGCATTTACATTAATTTCTAGAGCTTTTAATTAAACCTGCAAGGGCAGGAACTTAAGAGGAGAAAACATGCACTTTGTCAAGTAGTGGGTGAATTCTGCCCCCACTTGCCCCCCAGTCGCTGCCCCATAAAAAGTAAACTGTAATCCCCTTGGCTCCTCCAGGTCCCTTACTAACCTTTTAAAGCTGGATTCTTCAATTATCCATTGAAATGGAGAACAACCTTTCCCCCTTTCTAAGAAAGTTCTTCATAAGCACTTTTACCACCAATTTGTCCAGACATTTTGAGGGCTAGAATAAATGATGCCAGTTTCCTGCCCTGCTTTGGCCTCCTAAACCAGGGTGCCTTCCTCTGGGGAAGGCCACACAGCTCGTGGGCTCCTTGTTAACCAGAACAGATGGTGGCAGTTCCCTTTGCCTTGAATTGTTTTTCTGTGAAATGGGACTAAATCAAAGCCCACTTCATTCTTGGGAGGCTTAGAGATTGAAAAGAGATTTTAAAATAAACTACTTTACATATGAAAAGCTACCTATCATCTTGTTAAAAAGTTAGGCTATAAACTTTTCCAAAATATTTTTCAGACAACTGTATTTAAAAAACCACCCTTCTGCTCAATGATTCAGTTTCTGGTTAAATACATGGACATGTTAAAATACACAAAGAATCACATTTGCTAAGTTATTTTTCACAACTTTGAGGATTTTCCTTATCCTTGGGGGCCTGCTCTCCCACATTCAGTCCTGAGGTCCCCAGGGGACACTTTCTTCTGAAGAATGACGAATTAACCTTTCACAAAAGCTTTTCAAAAATCCCAGTTTGATTAAAGCAGATTTCATCTCTTTAGAGGCAGTTATGCATTTCTAAAATTAATCAACTTTCTGATAGACTATCTTAATTATATGAAAGAACACACCTAGCAATCACATAATGTAACCAAAGAAAAGAAAAACGAAAACAAAAACCAAAAAATAACCGGCAGTTTGAATGAATGACAATGAATGCAGTTCTTCAATACAGCAACTTTGAAATGTGTTTTAAAAAATTATTACCAGGCTTTGGGGGTGGGGAGGTTCTAACAAAGCTCTCTTTTGCCACAATCTGCCGCTACCCTAGCCTTTCCGTGTTTCATTTTCCACCTTCTGGAATACAGTCCTGTTGGGTTCTGACCTTTTCCTATGTAACCCCCTTTTAATGAAATTTCCCTACTTCCCTACCAAAATCTTGTTCCAAAGTTACAATTAGTTTTGCTTCCTTGGCATTTTAGGGAAATGCCCTAAACAACAAATTTCATCATTTAAATGTTTCTTTCTGCCAATCACACCCAAGAGAGGTGTTACTTGGGCGTTAGCAAGGAAGTAGTGTTAAAAGACAAACTAGAATTGATTTAAAGCAGAAAAGGACATAATTTGACACGCCACTTTTACTTTTTGCAGAGATACACAGTGTGTGTAGGGGCTCCACAAGCAAGTGTGGGTCAGAGCCCAGGAAAGGGTAACTACCCTGCCAGATGATTCTTGAATTGGAAATCAACTCTTCACTTCCTCTCTCTTGAGAACCACTGATCCTACTGATGGAAACAGATTTTAGACAGTTTGGGAATGTGTTTATTTGCTACTTTTTAGAAGACACCCACAAGTAAGCACATAAATACAAGCACTTTTAACGTAAAGTTGCAAAGTCCAGGGAGATTAAAGGCACCTGCGGTATTCCGGACTGGGGTGTGTGTGTGTGTGTGTGTGTGTGTGTGTGTGTGTGTGTGTGTGTGTGTGTGTGTGTGTGTGTGTGTGTGTGTAAAATTCTGATCTGGAACTCAGAAGCGGAAGGCAGGCTAACTTAAAGGAATGATGAAGATAGGAAACATCCCTCCCGTTAAAAAAAAAGTAGCTCCAGTCCCGGCCCAAAGCAGGGCGAGGCGTTTTCCCCTTCAAGAAGCGATGAGTTTCTGCCTCCCCACCCCGAGGGCCTGGCCCCAGCACTACCGGGGCACGCGTCTTCCTCGTCGCGGCCCAGCTGGGCTGTGACCCTGGGGCGTGCCCTCGGCCCGGGCGGGTCTCCAAGTTATTGGCGTTTTCCTGACAGCCGAGCTAGGGCTGTCAGGTCAGCACTCTGGGCCAGGACTCGGTGCGGCCCGTCGCCCTCGAGGTCTGCCGTTTTGGCTGGGCTTCCGCGGCTGAGGCCAGCTTGGGGCACGCGGGGGCGGTCTGCTTCCCCCTGCTGCTCTCTCGGTTCCGCTGCGCATTTTCCAAGCGCACCCTGCGTGTGCATCTCTGGTCTGAGGCGCACGACGCCCAGCTAGGCCTCCTTCAACTCTGGGAAACGTTGACGAACACCAACTTGCCCCTTCAGTTCTCTTGAACTTAACCTACTGGGTACGGGCCGAGGTCTGAGATTCCTCGCCTACAGGTCCAGCGTCTCTGGATCATATCTGTCCGGTTTCGGAGCCCCTGACCGACATCAGCCTCTCGCGGCCCAAAGGCAGTCTGCAGCTGCCTCCCCTCCCAACCACTGCTCCAAGGGCTGCCCTCGGCAGCGCCGGCCCTCTGCAGACCCCAGGAGGTTCGCCCCTCCCCGTCAGCTCTTCTCCTCCCACTTGGCCGGCCTTATATATAACCCGGAACCGGACGGCTGTGGCCAGACCACGGACACGCCCGGGCGAGGCCGGAGTGCAGATCCGCTGAGCGGGCTGTGATCTAGAAGGACCCTGAACCCACCCGGGACAGAATGGCCAGAGTGGTTGGTGGTACACGTTTGGCAGAGGCAGGCCTACCAGGATTTCTTCTCAATCCATTCCTCACGGAGAACTCGTTAGTACTGGCCGCGACTTATTACATGCCTCTAGTTCTTAAAACCACCTTCCTGATTAAGTGGCCATTTTACAGAGAAGTTAAGTGACTTGCCCAAGGACACAGAGCTCAGACTCTGGGCAAGAGGTGTAGCCCTTAGGAGACAAATCCAGAGTTTTGTGCCTCCCAGGGCCGGCTTACTACGATTTCCCAAACTGTGTCACGTGCACCTGGTTCTGGGTATTTCTTTAAATCGGGGGTCTTCTTCATTTGGGAAGCACATCGAATTTTTCTACTCTCACTGCCTCTTATACTCTCACACTCCGGTGCCTAGTCCCTCAAAATGATCACGTATTGCACACGGACTAAGGGCGTGATTGACCGTCTCTCGCGACTTCGCGAACCCAGGCTCAGAGCGCTGTGCTCACGGTCTGGATCCGCTTCTGTTCCTTTAAGTATCTTAGTTCGGCGTCACAGAGAAGAAGAGATTAAGGCCTCTCTGCACCCCATCTTTCAGCCAGCGCCGGGGGCAAGCCTCGCCCTTGGGATGGGGTGGGTGGGCAGACGCCGGCCGCGCGCTTCGGGGACCGCGTGGGCCCCGATCCTCTTCGGCCCGTCCCGGCTGCCCAGGCCCCTGGGCTCCACTCTATCTGCAGCAAAGTAGGGGAGCCAACCGAGCCGTCCGCTTTCCCCCATGGTTCCTGCCCGGCCGGCGAGCAGAGCCTGAAAGGAGTAGGAGACCCGCTCTCCACCGCGGCTCCCCGCAGAACACCGGGCGGGGGGCGGGCAGGGGTAGGGGGACCCCACGTAAGGTCAGGATGAGCACTGCCTTTCAGAGCTCCACAGATCAGGCCTCCAAATTCCGCACACAACTAGCCCACTGTGTTTTTGGGGGTTTGGTTTTGTTTTCTCTTGGCCCGGGTGGGACGCGTGGAGGGCTGCGGGCGGGGGCTTCCGGCGGGCGGTGGAGGCAGAGCGCGCCCGGACGACCCGCTCGCTCTCCGGGCCAGTGCTCGCCCCGCCGCCGGCGCGCGGACGTCTCCCCGGAACATCGATCTAGCACTTCCCTTACGGGACCCGGACCGGGACATCTCCATTTTCTGTCTGGGGAGCAAGACATAGAAGAGACCGAGCTGTCGCTCCAATCTCCCCGCTCAGTCCTTCTACGAAGCGCGGGGCGGGAGGGGCTGGGAAGGCCGGCTCTGGGCTCCGGCTCTGGGCTCCGGCTCGCGGGGATCCCGCGCACGGTCGGCGGGCTCGGCCCCTGCGCCCAGGGCCGGCCCCGGGTCCCCGCGGGTTTTCGCGGCGGGTGCTTGGGGGCACGCGCCTCCCGGACGGCGGACGGTCGCCGCAGGGAGGGGCTCCGTGAGCAGCGGTGGCCGGGTGGCCTCGTTCTCACCAAGCGCACCTTCCGGGAGCTCACGGACCCTTCGCCCGAAGTCTTCGCGGGCGAAGGAGGGCCACGCCGGGCCACGCCGGGCTCTGCCCGTGGGGGGCGGGGCGGGAGCCCTGAGACACTTGGCGGCGGCGTTTACTGCCAAAGTAGCAGGAAATCCTTTCTGCAGAGCGAGGGACAATGAGCAAGGACTAAGGGGAACTCAAGTGGAAAGATCCGTGAATACAAGAACGACCCACAGTTGGAGCTGAGAGGTTTGCGTTAAGCTCTGCGTGGTTCTTTCCCTTTCCGGGAAAAGGGATTATTATTATTTTACTCCTTGAGTTTGGAGAAACTTTCCTTTTAGACGTGTTATTAACAGACCCTTTCCAGCTGGATATTAGACTGCATTAGTTATGTTCTCCTGCGACACTTCTTAAACTGCCCAAAGGATGCGCTTGTGGCCCTTCCCCCAAAACACTTCGGAGGGTAGAGCTATTTCTTTTGAGTTAAAAAGGATTTTCATTTTAAAAATTTTGTAAGATTTGTTAGGCTTTCCATTAAACCCCTTTTAATGAAATAATACTTGAAAAATAACACTTGGCTTCCTTTAATAGACAGATGCTTGGGCATTCACCCTAACAGTTACACACACCAATGAACAATTATTAAGTCATTTCAAGCAATTTGCAGTTATGTTGAAGAGAATTTCTGGGCAAAAACCCCAAAATGACTTCATTCTTTTTCAGTTGCTTTACAAATTTCTCTTCGTACAACTTTCTGTGGCTCCGAGTCTGGTCCACAAAGTCGTCATAAACCTGTAAGCATCTCCACTATCTGCCTTTGACTCTGTCCTCCCTGTGAAAGCCACTGGTAGGACTGGGAATGGAGCTTTTAGACATCTGGGCAAGAAGGGAAGGAGCAGGGAACATTCAAATCTGGAGAGAAACTACAGGAGGCTGACCAGCAAAGAGGGCCTGTAGGCGGGAGAAATAGCTCACATCAGCAGCAAGACCCTGCTGACCCCAAGTGCTTTCCCCTGCATATCTGAATTGGATTCGCTAGGTATTCCTTGAGTATCTCTATATATGGCTAAGGGGGTGGGGACATCAGTCATTCATCATTCATAGTTTAGGACAATATGGGCCAATTGCTCAGAGAAGAGCTGTATCAAAGACACTGTCTTTTAGGGGAAAACAAGGGTGGGTAATTTCCAAAGCCATTTGAGCTGTGCAGCAGCAAGCATGGGGAGGGTACTGCTGAGTTTAGGGTAGCAGGACTGGAGACCTGGCGGCCCAAAGACAGGGTGCTATTGGAAGTGAGGGCAGAGAGAGAGAGGAAAAGAGAGCATTCCAGGACAAACTGCCTTCCCACCATACTGAGTTGGGAGAGTTAGTCTCTAATCCAGAAAAGGTGAAGAAATCTCCTTTCATGTTTATCTTGTGTCACAGGAGGTCTTACCCCTAGGACCCAGATTTGAGCCCCAAACAGTATCATGTAAGAACTAGATCAAAAGGATTTTTGTGGACTAGTCCTGCTACTGAGGCACCATTTATAACACGGTAAGAGAATGAATCTGGAGGTCTAAGAAGTTGTTTCACTTCCCAAATTCCCGAACTAGAGGTTACACAAATTCAGGGATACCTCCAGTTGTTTTGCATTAACTTACCTCATTTAAAAATTACTTATGAATGAATGTAGTAGCACAATATGCCAGGACATTTTAGGGAAAAAAACATGAAAATTGAAATTCATAGAGAAATTGTACAGTGTAATCTACTTTCAAAATTATAGCAAGAAAATACTGTGGGGGAAGAAATAACTGTTAACTAATATGTCAACTGCTAGTTAAATCACTAGCACTCCTAGTATTATTATTAGTTAACACGAATTGCTAAGGTCAGTAATATATGAGTATGAGGTCAACATCACTTTTGCTATGGAAATATGCTTTCGTAATAACTTACTCTTTTAACAAGTGTGTGGGCCTATTAGGTGCAAAGCAGTGTTATCTGATTATAAACAAAACAAAAAGGAAAAACACAGAGCCAAATTACTGGGATGTTTGTAATACTGCAAACATTTTTTACTGCATTTAATTTATATAAGTCTAATAAATACAGAAGTGGTTTTGACCAAATAGATTTTTATTGCCTGCAAGCTGCTACACTTAGAAGTAGGAGAATGCGGTATGTTGATGGGGCACATTTACTACCTTACGCTTTGGGATTTTTTTCTAAACTTGAAAGGTATGTTCAGAATAGAACAGGACACAAGCTGATGGAGGATCTAGTCTATATTTGGTTTGGCAGTCCTTTAAGCCTGCAGATGAATTCAGAGTACTAAGAACCAAGGTTAAAGTTTTTACACACATCACAACAATGGTAAATTAACTATGAAAGAAAAAAAAACGCTTGACATATAAATGATAAACTATTAAGTACACACCATTTTAGCAAGGGTACAATAGAGCTGACACAGTGATGCGAAGGGGCTTCTTCTCACAGTGTCATACTCTGAGAAACGCAGATCTCATTTCACACACACAGAGGACACTACTTTGATGTAGTTACAGAAGAAAAAGTCAAAGCTTCTAAGAAACCAAAAAAATCATGTTCCAATCACAAACAAAGCCAAAGCTCATTTTAGGTCAAGCTATGCAGAAGAGGCTGATCTTAAAAACAAAAACCAAAAAAAACTTGGCATTTTCCCCTTTAACTCTGCTTCCAGGTTGACTCCTTACAAAGTGGAGCGCAATACAAGCATTTTTATTTGGTCCCGACAATCAATGTAATTACACAGACAGGTACAAAATAAACAAGGTCAACATCCTCCTTCCTCCTACGACGCTGGCGGTAATCAGCCTTCTTCTTCATCGCTGTCTTTCATGGTGATGCCCTGAAGTCCTCCTCCTTCCGAGACAGAGGCTGTAGCCTCCTCCACCGTTAACCGTCTGTGCAGAGTATCATAGGTCTTACTGTTCAGTGTGCCTTCTAACACACCCTGCAGTCGGAAGTCCCTGTACGTTTTCTGGAGGAAGAAGAGAGAATCTGCTTAGATAACTTACGGGTTATATGCATGGATGTCAATATGGATGTCTGTATGTATATAGCCTCAGTTGGCATTTCAAAAATGATCTGGACAGTTCACTAATGGATCCCAATTCTAGCTGCCCATGTCAATCAACTTGTTGGTGTATGTCTGGGGAGAAAATGAAATGAGACTTTGGATACTGCTTTTCAAACTAGAATCACTCTGAATAGATCAAAATGTTGCGACAGATGACAAATGAGCTTTCCTCCAAAATATTCCTGATTGCACAGACTTTACTATTTGAATGACTTGTAACAAAGGTGAAATGATATGCACTGATGTACATTTTTATTATGAGGGAATTCTCGGTTTCTCGGTTCCTTTAATACCAAAAAATACATTTTATAAAATGCATTAGCTTTTTGGGGGAGTTATGGAGGGAGATAATTACTCCTATGATCGGTAAAAGAAATGTGCATTTTCAGCATTTCTGAATGATAACATTTATTTTATGTACCACTGGGTAAAAATTTGTGTACACCTAAAAGTCTGTATGAATTCTGCCCTTTCCTTTTGAAATTCCCTGGGAATATGAAGTGTCAAATTCTGGCCTAAAGCTTCCACAGATGGGCTAATAAAACCTGTATTTATATTTTCTGTGAAAAGTAGACTGTTTGATGTATTATATGTCAAAAATAGGATAAACACCATGTTAAGTGTTTATGCAGTGATTCCGAAGAACGGTGACAAGAACAACCGAATGCTGGACTCTGTGGCACAGAGTTTTAGATTTATAAGATTTATAACTTGTAAATCTCCCCTTATTTCACTCATCTCCTTAAGGGCAATCTTTCACAGACATGATTTTTTTTTTTTGCAAACAAGACTGGTATCTTATTATTGATTTTTAAATGAACATATCCCATTGTATGGAGGCACTTCTAAGGCTGTTTTTAATGCTATCTTTTAAGATTTTGTTTACTGTCCTAGGTTACATTTAGGGGTCAATGGACTGGCCCTCAAGTACCAGTATCTATCAATGTGCCTCTGTTTTGTTCTAAATGATTTCCAGTGGGCACTTTTTTTGTTTTCTTTATAGTTAATAAGTGAAAAAAGTCAAATAAGAAGGAATGTTGTACTTCCTGGCCCCATATTATAACTCCAGTGGCTGAAAATTAACATTAAGAGATGCTTGATTTCCCTCGTCTACAGAAGGAAACTTTTAATATTCACACAGTTGAATTGAAGGTACTTATTTGTACGAGGTAGGAAATACTGCTGCTGAATGGCATCTTAATCCCCTTGATATACACACCTGGCTTACTAACAGACTGTGGGGAAGGAGTAAAACCGTAAAAAGGTCGTGGGACCATTGGTATTTCACATCTTATCTTCCTGTCTTCTTTACTCTGACTTATGTCCCCAGTATCATTCCAAGTTTCAGAGGTGATATGCCAAAAACGGTACGGAGGGTGAATAACAATTTCTTTTTCATTTGGATAATCACTTGTTATAAATTAAATTTATATTTGAAAGGTTCACCACCAAAGTCCACCAAAAATAAACTGAACTGTGAGAAATATTGTACAGTATCAGACGTCAGTATCTTAACAGCAAATAAAAGTTTGAGTCAGAGACTTTTTTTTCTTAAACGATCAAAACTATTTTTCACTTACATTTTAAGACACCTACACCCCACCATGCTCATATTCTCTAAGTTGTTTCTAAGCTTATTATTACTAAGGTGGTACTCTTTTATACCAAAACTTATATAATTTGCATCAAAACCCACAGAAATAACTCTGAAAGGTAAGTTTTGTTCTGGAAATCTGGTAACTGATATACATGGTATTATTACCACAGATTTGTGTGCAAGACTGTAACTGTTTAAGAGTTCAATTAAAAATATGTCAAGCACACAAAATATTCACGCACAGATAATGCATCGGACATGAAGGATGACTGTCCTGCTGACAATCATCTATGGAGTCTGTGAGTCCCACTTTCGTATTTTATTAGCATTGACTTTCCTTAGACTTAGCTTAATTGTCAGTATGTTGGTGAGGACAGATTTGTATTGTGGATCTGCAGCCCTGAAAACTTTCTAATTTACATGTAATTAGGACTCTACTTACTTGTTTTATCACCAGGCAATAAGCAGTTAGGGGAGCTGCAGGACAGGTAGCCCTGCTGTCTCCCTCTCTCTCTTTTTAGAATTCATAAAGTGTTACTGACTCTTGGACATCCTCTCTGGCTGCCAGTGAAGGCCTGCTAGGTCTTATTTTAAGACAAGGGCCTGCCACGAGGGTGCTGCTCACTTGTCTTCTTTTCTCTTAGTAAGAGAGGCAGCTGATTCATGTTCACTGTTTTGAAACGTCCTATGGCCACTAGGGAGAACGCAAGTCCATCAGCCATTTTGATTTTTTGAGGAGTCTATTTTTCTCCCTTCCTCGATGCATCATTCTGATGTTAAAACCTGACGGATAATTTCTTAGTCCTAAACTCTTTGTAAAACTCTTAGGGGAATTTGTTTCTTCTTAGCGAGCAACATGAATGAACCAATTAGTATCTAAGTGTCTTTGTGGGGCAAAGTTGGCTGTCACAGACAGCTTGATGGCATCTGTGGCTTCTGGTGATGGCACAGATGCTTCCGGTGGGCACAGAAGAATGACTCTGCCTGCGAGTAATAAGAACTAGATTGCCAGAGTTGTGCACCTGGCTCCTGGATAGAATGCCCTACTGTGTGGTAACATGCTGGCTCACTCTAGGTGATGTGGATGCAAGGGAATTCTACTCAAGGACCTTCACAACTGTATACATTGCTATTTAACAGCTTCTTAAATTTACTGAGAAATGAACATTATAAATACAACCATGTAGGTTCTGAAAAATTATGAATCTATGTATAAAATTGGTTAAAGTCTGCTTACACCCAAAGTAGGAGAAGGAAAAATTAAAACATTAAATTATTAATGCATCCTTATTTTCACTGAAAATAATAATTTTTAATTATTAAGTAAAGCTCTATGATTTGACTAGGTATATCAGCCAGAGAAAGCATTGGCTGAGTTTGGGGACATGCTTGTGAAAAACAAAGCATGGAAAGTCAAACACAGTCATGAAATTTATTTTCATATTTATCAGTCTTGACTATTGGTAGCCCATAATGAAGACTATGTTAAAATAGGATAAACCAATTGGCTTTGAGTACAATGGAAATGTCACTGTATAATTCATGACATTACTATTTTATTCTGCTAAAATATTCACTGCTGCTTGATCTTTAATTGTAATGACAATGTGAATATGAGAAGAGGAATAACTTTGAAAGAAACAAATGATGGGCTAGTAAACAATGGAGACTTTTATTCTGAAAACAGAGAACTTAACAGTCTATCAACGAATACCGATCAGCTGACTAGGTCCTTTCTGACATCTTGAATGCAATAGACATTAACTTGAAAATATGGCTGATTGTAAGGGTAAGCAGCTGATCCTAATATTAGTCACAGTACAGACTGCAACCTTAACATACACATATAATTAGAAGGTGTATACAGATAACCCGGATTCTCTGATGACAAACAAACTTCATTCGGAAGCTCTCCAAGTCACATTTATAGAAACAAGGAACAGTGCAGAAATGAAGGCAAATATGAATGGATCATAGTAGGCTTTCAGTTTCTTTGTAAAATAAATAGAACCTGATAAGAAGGGCTCTGGACCAAACATATTCTGTCCATTGAAATGCCGTATGTTTAGTAGTATTAAAAATTAGTGGGTGGCTGTCATTTTACTTGTTATTTATGACTAATTGTGATTGCTATTACCGTGAAATGACTGGTCTGGTTTTATGTCCCAGCACATTTGCCGATTTCTCACTTTAGGATGGAACTTTCCTATTCATGGTTCTTTCTAATTTGTGATAACCTGTGTGGCTACGGCACAGAACAACATGTATTCTAATTAGACTGTAGGAACCTAGAGAATGATGGAAAATATTTTAATGTGGATAAAACTTAATGATGTAATGCCACAGTTCTTTTCAAACTTTAACATCAGAATCATCGGGCAGGCTTGTTCATATATAGATTGCTAGGCCCCATTCAGAGATTCTGACCCAGTAGGTCTGGGGTGAGGCTCGAAAATTTGCATGCCTGACAAGTTCCCATGTGATGCTGATAAGATAGGTCAGGAATGACACTAAGAACCATCGAGAAAGAGAGCGAGAGAGCGAGAGAGTGTGTGTGTGTATGTTATATATGCACACACATACACACAAATATAAACATATATGTGCCTATATACACATACGTATATGGGCATATATAAATACAGATCTAGAGCCACATATATGGTATATATATCCCATTTGATAAATGGCACTAAAATGGAAGTGAAGGTCATCTTTTTAAAAGAACAGCTGATTCTCGATAACTTAGAGTTATGTTTTTAGGCATGTAGGATGTGTCTCAATTTTAAGAAAAAGTTATACTTGTGGCAAATTTTACTAGAATTTACAAAGTGTGAAAAATCACATTAAATAAATATATAATTTTAAAGGCCTTACTCACTAAATATAATATGTAAGCTGTTAATGTTTTCTCTCGAAGAGCAAAAGTCAAAATGGCCTAAAGTGACGTGACACCTGTTGGTTTTCTGGGATGGTCCCCAACACTCAGACTGATCATCTCTTACGTGTGAGATGAGGCGTGCTTCCAAAGGAAGTCAGGCGGTGACTGTGTGACTTCTGTATCAGGATATAACAAAATAGTGGAGACTGTCCTGCTGTGGGCAAGTACAACTCAGAAGACCTCATAATGATTGTGACCCTAATAAATATGAAGGAAATGTATGAGGAGAAAACATTTCTATAATCAAGAAAATCAATACCAAATTGCTGCGGACCTACTACAATCAGGTAAATGTGCCCGAGGCTTTACGTACGTTATCTTAAAATGTGATTACTTGGTAAATATATTTCATTAGGGCAGAAAAGAACGATTAAAATTGACTTAATAATCTAACTGAAAATGTAAGTGAAGAGTAGCCTATCATTGCTGAGAGTGATGTTTTTAAAGTACTTACGACCACTCAGTTACATCAAACACAGTTTTTTTGTATGTCAATATCTCGCCATTACTCTTGATAGCTTGGTGGGCAATTCCCATCTAAACACATTTTGTTTACCTTCACAATCTTGATGAGCGTCTTCAGTTGGTAAATATGAAGCTGAAGGTCTAATCTATCAGCCAACCAGACACAAATGACTTTCATGGAACTGCTGTACCATTGCTGGAAAGAAGGATGGGGGCAGAGGGGAGAACAAAACAGAAAAACAGCCTCTGCAGTATTCATGTAACGGATTCGGTAATGAGGGGTAATGACACACTCTGGAATGACCACAGATCAGCACTTGAAGTCAATAAGGCTATAATTTCCTGTTAACAAAATTGTATGTTTTGCTAGAAAATCTGCTACGTTGACCTAGGCTGTTCTCTACATGAATTAACATAAGTCTTGCAGCCGTAACATATTCATGGGAAACCGTGTTCCCGCACTTGCAGCCTAGTGGCTTGCTTTGTAATCTGGAGGTAACGATGGGCACTAAATACATGTTACGGGACTGAATGGGCTCCCGAACAGCAGGACAAAGCAGGTGAATTATTTTCAGAGGGAAATTTCTTATTAGCCTGTACGTTATGTAAACATCAAAGAGTAGGTGCGTTATGCCATGACACATGCAGTCAATACCTAGAAATAACAGGTTACAGAAGCGACGGGGAAGCCCTGCCATGGCTTACCAGCCAGGGATCCGCAATCACACCCTTATCTACCAGTGGCTGTGAAGTATTCGCCACGAATACTTTAAAACCACCTGAAATAAAGATTTCGGACCTTAGGAAGGCGTTATATCAGGACGGAATTGCTGTGTCTGTCAGAATCAAAAAGAAGTGGTCAGTTGACTAAATCATGAAAGAACTGGTTTCATTTTGCCAGTGTTTTTGGAGGGTTCCTATTGTTTCTTCTTTATTACCACTCTCTTGAGGGGAAAATCAAAATCCTTCTCTAACGTAATTTCCTGCTCCTAGGTAATATCTAGGAGTAGAGTAAAGGAAGACTTTTTTTTTTTTTAAAGGCAATCTACCATTAGTGGTGGCATTTTAAGGGCTTCGCCACTCCATGCTAGAGCTAGGCTTAGGTAATACTGTAAAAATAATAATGCTACTCATTTAGATAACCGTGAGCAATAGCAAAGTCCATTGAGCACGTAGGAAATGACAAGAGTTTTTGAAAGGGATTCTGTGTCTCATTTGTATACAGTAATATAGTGACACCAGAGATCATGCTTGTGTGGTACGTGTGTGCTGAGGTATTCAAACGCAGGAAAAAAATCGTAAAAAATACTCTTCTTTCGTGATAAAACAGTAAATTCAATTGCCAAGAGAAATCTTACTTGATATGAGTAAGTCTGAAATTCATCTGGACTTGAATTTCACTAACATTGTTCTGATAAAATTTAGTATAAGAAATGGTATTTTAAGCATAAATGAAACATGAATCAGTTTCGCATTTCGTTAGACTTCTATTAATTTGTTAGTACACTAAACATACATGCATAAAATGAGATAAGCTAATTAAAATGAATAACTGATTTGCTAAATATTGTGATAGCACATGGATGAATGAAAAGTTTAGGTTTTTAAAGTGTGACATAGACTATGATTTAAAAAAAATGTAATTCATGTACCTGATTTTGCTCTTTCCTAATGGTTGTTTTCTTAATTTTCCAGACATTATAAAAGTATCAGAAACAAGTTTTACAAAAATAAGATACACCCCTAAATTCTTAAAAAAAAATAAACTGCTAATGAAGTCAGTACTTCAGCTGAAACAGTAATTTCCAATGGTATTTAAATCCTATACTTCCTTATTTCAAATTATTTATAGCTCAACCTCTTGACTTCTATTTTAATATAAGTAAACACTCTTGGGTATTGGTGATAGCGAATATGAGATACTAAATTAAGACTCTCACCCTAGTCTCCAGATAATTTGAAAGCTAAAATATAGTCATAATGGTTATGACTCTTAAACTATAGTCCTTCTGTAAGAGATAATATTTTTTTGTTGTTGGGGGGAACAAAATACGATATATGAAGTCTGGCATAACATACAGGTTAATCTGTCCCTTAGACTATAAAGTTACTATATCTATGGTAAGTTGTATGAATTTGAGGGAAATGAAAACTCTGAGAATTTCTTCATATGCACCCTTATGTTTTTAAAAAAATACTTACGCAATTTAAAATTAACCCATTTTCCCATTACACATGATACTTAAGTGATAATCAAATGGACATCTAATGTAACACAGAAATTTATTATTAATAGCACATCTTTAACACAATGCCAAAATTGTAATTTTAGAGAAAAATCAGTTGGGGACAAAATGAAGTTAACCATAAAAACAGAGAAGAAAAGAGAACCACTGTAAAGTAAAAAGCTTCAGCTACTTTACCATCATTTTAGTTTTAAAGGTAACCAATTTACTCAGTAAGGAAAGTTCTATAAGAAAAATTATTCTTTTCAGATAAAAATGCATATTTCTTGGTTCTCAAGTCAAAGCATTTTGAGGATTTTCAGCTAAATCAGGCAATTAAGGGAAAGCAGCACTTTAGCTCAGAGTTTATGTTGCTACTAACAACAACAACAAAAAACCCACTAGGACTGCTGCTTTCTTGTATATGGTGAAAGAGACACACAAACACAGACACACACACTCCAAGCAAACATATAAGCACACAAACACAACCACCAAACAGAAACGTCCAGCACTTTCCTGGTGCTGGAATTGATATATTCCTCTTTTGGGTGCTGGAATATGGTAGGTCCATTTTTTTCATCTTGACACAAAACTCAAAGGTAGGTTTGCCTCATTTTCACCCACCCCAAGCAAAAGCAACCTCCCCAACATAAAGAAAAAGAAAAAAGAAACATTTGGAAAGGGTGAATGTGCAGTAAAGTCTGAATTTTATCAAATGTCCTTTCATTTCGGAAAAGTTAACTTTATAAAACAATCTGGTTCACTCTTCACTTTTCCCCTTCGGGGGATGACAAGGAAGGGGTGCTGCAGTTTGCACTGAAGTCATGGGTATGGCATTACTGCTTCATTCTTTGCTTTGGTCTAGTTAGGAAGAAAGCAGTAAGTGTATATTCTACATTTTTTTCCCCCTACATCAATCCATGACAGCAGCCTACCACTTTAACAAAAAAAATTTTTTTTTTCTTTTTTGTGGTTCATTCAACTCCTGTAAGGGCATGCATTACTCACTTCATTTTCTTGAGATATTTCTTTTAAAGCAAAAAGAAAAGAAAAGGAAAGGCTAGGGTTGACTCTGTGAGACCCCTGTATTTATTCACACTTATTGTGCATGACTGTAGACTGGTAAATCATATTAGCAGCCCGTCTCCCCATCAAGCTGCTACTTGCTTTCCAGCCCTGGGAAGGTTCAACAAATCAACAGGAGCACGGAAAACAGAACATCAGTCTAATCTAGTGTTTAAGGTGAAGTTTTCAAACCCAATCTAAGAAGATCTTTAGAGCAAGCAACAAGCTGAAGGGCTCAGAAGGTGGTATTGACAATGAAAGAGTGTTGAAATATTGAGAAGCGCAGCACTTCTGCATTTTTAATAACAAGAGGGTCAACAAGGACACAGCTCCCTCAGTGCCAGGAGTTGCCACTGACTATGGAAATTGCCACACCAGGGCTATGAACGCTTGCAGTTCATCAGCTTTCTTAAACAGTTCATCAGCTTTCTTAAACACCCTGAACCCCCTCAGTGGACCTTTAGTCTTGAATTAACAAACCAAAGCAATGAAAGAGGGTGCAGTCTGAATGGCTGGCATTGATCCCCAACTGTGTGAGCACTGCTACAGGCCCTGAAAAACTCTCTCCATTGTCAATAGAAATTGACAAACCTCCTCTCCTAAATAGTGCAGCTGAGCCGGGCGGGATCCTCGCAGCTGTAAAGGGCTCTGCTCTTGGGGCCGGGGAGCACTAACAATGGAACAAGCATGAGCTCTTTGTCAGTCCCAGACTCGGCAATTTTCTAACAAGGATTAAAGTTGTTTCTCCGCGGTGCTGGTGAAAAGAGATTTAGCAACATACCGTGCTTTCTTCGTGCAAGTTAAAGAGAAGTAGTTAAGGAATTTCATTATTCTGTGGACAAGGGGAAATATAAAACAAATATATTAAATACGCACAAGTCCCCTTTCTGCCTAATTTATGATGTTTTTGAGGATGATTCAATTAAATAAAACACTCATTGCCTGGAAACAAGCGCTTCCCATTTATTTTGGAAATTTTATTTTTAAAAAGTCCAGCTGCTGGCCACCTGGAAGGAGGTCTCAATACATACTAATGCACAATGCCTTTAGACCCTCTATGGCTGATATTCCTAAATCTGAATCACGAGACCACATAGGGCTTATATATCACGGCTGTTTCAAGCAAATGATTTCTGTCAGAATGTGGCTTCTGATGATGATGGCAAGGCAGAAATAGCTGCTTTGCTAGGAACAAATCTGTGATAAATTTTCTGCTTAAGTGTTTAGCTTTTTATTGATTATGAATTGGTACAACTAGTTGATATATTTTCATTCTTCTCCAGCTATGCTTAACCCAATAGGTGAACAACAGAAAACAACAAAACAAAAAACAATCCAACACTTTTTAGTGCACTAAGACTTGGAATGGCTAAATTTCCACAGTCTGTATTTCTTGATTTATTTCAAGGGAAGCCGTCTGTTTTAGAAGTGTTGAGGCACCAAGTTGAAGTGAAATACCATCTAGAAAGTGTCATCTTAGGAAATTGTACCTTTCAAATGCTAAATTGAATCGAATTAAAGAGCAAATAACATTTTTGAAAGGCTGAAGGTTTTGATAAATTTGATAAAAGCATTCTTTAGGATCAATTTGTAGCTTTGGAGAGCCACAAAATATTTAGAAACACTAATGCCCTACAGTTTCACCAGTATATTAAAAAGTAAATATAAATGCTTCATTGTACATTGTGTGTCCCTTTTGTCAGCAGCACGTCTATTCCATATAACTAAATTCGTGGCCAGTCACTTCCCATTTCCAAACACTAAAATGCAAATTTTATATTAATGGTAAATTTGAAACAGTAACACCAACATCCCCTCCCCCCACCGCATGAGGCATCTCAGAAATGATCCTCTGTGTTTCCACAAAACAGACTCCAGAAACACAAGCATCTATAAAGTTTTAAGCGTGATTTTTTTTTGTTGTTGTTGGCTTGGAGTAGGACTAAGGGTTACGTTTCAGAAAAACTGAAACCAGTCTATTATGGTTAAAAATATAGGAAGGGTTCAACCCAATCTACACCTATCAACATTGCCAGCTAGACCCAGAGCCTGGTTCATGGGTGAAAGACAGAGACACCTGCCTCTGAACATGGCAGCTGGGGGCTGACTGTCCACACACCGGAGAAGAACATCAATATAGAAGCCGAGAGGGCAGAAGGGCCAACACCTTTTGTGTGGCTATTTGCCTGAGTAAGCCTGTCAGAGCTTCTTCTATTTCTCAGTTTTCTCCTCTGTCATACGAAGGACAGATGATGTGAATCTAACTTCTAAATAAGATTCTGATGTTCTCTGGAAATACTATGTTAGATTTGATTATCAGAATAAAGGGCACGATTAGAATAAATACAGCTTGTGGTTGAAAAGCTAATCACACCATTTCCCTTTTACATGGTGTTTAAATACAGCAGTATTCTTAAAAAAAAAAAAAGAAAAGAAAAGAAAAGCAAGCTAGAGTTCCAGAACTTTCAATCACCTGTTGTTTTGTCTGTTTTTAACTTACTCATTTTGGCTTTATTTTTTTAAGATTTTATTTATTTATTTATTTATTTATTTATTTATTTATTTATTTATTTGACAGAGAGAGGGAAAACAAGGGGGAGTGGTAGGCAGAGGGAGAGGGAGAAGCAGGCTCCCCACTGAGCAGGGAGCCTGATGAGGGACTCGATCCCAGGACCCTGGAGATCATGATCTGAGCTGAAGGCAGACGGTTAACTGACTGAGCCACCCAGGGGCCCTCATTTTGGCTTTTTAATGAAGTACAACATATCATAAAAATGAAACAATCAGGTGTGTCATGAGGAATGAATGAGATTTCTAACGAACCGGTGCAGTTATTCATGTCTTTATATTTATGGATTCTGATTACAAAGGCATCTGATATACTTGTTAAGTCTTCCCTAGGAAATTTAAGTGCATCAGTTAAAATTTCATTTAATTCTTAAAAAAATCAGGGGCGCCTGGGTGGCTCAGTTGGTTAAGTGTCTGCCTTTGGTTCAGGTTGTGATCCCAGGACCCTGGGATCGAGCCCCGAGTGGGGCCCCCTTCCCTCTTCCCCTGCTTGTGCTCTCTCTTTCACTCTCTCTCGAATAAATAAAATCTTCTAAAAAAATAAAAAAATAATTCTTACAACAACCTTCATGGGATGGCTATTATTTTTCCCATGTTGCATATATGGAAGCTGAGCTTATATGGGTGGAAAACTGAATTTAGATTAAGCATGTTATTCAGGTTTATACACTAAGTATGAGTGGCATTTATATCTTATTTATAAGACACAATTTATAGCTTATGTCCATGCTTTAGAGTCTGTACTCACGACTGCTAGTTTATTCCATTTCCTTCCAGAAACCAGTCTGTTCTGTCAATAAAATCTCTGATTCTTTAAGGTAGTTCCCTACTTCCAGCACACAACTAAGAAATCAATCTCCATTATTCTTGGGGGTTCCCGATAGTCGTTATAACACAGGACTGTTAAGTAAACAGGAAATGCTTATTGTTTCAAAGAAGTCTACCACATCTTGCAAGTTAAAACAATCTACATTTCCAAAGGCCAAAGATATTTGTAAACCTAATAATATGTAATATAAATAAATTCTTTCAAGAACCACACTCCGTTAGGATAACCAAATGGGGCTCAAACTCATGACCCTAGTCCCATGTGGTACTGAGTGAGCCAGGTGCCCCCCATTCTTAAGATGTTTTAAGTGCTATATATTTTAATGCTTAGGCACACCGGGAAGGGTTTTTTTTTTTCCATTGTAACAAAACAATGCAGGTGGGAAAGAAATCCTTGGTTCATTCATAAGGGGACTTGATCTATATATACTGCTTTCTTCATCTTTTTTTTTTCTAAACATAGAACAGAGGAGCATTTGATTCATGTTTTTCTTTTTCCATGTTCAATAACCTCATACTCAGGGTGGTTTTCATTTTCTACCTCTATCAGGAAGTCTGCAAAGGAGAGTTTATCAGCACTTTGATGTCTGTTAAGAAAATGTAGAAAGTGGTAATAACACAGGAGGGTTGACATATAGTAGGATAGTAGGTACCTAGTATGTTTGTTGAATGCTGACGAAGCTTTCCTATTCTTGACATTCAATACTTCTGCTCCTACTTTCTCTTTTAAAAAAATACAGGGGCGCCTGGCTGGCTTAGTCAGTAGAACATGACTCTTAATCTCAGAGTCATGAGTTTGAGCCCCACATTGGGTAGAGATATTACTTAAAAAAAACTGACAAAAAATGTATAAATGCCAAGCTCTTGCAAGGTGAATTAGATCCTGTTCAGTAACAAAATAGAACAAGTTACATAACAGGATAAATTCCATAAATTGGGAATTGTAGAAGCTCTTTTCTGCTATTTCATTCATCCAAAATTCCTGCCACTCCAAAATGTCCTGAAAATAATAATACTAAACTAGCCTATCTTTCCCTCCACTACGCAAAGACATTAAAGTTATTAGTGTTCTGGGGTCGCCTGGGTGGCTCAGTCGGTTGGTTGAACACCTGACTCTTGGTTTCGGCCCAGGTCATAACTTCAGGGTCCTGGGATCCATGCTCAGCAGGGAGTCTGCCTCCTCCCTCTCCCTCTGCTCCTCCCCATCCTTCCCCTCACTTGTGTGCACGCTCTCTCCCAAAAATAAATAAATCTTGAAAATCAAACAAAACCAACGCCGCTCTTTATCATTCATGATTATCAAGCAGGTAAAGTGCCTCTGTCATTTTATTCTGGGGCTCTTTACCTGGTGTTAAAATATTGTAAGTGAAAACTTCAGATAATCAGTTGTTGCCCCTCTCTACTACTTCATGACAAATGATGGGAGGCATGCTGGTTTGGCTAATTTTCTTTTTTTGACTAAAATGATTCATCACAATCATTGGTTTGGCCAAACATGGCGGTCAATCCAGTTACCGCTGTTGTAGATACCAGCCTGGGGCACATCTCCACGGCATGGCTCGTTTGGGCACAATGACATTTTCATCCGGTTGAATGACTCATTTTGAAGAGTACGTATAAAATTTTGGTCAATATTGCATTTAAATTCATACATAGGATCCGAATAAAAATAAATCAGACTCTGGGCATGGCTATTGAATTGTACAGTTTGAGAGAAAGTCTAGGCCTGAGAATTAAATAAGAGCAGGTCTTTCTGTTTCAGTTTCCTTATAAAAGTGGAAAACAATCATTCCCAAATTACTTTTTTTTTTAAAGATTTCACTTATTTTATTTGACACAGAGAGAGATTACAAGTAGGCAGAGAGGCAGGCAGAGAGACAGGGAGAGGAGGAAGCAGGCTCCCTGGTGAGCAGAGAGCCCGATGCGGGTCTCGATCCCAGGACGCTGAGATCATGACCTGAGCTGAAAGCAGAGGCTTTAACCCACTGAGCCATCCAGGCATCCCCAAATTACTTTTGGAGAGCGCTGTAAGGACCAGACTAAGAAGCTACCATTCTGTCTCCAACGCCTGGGCCATGCCCCTAGGATCCATTCTCAGCAAGCTGACTGAGCTGCTGCTCTGCTGAATGGTGCGTTTCTCTAAATCCAGGATTTCTGGGCATGTCAGTCCCTCCACCTGGACTTTTATCCTGAAGTCTGTTTCCCTGGCCAGATCTATGTCAGCTTTGAGATTCGTTTCAACCACTATTTTTGCTGGGAAGCCATTACTATCTCTTACTTGGCAGAATCAGTTGCTCCCATATTTTCTGCTCCTCGAACTCTGTACAGGCATCTATGAAAATACTGCACGAGGTGCTGTATGGCTGCCAAGACGGGCTATGTGTAAACACAAGGCAGCAACCAAGGTTTATTTTTATTGCTATCTCCAGCCCTTAGCACACTGGCACATAGCACACATTGCCTATTTGCTGAAGGACTGACTGCTTTTAAATATTTGGAGACAGAAAGTACTACTGTGTGATGATGACAGTGCAGTTTTTTTAACAGAGAACAGAAGAGTATCAGAGCCAGGTTGTTGACTTGATTCCTATGTTTCAGTAATAGAAAAATATTTGAATAGATGTGAAAATTGTAGAAATCACCAAAAGGTAAACAATGGCATCTGGCTAAAGAAACTGAATATAGGACCTAAACAGAGCTTTAAATGTGACAGTCTGATTTCATTTTAAGGGATGAATTAAATAAAGGAGAATGTGCCCCATGTCTGGGTGCAGACATCCGTGTCCACATAGTCTTACACATAAAGATCTAATACTACGTGCTCAGATGTTGACGCTCTCAGCTCTGTCGTGTGGGCAGGGAGCTGCCTCTCCAGCATATGCTTAGGGGTACTGGTCCCATTCCTGGGGGTTCTCTAAGGCTGTGGGGGCATATCAGCAATCGGGTTGGCAGTGCTGCCTGTGAATTTTTACTGCCAAGTAACATGTCTTGCGTGACTTCTATACTTGTTGGCTTTGTGAGCTATCTTTTAAAATAAGGCAGAAAAATATCACTGTTATGGCATTGTTGACTTCAGTCTAGGGGAACATGAGAATTCTCCTGGGATTTGGAATAAGCCTAGCTTTGAGCAAGGAGCCTGGGAAGCGTAGAAAGGGAGAGTGTGCCCTTCTCTCGTAGTCATGGAGCTAGGTACAAACCTGGCACTGGCCCTGACTTCTGGCAAGTTTCCAATCTTCCATTTGAAATGGACAGATACATAAATGAATTTTATGATCACTATTTTCTCTTTTGAAAGGGAATTAGATTTTAGTTCTCCATAATACATCCATTTGAAAGAAAATAGGTTAATATCTATTCCATAGATGAAAATGTAAAAACATTTTAATGAGAAATTCACTTTTTCGGGACGCCTGGGTGGCTCAGTTGGTTAAGCAGCTGCCTTCGGCTCAGGTCATGATCCCAGAGTCCTGGGATCAAGTCCCGTATTGGGCTCCTTGCTCAGCAGGGAGGCTGCTTCTCCCTTTGCTTGTTCTCTCTCTCTCTCTCTCTCTGACAGATAGATAGATAAAATCTTTAAAAAAAATTCACTTTTTCAATAGACCCATTTGATCATAAGAATGTAAGCTCCCTTAAGTCAGGGGACTTGGTATATCTTCTTTAATGTTGTCACACAGTGTGTGGCCTCTATGGAATAAATATTGGCTAGATGAACAAATGGTTAATATGGGGAGTTTCAATTTCCTATTTTAATTAGAATCCCATTGTCACCGTGACAGAGATACCCAACTCCGTGGGACAAACCAATGCCAAACCTTTTTATGCCAGCATTCCCCACCTTGCTCTACACATAGTAATTGAACAGTGAATTGGAGGTTTCCTTATGCATCGAAAACATTAACTGAATGGACAGTCTCCACCAATAAACATACTTTATCCGCGTATAATGCGGGCGGTTAACTGAGGGGAAAGTCAACGCAAAGAAATGTGGGGAGTGTATACAACCAGATTTATGAGGATCTGCAGAGCCAAAGTATGGGAATGTTATTTATTAGAATGCACAGTAGGAACATGGCTTGAAAGAATCTTGTTCAGCCACATTCAAACACTGCATCCCATTCCTGAGTTGAAAACCCTAAGCCATGACAGAGAACGCTTAGAGACGTTTCAAAGGACAGCCACAAAGATGATTAAAGGGCTAGGAAAGGGGCCTATGAAGAGAAGTGAAACAAACAGGGATTATTTATCCTGGAGTGGACAAGTATGACAAGTGCCTTAATAATAGTCTTCATATACAGGAAGGATTACTCGCTAGAGGATGCTGGCTACCTGTTTATTTCTCCACTGAGAGGGAAAGGGGAAATGGGTTTAAAATATAGCATGAAGAATTTAGGTGATATGGGGTTATAACTTTCTTTATTTCAAATGAAATATTTTGCCCAGATTAACACAGTAAAATTTAGATGGTCTCTTACGTAGGGCTGGGTCATCCTCAGGAAATTAAGGGCCTCTTTAGGTGTTTATAAGAACCTCTGAACACTGTTCTTTTATAGAGTTTCCTTTCAATCCATTCAATAAACACATCTAATCATGGTTTTACCACAAAACCACTTCCTTACACAGAGTTTTGTTTTTTTTTCAGTTGGACTTGGTCAACAGTGGCGTTCTCGCTGCGGCTGCTGCATCTGCCCGTGAACGTAGACAGGGACGCAGGGGAAGGCTTGCAGACGGGGTGATTGGCAGAGGAGGACTTGAAAAAGCCACCACAGAAAATGGCTTTAGGTCATGTGTCATTTGCTGATGAAGTTAGGTTTGAAGAGAAGGAGAGTAGTAGCTACCAGTTCTATGAAAACTTTTGCACTGGTCAACTGACCGAGATGCTGGTCTCTGGGGGAGGCCCAGGTATTTTCATGAAGGAGTCACTAGTGGCCAGTTGCTGTACAAGCATGCGAAGTCACTGTGGAAAAGGCAGGCTCTGTGTGGAGAAGTCGGAACTTCCAGAAGATCTTCAGTGTGGAAGCAGCGTGAAATTAATACTAACGAACTTTGAAAATGCTCAATGTGCTGCTTGTCATCATTTTAACCGTCTTCTATAAAATCAGTCAAGAGAATATTCTACTTTCTTCAATGACTATTAAGTCATTGTTATTGGCTTGGGTGAATGAATGCAAGTATACATTTATACATTTGGTGTTGAGGACAATTTCTCGATGAAAATGAAAGTTTTGTCATCTTTCATTCATCAGAGACAATTTTACCACTGCTAAGGGAGTTTGGGTGATCAAAAACAATTTTTCCCCCTCTTCAAGTAAAAACCTCAGATCAGTTCACATGTGAGATTTTCTTTTTTTTTCTTTCTTCTTCCTCTTCTTCTTCTTTTTTTTTTTTAATTCTGAGCACAATTAAAGGTGAGTTAAGGCTCTGGTGGAAATCTAAAGAGCATCGGCAAATCTGAGCACTGCTCAGCTTCTGAATTGCTTTTCTACTCCTCAGTTCTTTTAAATGGTTTTCTATGGCAGGGACATTTTTCTTAATTAGTCACAGCTAATTAGTGTTCTGGCATAGACAAGTAATCAGAAATGTCAGAGCTGCAAGGCTACATCTCCCTAATCCTTTGATAATAATTTAGCCTCCTGGGAGGGCCCCAAGCTGCGGTAAGTAGTGACTGACAATAAGGCAAAATTAGGTGGGCAGCAGACCATTAGGATAGAAAAATAAAAAGCACTACCCAATCCTGCTGAGCACCATCAGGCAACTGACTGCACCGCCAGATGAGGTGCCTGTTTAAGCCTGTGTTGTTAATTAGCTGATTCTACCAGACCTGCCACATATGTCCAGGTGCCTCATGCAAAGATGTGTATTTCTGGGAATGTGCCAAATGACAATTGTGTTTCATGATCACATTTCAAGAATATAAGTAAGAAGTCCACATAGTTCTTGAAGATCCCTTTGAATTATCAAAGAAATCAGATCAACACGCTACACTACATTTTCTTGCTGAGTTTCTTTTAGGCAATTAGGCACGCGTAGCTCAAGTTTCTCGGGTTTTTAATTCACCAACAGCTTAGATTCAAATGAGGGCCTTTGGCTGCCCCAAGCTGCGTCTGGACTTGCCAAAGCTATTTTGGCACCCATCGCACATCAAAAGTAGATCCTTCTATAAATTCTTATACTTACAAATAATAACTTCACATTAAAATAAGGGTTATTAACAAAAACGAACCAGACAGCTTAATTTGAGAGGAGAGGTTTTAAAAGGAAACAAACTTTGAGGGGGAAAAAAAAGTTAAGGAGCAAGGTTTGTATGCAAGTTAAGGAGCAAGGTCTGAGGCAGACGAGGCAATCCACGGAACAGGTTTGACTATGACTATCTTAAAAGAGGTCAAAGGACTCCAGCGTGAGTCCAAATACTGTAGGTAAGACAAACTGGAAATTTAAACAATTAAAAGAAACAAAACCCCCAAACACCTGGGAAACAATGTGTCCCAGCAGCGAAATAACACAGATCAGAGAGATCGAACTTTTTATCTACCTTTAGTACACAGCGAGGTACCAGGGTACAGAACATCCCCATGTTTAGAAACACTTTATCTCAAATAGCCTCTAGAAGCTCGATGGACTTAATGTTACCCATCCCTTTCTATTGATGGAGAAGGAAAATAATGGCTATGACATGAGAGTGACACTTACCTTTAATTTTGAGTGTGGACGGGAAAATCATGGTTGGGCACAATGGTCCAACAGTTAATGTCTTACATTTGAATTCTTTTACTATAGAGACAACACCAAAAAGAAAATCCTCTGTAATGGGAATCTATACTAATTTATGTAGCTTATGTAACAACTTTGTAGTCATTTGAAAGTGAAAGATTATTGAAAAGAGAAAAATGGCTATTTTGAAATCAACATTCAAAGAGAATATACCTATAATATCCCAGAATTATAAGAAATGCAAGAAGACAAAGAGGTCTTCAGTCTTAATGGGCTGCAGCCTGCATTCCCAATACCGAGGCTGATTGCACACACAAAGAAATTTATCCAAAGGAAAGGACCGAAAAGTAGACAGTCGGTTCTAAACATATACCGCCAGGGCATCCTGGAAGGAAGTGGTTATCTAGCAGCTACTCCTATCCACGCTCTGTTGATTTCAACTACTCTTGTGAAATCAATATGATAATAAACTGAATATTGTTTCCTTTCCTTTTTTTTTTTAAGATTTTATTTATTTATTTGACAGAGAGAAGCACAGTGAGAGAGGGACACACAGCAGGGGGAGTGAGAGAGGGACAAGCAGGCTCCCCGCAGAGCAGGGAGCCCGATGAGGGGCTCGATCCCAGGACCCTGGGATCATGACCTGAGCAGAAGGCAGACGCTTAACGACTGAGCCACCCAGGGGCCCATAAACTGAATCTTTATTTTTTATTTTTTAAAGATTTTATTTATTTGACAGAGAGAGAGAGATTACAAGTAGGCAGAGAGGCAGGCAGAGAGACAGGGAGAGGAGGAAGCAGGCTCCCTGGTGAGCAGAGAGCCCCATGTGGGCCTCGATCCCAGGACGCTGAGATCATGACCTGAGCCGAAAGCAGAGGCCTTAACCCACTGAGCCACCCAGGCGCCCTGAATCTTTAAATAAATTAAAGATAGCAGTGTTGATCTTACTGAGGATGGATAAATTCCTGAGTCATAAAGTTTGGGCACTGGTGTGAAACCCTGCACTCAACAACTCTGAGCATTTCTGCCCTTTCTTATTTGGGAGTCCAGAGACAATAGCACAGAAATGGAAAATGAGTTTCATTTTGAGAAACATATTCTCTTGTAATAGATTCAGGGTTTTTTTTTCCCTTTGTATGTTACCATATCTTAAAATGGCTACTGGTTTTGGTCAGTTTTACTTAAAATGTTTAATTTAGAGTTTCTTTACTGAAAAGAATTCTTTTCAAGGAAAGTCCTGAAAAATTAATCCTTTATAAAACACTATTTAGATGAATATAACTGATTAACTGCCATTTAAAGAATTACTTTTAATTTTACAAGGCATCACAACAACATTTTGAAAAAATCTCGTTGAGATGAAACTCTTCAACAATTAAATATGTAATCAGTTTATAACACAAGAGAACGTTTAATCTGCATGATTTACCAATTAAATACTGCACCCTGATGTTTCTTCAGCAACATGAGAGCTGAAATGAAATTGTTTCAAAGGGATTCAAGAAGGGCAATGCCCAATAAAGATTCAAAGGTGTAGAGAGGTAGGTAGGTTTAGTGTGTATCCTGGACAATAAGGTGTATTTCAGTCAACCCCTGACTACCTTCAGGATGTGATATTCTTGGACATTATGAAACGACCACAGAGGATGCTCTTGGGCAATTACTGCAGATGTCAGTTTTGACTTTGGAAACATCTCCATGGTCCAACCCAGAGATCCAAGGCTCTGAAGGCACTGCCCAGCCTCTCTCATGACTCACGGGCACGAAAGGCTTCCACTGTGTGTCCTAAAGGCCGAGTGTGGGGGAAGAAACACCATACTGTGGCAGACATTAAAAATGGAATTTAAGAATTGGAAAAATCTTTGTCATACTCCTGGATTGGGATCAGATGAGTTGTAGATGGTTTTGATTTGATAAAAACTATCAAAGATTGCTGACAATGATATTCTGTATAGAAGAAAAAAAAACCACACTGGGGTAAGAGAGATTGCATACAAAGCAGAAAAACCTTTGGGTGAATCCACGATCTTACTACCGGAGCACTTCCTTAATATTTCTCTTACCCAGAGAAGACACATTATTCTAAACTGAAAATGTAAATTTAACATGTAGATTTTAAACTTCGCATGTGTAACGATGACCATTTGAGAGGAAGAGATAGTCTCTGTTTAAAATATTCTGGTCACTCAGAAAGACAGCATGAATATGGAATAGAGGACTTCCAATTAATTTTCTAAATTGGGGTTCAGAGCCCTTGTGGTAGATACAGAGAATGTTGTACGGCACAGCTATTTTTAATCTCTTCTACCTTATCTATCGCACTCGCTATTGCTTTGTGGTTGGGATACCCTGCTTTCACTCAGCCATGACCAAAAAACTTACAAATGGCTACTGTGGGGTGCAAGACGCAGCATTCTACCCACCCAATAATTTTTTGTCACCACTGCTAAAATTAAAACGAATTTAATCTAGCTGGTTTTAAATCTGGAAGATCTTTCAGAAACTATCTAGAATTCTAGCCCAGTTTCTTCAATTTATATGTACTAACTCTACTGTGTCTGAAGCAGGTGACATAACTTCTTGAAACTCTGACAATCCGTGGCAGAACTGTGGCTGGAGCTCAGGTTCGTGGATTCCTGGTCCAGCCCTCTTCCCACAGGACTGTTTTACCATCTCAGATTTTGTAAGTCTAAAGGATGGTAGAGCTAGCATAGAATTTGAAACTGGAGAGACACAATTTCAAAGTCCGATTCAGCACTTAACAAGTCACTTATCTTCTCTGAGTGGGAGATTGTCCTTAACCTGAAAATGAGGACAAATGGGGATGATGGCATCTGGTTCAGCAGGTTGGAAATGATACGAGTGAAGCACCGAGACCGTTGGCCGGTACATGGAGGTGCTCTGGGAACAGTGGTAGTGGCGGCTCGGGCTGGGATTACTATTTTGATAACTGGAGATTAGGGATGTACCTTAAAAGAAACTCAGTTCCTTCTATGAATAGCATGAATCAGCCATTGTTTATTTAGACTTTTAAAAAATTATTTCTGTGTTATGCAAAAAGTGTCTTAGAAGCTTGACCACTTATGGAATGAAGTCGAATGTCTTGGTTACTTGTCCTAATATTAACTTTTTTGGTCTTACAAAGGTACACTTAGATTTACTATTTCAAGATTTAATGTAAAAGTCTAAGGTTATCCTATTTAGGGCCGGAAGATAATACAAATTTTAATCCTCCCTAAGACTTTGCGATAAAGAGCACAAAGACTTTCCATGGAGGCTAGAACAATAAGACTAGCTGTGCGAGATGCTCAGGACCTGGGTCACGGCTTATGGCTCCGTGGGCTGTATACAGACGCTGTAGGAGGTACCATTCTCCTTTGTAGGTGCGTTCCAAAACAACGGACACACATCTAGGGTAACGGTCATTAGTTGGCCTTAGTCACTGGTATAGTTACTTAAATAGAACCCTGAAGTATTTCACTACAATAGCAGGAAAAATTAAGACGCTTAACTGATCAAAAAGTTTTTGAGGTCAGAAACACCGCAACTAATTACTACTCTCAGGGAAAGTTTGCCAGAATTTTCAAAAATTTTTTTTCCCTGAGTAGAGCACCACGCAGAAAAAAGGTTATTTAGTAAAACACACAAGTGGTAAAGTGTTCGTATTAGAGGCAGGATGAATATGTGTCTTCAGAATAACTGTTTTATATAAAAATGTTGCCATTTGTGGTATTTCCAAAACTGAGCAAATCTCATTTTGGCTAAAAGCCTATCCTTCTTTTAAAAATTGTTTAATTAAAAAAAATTTTTATTAACATATAATGTATTATTTGTTTCAGGGGCACAGGTCTGTGATTCATCCATCTTACACAATTCACGGCACTCACCATAGCACATACCGTCCCCAGTGTCCATCACCCGGCCACCCCATCCCCCACCCTCCCCAAGCCTTTGCTTCTTAAGGAGTGAAGCTCTCACACCACATGCCCAGAAACTGGATCCCTTTATACCCTTATTGGGGTTGGTTAAACCACTAAGCGTTGATTCACTGTGGGGCATGTGCAGGTATGTGTGTGTGTGTACATTTTCCTCTGCATCTGAAGTTAGGAGTCTCTGTTTCCTTCCTTCCTTCCTTTCCTTTCCTTCTATTTACTTCTTACTTTAATTGGAATAGCAAAAGTTTGTCATGATGCCTGAGTAAAATCATTCTCGTCAATCTTTTTTTCTCTAATAGACTAAGGTTGCCAACAGTATTTATAGGGTCATTATTTTCAACTGTTTCTTGACACCTAACAATATTATTTTAAGCTCCAGCCAAGAGGATTTCCAATAATTATATAATGCCTCTCAGTAATGATTTGTTGCTTAAGATACACATTCTGCTTTACCTTTCAACACATACTTGATAACCTCTCATTTACTAACTATAATTGAGGCAAATTCAGTCTTGGCTAATTAGGGGCTCTTAGTACCCCCTCATACATGTTATTCTTGATGACATATCAATAGAATTAGGGTCCACTTTTTAGTTTTAATTACAGTAATAAAAATGTACAATTTAAAAATATTAGAATGTTTAAGGACATTATTACTATTTTACAAATAATAAGTCCAGTGTCCTACTGGGGATATGCAAAATGACACAAACCAAAACAGAATTGCTTGTCAAGCATTCCTTTCAAAAGCTAACTTACAGCCGTGTCAGATGCTCAAGTATCAAAGAAAAGTATACCTAACCAGGACAATTAAACTAGACATAATTTTGTGTGTTTTTCTTTTTTAAGTAAGCTCTATGCCCAACGTGGGCCTTGAACTCACAACCCTGAGATCAAGAGTTGTATGCTCTACTGACTGAGCCAGCCGGGTTCCCCTAAACTAGACATAATTTTAATGTTAACCTCCTTGTGTCCACTTCAGTTGGCTCCATGGGTTACTGTGGTCACACAAAAAGTCTTTGAAAAAAGTTTGGTGAATGGGAGGGAGCTGAAGTAGGTTATATCTTGATAGAGAAAGAAATTCTATCTCTGTTATGAACTGATGACAAGTTTTGCAGTAAACAGGTCACCAAGACGAAAAATTGAAGATTTTAACACACACACACACACACTCTCTCTCTCTCTCTCTCTCCCCCCCCTCCCCCACATACAATGGCCCATTTCCAGACGAGTCTACCTTTTTTTATCATAGAATACATGCTTCAGCTATATGAAGAATAAACATAAAGGGAATAACACCAATCCAATTTTCCTATTCTGTTCAACATTTCTGAAAAGTACCACATAAGCAAAAAAGAGTAAAAGAGGATCTGGAAGTAAAACATATGCTTGTAAATTCAGAGCAATACCAATGGAAGCAGAAGTTGCTAATATGGTTTCAGTATTTTGTCAAAGAGCCAGCTGGATAGATGATAATTTTTCTACCCCTGCAGGGCATCAAAAGCTTTTAGGAAATCATTCTTTTCACACGTATTAACACTTAGCTTATTAAAACAGATGATACTTTTATTGTAAAACAGCCCGGGTAGAGGCTCGACGCATAAAATCTGAGAGGGAAGACTCCTTTTGACCACCCAACCTGACAAACAGCGAACACTGACACAACAGACCATGGCGGAGAGGATGACGCAGCAAGACCTTCGGAACCTGCCACAGCTGAGTGTCACCACGAAGCCCGTGAATTGCTGTTATGAAAACATTTGCAGTAACTTGCATAATTAAATGAAACTGCCAGAAAAGCATTTCTAAAATGCAGGGGAGATGCACATAAATAAATACGGTTCAAAGCCAATACTCCATTTCAGAATCAGCGCTGTGCTGCGTTATGTGAAGTCACATCCCAGGAAAGCACCATTTTCCTTTGACTTGACTGTTAAATAATTACAAATGAGTGACAACATTGTGATTGAAATGGATTGCTCTCTTAGTTTCCTTTGCAGGTACTCGACCAATGAAACTTAATGATCATGCTCTCTAAAACCACAATCCCCCATTTCTAGGAGGTGCCATGGGTCAGTGAAGACTTCTGTCCGGATAAAACTGCAGGGTTATATTATTAGCATGCATCAGTGCTGCAAATCAAGATAACAAATGTTCAAGAACAGTAGAGTGGCAGGTTTTCGCCTTTACTGCTGCTTAGGTCTTTGTTTAACTAAAGAGCATTATATTGACTCAAAAACTTTTACAGGAAGAGCCAAATCCATTACAACATGATTCTGTTTATGGAATGCAGCAAAGGCGAGTGAAAGGATGCTGTACACAGTGATAAACTGGTTATCATCTTGCTTGTTAAAATTAACCTTCGAAGGTTTTGAGACTCTTATTCTAACAGTGACAGTTTTCACATACAAAAGAAGCCAATTAAGGCTTCTGTCAAAAGTCAGAGAAATAAAAATATCAACTACATTAGCAGTATGGAAGAAAAGGATCAGAAAAGGAGTCTGCTTTGCAAACACACCATCAAAATGCAGTTTTTCCTGCACATATTTCTATGATGCCGGGAAGCCTTGCAAGGCCAGTTACTTACATCAAACAGTTTTTCTATATACATTTCCTCATTGACCTTTTCTCGAAGAATATCCTGGTTTTGCCGAACAAACATAATGTAGGTGTCTGCCAGATCCATTCCTGGTTTCTGTTGTGGGAGAAAAGCATGGGGAACACAATATCAGGTCTCAGTTGTGAAAATACTATTTAATCACAACCATAGAAAATAATCCCCATATTCCCATTCAAATCCCTGAATCCCATTTCAAAAATTACATTAGTAAAATATGATCAATACCAAAATCAACAATGAGCACCTTCAGTAAATTCCATAATTAAAATAAAAAGTTTATTATTAATGTCTGTAATTTGAGATCATAGTTATTCATCATTACAAAAAGGAGTAGAGACATATGGTTATAAACCACTAGATATCTTTTTTTCTTTAAGGGCTATCTTGAAAGGTTAATATGCCAAGTATAAATGAATGCATTTAGAAAAAAAAAGTCCCCGCTTGAAATAATCATTTCCTAATTGCCAATATAATTTATTGTCATGATCTCTGGCTGGTTATTCATATATATTAAAAGCAAAAATGTTAGTTTTCCTTGGATTGCCTTCCTCAACTACTGCAGGTGTTCATGGCATATACGCTAAATTTTCTTATTAATTTGAGTAAAATATTATTAGGAAGATCTTGGGCAAAAGAACTTAATGGATTACGAACTAAAATGTCAACCAAAATTTTGAGGGTTACCTATTGCTTCTACTCATTCCAATTTATCAATACTAGCTCAAGGATCTATTTTATTTTAGAAATACAGTAAGAATGCTGATGAACCAATTTCCTAAGAAGAGACTAAAGTGTGAATTAGCCAACCTTCTGAAGGTATCCAACATTTGGTATCTTGTAATGTTAGAGGAGATAGGGCACAGTCTACAAAATTAGTACCAGGAAGGGACAAAAACCTGAATGGCTTCTAAAGAGCTTTCCTTCTGGACTTATCTTTAGTTCTTTTTTGACTTTCAAATAGCTAGACTAGTTATTAAAAGTACTCATTGGAATGATCTATACTGGGGTTGATCCATAATCTGTATGGAGTTATTCATTTGATTAGAATATGACATTAACAAAATGGTAGAACTGAGGCCCAAATGAGTCAATCTTGTATCATTTCATACCCATAGAATGTATGTAATAATCTCCATCAACAGACTCATTTTGCTAAAGTAAATCTTGAAAAAAAGTGAGGTGAAAGAGAATATGGGCCATTTCACTATTACCACTGCAGGAAAAACAAGGCACACCTCTGAGTGTTGTGGTAGCACTTCTCCTTAAAAGAAGGACAAAAAGTTCTTATCGCTTTTTTTGGTGAGAGGAGTATATTTTATATACAATGATAAAACTGCCCATCTCTTTACCAGTGCACAGTATAGGCAATGAGCGTCTCAATAATAAAAATACATTTGATTTTTTGGTAACCAACTTATTTCTGGGTAATGAGAGTCACAGGAAGCTCTTACTGCTCTTATATTTGGCCTAAAGGGAAATATATACCACAGAAATTCAAGGATCCTTTCAAACATGACCCAGTATAACAGACTTAGGTTATAATTATTAACTATTATTATATTATATATTACAATAATATATTATATTATAATATAACTATTATTAGTTATAATTTGAAACAACTACATAAATGTCTCACTGGTCTTTCCTTGAAGAGCATCCATATACAATGTAGGGAGTATGTTTCAAGCCTAATGGAGGCAATTGTCAAATTCATTACTTCACTATTTTTCTGCATAATTCTCTTAAGCAGCGTTTGAAAGTTTAAATAAAATGACAAGGCTAACCAAGAGAGAAACCTAGGTTGTTTCTTCTTTTTGGGGGGAGCGGGGAGGAGGCGTTACAGATCAGTTTTTCCAGTGAAGAGTCAGGGTAATTTGTACAAAGTTTACTACCATTAATACTTGAAGACAGGTAACCCGTAAGATAAATACTTCTCTCCACGCTTCTCAAATTTTGCCAAAACACCAAAAAAATGAGAACGTTCAGAAAACATACTGCCGCAGAATGAAAATGACAAGAGAACAGTTTTCTACGCATAACGGATCGTGTACAGGAAGGCAGCTCAGCATCCGAGGTTCAGTCAGGTGGTTGGAAACAAACTACTATGATAAACAAAATACCACAGCAGTTGGGCACAGCTTAGCTAAACTGGGAGTTAAAGAATATGCAAACAAGAGGCTTGCTTGCTCTACCATTTTGCCGCCCTCCCCCCCAACAACCCCATTTTTATTTCTTTCGACAGAAGAGTAGGCTGACAAATTTGATCTAGTCAGTCACTTGACCCATCAGACTCATTGGAAACTAAGCTATAGCTCCGAGGACTGGGGAATGGTGACTTTAAACACTTGCCATAGATTCTAAGGTCTTTTGTCCTGTTTGTTTGATCCCTTTCAAGATAACATTCGACAAAATGAAACCCCATCCAGGAAGAGTTTATCTTCTAACATCTAAAACTAACAAACACTTTATGGTTTAAGCCTAAAAGAAACTGAAATGCTGTTCCCTTTGGCAGACCCAAGGGATAGGATACTGAAATCTGTAGGGTGAGACAGTTCTACGCTTCCTGAGGAAAGAAGAATCTCTGGTTGAGGGTGTGAAGTAAAGCTCATTTAAAAGTTTATTTCAACAAAATTAAGTGCTTATCTTTTTTTTTTTTCAAATTATGTTTCCTCCCCTTTTAACAAATTAAGATCCAGTTGCCTGGAAAACAAAACCTTGAATTCTTACATTTCTCATTAGCATTATTTCTTTATCTTTGAGCTGTTTACCTATTCTTGAAACTGTGACATATGGGAATTTCACACCTAGTGAATATATTTTCATGTAGCTGTGGCATGAGACTATAATCATTAAAAGAATATACACAAGTAAAAGTAACTGCAACAGTTGGTGACATTTACCAATTAGAATTATAGTTCTTTATCCTTCCTTTAGTGTATGAAGGGTAATTATCTCTGATAAATTGCTGAAAAAGATGTAATTTTCCTTTTAAACAGTTTCTACTTACAGTACAAATGTGTTTGGATAGAAGACATTATTGCTGGTTCAGTGCTCCTTTGTGCAAAGACTCTGTTTTACGGCAGTAAAATTTACATACTTTGGAAGTCACTGCATCTAATTCCATTATTACATGTTACGCATTTCATTCCATCATTCCATGGTGTTTTACTAGGAAATAAAGTTTTGCTAAAAAGCAGAAACTGAACACACTCTGTTAAGGTGTTTTTTTTTTTATTTTTTGGTGTGTCAGTGAATGGGATGCATGTAACTACCTGGCAGAGACAACGAAATGCTACACGTTCTGGTGCAGGTGGGTGTCCACTAGCCTTAGCAAAGCAGAGGTCTAGTAAACTTCAGGGACTGTTGATCTGGATGAGTTTTTATCAAGAATACTGTGTTCTGGAGAGCTATATTTGGAAACCTTTTCTATACGGGCAATTACAGTTTTCTTAATGAATAGAGAATAATTAAAAACCACGCAGCAAGCACTCTATGGATTAAATGCCACTTAGAGTCAACATTTTTTTTAATTCCCCCCATTTAAAGCTCCGAGATCCGTGGTTCACCAAGCACTAACTCCTCCATCTTGTTTATCAGGATGGTAATCTCTAAATCAAAATAGGAATTCTCAAATTCTAATCTGATTCAAAAAGAGAGCAAAATTTGGCTAACAAAATTATTAAAAAAGGACACAAACATCTAAAAACTTCACCCATGAGCATCAAGAAATCAATAAATGAGGAAGGAAGTGAAAATATGGTCAGGGGAGTGCCCCTGACTTTGGCTGCCAAAGTAACAGAATACACCAGGAATGAATAGGTTTAGGTAAGGGTACAGGCTCCAGCAATTTTTTTTCAACCATTAATCACTAGTTAACCTAGTGAGATGAAAATGCTGTTGAGAAAGAGAGAAAAAAAAATTCCTTGTTAATTATACACTGCAAACGCTCTTCCTTCCTGCTGCTACACCTAATCCCACAGGTGCAAGTCTTCACTCTCCCTATTCACGGGTAGGTGTGTGCAACGCTGCAGTCATTTTCCACAGCAACGGATTTAGATGCAGAAGAAGCCGCTTAACCTTCCACGGGGGGTTAACAATACACTATGCAAACACTGTCATGGTGTCTATTTAACAAGGAGACAATTTCTTAACTATACTATTCCGGGCTCGAAAACGAACTAGAAGCTACAGTATAATTGACTTAATTTGAAAGTGCACTTCTCATAACCTACAAAAGCTTGCCTTGAAGAAACGATCAAGAGTGGAACTGTGATATCCTGGTTTACCATAATCTGCACGTACGAATCTTGTGAGATTTAAAACAACGGCAGGTCTCCTCAGTTTGAAATTGTAATAGCGATTTCTATCTAAGCGCCAGCATTACAGATTCAGAAGTAGTCTGTAACTGATCATCAGGGAACGTAGGGCATAATTCTATACAACACAGAATTTACCCCAGGTATTTTTAACAAAAGTGCAATCTTTCTTTCACTGTGTAATGTATTCTTTATTCCTTTGGCACTGATGTAGCAATTTCCACATTTTTCCATTTGAGTGAAAATGTTCTTAAAGTTAAGCTTCTCAAAAGTACTTGCAGTAGGTTAAATGAATGATATATTCTCAAAAACCTAAAAAAATAGGTTTGAGTATACCTACGACAATTAGGTCATAAAAATATGTATTTTACTAATTTTGTACAAAGTAGAATAATTATATTGTATTCACATAGAAAAAGCAAAAGGAAATAAACAGAACTAAAGCCCTCAAACTAGATTTATCCCATCTTAAATACTACTGAAGCCCAGGAAGAGGAATAATTCATAAAAGTTGGCAGGGGGTGGGGAGAAATGTGAACAATGAAAATGTCACAGGATATAAAGTTTTCAAGATTTTCTAATAATAGTTTAACTTTTTAAAAACAATGAAAAAAAATCGTATTGTTGTTCTTAAAAGACAATAACAACAACAAAAAACCCTCCAAACTATTATTTCTAAGCAGTGAACTGGCCACGGTCACCTTTCTCTTTGTTAAATTCATCAAAATTCTCTTAATGCTATTATACATTTTGAGTCCAAATTGGAAAGCAGAAAATTCTGAATTAAAGACAACGGTGCCCGCATCCATTTGGAAACATCTTTTAGACATGGAACATGTAATAAATGTTTTAAGTATGCAGTTTCCTTCAGTCCCACATTTCTGAGGGAGAGAGTTCCATTACTCCAGCTTCTTGCTCTGGATACGGGTCTTCTGTCTGTCCCCTGTGAATATTATTAGTAAAAAGCAGGTTCCTACCATAATGCTATGAGAGTAGATCATATCAGAAGCTGCTATAATGAATACTCATACCTTATGTGGTCGTGTTGTTTTCACCCCTAAATACGCATGGATGCTTCACACTATTTCTTCTATGGGGTGATATATTTTACCGTTCACAGATCTAAGCACTTGCTTGTACACCTTGTTATATCACTGGGGGAAAAAATCCTTCCAAAGGGGGGGTTCTTTTAAGTACTAAGAGGGACTGAATAATAGTTTAAGACAGTAGCCTGAAATGCTCAGGGCAAAGAGGCAGGCTGACTTTGAACTGAGATTTATGGGCTCACAGTATGTCTCTTGCTACTTCTGATCTGTAATGAGGATCACTAACATCTCAGAGTTTGGAGGAATAGGTGCTGATACAGCATTACCATGACAGGAAACCGCTAATGTGTGTAGCACATGATTCCTTTATACTCTTATTTTCATGGGTAATGACTATAGTGATGATGAAGGCATTCAATCTCTCAGTTTATCACAATGTTCACTAACCTTTCCCTCGTCTGGCTACAGTTGTTATGAGGTCAACGACAGAAACTACACTGAAGACTCGAAGATGTGAAACTAAAATGTTGTGGGTATTATTTCATTTAGCTTTTAAAATTTAAATGGACTCGGATTGATTTACTCAGGCCCAGTTTGGAACATTTCAGATTTTGGCTTAAAGGAGCCTTGAGGATGTTCGAATGTCAAAGTCCGGAGGCAGTCAGTTGGTCCATGGATTTCTCTCGTATGAGAAGAGCCCGCCAGCCAGAACGGAACAAACGAAACGAAAAATAAAGGAAGAAAGGTGGGAGAAGTAAAACGCTGCTCTAGGAAGGGCAGTCGGCAACCTCCTCCGCTCCTGTAATGGTGAGACTTTAGTCTGGTCCTGGCGTGCATCTCTCCCTCCAGATGAATACGTCCCAGTGGGCAGGGGCTCCACTCTCTGGGTTCTGCCTGGCTCTCACTCTGACAGAAAGCACTGAGTATTCAAGGGGCCCTATCTAAGAAATAAACAATATCTGAAGCAAAGGAAGGAGGGAAAATACCATTGCAACTGAACTGACCATCTATACCTTTATTTTTAATTAAAAAAAAAGTTTATTCAACTGTTAACCATTACCAGTGGGCACTAATATTTTTTTAAAGTAATCACTACACGCCAACGTGGGGCTCAAGCTCACAACCCCAAGATCAAGAGGCATATGCTCTACCAACTTAGCCAGCCTGGTGTTCTGTGATTATACCTTTAAAAGTCACCACTGATATGGGACAATTGGGTGACACAACCGGTTAAAGCTTCAACTTGTGGTTTGGGCTGGGGTCTGATCTCTGGTGGTGAGATCCAGCCTCCACATGGAGTGTGTTAGGCATGGAGTCTGCTTGGGTTTCTCTCTCCCTCACCCTCTCCTCCTCCCCACTGGCATGCTCTCTCTCTCACCGAAATAAATAAATAAATGTTGGGGGAAAAAAAGTCACCGCTGATATAGGCAACGTGCTTAATATTTGAAAAAATAAATGAAAAACAATCTGATTATTTTCACTTTGTGGAAGGCAAATGATTTTTCTTTTGGAAAACAGTCATGTTCTGAAGCAAGAAATGGGAAATGCGGAACGTATGAGAACAGGAAGGATCATTCCAGGTAGAAGCAGTCACAATCCCATTTATTTCAATAGTGCTTTACGTTTACCATGGACTTTTATGTCAATAAGCCTGTTGAAACTCCTAAGAACCTAGTGAGGGAGACAGCACGGGCATTGTCCATTATCTTCAGTGCATGGGTGGGAAAGTGCAAGCCCATGGGTCAGACAGCTAATAGGATGCAAAGGGTGGGATCTGAACTAAATCCTGGACTCCACGGCAAGTCTGTACAGTATAGAGCCGAATTCAAGCCACACTTTGGGGAGTTGGGAGATCAGACATCTTTGGCTGTGTCATAAAGAGAGAGCATTTGAGAGATTTTTTTATGAAGACAAGAGACAAATCATCTCCATTTCTCAGGACAGATGACCAGGCGCGGGCATCAGCACTATGAAACACATCAGTGGAGCGTTTCTCCTTTGCTTCCTCCTTGTTCTTGGTCACAGCCATCCTTATCATGTCCTCCAGGTCTCTTTAGCTGGGTCACCTCACTGTCTAGCACAGAGGTCATATGCAATGTTAAGACAACTTTCAGTAGGCATTGTACGCATATCCCCCAGGCCCCAACGTGCCCCATAACCAACACAACCTATAATTTAGTCATCCATAAAATGGGTGTGTTACAGAAACTATAGGAGTCCTGCTGACTGTGACATTTTATCATTCTGTGACTTTTTTTTTTAAAGATTTTATTTATTTATTTGACACACACAGAGAGATTACAAGTAGGCAGAGAGGCAGGCAGAGAGACAGGGAGAGGAGGAAGCAGGCTCCCTGCCGAGCAGAGAGCCCGATGTGGGCCTCGATCCCAGGACTCTGAGATCATGACCTGAGCTGAAAGCAGAGCCACTGAGCCACCCAGGCGCCCATTCTGTGACTTCTTAATGTCCTTCCCATTCCACGCAAGAGACAGCAGAGCCCCAAAATGTCAACTAGAAGATGATGAGAAGATGAAGAACTAGGAAAAAAATACTGTGGACAAAGGAGCAACAGCTATCATGATTAGACTGGAGTTACAGGTTTTTTGGAGGAAGACCACAGAGTATTTATTAAGAGGAAATACTATCAACATAATTGATCACTCTTGCTGTTGACCTCAATCGATTGGGGGAGGTAGTATTTGTCAGGTTTCTCCATGACAAATCTATCACCTCCTCCCCCCGCCTCCCACCCCTATCCCATCCTCTTTCTCATAGGAAGTCACTATGCACAGCCTTACATTGTGGGGAGTTAAGCTGTCTCCTTGCAAGTGAAGTATCTACACTAATTATTGGGAAGTCTTCTGTAACGGAGGTTTATCTTTCTCGTCATTTGTTTGCTCAAACATTTACTTGTATGAGTGTGGACTAACGGATGTTTATTTTATACTTTGGGCTATAATCTAACACTACCAAATTTATTTACTTGCTCAAATGATCCTAGCTCAGGCCATTGGGAGCTCCTTCAGGTGCCTCCTGTGTCTCTTTAACATATCCCCTATCATTGTGGGTTTGTTTTTTTTTTTTAACACTTTCTTGCTTTCTGTAGCTATATGATGCTCCAGGCTCATCTTGTATATCTGCTGCCCCAGTCCTAGTATCTGCCATTTCTCCAAGGAGTCCTGGTTCACTTGATGGGAGATCAGATACTAAGGGCCAGGCACTAGGTGTGGTGATTGCTACTGGGGTATCGTTGCTTCTGGGTTCTCTCAGTTAACAAGCCAAGGAAATACATGCATATATAAATATTCCTACATGTAACCGGCTCTATGTTAAGTTCACGACAAGTTCACACTAATGTCTCCAACTCTAACCCATTACCACACAGACTGTTCTAGATTCCTCCTTGTCTCCAACCTCTTACTCCAACAGTGAGAAACTTGGCTTTCTCCAAACACCATCCCTGTACTTAATCGTTCCCTCCCAGTGGATAGGCGTAATGGTTTTTGAATTGTTAGCCTGTGGGGAAATGCTTTATCAACTAGACCACCACGCTTATGTACAATTCCTTTCTCCTTTATTATTATAGACCAGTCATTTCCAAAGTCACTCAAATCAGCACTCTTCCCTCCATCTTTTTTTTTTTTTTTAAAGATTTTATTTATTTATTTCACAGCGGGAGAGAGATCACAAGGAGGCAGAGAGGCAGGCAGACAGAGAGAGGGGGAAGCAGGCTCCCTGCCAAGCAGAGAGCCTGATGCGGGCCTCGATCCCAGGACCCTGAGATCATGACCTGGGCCGAAAGCAGAGGCTTTAACCCACTGAGCCACCCAGGCGCCCTTCCCTCCATCTTTTTCAGTGAGGTTATTCCTCACATTTGCCTTAGAATTAGATTTTTTAAAAATCAAAATCTCCTCTCTGCCCTGGGATCCCATGATATCCTAATTGATCTTTTAAAAGTTTGCCCATGTTCAGGTTCAACCTTTGCTGCAAAGTTAGGTTTTGACAAATACATACAATCACGGAATCATTATAGTGTCGCACAGAATAGCGTCACTGCTCCTAGAAGTTTCCTGGGCTGCCCCTCGTTGCATCATTGACCTTGAACTTATGGCAACCACTAATCTGTTGTATAATTTTTATAGTTTTGCCTGTACTAGTAGGTGATACAAATGGAATCATATAGTATGTAGCCTTCTCAGAGTGGCTTCCTTCACTTAGCAATAGGCTTTAAGATTCATCTCTCTCTTTATGTGGCCTTTTAGCTAATTTCTTTCTCTTTTTTTTTCTGGGTAGTATTCCAATTGTTTCATTCATCTATTGAAGTATATTTTGGTTGCTTCTGGTTTTTGGCGATCATGGATAAGTTAGGTAGGAATATTTGTGTGCAGGTTTTTGGTGTAGATGTTCATTTTCGTATAGGTGGATAGATACCTAGAAGTATAGCTGGTGGGTTGCACGGTAAGATTGCTTAGCTTTGTAACAAACGGCCAGTCTTCCCAAGCAGCTGTGCGATATTACATTTACACCAGCAATGAAATAAAATCTTAAAAAAAAAAATAAATAAGTCAGCTACACCAGCAACGAAGGACAGTCCAGGTTGTCCTGCATCCTTGCCAACATCTTGCCAATTCTTTGGCAAGCCTTGAAAACACCTTGTCAACTTTTAAAAATAATTAAAATTTCAGCTACATTAATAGGTGTGTAGGGGTACACCTCTTTGTTTCAACTTGCTTTTCCCTACCAACAAATGACATTGAGACTCTTTTCCTATGTTTATTTGATAGCTGTATGTCTTTGTTATAGTGTCTATTCTGATTTTTTTTTTTTTGGCCATTTTCCAAACTGGGTTGTTTTCTTATTGCTGAGTATTAAGAGCTCTCTGTTCATTTTAGATACAGGTTCTTTACCAAATACACGTCTCTGGCTTGTCTTTTCATTCTCTTAACAGCGAAGAGTAGCTAATTATTAAGTCCAATTTACAAAGTTTTTCTTTCACGGAGGTTTTTGGTGTTGTACCTAATGCCTCATCACCAAACCCAAGATCACATGTATTTTCTCTTACGTTTTCTTCTAGAAGTTTTATAGTCTGCATTTTACTTAGGTTTTTGATCAGTTTTGAGTTAGTTTTTGTGAGAGATGAACCAGTGTACTTTTTCCTCATGAAGTTCTCCTTAAAAGACTGCTTTTGAGAGGCATATTTGCTGGGGTTTTAGCATTAAAAACCAGTGACAGTCAACAGCAAATCTGGCTGCTGAAGTTAATATTCACAGGCATCAGTAATAGAGGTGTAATGTCATGTCTGAGGGAGAAACTCTTCCCTTAGTAATCTGCCATGGCCAGACCGTGTCTATGGTTTAGTGTGCTCTGCCGGGGCGGGGCGGGGGAGCGTGATTTAATAATAACACCGCTAAGCTGAATCCATCTAGAGAGTGATGAGTGATTGGCATGATAAAGAGCTTGGGTACAGTTGTTGTAGCTGTTTTAATGCATGTCTATTTCTCTCTCTCTTTTCTCCTGGACACTGAATGGCTTGTGGGCAGTCAATGTACAGTTTTATCATGTAAGCCCGGGACCTAGCACTTAGTGTTAAATAAATATTTAATTAGTGAGTTCAGCGAAGAAATTGAAGATGTCTAAGATAGAAAATAAGAATTCCTCAGACAATATATCCCTTTGAATAGCCACCACATCCTTTGGGAAGAGGAGGCAGGATTAATTATCATCAAATATTTGAAGGGCTATCATGCAGAAGAGGGATTAGAACCAAGGTAGAATTCACAGAGGTGCAGAATTTCAACTCATTATACATAAGAGGAGGTAAGCCTGCAGTCACTGAAAAAATTAAAAGAGCCTGAATGAATCTTTGTGAGGGATATCAGGAGAGTCAGTTTCTGCATTGAGAAGGAGAATGAATGAACCACTTTGTATATTTTTCAACTCTGAAGCTCTCTAAGGCCTAACAGATCTAGTACAGGGTCAAATTAAGAACTTCAAAAGCCCTCGGGCACCGGGGTGGTGCAGTTGGTTAAACATCCAACTCTCGGTTTTGGCTCAGGTAATGATCTCAGGGGTCGTGAGACTGAGCCCTAGGTCAGGTCCTCCACTCAGTGTGGAGTCTGCTCGAGATTCTCTCCCCGACTCCCACTTCCCCTCCCACTCGTGCTCTCTCTAAAAAACAGATTAAAAAAATCTTTAAAAAAAAACTTCAAAAGCTCTAAGAACAGAAATATTTATGGTGTCCCATTCCACTTGTATGTCAAAATAAAAACAAAGCTGTGGGGCGCCTGGGTGGCTCAGTGGATTAAAGCCTCTCCCTTTGGCTCAGGTCATGATCTCAGGGTCCTGGGATCGAGGCCCGCATCGGGCTCTCTGCTCAGCAGGGAGCCTGCTTCCCCCTCTCCTTCTGCCTGCCTCTCTGCCTACTTTTGATCTCTCTCTCTGTCAAATAAATAAATAAAATCTTAAAAAAACCAACAACTTCAAAAGCCCTAAGAACAGAAATATTTATGGTGTCCCATTCCACTTGTATTTCAAAATAAAAACAAAGGTGTATCGTACAATGTGTTAGGAATTCCAATGAATTTCTTGTGTTCCTATGATGATTTGTCTCTTTCTTTTTAAGATAGGAAAAACAAACACTCCTTAATTTTCCCTTTCTTTCCTTTGCGCCATCATTTTGCACGACCCTACACCTGTGATTATTTCTTATTACCCAGTGCTGATTTTCTGATTCTAGGTACAAGACAAGGAGTATACCAAGACTGCTTTGGGAATCATCTGTGAAATAAAAAAGCCTTGTTCCAAAGAAACTCCAGCAAAGGCAGGAAAGTCCATGGGCTTTTCATTTAAAATATTTGTTTATACTCTTAACTACAGGGAATAAATGGATGGTTACCAGAGGGGAGGTGGGTGGGGGTATGGGGATTAAGGAGTACATTTATCATGATGAAAAAAAAGATAAAAAAATATCCATTTACAGTAATTATGGCAGCAATAAATCTGGGGACTATTTAGTATAAAATGTGGTTCTGCATTTAAAAAATAAGAGCCATCTATAACTTCCATGCATAGCTTGCCAGTCCTTAAACCACTGACATTCACAACGACAATCGAGATGGGATGCTACCCAAGCACAATCTTAAGCAAAGATGAGATGACTTATATTCCACTTAGTTTTAATTTGTAAGCTTTATTTTCACTGTGCTCAAATTCTTTGAAAAGTGACATATATGCCAAGCTATATGATGAAACAGAACATAGTAGGCCTTGATCACATATGTGATAAGAGGATGAAGGCAAAAAGTAATTTGTGAAGATTATCAGTTTAAAAAGGCTGCACTAACTTGTTGATTATATTTGTCCTGTGAATTTTCTAATTGTAGCTCATGGTATCTTAATCTTTGAACAGATTTACAGGTTACAAATTATTTCCCAAGAACAGTGCGAAACACCAAATGCTAAGTCAAGTGAATACTGATTTATAACACTTCTGTATTTAGAAAACTAGTTTTTTAACTGGTTCATCTTTTTTGTCACTTTAACTCCTATTAGAAACCTGTTATAGCTTCCATACAAAGGGAAGAGAGAGCGAGCATTTTTCTATAAACGGTACAAGGCATTCACTACCCAGTCCTAGACTATTAGGAAGAACTACCCTCTGCAACTGAGCTGACATGTTCTTATAGTGACTTGACCTCCATAAGAGTTCCCAAGTTAAAATGGAAAAAGTACACTGAAATAATCATGTCAAGCCTTCTTATGAGGGTTAGCACTTGCTTAAGGAAAATAAACTGCTCCCTGAGGGAATGGCACTCACTGCTTTAAAGATATGAAATAAATCTGTGGTAAACCATAATTACTTAAAAAAGAATTACACACAAACACACACACACATATACACACACACAGTTTTTAAAGTAACTAAAAAATACTTACTGGAACATCAACATATTTTGCAGCTGCTTTCACCTTGAGTGGAAAAGAGATAATTATGAGAATTATTTTCTTAACTGTTAGATAAGTACTATGACAACAGTAAAAAGACAGCAGAAGAGAACCTTATGCAAATACTTACAGTGAATGACAGAATGGATGAAAAGAAAGTGCCTTCATCATATCTTGACAGCTTAGACAACACCCCTTCCAACACTGAAACAAACTGTAATTGTTTATAGTGAGTATTTAGAATATTACAAATTAATAACAGGGCAAATAATTTCTGGATCAACTTCTCCCACAGCACAAAAATCCACAATGAAAAAACTGACAGTCAAGGGACTGACTTGTAATGTTTACTCTTTCATTTTGAAGGTGAGCTCTAAGGTCCTTTTCCATTGTTGGAAATAATACACAAAGTGGTGGGTTTTTGGTTTTTTTTTTTGGACAAAAAAACATGTTATAGCAGCCTTGTTACCAAACATGTGAGATAGGGCGCCTGGGTGGCTCAGTGGGTTAAAGCCGCTGCCTTCGGCTCAGGTCATGATCCCAGGGTCCTGGGATCGAGGCCCACATCGGGCTCTCTGCTCAGCAGGGAGCCTGCTTCCTCCTCTCTCCTCTCTCTCTGCCTGCCTCTCTGCCTACTTGTAATCTCTCTCTCTGTGTCAAATGAATAAAAAAAAAAAAAAAATCTTTAAAAAAAAAAAACATGTGAGATAATTTAAACCATTGATAAATAACTTGAAAACAATTTTCAACTTCAGCAGAGATGTTTAGAAGCAATGATGGTCAAGTGCAATCAGATTCCTTTCTATCATAGATCACTTGACCATTCCCCAACTTTTTCTATTTACAGAAGAGGTTGAATCAAAATGACCAGATAATGGAAGGAATGTGTAACATTCGAGGCTCCCGTGACCCTGCGACCAAGTCCCACATTAGTTAACAGGCATTTATCAAGCAGTTCTAATGAGGACATACAAGGATCAAATCTGCTTTCAGAAGCTTACAAAGCAGTTGGAGAGCTAAAACAGATAAACACTCTGCAGGCTACGAGGGAAAGAGCACTAGATTGAGCTTAATATAAGCTCCTGATTCCACACTGACTGCTATGTGGGCTCAGGCCAACCATGGCACTGACCAGTTCTTCTATCAGTTAAAGAGTGTGTGTGTGTGTGAGTGTGTGCGCGCGCGTGCACGCGCACGTGTACTGCAAGCAGTATGGAATTAAAATTTGTCTCACAAGTGTTTTACGTTTCTACAATTTTATATTTCTCTGAAGTTAAATTTAAGACGTATACCATAATATGATTAAAAATGTGGGGAATTATATTTCATTGAGTGGAAACACTAATATCTGGCACTAAGAAAAGAAATTAGTAGGAATCTACTGCCGTGTATCTTTCCTCTTTAGAACTAAAATAATATGCACTATTGACAAATTATATACTCCCAAAGGGAAAATCCTGACAAGGTTTTTTAAATACGAAAAGGGAAATTAACGAAGGCTGGTTTTTGTTCACATAGCAGCTTCTTCAACAAAGTGATAATAGTTCTAGGGACAGAGCTTATTGGTCTCTGGTGACCACAGAACTCACTGAGACTGCACAGGAGATAATCTGTTCTCTATGGTTGGTCAATTACTGCAAAATAGTTTATGCAAAAGAAACAAAAACTTCCCTATAGGTTTCTCCATCACATCATGTGCGACATGATGTAAGAACACAGAAACAAAACCATGCAAACTGCTGACTAAAATCGTATTTTTAAAGAATGAAAACTATGTGTGGCTCGTTAGTTATCCTAAGGGATACAAACAGCAAAAAACACAAAATTACAAATTGCTCACGACTAAAAGTCAATTTAGCACTTTCTTCCTGCCCATTAGGATTTCTTACCAGTCACAGCTGGCTAACTCAACTTGATGTGGTTTGCGAAGACCCAGAAGACCAATACCCCAGGGCTAGGTCAGAGCAGGGGAAGGGAATTCCAAACTTAATGGCCCTCTGTGGAAAATGCCTCATCTCTTCTAACTCAAACCTTGAGAGTCAGTGTGTGCTGGGTGATCTCATTTGCCACGAGGAGAGCGACAATTGCTATGGTTACCGGACTACCCGAGCCAGGGAAGGCTCTAGCGCAGCACCTGGATCTTGGTGCCCTCAAGTGAGTATATGTGTACACACGTAAGTGGTGCTGAGGGAAGAGGCAAGGGAGAGGCAAGAACCCTGTGGATGGAGTTGGAGGATCTTAGTTCAATTGTAGCCCCGACAATCTCTGGCTCTAGGGCGATGGTCAAGCCTTGAGCTTCTCTAGGAAACTGAGCACATTCGTCAGTTGAAAGGGGGAAAATGACAGCCATCCTGTCCGTCTGACCAGGGATCACTGAAGATCAGTTGAAAGGATTTATGTGAAAGGATTGTGAGAACAGCAAAATACTAAAGAAAGGTGAAGAATTAATATTACTGATATGATTAGCTAAATCGCTATCCATTACAAAGGTCTAAAAATCTTTGTATGTTAAGTCACAAGTTTGTGGGGGTAGCCTTAGGATTATTTAGTGATAAGGAGTAATAATGAGTTTGGCTATCAGTGAATGGGTCTAATTCAATAAAAGATACCTACTGAGGCAGAATAGAGTTGAAGATGTAAAACCAAAGACCTGTTTCAGGGTTGTCTGGCTGACAGCACGGGAAGGTGGCTTTGAACACAGGTGGTCTGGCTCCAAAGCTCATGTCCTTTACCATGAGGGGGACACAGCTGGAAGCATCAAATGAAATAAGTAATGTGCCCAACTTATCCGTACTCAGTAAAAGTCCTTTTGTTATTACTGAGCCCCTAATGTGAGAGAGACAGACAACATGAATCTTTGAGCTTTCCTTCCGGGGACACCCAAGCTAGTGGGAGAGACGGACGTGTACACTACTGGTCACGACAGGCAGCAAGTCTGAAGGGCCAGGAAAGATGGGCCAACAGGGTGCCTGGGTGGCTCAGTGGGTTAAAGCCTCTGCTTTCAGCTCAGGTCATGATCTGAGGGTCCTGCGAGGACCAGGGGCTGCTGCGGCCATGTCACGACATTCTTTGCCTCAATTTTAACAACAGCGGAGAGCCTCTCCGTGAGTCCCTCCCCACCCCACAGGGTCCCTGGGGAGGCATAAGCCAGCGGGGACCCTGTGCTTACATGGCCGTGAACAGCGTCTGCACCCCTGGGATCAAGCAGCTGAGCCACGCCGGTCCTCCAGGAAGGCTGTCTTCGTGAGATTTCGCTGAGGCACGCGCGGCAGAAGAGCGGCCTTCGAAACCCAACTCTATTAAAATCAAGATTGACTAATAATGATATATTTTCCATCTGGCTGTTAATTGCACAAAACAGCAAGATTCCAAAGAAATCCAGTTAAACGCTGGGTTTAGTTGCTGTGTCTTTAACTGCTTCCTGTGAACTTTCTCAGTGCAGCTCGGGGAGGATATAAATACTTCGGGGTTTGCCTGGTGCTCTCTGTTCTCCTGAGGGTGTCGGGTTGGAATGAAACACTGTAATCTCTTTGTTTCCCTGCTCTTTATTGTAGATGCCATTTACTGGGTTTGTTTGAATAATATTTAACACCTAAAGTCTGTCTGGGTAATTACCAACTTTACCTCGCTATGCACACTCCCAAGGAAATGAAAGATGAAAAGCGCTTTGAAATGACGAGTAGTATGAAACATGCAGTATGCCACAAGGCACGGACGTTTCAATTTCCTGTTGAATTTTAACGGGGTCTAAGATTCATTTTCCCACATGTATGGAAAGTAGACCACAAATTCTAAAACGTTATTGGGAGGATTCCAGCTATAGATTGGTGGGTTCCAAACACAGTTCCTGCTTTTTCTGCTGTGACATTTCAGGAAGGGATATTTGCATCATTTACACTGCAAGTTATAACATCTTCCAGAGAAGAGACTCGTCCAAATAAGACCGACCATGAAAAACTAAGTTCTTTCCCTTCCTTCTCTTTTATCGTGGTGGGGACGGGGAGGAAGGGGGAAGGTTAGTGGTGCTGGAGACATTAGCAGATGTTTTATCTTTATTTGGTAAGATCAGGACTAGCGAGTACCGTTAAAATTCCACATGGAACCAGAATACCATGGACTGGAAAAAAACCAGGTTTCCTTCCCCGAATCAGAATGTTAATGTTACAATACAACGCAATTATCCCTTCATCATCCCCTTTCCTCCAACTGTGAATCCGCTTCTTTGAACCTTTGTTCCAACTGACTCCCAAAAGGTCGTTCCAGATTTTCTGTACCTGTGTTTGGGGTGCGTACTATTTGAGTGCTCGCTTCAGCAGCACACATACTAAAACTGGAGCGATACAGAGAACATCAGCATGGTCCCTGCCCAAGGATGGATAGTATTTGACAGAAACTATTTACCTGTAACATACCTCATTCCACAAAGTATCTAGGACAACTTCCAAAAGGACACATCTAGCCCAGACATTGGTAAATTCTCCACACTCCTCTCCTTGTTCCTTTTTCTGTTGCTCCACAAATAGAGTGACCTATCGTATTTTGTATTTCCTTTCCCCTAATGTCTCCTAATAATCCTTGTAAACATATAGTTGGATTTAAACAGGTGTCTTCTGAGTATATAGCCTTGATCTAAATGAGTAAATTTATTAATCTTAGGATGAGTTGGTGAGATATTTTAATTACAGAATCTAGGTGTCCTCTGCCCATTTTATTCTTAAGAGAAATTTAGGGGAAAATATTCTAGGTTATCAGAAAGAATATATGTCTGTCTGTATATATTGACACCTACCTCTATACCTATAAACTCAGTGAGGTAGTGTGTCCTCTTTCCTAAATCCTTTTTTGGGGTGCATAGGTGGCTCAGTCGTTAAGCGTCTGCCTTCGGGTCGGGTCATGGTCTCGGGGTCCTGGGATCAAGCCCCTCATCGGGCTCCCTGCTCTGTGGGGAGCCTGCTTCTCCCTCTCCCACTCCCCCTGCTTGTGTTCTCTCTCTCACTGTGTCTCTATCAAATAAATAAGTGGAATCTTTAAAAAAAGTAAATCCCTTTTTGCAATAATCAAGGATTTAGTAGCTTGAATATATTACTATGCTCTTTTACTTCATACCCAGAATTTACTGCGCCCCGTTAACCAGAGTGTGTCATGAGAGTGGTCGCACTCTCATTCTTTGCTCTGTTAACCATTTCCCCTGATCAGTCCTTTCTCACAGCTCTCTCAGCTTTTCTTCGGCATCTTCATGTTACATACGATGAATTCCATTTTCCTTCACCTGCCCAGGCTGGTCCCTCAGCGTCTACGCCTCTGTGGAACAACTGTCAAAGGAGGGACCCACGGCCTGGTGGGAACAACCCAGGCAAAAAGGGGACACCAGAAGACTGGGAGGTGAAGCTCCCACTCTTTTCCTCTCTGCTTTTGCTGAATTCTGTGTAGTGTGATGGAAAGATGACAGGCCTAGGGACCACAAGGGCCAGGTCCTGGCCCCACAGCTACCAACCCTGTGACCTGGGGCCTCTGTTTCCTCATCTGTGAACCACGGAACTGGACTCTGGGGTAAACTCTGATTTACCCTGGGAGTCTGCCTTGGGAGACGCGGCCCCACAGGCAGAGCTCCAGGCCTCCCTCCCCTCTGCACTCAGAGCAGCTTTGCTCTGATCAGTGTTTTACTTGAGGGTGCTACCCAAGATATATTTGAGAACATTTAATATGTCTTCTAAACATTATAAAAATACTTGAGAAGTCCTTGCTAGAGGATCTCAGGGTTCCAACTCTAGCACTGTGCGTGCCATGGGACTCTGGAACCTGGGGAGAAACGATGTAGGTCCCCAGAAGCTTCTATAAAGAAATGAACTTAAGGATTTTTGTTTTAGACCGACAAAAGGCTATAGATATTTTTTGTCATCTAATACTCATGCTTTTTTGATGAGGAAACGAAGTTGTGTAGGGAGACCCAGAAGGTAACATGAAGAGACAGGAGCAGAGCTCAGATCTTCTGACTCTCCCACACTTTGGTCAACTTAATTATTACAAGGTGGTGATAAATACGGCATTTTTGTATCCTTTTATTGGCAAGATTTAATATTTCTGCTATCATTTTCTCCCCTCAGTAAAATTATCTAAGTCCCTTTCCGGCTAGAAGCATCTTTATTTTTTCCTCTTTTAAGGTTGACTTTCATTTCTCCATAGGGTTTCGAGTTATGGAACATCTGCCTAAGAAGAGCAGCCAGGGACACAGAATCATTTCTAGTGGTGAAATCTTATAATCACATTAATAGTTTGGTTCCATAAACTTCTCTGAATTCCAGACTCAACTATCTGTCTCCTTGGCCTCCCCTCCTTCAGGTGTCAGTCGGCTCAGTCTCCACATGTCCAATACTGACATCCTGGTCTTTCCCTCAAAATCTGTTCCTCTTCCAGGCACCCCGCGTCAGTCAGTGGCTTCGACATGTACTCTGTGCCGCCAGCCATACCCCTGGGAGCAAGCTAGGTTTTCCTTTCTCTCCTCATTACTAACCCTGGGGTTGCTGTAACAGCACACCCTGGACTGGGTGACAGAACAATGCACATTTTTCCCCTCGCAGTTCTGGAGGCTGGGAAGTCCACGAACAAGAGGATGGTATATTCGGTGTCTGGTAAGAACCCACTTCCTGGTTCAAAGATAATGGCTATGGCTGCATTTTTACATGGCAGAAGGAGCGAGGGGGCTCTGTCGGGGATATATATATATATATATATATATATATATATATATATATATATATTTTAATACGGGTACTAAATCCTATTTATGAGGGCTCCATCCTCATGACCTAATTACCTCCCGGAGGCTCCATCTCCCAACACCATCACCTTAGGGGTTATTAGGTTTCAACATATGAATTTGGGTAGGGGGACACAAACATTCAGTCTATAGCACTCTTTAAATGTTTTAAATGTCTTTGGGTTAAATGTTTTTAAATGTTTTAAATGTCTTTGGGTTAGTCCACCAGAGACCAGCAGTGTCCACAGTACTTTCTCTGTAATCGATTTGCTACGGGCAATTAGATGAATCTTCTAATAATGCAGATATGATTAATTCCTCTCCTTTACTCACTGCCTCCCCAGCTGCCTTCCACAGCTTCCCAATGTTCTGAGATGAAGACATTAGGTTCCTCAGGTCTGAAGCTGGGCTTTTCACCATGATTCCACTCTGCCTCTTGGGCACACAGATGGGAATCATTAGTACATAAAATCAGAAGTGTGAAAGTCACAGAAATTTGTGGAATGAGCTCAAAAGAAGACCAAAGATGGAAACCCAAGGGATACCAGCGTTTTGGTACTAGGTGGAGAAAGGACACAGAGATGGAAAGCCAAGTTCTTTTCTCAGAGTGGAAATGTGCATGCAGTTGGGGCACATACCATTGAGTGCTACGTATGACAGAGAGCCCTGGCTCATTCTCCAATCATTTGTGAAGACGTGTGGAATTAGAAGAGGTTATGGAGGAGGGATTGAGGAAAAGAGGTACAAAGAAGGAAGTATTCTAACTTAACCAAATGTAACAAATATTCATCAAGATGCACAGAATAACTAAAACATGGGAAGAAACACTTGGAATCCAAGTAATTCAACTGTTCTACTCTACTTTATATTGAGTTAATTAATATGCTAGGATAAAAGTGTCTAGGACATGACTCTTGAAATCTGACAGGGTAAAAAGAGTAAACGTAGAAGTTGCCCATTTTAATTTTTAGAGTATTTTGCATTCCACTGATTTCCTAGACATCCAGAACTGGCATGGACAGTGGATTAGGAATCTGAAACTTCTGATTCAAAATTGTTGGAAAGTGGCATGGAATCTACATTTTAATGAAACCTCAAGTAAGTTTTGGCTTGCTAACCTTTAAGAATTGAATTATAGAACCTTATTTTCTTTGCTTAACAAAATTTAAAAAACCACCATTTATTGTCATTTCCTATGGGAGCTTAAGATGCTTGGTTGAATCTATCAAGTCGGTTTATTTTATACTTTTCAACTAAAGAATTAAAGGTTATTAAAAAGTACTGTTAGACTGCAGGAGAAATGATCCATAGAAAAAGACTAATCTAGATCTGATCTCCATATATAATAGCTAGTTATATTAGGCTATTTAACTTAAAATTAAGTAAAATTAAGATTTCATTTCCTTGGTTGCACTAGCCACATTCCAAATGGTCCACAGCCACATGTGACTAGTAGTTACTGTACTGGATGGTGCTGGATAAATATTTTTATTTTTATTTTTTTTAAGATTTTATTTATTTATTTATTTGACACAGAGAGAGAGATCAGATCACAAGTAGGCAGACAGGCAGGCAGAGAGAGAGGAGGAAGCAGGCTCCCCGCCAAGCAGGGAGCCCGATGCGGGGCTCGATCCCAGGACCCTGAGATCATGACCTGAGCTGAAGGCAGAGGCTTAATGGCTGAGCCATGCAGGCGCCTTAAATATTTTTATACCACAGAAAGTTCTACTGAATAGCACTGAACTCTAGAATACTGTTTCTTTACTTAGTTCAAAGGTACTATTTTTTTCATTAAAACAGATGTATTTGATATAAAAAAAAATCAATTTTTTACTTTGCTAGGAAAGAATGCAGAGATGATAATGCATCCCTGCCAGGCTCCTCTGTAACCCACCCCCAACCAGCAGAAATCCTAAACTAGTCTCTTTCCTTCCTGCCTATTTAACTCTTTACCAACTGCATGCTTTCATGCAATTTAATGACTTCCAGTATGCCCTCTTCTCACAAAAGACGCCGTGCACAGGAGAACTGTGAAGACAGGGAGGGCCCATCTGCGTAAAACCTCCCTGAGTGACTCACAGACATCGAAGGCACCAAGTTCACTTCAACTCACTTTAGTGGGCTGTCTGGGCAGTACCGTGAGCCACTGGGCTGGGCCCCTGGGAGGGTGGAACCCCCCCATGCTCTGCCTCTTGGAGCTTTGTTCTCCAGTGGTTCACCTCCCCACCCCCACTGGATGCTTTTCCTCTTCACCTTTTCCCTTTCCACTCGTTGGTGAGAGTGCACTGTATGTGAAGGTGCAGGTATCCCTGTGGGGGTAGAAGTCAAGAGAACGGGAACAAACTGGAGGGCTGGTGCTATGCTGAAATTGTCAAGACTTGCTACCAAGGAATTTGAGAAATACCGAAACAAATATACAAACAACCCCCCCGAAACCCAGAAGAATCCACCTGCCTCCAAAATCAAGTATAATCCCACCATCCATAGAAGCTCTGCCAACTTCTTGGTGGTTAGCCTGTCTTTTAGCTATGTGATGCAAATTCGGGTCATACTTTCCATTTCTAAAATATTAAGCTTTTTTTCCCACTTAATATTATATTATGAAGCCTTTCCTTTTCATTCATAGTCTTTGAAAGCATGGTTTCTTATTATAGATGTCCCATAATTTACTTCACCATTCCCTTCATGTTAGAGATTAAAGTTGTTTCCAATTTATCATTAGAAGTAATGTGACCATATCAATGTCACTTCCTTATATGCCACTTCCACATCAATGTCACTTTCATTATCAATGTCACTTCCACATCAATGACCGTTATCAATATATATATTTTGAACATCTCTCTGGGTAGGTAAAAAATGCAAAAATACTTGTTAGGTAGAGGGGTGTTAATGTACTCGATATAGTTCCAAACTATCTCTAGGAAGGCTATACTGATTTACACTCCCGTAGACAGGAAGTGCGAGTGTCCCAACTCACCTTTTCTAAAACCAAGTGTTAGTTTAAAAACATCTATGCTAATTTGCTAGAAAAAGTGGTATATTAATTGTAGTTTTTCTTCATTCCTTAAATGATGAGTGAGGTTTAACATTTTTCATGCTTCTTGGGCATCTCTGCTTTGTCTTTTCTAAACAACATGTCTTTCATTTATTCAATGGGGGGGGTGTGTGTTTTCTCCTTTGCTTTTTGTACGTTCTTCCGGTTGTTTGAGGAAGCCTGACTGGGGTTCTCTGGTCAAGCCTTGCAAAGAGCAAGGGCCCCATGTGCTCCTGTGAATGTGTCTCTGGACCATGTCCATTCTGACTCCTCACTCTCTTGAGTTCCATTTTCCGTCTCTTTCCCCGGCAGACCTGGATCTTGAGTGTCAGCTCATGGTGGTCTCTTCCACCTTGGTGGGATTTTAAATCGTCTAATCATTCAGTGGAATACTCATTGATGCTTCATCTCTACTTCCACAGTGACAGACCATAGCGTTTGCCAGAGATATCTGGAGCATCAGATCCGAAACCGTGGGAGCATCCTGGGAGTGGAGAACTATCAGCCTTCTCCATCTGCCCGTGACCAGCTCCAGAGCCTCGGCACTGTCATCCCCACAAAGAGGCTACCCTCAATGACCGGTGACAGCTCGAATCAGCCAAACAGACAAATAAGAAGAGAACAGAAATGTAAAATAATAAGGTCTTACTGGAAGACATAACTGGAAGTTATTTTTAAAAGCCAACGGCTAGAAGAAAAGCCAAGATGAATTGTAGACACAAAGTCAAAGCTGTTGACAAAGAGTGTTCACATTTTGTTCAGAGCTCTTCTTGAAATCTGAACTTTTCTTGCATCTCTGTAAAACTATTTTTCCATTAGGTATTTAGAAACATGAGACAGATTTTTCTAAAAATTCTCAGCAAAATGATTTTTGAGTCTGACTTAAAAAGATAAATAAATAAGACTTTACCTTTGAAACTAGCAGCGAAATGATTTCTTTTACAGCGTTGTCAATCAAATCATCTATTTTTGAATGGTATTGTTGCTGGATATTAAAAGACAAAGATGCATTAGTTGATGTGGACACAAAACTTTGGTCGTAAGTCATAAATGCTTTAAAGCTCCTAGTTATGACATATCGGATTTACTTAAAATGATCATTTTGAACATGAGAAGAACAAAACCTTGAAAACGATCCACCCAATCAACACTTTTTACATTGTGGCTTGAAAATTTTCCCATGTGCACTGTTGAGTTAAGCAGCTAATGGGGTTATTATATAGATGAATTGGGTTCTTATTCTTATTCAGGCAGAGGAATGTGAAGGATACTTTTTGTCTTCTCCTCTATAATTAAGGTGGCCGTGTACTTTTCTAAAGGGTTGGTTTAGCTGCAGAAGCAAAAAGACTAGAAAAAGATTTAATTAATACAGCATTTCATGTCTGACAACTCTCATTCATAAGTTATTTTAAATGTGCTCTAGAAATAAAATGAGCTCCCAATTGTTCACTCTAAAAGGATCGTTTTTGTCAGCGCAGGGAGCAGCAGTTTATACAATTCTTACAATATGCTCAAGCAAGGGCAAAATTAAAATTTCATCAACAAAGGTGAATAGATGGTAACAAATTAATAGGCCATAAAAGGTATAATGAAACAGCACTCACTCCCCATAGTTTTATCACTGCTTCCTCATGAAAAAGACGCCTTTAAGTAAATATAAAAAAGATGTATTTAAAATAAACCTGAAAGCCTCCTTTTCTGCTTTCTTTAGAGAATACGAGAGACTTGCATTCTTAAATTAGCAGGAGCTTCGGCAGTGTGTGAAGGCACATTCATTTAAACAGTAATTCTTGCTTTAGAAGCATTTATCTGACAGACGATTGTCCCCAATAGCCACTTCAGAGAAAATGTGACTTGTAAAGACTAACCCTATCTTGATGGTTCAAGGCTTCTTGGAACAGCTAACATAATGCATAGAGTAAAAGTACTCAGGTCAGTATAAACATTAGACCAACTTAACAGCTGCCAGATGAATGGTTTCCTAGGATGTAAGTTTTTGAAAGCGATTTTTTTCTTCTGAAAACATGTCTCAAAGTTTCCACACACAACAAAACATCAGCGTAGGTCTGCTTTGGAATACACGGGAATGATTGCCCCCCGCAGGCTCCGGCGGTGACGAGTGGCTGTCTACCTGCACACACAGAACAGGAAGCCCAGTTCTGGGACACGAGAATTCCCTGCTCTGCGTGTGTGCCTGTGTGCTGACAGGTGCTCTAAAATCAACCGCACACACGAGTGTGGAACCTTCCTGGCTTGTATTTCACCCAGTGAAGGGAAACATGATGTGTCTGTTTTCCTGAAAGCCTTACTGATTCCCAAACTCGTGCTCCCCAGAGATGACTGGAAAGAAGCACAGCGGGTGGATTTCTCTTAGAGGAGGGCCCTCTCCTTTGGTTTTGGAACAGCTTGAAGAGAAGGAAGAGGGGAGACAGTAAAGAAAAATGACAGAGAGAGGAGAAAGAGCCTGGAGGATCTGGCTGCTAGTGGAGATCACTGGGAAGCGCCCCCCAGACAAAGGTACCAGAAGGTCCTGGGCTCCAGCCAGTTCCACAGCCGACCTGGTGTGAGGAGCTTACGCAAATGAGGTCTGCCCGGCTCTCCCTCCCCGCTCCTCTCTTTTCATATCCTTCTCTCTCCAAATCTGTGCCTGTGCAGCAGGAGGAAGTGAAATACCAGATGGAGGCTCCTCTTTGGGGTAGACTAGGAAAGGGCTACATACAGAGGATGGGCTCCAAGCTTCTCATTTCCCTCTCCTCTGGAAAGTGCTACAGAACATACAGGGACCAAGGTGCCCAGACCTCTGAGTGGCTCCATGTTCTTAAATATATACATGGTATGTTCAGTGTTTATCTATATTTGCCATAGATTTCATTTTTTAAAAAGATTTTATTTTTAAGCAATCTCTATACTCAATATGGGGCTCGAACTTAGAACCCCAAGATCAAGAGTTGCATGTTCTACTGACTGAGCCAGCCAGGCATCCCTGCCCTATGTTCATTTTTTAACTCAAGAGTAATCAAATGTCATCACTATTGGATATTAAACTATAGAGCTTCTACATTTTAAACTTTTAGACTGGATCAATGTGGACACATCTTAAAATCAAGAGATGAGGCACTGAAGAGGTTCCTTAGACCCTTTTTCTCAAAAGGCAGGGAAAGGCGTGGACCCCAGCGGCCATCACATTTTCCTATAATATACACCTTTAGACTGCTATTCTCTTTGACACCTGATTTAGCCAAAAGCAGTGAGAGGAGAAGGAGGGAGGAAGGGAGTGGGAAGGGGAGGGGAGCAGGGAAGAAGGAGGAGAGGGAGAGAGAGAGAAACACAAAAATTAAAAAGGGAGAAAAGTACTAAATGTACTACCCAAGGGGCAAACCCAAATAGCATAAGGTTTGTTAGGTTTTTATGACATGGGACTTTGCTGTTGTAGGCTTATCTGATTAGCTGGGACTTTCACTAATGTTAAAATTGACGGGAACTTCCAGAATCTGTCCTAGCTGCACAGTCAGTGGAGGTGGTCTGGAAGCCTTATGGGTGGGAGTGGCCAGGTGGCCTCAGAATTCATATTTTACGTGTACATTCCACAAAGAGAATAACTCATATATGCCACTCAGATGATAGGAGGTTAGCTAAAAAGAGTTATAGCTTCCAAAGACAAACACGAGTACACCAAAAGAGATCACAAAGAAAAGAATTTATCTGTGTAGATGTTTACATTACCTAACCTAAAATTGGTATATTTTATTTAGATTAACAGCCCTAATTTTTGATAAAAATCCGCAGGTTTTTTTTGTCTGCAACAATAAAAACCCATAAAATTTCTATCAGACTATTTCACGTCAGGTCGATAATCCTACATACAGGGGCTTTGGCAAATCACAGTCCATTTCTTCGACTAAATCTCCCTACATCCGCCCTCAAAGGTAAAGTGTATATGCTGCTCCAGCAGCGGACTCTGACTTTAAATCAAGATTAACCTTTAAGGAGTTCAGATATGGGTCTGAAATCCTGGTGCCCCTACACTCAGGTACATATCCTCATGTCACCTGGTTGTTGTTCATGTAAACACTCCAGAAATGAAGGCTAATCAAATGCCAGTACAATCCAGCATTCTTAAAAGATTCCGGTCCTTCTCTTGGGAGGAACGTTAAAGGTACTGGATTATCAGTTCTGGAAATGGAAGCATTTTACTGTAGGTGAGAACAAATCCTACACGAGGAGCCCCCATTAATGTGCTTTCATCCTCAATGGATGGGCCATTGGATGTGGGGCACCGAGGGCAGAGGATCACCTAGGTGAGACCCATGTAGTTGGTAGAGAACAACGATTTCTAAACACTGGTGGTTTTGTGGTCCCAACATCTGTCCCTGAGGAACTGGCCTGAGACTGCTGACTCATTACACACAGCTGTCACATGAGCAGATCATTCGCTCACGAATGACTCCATTAAACACCATTCTGGGCTGCGGTTGAGCACGTTGGCCTCATCATGTGCCACGTGAGAAAACGGAATCTTAACTCAGGAGAACAGAAGGGGCTGCCCTGTGGAAAAGGAGTTGGGAAGGTTTCATCTCAGCAATGATGTGTAGGAAGTTGACTGAAGACTTTGGAGAGATAATTCCCAGAAAACTATCCCTACTGGGTTTACTATGTAAGCATATATTTTACAAGGTTCCAAATTGTGTAATAATCTAGTTTTTAATTTGTTGCTTACTATAGAATGAGGTCACTGGCTCACCTCTGCCTGTAATGTATTTGCTAATTTGCAACAATTCCAAAACTTATCTCAAGCACAGAGAGGGAAAGCCTGTGCAATTATGTGGGTATATTTATTGGTGATTAAAAGCAAAGTATAAAATCCTTCTTTTGCACTGAAATTCTTGCTAACCACTTTTCATAGTTGCTAATGGGTTTTACACCTGCACATTTTGAATAATATTAATTGTGTGAAAGTTGTGGGGAACTAATTGTCTCTGGTGAGAAGGTACAGGTGCAAATATAATGAACAGTAGCAGATTACTTTTCAAAGCCAGCTACCTGTTAATATAAAGAACCATTTGACAATGCAACAATGTTTTGTCATTTGAGTGTGTGTGTGTGTGTGTGTGTGTGTGTTTCTTTTGAGGTACTAGAGAGAGTTGTTTCTTACAGGGGAGGATTTTTAAAGTGGTGACAACAAATCAGTCTGTTCATTCAAAAACTATTTACTAAGTGCCTATTATGTGTCAGGTACTGCCATGTATGTTAAAATAAAACAAATGGATAAATCCGATATCAATGGGAAGAGGCAAAGATGATTCTATAAACCTGATAAGAAATGGATGGACTTATGGAGAGACTTAAGACAATATTTCTGAGTAGACCATCAAAGACTTACATCTGGGTATTGAAAAACATGAAAAGGTAGAGAGATGAGCCACTGATATCCAAGCCAGCTGTCTCCTCATTGAGATGATTAGAGGTAATAAATCAGGTTGTAGGTGCTCAAAGAATAATTACTGAACATTCTATAACACATATCAGTTAATATATATGTGAGGTTGTATGCTTTGATATTAGAAATACACCGTTTCCCCTTGACTTGCTCAGAGAATGAAATATGTGTGCATGTGCATAAATTAAGGCCAGATAGCTAATGTCTATATCTGGGTTAGATAATTATGACATTCACAAATAATGGGCCCCCTCACCCCTTTTCAGAGCTACCTAGCCTTTCTGCTTGGATGAGAATCGTCAGCCCAGTAGAGGCACCCTGAGTGTCACTCCTAGGTGGCACCTGTAAGCCTTGTAAGATTGAACACATCTGTAGAGCACAAAACACTGTAACTTATCCAAACACATATGTAAGACAGATGGGTATATAAAATATCGAGTCAGTTTTATATGCACAAACATTTTCATATCATGTTCCTCTGAGGTTCTGGGTGGTAATTCAAGAGCAGCTTGCGTGGGGGAGAAGAAAGGCTCCAGACACACAGGCCTGCCTCTTCCCCATCTCTGAGAATGGTGACTTCCCAGGCCATAAGTGGGAAGAAAGACTGTATCACTGATGGGCATGTACCTTATTGAGACCCACAACTGGGTCCTTCTGTATGAAGTGGCCTTAGGAATGGTCTCCTGGTCCTCAAATTTAGAGGTACCCTGACATATACTATATGTCATCGAAAGCTCCAAATTTTTCTAGTATCGGCGAAAGTATATATATACTACAGATATATGCACCTTGAGAATAATCACTTTGCTTCTGAATTTGTTTAGAATTTTGTCTAAAGGAGGGTGAATTCATTTTATTTTAAATAACTTTATCCTTAAAGAAATCTAAGAGCAGTTTGTAGATCCTGCAGCCTATAGGGAAGAAACATTCCCCTGGCATTATTTAGGGCATAAGTATTCATATGTGTTTTAATGTGTCTCTGGGTATTGCTATGTTATAATAAGCTATGTTATACACATACACTGAAAACATAAACGTGAAGATGGAATTAATTATATTAATCTGAAAAGACGAAAATAAAAAGAGTACATTTACACAAATAATAATTCAAATAAAAGTGTGCTTTTACCAAAAAAAAAAAAAAAGAGAGAGAGACTTACCCATTGACTACCAAACTGGATCATGCCATGGAGAAAAAAAAAAGACGATGAGGGAGAACATAGCGGAAGAGTAAAGAAATGATGAAAAAATAATTACAATGTGAAAAGCGGCAACAAAATGTCAACTTAAACAGATAATCTAAGAAAAATTGACCCATTTTCACCCAATTACCACTCTCAACAAAAATAAAACATGAGGTAAAGTAAGCTGTGTTTCTGAATATAGAACCAAACAAAACATGAATCAAAGTAAAAAACAAAAAAGGGACATTTATTTTTTTTAAAAAAAAGAAGCCTAATTTTTTTAGTATGTTTCTACTTGATCTTTAAAACATGGAAACTTTTGGGTAAATAAAAATATTTCACGTGCTATTTTCTGTGCTTTGTTTTTTGAATGCAAACTCTGGATACTCTAGATTTGTATAAACAAAGCAGGTAGCTTTCCAGCTTTCTTATTTGCTTGTGAAAAGCAAGGTTTATGTAAATACACAGCACCTAAACTCTTAAAAGCTTCAATGGCCACTTGTAAAATTTTGGGCAGTCTTCATATAAAAAAGAAGAAACTGACATGAGCAACGGGATAAAGGGCCTTCCGTTATCACAGTAAAGAAAAGCTCAAACACTTCTATTGGAGGACTTGGTCTTTTAATCTAATCGAGTGAGAGATTTTTGGAACCGGCCTCTAGAATCCTCCTCTGCCAGGGAACTTATCTGTATGTGACACTCAGTTCACTCACCTCTTGTCCTCCATCCAGGGCACAGAGTTTGGTGCTTTGCTTTTTGGCATCGACTAACACATTAAACATTGTACACACGGAGGCTGGAATGCGCAACTCAGTGGTTTTGCTTGCCTTTTGCAGCTTGGCTTCAAATGCAGTTCTTGTTCTAGTCATTAAAACATGAATTCGGAGTAAGAAATTCTGAAATATGTCTCACCTGTTTAGTAAAAGTGAAATCAACACTAGAAGATGCTAATTTAAAACATGCAAATAAGAAGTGTGGCACTGCCTGGGAACTAGGGGGCGGATGCTCTTCTTTTTCAGGTCTCTCATAGGAAAGATCAGGGAAATATTTCATATTACACAGCTTCTGCGGGCACGCAGATAGTTTCTCTACTCAAAGGAAGCTATTTGTTACATCTACTGTAAAACTTCTTATGGAAAGACCTCTTAATTTTACTTAAGAGCCCAAATTAATTTCCCAGTATAAAAACCACTTGCTTCTCTGTATTAAAGCAGAACAAATCTTCTGTGTGAGGGCTCACCAAATTAAAAAAAAAGTACAAGTCTATAAAACTCTAAAACATCATAATTAATGTACAATAGAGAATGTGTAATTCTTTTGTCTCACTTAGGTTTTCTTTCAAATACCCAGAGTTGTAGGTAGGTGTTTGAAAGAAAGTGTGTAACAGGCAGTTTGGAATTGTTTTTGCAAAAGTAGCCAAAGAAGTACCCGTAGATTTGAGACATTAGAACCATATGTGGCAAATAATGATTTTTTTAAAACATTGTATGATCTAATTCATGGCCTTGTCTTAGGGAGCCTTTAAACATTATTCTAAAGACGGGATTTTTCTTAACTTTAAAGAATTCAGGATTAGTCAGTTGCTCCAACCAGTGTTTATTCCAATATGCTGCCCATATTGTTCCATACGTATCATGAACAATGGCAATGGGAAAAACAGTGCTTGACTAATTAGAGATACAGTGTTGATTTTGTAGGAACTATTAAAGAAAATGAAAGCACATTCGGAGGAATTCAAAGCCTTATAACTTATTTCTGGTTAACCTCTGAAGAATGTAACTGGATAGTTGGAACTCATTGGACGTGCAAAGGGAATACCGAAAAACAGAACCACTGATGGCGCTGATCATAATTTGGGTTTGCCACACCATTTCACAGCAGACACTGTGCATAATGCATCAAGTACTTCACAGACCTTTTCCATATGTCTCAGCAAGTTCTGCCTGGGGAATTGAAAGCACAGTATTCCCAGAGAGACAACCATAAGCACCACAGAAATGATTAATATAGTATGGATGCTACTGATGAGGGCAATGTGAGGAGGCGTTAAAAAAAAGAAAAAAGTTTTAGGCCAATGTTATCGGTTACAGGAGGCCCCAGGATTTAGGGCTGAGAATCCAATGTGCATTACATTTTGTAGCGGTAGTACATATCGAAAACTTCCCTTGCGACAACTAGGTAACAGGTAGTCGGTGAAAAGTGCTACTCTGGGTGCTGGCGTACGAAGCAGCAACTTGAAAACACAGGTCTACCTTTTGACACAGGCCTCTATCATATCACTGGCCATTAGTTTAAGTCTTTGCTCTAAGTGGTGGGCAAATTCTTGTTCTGGCCAGTGCAGATCAAAGACAAACATTTGCAGGGCATCAAGTTTCCAGAAAAGGTCTTCTGATGTTGCTGAGCCATTGCTAGAAGAAAAAGAAAACATGAAGAGCACCGTGAACGTCCACTGTTAGCTGTGAGGGTCGCCAACACACTTTTCCCCTTTCTGCATCAACTGTCATTAATGAAAAAATATCACATAAAATCTCCAATAATTGGTAATTTCTTTATTCCACCTTCTGAATCTCTTCCTTTTCACTTCTTCTTAATGAATATACAGTGAGGCAAAAAGAAAAAAGCAAATAGAAATGAATATGGTAAGGTTTCATAAAAAGGGGTAGAATGCATAAGGGTACTTTACTAAGGAAAAAAAAATCAAATTGCACACGGAAGAACAAACATGTTAAATGCTTTTTACCAATCCATAGGATACAGATAAAATACATAAATATCTCTTCCTGGAAATTCAGAAGAGTATGTTTTATGTAAGGAAGCCCATCCGACTGCCACTAGGAGCTTCACTCTTCTGCTCATGCGCACACATGCGCCTCTGTCGTTAGAGTGCCTTCTGTCCGTCTGCAGACAGACAGATCCTCAAATCTCTCAAGGACAGGGGAAGGGGAAACAGAGTGCGGGTGAAGTAACAGGCTGAGGACGGAAGCAAATCTTAGCTTCTTCGAAATGCTGCGTGACTTTTCTAGCTCATGACGAAACCTACCAGTACGACGTACAGCCTAACAGGGAAATGACATCAGGGTGCTCGGAAGACGGAACACGACCGGGTGTTTCACGTCGTTCCGTCTGTCTAACTCGGGGCCTGCGGCAAAATCACTCTAGGAGACCAGAGTTTCATACCATGTATGAAGGTTAATTTGTAGCAAGATACTTACAATATTTGGGCAAAGGATAATACTATTACTTTCCATTATGCAAGTAGATAGCCTAATAGGGAAACAGATGTTTTGAAAGTAAAATAATCCTATGTCCACACACACTGAAACTTAATAGTAAAAGAGGACAAAAGGAGAAAAAGTGTGCTGTTGATTCAGTTCTCCTCAGCTTTCCAGGAAGTGCTTAACATATGCTAATCTAAAAATTGTATTGTGAGTGTGCAAAAGAAAAATAGAGAAATGAAATAATTTGTCACAAGAGCACAGTGGAAAACTTATAAAAATAAAATTCTTTTAAATACCCACTTTGTTTCGCTAAGTATATCTTAAGCAGTTGGCTTTAAAAAACAGCTCCTTCCCTGGCTAATTAAATGCCTATTTCCCTCCCCCATCTCCACCTCAGTATCTTTCCTGCATCGCCAGCCTCCTTCGTGTTCCTTCTCCCATTCTGCCAGTAATGCCTCATGATCTCCTCGCCTAGCCAAGATGTGCTCAGAGTTCAATTCTCAAAGGACCATCCACAGAAAGCACTGAATGCCATCCACAGCTCCTTACTCAGTATCTCATAACCTTAAAAATCAGTGCCCCCAAAGTAGCAATAAACAAAGGAACCAACACCACCATGTTGATGTTGCTGTGAAAAATGTTAGAAAAAACACATATTTATTTTTCCCTTTGGCCATATGTAATAAAATAAGAGGGGAAAAAAATGACCAGGCAAAATCCTCTTATATATCCATAGTGTGCAATGTAGTAAATTAGAGAACCTGTATTTTAAGAGTGATTGAACCTAATTGGTTAAGGAAGCAAATCTATTAATTATTTTTTACTTTGGAGAAATAGAAGGTAGCTATTTGAAACATGTATATATTCTTAATAACATAATGGAACAACAAAAGCCATCATCAAAACAAAACCTGAAATAGTGAAGACAGAATTCTACTGGAAATGGACTCTCTCATAACATGACAATTAAATCTTCAGAGAGAGTACAGATATATGTTTCTTTTGTTCTTTGATGCTATGGAATGATAAATGTGCTTAATTGGGAATGTAATTAAGGTAACAAGTATTTGTTATAATTAAATAGATAAAAAATATAAATAGGTTTTCTCTCGAGCTGGAATTTATAACCTACAATTTACTCAGAACTTTTTCATTTTAAAATTACTTTTAATCAGTGACCTATTCTGAAAGTGTTATTAACAGATTAAAGAACTGGGTTTTTTTTTTTTGCTAAAGATTTTATTTCTATTATTTTTAAGTAATCTCTACCCCCAGTGCAAGGCTTGAACCCATAACCCCAAGATCAAGGGTCTCATACGCCACTGGCACCCTTAGTTTTTTGAACTTTTGTTATAAAGCATTAACTAGCAAAAAAAAAAAAAGTCTGTTTCCTATGTAAGGAATTCAAAATAGAACATAACTATGGCTTTAAAGGTACATCCTTACGTACTAATATATCAGTAAATTCACCCAGAGCCCAAAAAACTAGTGATTATATCATAGCATTATAAGTAATTTTGAACACCCTGATAAAGAGCCTAATGTTGATAATCCTAGCAGGTAAAGATAACAGTGATTAACTTGTAAAACATGTTTTTTATCTACTCAGAATGATGAAAGTATGAGCACTTTATTTACAAAGTCACAATTTGTCATGATTCCTATCCTAAGAGGCAGGTCATTTTAAAATGGAGCTCCCAACAAATGAGATTCAGGCTTCACGCATACCTCAAAGCTAAAAAATGACCCCGAAAAATCTAAATATCACAAGGTAGAACCCACAATAATGTTCTTGGTTAAAATCAAGGGTGGTAAACAGGTGAGGAATGAAGAAGGAGAGGAATTAAATTACAAAACAGTATTAAGGAGCACGAAAACACATAAACTTAGAAAGATACGTTATACTTCCTAGGTAATTGCCAAGCAGACACAGACACCACTCTATACACTCTAACTGCCCAAACGTTTGCCTGAAACAAAAAGGTTCACATGTAACCTAACCTCCCCATAACTTTCATGGGCGCGGTGATGATGTTTAACTTGGAGAGATACTGCTAAGCTATTTTGCAAGTTATTCTTCTCCTTCTTGGTCTTCTTTCTTTTCTTGAGGGTACGCAGCCTGGACTGGAAGCAGATTTAACACTGGTGGAAGGACAGGTAGAAAGGATGCTGGGCATGTTCTTAGCCAGTATATTCTCTGGAAGCCGAGCACGTGAGTAAGAGGAGTGAGAGTTTTGTGGTCAGGCAAACCTGGGTTCAAAGCTTGCCTCTGTCAATGACTGACTGTGGGACCTCAGGCAGGTTCTGTGTCTTAACTTCTTTATGACTTAGTTTCCTTACTTGTAAAATGGGGGCGATGACACTTACCTACCAGGGTTGTCAGGAGGCTTCCCTGAGATAAAGGATTTGGCACTCAACCTGGGACACAGTAAGTGCTTAATGAATGGTAGCTGTTTTTCTTCTTCTGATTGTTATTTTTTCTAGCTGATGTCATATGAGATCTTGGGCAAAGCATGGACTATTATCGGGTTAATTTGATTGCTCTGAGGCTCATACTTTTGAAAACTATACAGTTACGAATGATGATGATTGATGATGCAATAATAACGATAAAAATCATAACGCAGCATAGGAGTAGTTATTATTCATTGAGAGCCTAGGATGTGCCAGACACTTTTCATCACTTTTTTTCTTTTTTATCCTCAAAAAAATATCTTTAAATTAGGTGTCATAACCTTTTTAGCACTGGGGAAACTGAGGCTAACTAAGAAAGACTTAATGATTACTAAACTAGGACCTAAATTCAAATTTCAAAGCTTGGGCCCTTTTGGTTCTAGTGACTCTCAGTTACTGAATCTGCAATAGGTGGGCTGATCACAACGTGGCGCTATCGGATATGGTTTTTATGATATAAAGATTATTTAAAAATAACAAAGTACACCAACCGATAGATGAAAGGGCAAAAGAAGAACTTGCTGGCGTCAGGCAATAAAGGACAATCACTTCTCTGCAACCTGAAATATTAGTTCTTTAAAAGTGCGACTAAGATAAAATAGAAAAACATATTCTTCTTAAAAAAAAAAAAAAAAGAAAAACATATTCTTGAAACAATTCTTAGGGATGGTTTTCCACGCAGACAAGAGAAACTCTGTGGGCAGTAACAAAGCGGGAGCCAACTACGGTTCCTGGACTTACTGTTAGCACAGTGATCACCTGAACCGTGGTATATCGTTTAGGCTACAGTCTACAGTCTGGGTCACAAAATGACCTCTCACCTACAGATCACATATGAACTACCTCAAACCAGTGAGTGGGGTTGTTTTGTTTTTGTTTTGTTTTTATCTGTATCATTTATCATCGATTTGCTCAGCTTAGCTTAACAGCTTAAAAAACTCACATAAAACCAAAACATAGGATTCCTCAACCAATGATGATAAATGCCATGCAATCTGAACACATGTGCACAGAACACAGCCCAGGCCATGCACTAGCTAACACACCACCAGGAAATAAGTGAGGGATACACACGTGGACTCATATAAAGAAGCCATCCACGAAGGAGTAGAAAGGCTAGGAATCTGTGGAAGATTAAGAGGCAGACTTGGAACTTTTGGAAGAGCTACATTGGGAAGACTGTTGGCGATATTCCTGTAAAGAAACAAACAACGTGGGAAGGGACCACCATAAGCAATAACTACAGATGGCCATGTGTAAAGTCATAAGGTCAGGACTGAAGAGACAGATGTTCTATGGACACTAGGCAAGATACCTACTTGACAGGCTGCCATGTCTCTTGCTCAAAACCTCTGTGAATTGACTGGGCGATGGAGGACTCCATGAGATCGACGTAGCGGACAACCAAGGGCACAAAGATTTCTTGCAAATGTTTGTGAAATTTTCCATTACATAATAGTGCTGAAATAGTCAAGCAGAAACAGTGTTTGTCAGAGGGATCATATCAGGCATTTGGGAAATAGGGGTGAAAAAACGTTTCCTGAAAGAGCCTAACACAGAAGAACTGGTAAAATACAGATGATAACGGGTCTTGCTCCTCATGTTGAATATATCATGAAAGCGAATCAAGAAGTATAATTAACCTCCTAGGTAGGGCTGTCAAAATGCAAATAGATTATATCTCTACAAAATCTTCCTGGCAGGTGGGATGCTTTTACTTTCTAAGAGGTTTAACACATGAGGCATATGACCACTTGCTAGAGACTCAATGGAGCTGCTGGATACCCTGAAGGTCTTGACACTTGTAAACAGAGCAATAAAGAGAGTTACAATCCCTGGGGTAGACGGTGTATCACAGAAGAGCTAAACCCATTCAATTTTAAGAGCTAAGCTTGATTAAGTCTAAGATATACACTTACGCAATTCACCAGCAGGATGACTGTGGCCTTGGGAATATCTATTCTGATTCATGAACTTTTCGGTTATTTGTGGATTTTCTTGTTAGTCATCCAATTTTCTACATGTGTCTTTAAAAACGGCATATCATATGCGTTTTTCAGGTGTCATTTGTCTTTAATGAAATATACTGTGGGATATCCTACCTAAAGCAGTTGTGGAAGTCTTACAATCTGCTATTGGGATAGGACTAGCAAATAGGTAGGTGATAGGTAAGGTGCACCTCCCTATACCAGAAGGTGGGTGCTTTCTATGCCCAGGACGCAATTTCATTAGAAGAAAGGTCAGTGCTATCTATAGACTGCGTCACACCCACCCATTCCCCTGCCAAATTCATATGTAGAAATCCTAACATCCAACGTGATGGTGGGGCCCTTGAGCGGGTAATTAGGTCACAGGGGCAGAGTCCTCATGAACAGGATTAGTGCTCTCATAAAAGAGATCTCAGAGAGGTCCCTGGACCGTTTCGCAGTTTGAGGACATAGCAAGAAGACAGCCATCTACAAAACAAGCTCTCACCAGACACCAAATCTGTGGGCACCTTGATCTCGGACGTTTCAGCCTCCAGAACTGTGAGAAATAAACGTGTTGTTTATAAGCTACCCAGTCCGTGGTAATGTGCTGTAACAGTCTGAATGGACCAAGACCGTCAGTATGTATCTAAGCTGCACATGAAAGAATAGAGAATCTGTAGGAAAATACTAAGTAGCGTTAAATAATATTCAATAAGTAATTTGTAATTTTTTAGATGATGGTACATATTTGTTTCTCAAGTGAACATATTTTAAACCCGGTTGTGATTTTTTTCGACTTTCAAAGTAAGAACATGTTCATTTAAAAATATACATCATGGCTGGGAAAGGTATTTCTGAAGAGATGGTATTTTAATTGAGCCTAAGTGACAGGGGAGCCACTCATGGGAGATTTAGAGGAAAGACTGCCACCAGGTAGAGGGAACAGCTAGTATGAAAGTTCTAGGCAGGGAGCAAGCTGGTGTACTTCTAGAAGGATGGGAAAGCCAGTGCAGCAGGGGTGAGAGAGGGGAAAGAATCGTCCGAGATTATGTCTGGAGAGTAGGACATGGTGAGAAGTATGGGGTTTTACTGCGTACAAAGGGAAGCATCATTATTTCTATTATTATTAAGCAGAGGAGTGCCACGATATAAAATATCTCTGGCTGCTTTGTGGAAAATGGGAGTAGGTGACCAAGGATGGAAGCCCAGAAGGTGGTTTCTGCTCAGTGGTTGATGGTGCTAGACCAGGTGAAGGATGAAGATGATGATGACGGTGACCTGGATCAGAGTGGCAGAGGTGGAAGGTGGGGAAAAGTCTCTCAGAGATCCCATTCACTTTTATGAATCTGAATAGCCACATATGCTTATATATGAAATCTAGTCACTAGAAATTTTAAAGTAATGCCTCATAAAACACTCAGCTAAATACGCCACTTTCCCCACAAAATCTTCTTCAGGGCGAAAATACCCTGAAAGCTAAACAGTGTTTTAAAACTTGGGCAAAGTATGCTATGCTTACCACAGTGGCATGAATCCTGTTTTAACTGATTCTGAAATTTGTGAGAAGCTGGAAAACTACAGTCACGTAGAAGTGGGGTGGGGAGCAATTCTAAACACAGGGGAACAGACAACACTTGTTCTCCCATTTCTAGTTAATATGGTTTAGTATTAACTAGAAATAGTTAATTAGTTAAATAATTTTTTCTGGCTTCTCTATATGCTAAAAGATTTCCTATTAAAGTGGGAATGAGGGCGCCTGGGTGGCTCAGTGGGTTAAGCCTCTGCCTTCGGCTCAGGTCATGATCTCAGGGTCCTGGGATCGAGGCCCGCATCGGGCTCTCTGCTCAGCGGGGAGCCTGCTTCCCCCTCTCCCCCCCCCCGCCCCCGCCTGCCTCTCAGCCTACTTGTGCTCTCTCTCTCTCTGTCAAATGAATAAATTAAAAAAATAATAAAGTGGGAATGATAATCATACTTAAAGATAAATGTCTTATTTAGGAGACTAATGTTATCTTAATGATGTTTTCATCAGCAACTGAAAGGAGCTTTATTTACTCCTAGAGATGCAATCACAGAGCTAGGAGGTACTATATAGATCATGCAGTTCAGTTCCTTTTGCCAAATGTCACCTAAATAAGGATGCTGAACATTAAGGATGAAATATTCTCACTCAATCCACCTAAATCATTGTGGTAAGCAAATTAAAAAATATACCCATATCTGAATTTATTGGCTCTCCAGCTTAAGAACTCTCTCTTCCTCCTCCTCCTCGCCAGCATTTTTGGAGGGTCAAGCCTGGGACCAAGTTCTTTATATGCATTCTCTCATTTAATCATCATAAAAATTCTATCAGAGAAGCACTATTTTTTTTTAATCTTATCAATAAGGAAGCTGAGGCACAGAGAATTTGGGGACATATGGTGAAGTCATCTAGTCATCGGACAACAGAACAAGACACCCTCTTAACATCATAGACTGTATTACCATCACCCCTCAATTTACATTACCATAAACTTTCATCTGTTCATCTAGCCATTTATACAGTCGTCTAACCTATCAGCAGTATAGCAGCATCTTTTAAGACCTAGAAATGCAGAGATTATTTTAGGCAGAGAAAAATCTTGCAGATGACAAATGCATTACTCCGTATCTTAGATGAATTATATGCTTTGACAATTAGAGTTTTGAAAAACTCAGTTACACTATGAAACAAGTCAAGAGATTGGAGAAAACTATTATATTGAATGAGCTGAAAAATGAATTATTAACACTGCGAAAATATTTAATGTGCTTATAATATACATCGAAAGTTGGACAATGTTACATTGCCATATAGCTAGACTGCAGCCTAACTCCTAATTTATGTGGCCTACTAATAATAAAAACGGAAAGACCCAAAGGCTCTACATCTTGATCAGTGCCGTTAAGCACTGTCATTATTTCTAACTAGTACAAGACACTCTCACTTAAGAAATTATTACATCTACAAATACAAATGAGTACTCTACCTCATCAATTCGAATATTTCTTTAGTATACATTTAGAGATTAGGTATGTTGGCTATTAAGTCATTCTTAGTTTGTTAAAATGAAGAAGCACATAGGAGAATCAACACTCAATGTTGTTATTAAATGTTATAATGATCCTAAGATTAAGTACCAGTTGACTCAAACGTAATTCTAGCAAGAGCTCTCTTTTTTTTGATACACTTGATAAGCACTGAATTCATCAACTTGTGTAAATAAACCTCTTTCTCTTAGATTCCCACCAGGGGAGTGAAAACAGATTGTCCACCAGATCACTATGTATATATCAGTACTTGGCGATTATACCACAGGCTTGACCTTTGCTTCCTGCATCCAATTAGTAATCAAGACCTGTGTATTTTTTTTAATTTAAATTTTAGGCAGCTAATAGTGCAATATTGGTCTCTGGAGCAGAATTCGTTGATCATCACTTACATAAAACACCGAGTGCTCATCACAACAAATGCCCTCTTTAATACCCATCACTCAGCATATTTTGTATCCTTAATATCCTTCTTAACACATCCCTTCCTCTTCATCACCACTCCTGTCGCCCTACTTCTAATCTTCTCATCTCTTGCTTTGATTAGTGCAATGATCTCTTTCCTGGTCTTCAGGATCCTAATTTTCCCTTTGTCAATCCATCTTCTTCAAATCTCAAAGCAGAGGGGCTTGCCAAAACATGAAACTAATAATGTCCTCCTGAAAGATGATAATCTGTTGGTAGATCACAACAAATTCTAAAAACCTTGGCATGGTATGAAAGCCATCTTAAAAATGATTTATCTTAAAAATGACCTTTGTGGTTCATCTCTGCTGCCTGACCCCCATATTTCCTGTGGTCCAGCCATGATGATTTGCATGGTTCCGTTCATATCTACACTTAACTCCTCCAAACTTCTCTGGAAATGCTTTGTTCTGCGGTCCCTTTGCCCAGTTACTGGTTTCACCTATTTACTCTCTACCCTGTACAGGCTTCCACTATGGTCCACAGCATACTTCTGAACCTGGTGACATTTCTATTTCTCTCTACAAGGGTGCAAGTTCCTTGAGGGAGGGACCATGTCTGTATTTTTAGTATCTAGCAAAATGTCGGGCTCCAAGCAAGTGTTCAAATGTTTGTTGAATGAATAACTACATGGATACAGCATTAAGATGACTAATTATTATTCAGGAAACTAAGAACTTACTGAAGCCGGCATATTTCTTCATAGTTTACATAGAATATCCAGTGTTAAATAATATTGGTATGAAAATCCTATTTTTGATCCATGTCCAAGATCAGACTGCTAAAAATTCTGCTGGACATGAATGCTGGCTATTTTATGTCTCACATTTAATGAATGTGGCAAAGGGAGGATTTTTTTCTATTCAGTCACGATTCTTGATAGCAAACTTTCATATCCTGAAGATAGGGGGAGAAAATGGAGTACTCCTATATTTCCCAAGGCCTGTCACAAATGCTCAGTTCTGGCCAAATTCTGCTCATGTTTCAGCAGACTGTTCCTTTTAATTGAAAAAAAGAAAAAATCAAATTATACACCCGTTTTCCAAAGTTTTAGAAAACTGGCAATTGGCAGTATTCTTTCTTTGGTAATTAGAATCAGGAAAGGGGAGGGAGGGAGGGAAAGAAAGAAAGAGGGAGAAACGGAAGTGGAGAAAGGAGGGGAAATAAAGAAAAGAGGCGGAGGGCCCAGGAAGGAAAAGAGAATCTGTGGTGTCAAAAGGCAGGACTACGGAAACACACACGCGCTGTACTTGTGTATGGAAATGTATGCGCTTTTTCTCAGTTGCCCATGTGCCAGTTTGCATTCCGTTCCTATCAGACACTGTCAAAAGCCCTCTTAATACGTAGCCCCAGGCACAAGAATGAGCGCTTCTACCTTCTCCATCTGGTTTAGTAAGGATAGGTTGTGATTTGGGGCTGCCACCTGTCCAAATCAAGCCTCTCCCAGGCACCCGTTCTCACAGCTCATTGGAAGACTCAAGTTCTCAGTTTGGCCTTATCCGAGAATGCTTCTGACATTCTATCTGAGGTGTGGAAGTAGAAAGGACTGCTCAGGAGTCTAAAATAGTGGTTTACTAGAATGTAAGTGGGGTATTGGCATCCACTTTGTTAAATCTTTTTTCCCCCCAAAGATTCCACATTTCCAAATATCACCTTGTCAGAAAATAATGAAGCATCAATGACACCAAGCCCAACAGTGCAATTAGAAATGGCAAAAGAAAGCAAAAGGCTTAAATAAAAGGCAAACTAGGGATGCAGATGTGCCCAATTATTTTGAGCATCCCGGTAATTAAGAAATTAGTGTTGATTATTTACATACCAAAAAGAGTCTTACATTTGCAAAAGGACTTGTCATAAGCTTCTAATAGTAAGATTTCGACTGAGAACTTAAACTGTGGTCCAATTAAGAACATTTACTGAGATGATAGTCATGGACTAAGTGAAGAATAAGCAGGTAAAAGAGTTCCTGTATTCTTTTTAGGGTAAAAATATGCTGTTGATTCCTGAGCCCATGTAACCTACTTTTATATTATGCCGCCCCTTCCCAATTAGTCAGCATTAATGGATTACTAGGAAGAATGACTCCCCCCCCTAAAATTCTAAATAGGCACCTCGGAAGAAACTAGTAATTCATGAGCAGCAAAACTAACAACACTGCCCACACTAAAAACCAGACTTTGCCCTAAAACAACAGTTATTTGCGGGACTACAAACTGCAGGGATCCTGCACAATGAAAGCTCACCGGAGTAAGATACAAAATTAATGGGCCACTCTCCATGTCGACAAGTGCATATAGTGAAGATTCCTATCCCTGAAAATATGAACATGGGTTTCGGGAGAAAAGTCAGGAAGACTGCAGCCTAGAACACACTTATTTTAAAAGAAGAAAATACACAAAACCAAACAAAAAATCCCCTGAGATCTAGGATAGCATCCAGTCAAGAATCTGACACATCATTTAGGCACTCAATACATGTGTGTTTACTGAGTAAATACCAACAAAAATCCACTGCCTAAAGGAAACTTTGAGAGTGTGCTTGTTAAGTAAAATAGGAAACTCATTGAGTTTTATTGTCCTTTTAATTATAATTAAAACCTTCACAGGTAAGTTTATACAGTTTGGTAATATTTAATGTGTACACATACTACCATAACGACCTCCTAAAACCACATCCACTTCTTCCTTTCCCCTTGGTGTACTTGTTAAAAATTATCTCCCTATCTGCCTACCACCGACCTAAGGAGTGAGAGCTCTGGTATTATAATGTTGCCTATATTTTGGACAACAACTCAAAATTCAACAAATCCAAGTTTAAAACTATAATTAGAAATGCCATAGTACAGCACATGTGATGGAGCTATATTTTTATAAACTACTGCATTATAGCGAGTAGGGTACATAAGGTCCATATGCTCTACTAGATGATATGCTTCTCAAGGGCCAGAGTGGTTTTTATTCCATCTTTCTGCCAGGTGACTGGGGTTCGTAAATTCTAGGCATTCAGTGCCTATTTCTTGGAGAATTAATTCAAGAAAAATCAATATAAACAAGAACCAAGGCTTAGGGTAAAGATAAAGAAGTCTCATAGTCCTGCATTCTCATGCTGTCTTTTTTTTTTAATATTTTATTTATTTATTTGTCAGAGAGAGAGCACAAGCAGGCAGAGTGGCAGGCAGAGGCAGAGGGAGAAGCAGGCTCCTTGCTCGGCAAGGAGCCCAATGCAGGACTCGATCCCAGGACCCTGGGATCATGACCTGAGCCGAAGGCAGCTGCTAAACCAACTGAGCCACCCAGGTGTCCCTCTCATGCTGTCTTTTACGAGATTAACATAAAAGCCAAAGGGAAAAGTCTATAATTTTATTCCAGTTATGTACCAACATCTGATTGGGATTATGTTCCACGTTGCTTGCTCTAGACGATGCAAACAATTGAGAATGGCTACCATGTGACCAACAGCCCTCAAATTTAGTGTCCTGGATGTCACGGCCTCCAGGACTTAACAAGAGGTTTCTGCCAATCTACTGTGAAGGGCGCGGACGCCTTCCAGAGCAGGTTATTTTCTCGGAGGCATTAAATTGTACGAAAATATAAAAAGCAGACTAAGCACGTAAAATGTCTACATGTAGTAAAGAATCTAGAGCCCCACGGCGGAACTCAACTACAAAGAAAAAGCTAGCAACTCCTTCTTTTTATATTTATTATACACTCTGGCCAAACCGATTCTGACATACACTTCAGAGTTCAGTCAACTCTGGAAATTGGAATTAAATAAATGTTCACATTTTAGTGGTCACCTCATCACTTATAAAAGTGTCTATAAAACTAGGCTGGTATACAGCCCTGCTATGGTCTAGAAGGGATATCCGTCCTGCATTGTTCCTCGTAGGTGTACGTACAGATGCATCTATAAACACCAATTCGTGAATTTCAGAGGCAGAGCTCATTTAAGTGCTTGAGGTAGAATAACACGCAGGTGTCAGCCCTCCATATTTCAAAGCTTGAAGATTAACCTCATATACAATATGGTGACCTAACAGTTCTTCATTTGAAAGAAATCTGAAAAATAATCTCTGATACAGCCTAAGTGTGAGAATAACCCAGCGGGATTTCCACTTCTTCATTTCTTAATGAGTTTTTTGATAATGAGAGGTGACTTTGCCAGTCACTCTGGGCTCTATTATGGCTAATTTGACTCCACTTCACTCTCCTTGTTAATTATTAACACTAGCCTTTTTATCCTCATGAGACCACATTCCAATTTTTCTTTTTTTGATTTTTATGAGCCCATCTTTATGAAGGTGAAAGTCTTGGAGAATAGGTTTTCACTTAGTGTAGAGCCCGAACATTTATTATTCGTTTAGGCAGAGACGCTGTGACATTGATTATATAAGCACGGGTGTTCTTCAGGATGGCTTTAATGTGCTAGCAATGTGAAAAGGCTGTTAATTAAAGAAGAAGCACCGTGGTATTTTTCACTTGGGAACCCGTTCCCAAAAGAATGGTCATTTGCCACTTGCTAACATATCCACAGATTAAAAGGTGACTAGCTCCAAGGGTTTGCCTTTCAGGAGTGCTGAAAGAAATGATTTGTGCCATTTGCAGATGGCTTTCATTTGTCAGAAGCGGTCACTTGCCTTATCTATTATCGACAGGACAATTGCGAGAGATGGCAGGCCAGGGCAGAATCTATTTGGGCCAGCTTTCTGGTCACACAGCATCATTTAGCTATCATGCTAATTGCTTCATTATGAAAACATGTATTTTCCCTCAATTTTAATACATCTCTTTCTCAAGACTGTTTCCTTAGATACCATTTAAAGTGATTATCCATTTAATTATCTCTTTAGCTGGGGTGGGGAGTGGATCAGGGTGGATGGAGGGAGGGTGGAGGGACAAGCAGGAGCTCAGTCTTTTCTGGACAAAAATGAAGGAGCCGGAGTTTGTTTTCATCATCCGTCCTGCTCTGGGAATCAGTGGGTGAGCCTGTGAGGGGTGGGAGATGGGGGACAGTTGCTAAAATTATGGTGCAGCTGGTACTCTTCCCTTGAGGAAACACCACATTTCATCTCCAAGGGTTCTTAAGGCTAAGACTTTCCCTAATCGTGCCCAACTCTGAGGAAAGACACATGCCCCTGGCAGAATTTTCTTCACCTTAAAATAGAAACTGAATTTGCTGTCTTGAATCTTTCCCCCCCACTCATTAGGTGAGCCCTGGCATTCTCATCACGGACATTTCGTAACGTACTCAATAGGACAATATACACCATTTTCTGGTTCTCTCTGTACCCCTTAACCAACCCTCTTCCTCTGCCCCCACAATGCAAGGACCTTCTGGGAACTTTCTAAGGTAAAAATAAAACTTCAGGGAATTTCCTATCTTCCTTGAAAAGATTATATTGTTTTATAAATGCCCCAGAATCTGCTTTTGTTAGTGCAGACCCAGACTAAACCAGAGACCGCCCAGTGAGCACCTCTGTCGGTGATCGGCGATCCCCAAGGGCAAGCTCCTGCCCAAATCTCTTAGGGATTTAGTTTCCTTGGCTGGGAAACGAGGAACTTTGTCAAAAATCCTATCCACTTTCCAAAAGATAAACACCTATTTTAAAATATCAAAGCATCACGATTTTAATAAAAGAAAGATGATAAACCACCAGTGGGGACATCTGAATTATTCATTAAAAAACAAAACCCCGGAGCGCCTGGGTGTCTCAGTGGGTTAAAGCCTCTACCTTCGACTCAGGTCATGATCTCAGGGTCCTGGGATCGAGCCCCGCATCGGGCTCCCTGCTCGGCGGGAGCCTGCTTCCCCCTCTCCCTCTGCCTGCTGCTCTGCCTACTTGTGATCTGTCAAATAAATAAATAAAATCTAAAATAAAATAAAATAAAATAAAATAAAATACCCCAAGCCACTTGGCTACCAAGTTTTCGAGGCACGAATAAAGTAAAAATTCTAACTAATACCTCCAACTACTTGGAGATGTGTTAAAGCAGGAACATTATCATAAATCAAAACCATTTAAAATCTATATAAGCAGGAACATTACCATAAATCAAAACCATTTAAAATCTATATAATTCGTTGTGCACCACATGTGCACATGTGAGGTTATAGCAAACACTGTTATTTAGCAAAATATTTTCTCTTCCAAGACTGGACCTTGCAGAGCGCTCTGTTTCTATTAGTCCTGGCTAAAGTTGTAGTTAATTAGAATTTGGGCTAGAATGTTAATTGGGTCAAGGTGGTAAAAGCTGTCATTCCCTGGCAGTGAGGTAAGGCTCCTTCTTTCTAGGTAGGATTAAAGGAAGTTTTATGTTTTCCTAAAGCTTTCCAAAAGGTCAATATGGGGGCAGCGACAGGCTGACATTTAACATTTCGAGGGCGTTCACTCAATCACCATTTGAATATTTCAGGAATTTAATAAAACAAGCACATAATTATTAAAAATATTCATAATTATCAAGACTGATATTAAGAGCAAAAAAAAAGGGGGTATGTTTTACCAACTATTAAGATGCTCAGTGGTCTTGGTTTTTGGATAATAACTTGTGGGTTTGAGGTGAAAGTCACTACATTCTATTTCAATTCCCCAGACTCTCCTGTCCTCCCGATACCGAAAGGAAATTAAGGCACTGGGGAACTTTTCTATTTACCTCACTACACGGAGGAGCTGTTTTTCTCTGAAATAATTGATGTTTTCTCAAATCTGTTAATCACTACAAAATCAAAGCCAAGATCTAGACTTACCCCAAAACTGACATTGCTCAAAAGGGATCAGTAATAAAGGCTTCCATGTTTTAACTGAATCACATGCAACGAGACAACATACAACTATACGTTATGCATTTAATAGCAGGCCGATGTTACAGAAATGGCTTAAAACAGGAAAGGGAGCATGCAACTCTTTTGAATTAAATATTTGCAGGTCTAGATAAAAATTAAATTTCTCCTCTTCTCATTTTAGTGGTTCCCCCCCACCCACGTTTCCATAGAAAGTGATTTATTGCTTTCAGAACACAGTAAGATGATGTCAGAACTTTTGTTAGTGAAGAAAAACTGTTGGAACTTGAAACTTGCCTCAAACGTTATTTTGTCAATGGATAGACGTAGGCCCTTCAGCACAGAAAACTTCCCGCCTGCAACCGTGGGGAGCGCGAGCTGGCCGCATGGATACAGCTAAGGGCCGAGAAGCGGGGTTTGCGCTCGCAGCAGGCGTCCCGAGTGGCAGGGCTAACCTCCTTGCCTCCTGACACCCGTGGTGCTCCTTCTTCTCCAGCACCTGGTCCCGGTTCTTCCTCACCACCCCACGCCTTGCAGTGCTGTGCGGAACCCCGTTTAGGTGTGTTTGTTAGGTGCTGTCTGTGGGGCAGGCAGGAGGCCAGGCTACTTTTGGGGCAATGCAGGCCGGCATCAGCTCATGGGGGCGTGGGGCTATCCCAGGAGAGCCCGAGGTCCCATGCCCAGCGCTGCCACTTCATCCTCTAGTCCGGCTGTGCGGTCAGCAGGCCTGCTTGCTATAGACCAAGTGGGGACTCCCAGCAACTACAGATGTCTGAGGCAGGAAAACAGAGCTGCCCACTCAGGGCCACCCAGCAATGATCCTCGAGGGCTGATCTTGGCCTCCAAGCCTGGCCACCCCTCCATAGTCTTAGGAGAGAGAGGCCCTGCCTTTTAGTGTTCTTGCTGATAGAACTCTCATAAATTTACACGTGCAATGCAAGAGCTCTTCTTAAGAGCAAATACTAAAGGATGCTAGTTCACTGGAACTGCAGTAGATGTTTCCCCCACCCCTATTTCTAAAAGTCTACACTTCTTTTCTCCATAAATAAATTCCGATATGTTGGATAAGTTAAATGATTCGTCATCTTTACTGTTCGACTGTGAGTATTAATAAATGCCCCATCTTTCAATAAGCTCCCCAATAAATCTAAATATGGTCAATTATTGAGTTTTCATGCAAATGGAGAGAGCAATGCCAGAAATAAGCCTACGTTTATTTACTTTCAGTTAGGGACTTAATGCATAATATATGTATTTCTTTTTGGCTCTGGTTTATTGTCTTAAGATAGTATAATTTCTTAGCAGAAAATGAACGATGCTGAAAGACTGGGAAAAGAAGAAGGTCATTTAAAGTTTTCTAGCTGGCAGGAGGGAACCAAAGTACAACTTAAAAGCTGGTTGGTCATCGTTTGCAGAATGAATGATCCACACTCAGATAATTCAGTGTGGGGTTAACAACTTCTGAGAGTAGAAACTGGGGTTAAATCTGACGTAGGAAATGGAGTTTAGTTCTCTGGCTTTCTAATAGGATCTTTTGGAGATGGAACCGGATAGGAGATGAAATTGGTTGAAAGAGTCAAGACTGAAATTTTCGGGACACCTGGGTGGCTCAGTGGATTAAAGCCTCTGCCTTCGGCTCAGGTCATGATCTCAGGGTCCTGGGATCGAGCTTCGTATCGGGATCCCTGCTCAGTGGGGAGCCTGCTTCCTCCTCTCTCTCTGCCTGCCTCTCTGCCTACTTGTGATCTGATTTCTCTCTGTGTCAAGTAAATAAATAAAATCTTAAAAAAAAGACTGAAAATTTCACAGACTAGTATCTATAATATTTATTTTGTCTCTACTACACGTGAGCTACTATGGTATTAGTCCTCACCACCAATGACACTGTAGGCACTATTATTTTCCTTCACTTAGAGATGAACAACCTGAAGTCCACAGAAGTTGAGCTATTCTCAAAGGTCAAGTTGAAAGTGGCAGAAACAGATGTGAATCTGTCTGGCATCAAAGTTCATGTTACTAATTACTAAAAAATCATGCTTCTCTTACCGTAACAGAGGTTCTTAACCTGCTGTCCTAAATCTGATGTCCATGGGAAGTCTAATACTACACAAAATTTCCTATTAGTGTAGATTCCCCCACCCCACGGTAAAACAGTATTTTCATCAGAGATTCAAAGGGACAAACAACCAAAGAAAGGTAAGAAACAATGGAGTGATGAACAAAACCTAAAAAGTAACTTTTTAAAAACCAAAACCTAATGTAAAGACATGGATTTAAGTTTAAACCTAGAAGCACACGGTAGTGGTGCCCTGGGAAGAGAGCAGTAAAGAAAAGCTCTGGAGTTTTAAAATACAGAAAAGTTGAAATATATCACAGGGTGACTAAGTTCCTTGGTGAGTTAGAGTAGCGTGAGAGCACCTCTCCTCGGGGTCTGGGTTACTTGGGTCACACTGTGAGCACTGGGTTCTTCACAGAGCATTACTGAAAAACGGAGTGAGGTCAGGGCAGGGGAAGGTGGTAGGAAGGGTAATGGGCACAGAAACCCTATCATGTGAGGAAGAACTGAATGACCTAGTGGCAAGGGCTCGGAGACGAAGACACACAATAGGAGAAGGTGTTTCATCCATCAAGCAGAAAAAGTCACAACCAGAGGGTAGGAGGAGGGCAGAGATCAACCTGGTTCTCGTCTATTGATCTGTGATCAAGGCGAGTGACAGCAAAGGCTGTCAGCAGTAACCAAAGTTGAGTTTGAGGGAGACTTTAAAAAGGGTTATCACAGGAAAAGCCTAGGAACCTGTATGTTACGAAATGTCCCTATAAAATCCTGATGTAAAACCAGGTTTTTTTCTGGCCGCTAGAAGACCACACCTCCGAAAATTCGTCAACGTTCTTATTGCGCTGGGAAGAAATGTCTCAGTAGAGGGCTTTTACATTCTCTTAATTCCTCAGTACTGAGAGAGTAACCCATACCATGGAGCAATATTACACCATCATTTATGGAAGTGAATCCTCTCGGGCCAACAATATTATCAGAATGCATATTAGTAGAGAAACCTTAACAAAGCATGAATTCCTAGAATAATGACACGTTTCTAAGGTGTCTTTCAGAGATGTAAGTATTCTTAAGTGTTTTGGAAATGCTAATCTTTGAAGATTTTTCTGATTCACAAGCTGTAATGAGAAAGACGTCTATGTCCGCAGGAGGGTACAAACGAGAGGAACTTCAGAGGCCAGTGTGGAGCAATGTGGGCATGTTCCCGGGGTTCCGCAGAACCTGGCCTAAAAAAATCAGGGAGACTGAGCAAACACTGATGTTACCTATGTCAGTCTTGCTGAGTGAGTGCGAGGGCTCTGTACTTACACGTCCACACACACACAGCACTCTCGCCAGCCCTCCCCGTCTCAGACACGAAGGAGAACACGAGGGCTTACTGTCATTTCTGAGGAAATTATTGAGCAGTTGGAAAAGAGGAAAACTATCCCAGGAGTCTTGTGGTTGAGCCTCCAGTGCGGTGTCCATATCTACTGTGAATAAAGCCCAAAATTTCTCTGCATGCTCCGCCAATAAATCAGGCCACCAGGCAAATGCCTGTAAGAGGATAAAGAAACAATATAAAATTAGGTTAGCTCTTAGAAACACACACAAATATTGTGCCACCTGAAAACATGTCACTGAAGATCAAATTGTAGAATATTGTAGAATAGGACACCACATTTAGAAATAGTTCTGTTCACAGAAAAAAGAGATATTAGAAATATACAAAATACCAAAGTAGTTATGCTTAAATTACGAGATACTAAAGTTTTTCCTTTTTTTGTTTTGCATATTTTGCAAATGTTCTAAATTAAATACGTATTTTTAAAGTAAAGTAATAAATGTCATTTTGCATTTTAATTCTGTTAGATTTGAGTTTATTCAATGCCAAATTTGCTTATTTAAAATTTGTGTATAAAATTTCTTCTTACCTTCAAAAAATACTACTTCTTTTTATAGTGCTTTAAAAAAGAAATCTAAGGTCTAAAGCTCAAACATGGTTTCACAGAGAGGGATTTCCAGACCCTCCAATGTAAATTACGTAATCCGGTAGGTAGATAGTCTTACCAAGTCTTACGTAGCCTCTCTGATGCTCAGCATTTTAATTTTCACAAGTAGTATATATGACTACATATGTGAATATTTTAATTTCTGCTGCTTAAATTAGACTATAAACACTACCAAGAGAAGTCTCTATATGTTGTTTATTACTTTATACTCAGCTAGGTATTTTCTAATGCCTTCTAGGTAATGGCAATAATCACCTTAAAAAATCTGCTGTTTAGATGAGTGAAAATAATATTTACTTTTTAGAAAGTTCTTGAAAACAATGTGGTCTGATGATGGGTCAAAGCCCCAACACCACCTGCCCATGGAACCTAGCAGCAGCCCAATTTCCCATGGTCCCTGCCAGCCAGCTGGCCCATAAACCCTACCAACCACAAAATTGTCAAATTGTTCCCTAAACTGCTAAGTAGATAAATAAGACGGTAATGAATGAGTTTGGGTTTTGTAAAGAAAAATCAAATCCAAATCAGATAACTAATACTGAAATACAAACTTTTACGTGCCCTGTCCCCTCAGATCTATTTGATTTATATCAAAGGAGCAAACTATAATATAGGAAATTGTATGACTTTAAATGTGTCATGCATTGTAGAAGTTGGTCCAATTAATTAAAAATACCTCCTTTAACAGAGAGTCAAGTTTCCTAAGAAATCCATATTAGATAAATAGAAGATACTTACAGTCAGCACTTTTCCCCCCAGAGCCTTTGCTGGGACTAATGTCAATAAAAAATTTAATACGGCAGTCTCGTATTTTAAGCTCAAGCTTTCGGGGATACAATCTCAGGTCTTCTTTAATGTACAAACTGCAAATACAACTGCCAGTATATGGTAATGGGAGTTAAAGAACATAGAGTCCTCATTGAAGATTAGAATACATTTCTCTCTTAGCGCTGCTTCAAGGACAGACTTTCAAAATGCTTAATTCCACTAATCCCATGCTACTGTGAATAGACTGATTACTTCTCATGTTATAAATGTGGCTGGGCTATGTGAAATCTGGTTTCAACTGATCAAGATGTGAGATTCAGTTATGGATGAAAATTGTCTCAATTCAACTTTTATTACCCCCATCATGAGAATGCAGGGTGTTAACAAAAGCTTTTTTTTTATCATAAAAGGGACAAGTATTAATAAGGACTATGATCAGAAAAATTTGTTAATGGATACATAGTATAGAAGAAGTAAATTCTCAAGTCAGTAACATAGCGTGTGTATGTGTGTGTGTGTGGGGCGGTTGTAAAAGTGTAGTGTTTCTGTATGTGATTATATTTAAGTTGTTATCACTTTAAAATAGACTGTTAAAAGGTCTGGAGTCCAGTTAAAAGGTAAATACTTGCCTAAGAATAGTTCAAATGTGAATGATTTAAACTCCCCAATCAAGAGACACAGACTGAATAAATGAATAAAACAACAAGAACCCATTATATGCTTATGAGAGGCTTTAGATTTAAGGACACACATTGGCTGAAAATGAAGAAATGGTAAAAGATATTCCATACAAATGGTAACCAAAAGAGAGCAGGGGTGGTTATACTTACATCAAACAAAACAGACTTTAAGTCAAAAACTGCCATAAGAGAAAAAGCAGGTCACTATATAATGATAAAAGGGTCAATTTACCAACAAGATAAAACAATTACAAATATATATGTACCCAACCTCATAGCACTTAAATATGTAAAATAAACATTGACAGATCTGAAAGGAGAAATAGAAAGCAATATAATTACAATAGAAGGCTTCGATAGTATGCTTCCAATAATGAACAGATCTCATCCAGATGGAAAATTAATAAGGAAACAGTAGACTTGAATAACACTATAGACCAAATGGATATAAGAGATAGATATAGAATATACAACCCAAAAGCCGCAGACTGCGCATTCTTCTCAAGCACACACAGAACAATACCCTGGATAGATCTCATGCTAAGTCACAGAAAACTTAACTTTTGAAATCATCCCAAATGTCTTTTCCAACAGCAGTGGAATGAGATTAGAAATCAGTAACAAAAGGAAAGCAGAAAAATTCACAAAAGCATGGAGATAAACAAGACACTCTTAAACAACCATTGGGTGAAAGAAAAAACATAAGAGAAACAGAAAATATCTTGAGACAAACAAACATGAAACACAACATACCAAAATTTAGGGGATGCAGTAAAAGCAGGACTAACAAGGAAGTTTACAGCAAAAAACACCTATATTAAAAAAGAAGAAAGATCTCAAACTACCATCTCATGTCACACCTCAAGAAACTAGAAAAAGAAGAACAAACTAAGCCTGGAGTTAGGAAAAGAAAGAAAATAAGATTAGAGCTTAAATAAATGAAATAGAGAATTCAATACAATAGAAGAGATCAATGAAATTAAGAGTTAAATTTCTTAAAAATAAACAATATCAACAAAACTTTTGATTAATAAAAAGGCAGAAAATACAAATAAATAAAATCATAAATGAAAGAGAGGACATCACAACCAATACCACAGGAATAAAAAAGATCACAAGGGACCACTAGCCAATGATTTCTTGTATATGACACAAAAGCACAGAGAACAAAATCAAAAATACATAAATGGATTATATCAAACTGAAAAGCTTCTGCATGAGAAGCATACATTACTACTACTCAACAGCATGAGAACTCCAAATAACCTGAATAAAAGATGGACAAAGACCTGAATGGACATTCTTCTGAAGAAGCCTTACAAATGGCCAACAGTTATATGCAAAGGTCCTCAACATCATTAATCATAATTTGATTCTCAAATGCAAATCAAAATCACAACGAGCTATCATCGTACACCTAATTAGGATGGCTATTACATATAAAAAAACAAAACAAAACAAAACCATAATGAGGGACATTAGTTGGACCAGAGGCTAATCTAACCCTAAACCTAAAACCACCCTAAAAATGTTGGTTTATCTCACTGGCTATCTATCTAGCTATCCAGATATAAATACTATGTAATTAATACTAATTCAAATGTTGAGATTACTGTGATTTAGTTAGTAGTAGGTAGTAAACAGATCTTATTTGTGAACAAATAACCAGACTTTAAGAAGTTCCTTAGATGTGCATGCTAGTGAGAAGAGCAAGGTCACAAAGAAGCAAAATGAATGGGAAAAAATATCAAATACCCTTTGTCATGTTAGAATCCAACCAGAAATGTAATCTGGTTCAGATGCTGATGTTCATGTGCGTGAGCAGATGTGCAAATGTGTGTGTCCACACTGAACTCCCTTCCTGTCGTGCCTCTGTTGCTGGAGGGGTCTGGGGCACAGGCAGCTGCAAGTGCAAGGTGAATCAGCCACGTGCAGTGAACTGAGAGCTATCTAGGCTGCAAATACCAAATTACTGCCAAACATCCTTTGTGCTTACAATATCACAGATATGGTGGACAATATTACATTTAGACTATTTTAAGGACCTTAAATCAAGATTCTGCTGTAATAATAACCAGCAAAGCAGCAACTTGAGCTGTGCTTGTATTGATCCTGTTTCTTCCCTCCGCCTATCTCCTGGTCTTTTCAGGACTCCCTCCCCTTAGGCAGCGTCCTAGGATACACCAGTCAGCAAGGAAAGGAAGAGAATGAATGGAAAGGGACATCTCCAGGCTTGCAGCATAATCATCCCTTCTGCATTTACATCCCTGCTCTGATGCCCAGTATGCAACTTGGCAGCAGAACCAGGGTCAGACAACCATTGTGCCCCTCTACTGAATGAGAAATAACCATGTGGTTCACTGCAAAGCGCCCAGGTCTGGAGTTCGTCACTAACCACCTGTGCATGTGTGGCAAGCTGCTCAACCTTTCTTGGGTCAGGTTTCTTACCAGTCCAATGGTTATGTGGAGACGGGCTGGTGAGAGCCCGAAGCTTTCTCATCAGCATCTGGGACCTCCCACCATCGTCAAATTGAGTGGCCTTTGGACGGACAGTACAAAGATTGGTTTGCCTACATTCCTGGTCAGACACAGTCTAGTCACTGGAATGTGGAGACAGCCTGAAAGATTTTCTGGAAAGGATCTTAAGCGATCTTTTTAAAGAGAAAACAAATCAGAAAAAAGCCCGAGAGAAGAGGTTGAGAGGCCACCTGAGGGAAGGGACGACTATCTTCTAAGCCGGTCACTGTCAAAAATGTGAAGGACACGAAAACTCCTTGACTGGGAAATTGCTGAAAGATCCAAACAACCTCTTAGCCTTGAAAGTAAACTGCCCCTGGGAGACAGGTAGAATGAAAGTAAAAGAAGCCTTCACAGGAGCCAAAGGGTGGGCTCTGTGAGGCAGACGTGTTGACCTCCACTAAGGGAGCCGGCCAGGTGCTCTCTCACGGAGTCAAGAGACCTCAGCTTGAACATCCAGCAGAATAAAGATCAGTGCAGAGTTCAGTGTCCTAATTCACTCCGGAAATGACTTTAGAATCAGACCAATTCACTCCCCAGTATTGTTTGGAGAAAAAGTTGGATCTTCTGGTTAAAAAAAGAGAAAGTGAGGGCACGTGGCTGGCTCAATCAGAGCATGTGACCTTTGATCTTCGGGGTTGTAAGTTTGAGGCCCATGTTAGGCACAGAGATTACTTAAAAAAATAAAATAAAAATCTTAAAAAAAAAAGGTAAAAAAAAAGGAGAGAAAACTGCTTTATCCAAATCCTTTCAGCTGGCCTTAATTATGCATGCAATTATTAATAAGACACATTTACCAAAACACAACTGTAAGCCCATTCCAAGAAATAGTCTTTAATTGTAAGGAGAACTAGATTGGTTTTAAAATTAACTATAGTCAAAGGGGGTTCTATCTTACCTTCACTAAGAGAGTTATTCCATGCTAAAAAAATAGTGGGAAAAGTTTTACTCACCTCTCTTCCCTGATGGATTCCAAGAATTTGGAAGCATTGGGGAATGGAAATGCCATAGTGTTACAAAGCATTTTTAAAAGAGGTCATTATAATAGTTCTATATTTCAGCATCTAGTAGAATGTGATATTTATGAGTTATGATTATCTCTGTTCAATAAAATCAACCATATTTTTGTGGATTAGAAAATATTATTTACATTTTAATTGTGTTTGGATACATTATCCTTAACAAGTATATAGTGACTGCATGGAGTAGACAACATTTAATAATTATATTTAAAAACAGAAAAGTAATTATTCTCCTTATGAGGGCAGGAAAATTAAACAGTATTTCTATGAAATGTATGAGAATATCAGATGTACCTGTTTGGGTGAAAAATACTGCAATTGAATATCCAATCAGAAATAGTTTTTAATTCAAAAGGTCTAATACTCTGATGATAATGCCTTTTAACAAGAGACAAAGACAATACATACATATATTTTATCATATAATCATTTTCATTGTAACATAGCAGTAGTACCAGCCCAGAAAAGATCCTCATGGGGATTCATTTCAAATTATTGAAGCAGCTGTTTCTTCAGTTTAAAATACAATATCCATAACAAGTTCACACATGACAGATGCAAGATAAAAACTAGATTCCATAGTGTGAGCTAAAAGCAGTTGTTTTGAATGATCATATTTACAACCAGATACAATAAATCTTAGTTACCTATAGTAAGGTTTCATGAATACTCTTTTTAAAGAATTTGCTTAAAATGTACTTCCTATAGTTTCTTATATTTTTGAGAACTTGGCTTCATTACATATAAATATTGTATAAATTCTTAAGTAGCTGGGCTTTTAATAAAAAAAGCCTTGCCTATTTCATGTGCTTCTTCAGGAATAAAAGTAGTTAGAGCACTGAAATTTGTTATATTTATTTAATTCCATCTACCTCCCCCACCCAATTCATTCCAATTTTAGTATATGTGCTGCNTTAAAAAAAAAAATGTACTTCCTATAGTTTCTTATATTTTTGAGAACTTGGCTTCATTACACATAAATATTGTATAAATTCTTAAGTATCTGGGCTTTTAATAAAAAAAGCCTTGCCTATTTCATGTGCTTCTTCAGGAATAAAAGTAGTTAGAGCACTGAAATTTGCTATATTTATTTAATTCCATCTACCTCCCCCACCCAATTCATTCCAATTTTAGTATATGTGCTGCTCAATTGAGCACTCCCCACCCAATTCAAAGTCCTAAAACTTTTTTTTTTAAATAAACTCGTGACTATTACAAAGAGTTTTAGAAAGACTATTAGAAAGACTTTAAAGTCTTGGAATAAGCAGCTGGCCTGGTGAAATACTACTGTATAGAGTGAATGTTAATAATATATAATAAAAACTGCAGAAAACTATAAACAATGCAGGCTTAGTGAAAACTTAAAGAAGAGTTTGCTGGTAAGAATAAAAGACTAGTTCTCAGTCATGCAGTTATGAATGTCTTCTATTTGATTTTGTTATAGTTATAGTGGATCACTACTTTTCCTTTTGCACACTGATTAATTTACATTTCTAAACTAAAGCCATCACGGCATGGTGGGAGAAGCAAGCAGTCTGGCATCATGAGATGGGGTTTGTGCTCCTGCTTTGCTTCTTACTACTGGTACAGCTTTGGCAGATCCCATAAGCTCTCCCATGTTCCATGACTATTGTCAGGAATAGATGATAAATCACATACATAGACAGCCCCTTTGTAACATATAGGAATTGTGTATCAGGGACACGCACACGTTCTCAGGATTTTACAGGTAGATGGCCAGGTGTATACCAAAGTCTATGGGCAGGCCCCTTCTTCAGTGCTGTTCCCGCTATGGCAAAGCATTATATGTAGCTTTATGTGACAGTTAAAGCAAGTCATCACCTCTGCATGATGCTCTTCATTCTGCTGTAAGACTTCTATGCAGAGCTCTGCTAGACGAAGAACCTCTTCCAGCTTTCTAGCAGGAGGTGCCTGGTTCATGGTCTCTATGTTAAAAAGAAATCATAATAATGTTACCTTGAAAATAAAAAGACATAGTCCAATTTGCAGTGAGGAGACCAGGGTGTTGAAATAGAATAGAAAGCATATTTTTGAGAAATAAGAGATGCAAAAAATACAAGTAAATACATTCTTAAAACAACAACAACAACAAAACAGTTCACCAGATTGCAGAAAATATTTCACCCACAAAGCAATCACAGGGAACTGTAAGTGCTGTGCCATTTAATATATAAGAACGAACAGGTGCATCAGCACATTAGATGCTCAACTTCTGCAACAAACAAGTTATAATTCTCCTCAAGGTCAGAAACACAAAGAGAGCAGATACCACAGGCTTTTCCTTCTCTCTGTATTGTATTACCAAATACAATACCATTCTTACCAGATGAGTCATTCCTGACAGCAAAACCCATGCTTTTTTGTTGCTACTTAAATTCTCAGTCTGAAATGTCTATATAGTTTATTTGATCTTCAATTCAAGAAATATAAAGTCACCTAAAACACTGACAACCTTCGATGAACCGATCTCCTCCCCCCTCCCCTCCCCACCATTATGTCACCCTCTCCCCTCTCTATCTGCAGAGGGGTGGGGAGGCATTCTTTAAAGCTGAAGGTTCTTTCAGCATCAAGGCAAACTGGTATGAAAAGCCTAAGCCACAATGAGATTAAGTACAGCTATCCAAAATTCAGCAACAGAGAAGGAAAAGCAGTTGATTTTAGAGATACGACAAATTGGCAGAAATTAGAGGTACCCTGTGCAATGAAATCGTTTCAAAATTGAACGTGAAGAACAGAGTTCCCAATAAGGACACTGAAGATAAACACTGTCTTACATTCATGGACTCTTTCTTTGTCCCAGGAAGGAGGTTGTAAGGAAGAGAAACAGAATTTTCAGAAAAAGAGCTTTTTCTGTGGAACCCAAGGAGTTTTGTTTTTTTGGCAATGGCTCTTTTCCTTTAACTTCTTCCTAAAACTTCAGCCTTAAATTTGGAGGATACTCTCCCATTTGCTCATTTCCAAGGGATATACAATGTTGCAGTGAAACATTGCTTATGCTGGTGCTTGTTCATTAAACACTTGCTGTAAGTTTACTATAGGTCACAGTGTGATAAACATGGGAGTTTCCACCCCCCAACCCAGCACTCATCCTCCTACACTTCCCTGCAGGATGGAAAGCCACTGTTTGTGTGCGACAGGGATCAAGAGCAGAAAACCAATCTGCCAAACACCACGTAACTGAGTGTGTCTACAATGTTCTTAGCTGTGAGAAGTAGGAGGAGGTATAAGCTATAAGCCATGCCCCTGATCTTAAACAACTCAGACTCCAAAAATCACGACTGAAAGGATCCTTAGACATCAACTATCCAATCTTCCATCTGTTTCATGATCACTTCAACATCCTCAAAAGAGGGTGAAGTCAAGGAGGCTCATGACTTTTCAAGACAATCTACTCCGTTTGGGGACAGCTCTAGTTACTAAAGTCTGGTGAGAAAGACAAGATCCTTAAGAAAAGTTTGGAAACACTGTAGAGCAAACACAGCAGGAATGTAGGAAAGGTGAGAACTGCTGAGAGCAGGTGGGTTTGCGGGGAGGAATCAGCAGGAAGCTAAGTAGGATCTGAAGCAGGTCCTAAAGGAATAACAAATGACCTGGGTAAGTAGAGGATGGGTTTTTAGAAATGACTATGTGACAGAGATGTGGTGCATTTCAGAGGAACGTGGTGATGACGATGATTACAAAGGTTACCATTTATTTACTGAGAGCCAGTTAATGTGTCAGGCATAGCACCAGGCACTTTCCATACATCATCACACTAAATTCCCCGACAGCTTTAAGTTGTTTGATTATTTGTCTATATAATTTATAGATAAGGAAACAAGCTTGGAGAGACCAGGTGCAACAGCTAGCAAGTGCAGAAGGTGAGACCTGAGCTTAATGTGGGAGAAGGTGAGACCTGAGCTTAATGTTACCATCTCTGCCTTGCCCTTGCCTGGCTGGAGCACAAACGTGCTGGAGAGCAACGGGTGATGAGCCTGAGGTCAGACTGTGGCAGGCTTTAAGCGAGATAATAAGCATACTGGATAACGATGTCCTATGTATAACTCAAAGCAAGTGTTTCTTTGCAAGGTTTCAAATTAAATTAATTTTAGGAAAACGTATTTGTGGTTGTGTAGAAAAAAAGATTGGTAAGGTTGTACAACCCAGGTCAGATATAGTAAAATAGAGAACTATGGGAAGATAATAGTGGGAACAGAACAGGATGGTGCAGGGATGCTCTGAAGAAAGAATTTGCAAGCCCTTGTGAATAGCTAGAAATTGCAGGCCCTAGAGGAGAATGACCCTGAAGTTTGCAAACTACATGGCTCAGGGAATGAGGGCACGTGGTTGATGAATGGGAATGGGTCTTCAGAGAGACATTCCATATATTTTAGGACTAATTTCCATATATGTATAAATTAGTTATTCTACTTATCTGAAAGTTATTATAAGTTATTTGAAGTTATAAGTTATTTTACTTATAAGTTACTATTTATAAGTTATTTTACTTATCTAAAAAGATAAGTAAGCATTGCAAAGGTATTTGGATTCTCTGCTAGGAAACTCGTACTTATCACTGAAGACACAACTTTAACATCACCTTAAACGTGGGACCTTTTCAAAGTTCTTGGGCGGAGTAAGTTGCTCCTCTCTCTGAGCTTCCCTCTTATGGGCTTAGTGAGCCTGTTACTCGACTGTGTCCAAATCAAAGTCAGAAACTGGGTCTCATTATCTTGTGCTCTCAATATCACAGGTACCTAATGAATGATTACTGACAATATGAGAACACGTTTTTGTTTTTGTTTTGTTTTTAAGAAAAAAGCGTGTTAAAAGTACAATCAGTACCCAAATTATTTCAGTTAACGTTGTGTGAGACTGCGAATAGCTCTTCTGTCACTAACGTGCCAAAGGTGCACTAGTCAGTAAGTCTACCAGTGAAATGCAGCTGCAGTCTGAGAACGATGCTCAAAAAAACGGATGAATGCTGCATTCTTAAAGTATTAGCGAAAGACTTCTTTGTAAAAGAGTTCTTAAAATAATTTTTAATTCTCAAGAGCATATCACTTACATTCCTTAATTTTTCCATCTTTAGATTGAAAGTGGTGAATTAAATTGAGAACTCAGAACCCAAGGGATTTAGGGATTAGGAATAGGTTTTAGGGTGTATCCTTAAAAGTATATGCTAATTTTTGTGTAGAGAGGCATTTGGAGGTGAGAAGGATCATAACTTTCAGGTTCTCAAAGTGGTCCATAAGCCAAACAAATGCAAAGAGTCACTGAACCCTATAATCTCTACACTTCCTTCTAGCTAATGAATTGTGTGCTTCCTATAAATATAAATGCTGGGCTTTCTCGGCATTGGTTTATATTGTTTAAACATATTTCTATGTTTATAGCATGTGTTTTTCATAAGGAAATAGAAAGGCAACAATATTTGCTTTTATCACGAAAGGACTTATTTTTCCGACCTACTTTAGTACATTATTTACTCACGCCTTACAACCATTCTGCAAGTTAGATAATTATGGCCCCCATTTCTAGATTAGGAAAAAGAGATCTTGGAGAGGTTAAAGAAGGTGTCCACGGTCATACAGGGCACTAGCTGAGACAGGATTAAAATCTTACCTCTGATGCGAGGTAAACAGCAATAGGGCAGAGACTTGAACATCTTCTTCACTTTCCATTCTCTGAATAACACAATCATATGCACACACTAAACTGACCGTATATAGTCAAGAGAAACTTCTGAAATGGCTGAAAGTTTGAAGAGTTTATAAAGTCACCCTATCCTTAGCCACAAGTATGTGATAATGGAGAGTAATCACAGAAACAGCCTGAAAACTTATTTCTGTGTACGTGTGAATATTTCAAAACCAGCATTTACATTTGACACTAGCTTAAGGAAAGCTCTCAGAGTACCCTGTGTTCTACTGAAACTTAAAAACATTCTAAAACGTTTTATTTTTCCTAGACTAAATTTATTGAGAGCAGCAGAACTTTCTACTTGAACATAATGGCCACTCTAATACTTTAAATAAATAGCATTTTTATCAAGTACACTGTGTATGCCATCTCTGTCTGTCACTCATTAGACTATCGCCAAGAAGTTTAATGTGTTCTGTAGTCAGAACTCTATTAGATAGCAAGGTTATCAACAGCCCCATTAAAAACCTGAACACTGAATATTTGAGAATTCCTCCTCAAAATGTTCACTTTCACTTTTTGTAACTTTTTTTTTAAAAGATTTTATTTATTTGACACAGAGATAGAGATCACAAGTAGGCAGAGAGGCAGGCAGAGAGAGGGGCGGGAAGCAGGCTTTCTGCTGAGCGGAATGCCCGATGTGGGCCTCGATCCCAGGACCCCGAGATCATGACCTGAGCCGAAGGCAGAGGCTTTAACCCTCTGAGCCACCCAGGCGCCCTCACTTTTTGTAACTTTTTTAAAATTTTATTTTTTTAAATTTTTTTCAGTGATCCAAGATTCATTGTTTATGTAACATTTCTACAGTATTATAGATATNTTGTAACTTTTTTAAAATTTTATTTTTTAAAATTTTTTTCAGTGATCCAAGATTCATTGTTTATGTAACATTTCTACAGTATTATAGATATCTCTATATTCTTCAAGCTTCACCCAAGTTGCTGATTATTGTAATACATTTCAAATAGTAACATTTAAAACGAACATGCCCAGTGTAGTGAGGTTTCTTCATGACTTTCAATGCATTACTCTTAGGTATTATCTTTCTTCATTTTGGGACACTTTTACTTTTTTACAATAACACTCCCTGGCTGCTCAAAACAATTCCTTTTAATTATACCTCTGTACATTTAAGAAGAGGTTTCATTGGAGAAAACGTAGGGAGGTGGGGGGATGTAAGAAGACAGCGTGGCTGTTTTGCTCTGGTAGGTTTTAATTCTGCTCCCCCATTGCATACTTCTGGCACATTCTCCCCAGCTGCCTGCCTTCCAGCCATTTCCTGCCAAAATCTCTAGTGGCAGATACACAGCAATGCTCAGAGTGAAGGTTGTGAGGGGACCTGCGAAAAAGACCAATAAGATCATTTCAGCCCTTTTTTTCCCATATAGAATATGAAAAAAATTTATGAGGTATTTGACCTTAAGTCTTACAAACTCATATCTATTCTTGCAACTAAACAAAAAATAGAATTCAATAATAATAATAAAAAAGTTTGAAATTCCCATGGGGGGAAAAAAAGAATTCAAGATGGTGGATTGAAGGACGCCATCATAATACTTCTCTCCCTTGCATCTAAGTCATGATTACCAGCTAGAGTGCATCAAAAAGTAATTCCTATATATGCACTAAGATTTCTTGCTGGTTTTTCAACATCCCGATTTTGTGACCCTGAATTTGATTCGACAAACATTTATTGCCTGGAAGGTATTGTACTAACAACTAAGGAGATACAATGATGAACAAGGTATTATTTCTGCCTCCAAGAATTTCTGTATCTTTCTCCCTAACCAGATTATAAGGTAGAGGATAGATACATACTCTCTGTTTTTGTTAAGTATGAGGAAGTTCTGCTTTAAAGCTCTGATAGAGAGTGAATTAAATGCACTCAATATGCAAGAACAGCATTATTATCTTGCATGAAATAGGATCAAAGATTTGTCAATAGGAAGGCTTTAAATTGCTCATGGATAACACATGGAGATCTTCAGAAAGAAATGCTTCTTTTAATGAGTATGTGTTTGGGGTCAGAAACCTTAGATCACAGAAAGCTAGCAGCAGCCTAACACTGAAGGCTCCCACCTTTCTATTCCTTCTGTCTGAAGGGGGAAAAAAAAAAAGCAGCACACTTCTCTTCTGTTGCTTCTCCCTTCCTCTACAGAACATCAGTCAGATGGATGAGGAGAAAGCCCTGACACTCAGGAGGGAACTGAGGTGAGAAACTTGTAAGACAGGGAGGAACTATAGGGATAACTGGTCCTGAGGGGGAGGGGAGAAAAAGAGGAAAGGCAAACATGAACACTATGTAGGGAAAGGAGACAAAGGACCGCAGCTCGGAAGGAGTAGGGAAATCAGCAACATGGAGGCATTCACCTGGGGTACACTGTGAGACCCAAGCAGTGAGGTTTTGCCTTGCCAGGTTTAAAAGATCAAAAAAGTTGGGCCAAGGGTATGACATCTGACTTCTTCTACCTGGAACCCCAACGGTCATCCAGTGGCAAGGATGATCAGCATCCGCTCCACAGACTGCTGGTTGGAAAGCTTATCTACCCTCAGACCTGGCTGAGCAATGGTAGATTGGATGCCTCCATTTCCTTGAGCTGTCCCCCTCCACCAAAGTAGACAGGGACTGCTTCCTCCTTTCTCACCTTACAGAAATATAAGTCACCACCACCATCTCTCTCTCTCCCTCACACACACACACTGCACACTGGTATGGGCACATAAAGGATGTGTTCCAGTTAGATCAGAAAAGGTCCCATCTGAGCTACTGCTCCATGTTAGATGTCTTCTTCCATTTATAAAGCCCTTCAGACCAGTCTAACTGGTTCAGGGAATTTCTACTGGCTCCCGATTCTATCCTAATTTTAACCTTAATTTCTGTTGGCGTCAATGTTCTCCTCCTTCGAGGGATCCAGACTGATGACTCAATTGGAAAGTCGAAAATTTTATTGAGGTGTTTTTTGACCCATTGTCTGGCTCTAGCCACAGCAACCTGTGGTGACAGAGCGCCAGCGCCCAGCCCCACCAGGCACCTAGGGGCCCCAGTCCTGGCCAGATCTCAATGCTTGTGGGACTTCTTATCCTGAGAGTGGAAGGAGGATAGGAGATCAAATACTTTCCTTCCCATTAAGTAAAACCACCCATCCCTCTCCAAGCCTGCCTACCACTTTCAGGACTTGTGACGAGCTGATTCTGGGGGCTCTCCTTCGACTCAGTCACCTAGAGGAAACAGGATGTAACTTGCTAAGAAGGGTGCCTCGGAATCTAGGGGAGAAGAGGTTTCTAAAACTAAACTCCATTTCCCCAACTCTTCAGGGCACACCTGACTCCAACTTGCTCAATATCCGACTCCCCAAGACTTGATACTGACAATTAATGCAAGAGAATAACCTAACATTGACCCCTTCCCCATCTGTCCGACTGCAACCTAAATGGGAGCACAGTTCCCTGAGTGCTGAAATATATATTCCTTTAATCAATGAATGGAATTCATTAGAATAATAGATCCCAATAGATCTGTGGTTCTCAACTTCAGCAGGCACCAGAGCCTCCTAGAAAGCTTGTTAAAACACAGATTGCCTGGCATTGCTCTCAGAGTTTCAGATTCCGGATGTCTTGTTTGGGACCCAAGAATTCACCTTTCTAGCAAGTTCCGGGGAAATGCCAATGATGTTGGTCTGGGGTATGCACTTTGAGAACTACTAGTGTTTATGAAAAATGAACTTACATACAAAGGCGACCTGTTGAAACTTAAGATTATTTCCTTCTTTCCCTGAAATCAAGCTACATCATTGCATAAACTTCATTTTAGGAGAAGAAGGTGACTTTTTCTGTAGAATCTGAACACATTTTACTTTTCTGTAATGCTATTCCAGATAGGATGGTGTGCATATTTGAACAATTCTGTGTGAATGAAAATATCTAGGATATCATGGCCCCCCTGCAACTGTTTAAGATCCATGAGAACACGAATACCACAGATGTTTAGAAACAAATAGGTCTGTGGCCTGCTAATTCCTAGCACCCCTTTGGGAACAACTCATTTAATGACCTTGTCATTGAAAACAAAGCTCCAGTTAATACCTCTTTGGAATTAACCATGTTAATGATGTAGTACTTTGGAATAATTGTCCTGTGGTGACTGGTCACATGAACTATTTTACCTGGATTATCTTGCCCACCAATAAATTCATTTTTAAGCAAATGGTCAACTGTGGAACAAAGGAGAATTGGCCACTGGAGTATATAGGCCAATAGCAGCCAGACTGGACCAAACTGAATAATGTGCCAAAGCCAAGATCAAGGGAAATCCAGGAGTGATGGGCCATAAATAGCCAGATACATATGTGAGGTAAATGTCAGTGATGTTTTGTGTGACTTTCTTCGGGAGGAATATGGAGACACAGTCTCCTCTTAAGATCTTAAAATGAAGGATGTTGGTGATGGAATTGGAGCCATCAGTAGGCTTTAATATGTAGTTTAACAGTTGTCATAGGCCTTTCTGTGTTTTTTAAGAGTGGAGCAACACAGACCGGTTGGTTGGAGTTTCATTAAAGTTGTCATTTTAACTACTGAGACCCAGGCTCTCAAGTTAGTGAAGCAGGAAGATCCAAGATCTCAGGAAAAAAAAAAACAACAACATTGTTATAGTGTTGCTGGCTGCAAGGACTATGAGGGCCTGAAAGAGAAGAAAAGTCTCTCCAATGGATATTTAGTTAGCTCTGGTTGGCTCTGGCTGGAATATATGCTGCAGGAGTCTAATGAGACCATAAAAATTTTCCACTGGCAATTCTACCTGCTAATTGTATAACAGGGGTTTCCCCAAAGAGTGGTCTTTAGCCCTGATATTTATATATTCTATGTATCCTATATATCTATCATATATATACACATACATACCAGCTCACGCTGATATATATTTGGCAGCTGAAACTGATAAATGGTCTCCTTGATATTACTGTTCTTTATATATACATTGTATATTTCTTCTCAATATGATTCAGATTCAAGAATTGAAAACCATCAGAATAATCTCAGTTATAGCGACAGCCAGGCCAACACTAAGTTATCATATAATTAAGGTCTATAGCATCTTAAATTTCATGCCTATTTCTTCTTGTCTTCTAACTACATTTACTTAAAACCGCTTTCCATGGACATTTGTTATATTCATGCATCAAAGAAGTACCATCACACCTCCACAGGCCCATTCTTCTCCTCCCCTTAAACTCTCTCTCATTCGCAAGGAGAAGGTCTGCCATGAACAGTGGGAGTCAGGCAAGGCAGGACCCCACGAGGTGGTGGGCATGAAGATGTTAGGAAATGGGCACTAGGAGGGTGAAAGGGACTACAGAGGCCGGCCAGCTGGGAGGCGAGCGGAAGGAGAAGGAAAGAAAACAACAGAAAGAGACACTTTGAAAAGATTTGTAACCTTAGGTGCTAAGAAATGAGTCCAAGGTCTTGCTGTGTCTATGTATCTCTGTTTTCTTTGACATAGAAGAAAGATGTGTTAGGGCAGCCAACTGATGTGTTAGTAGTGATATTTAATGCTTAGATTTGGACAATGTCTCCCGGTTGGATAGATGTAAAGACCGGGTGTAGAGAGGAGGGTAAGGCTTAGCGATATCCTGACTACTTCTAGAGTTTTAACATCCCGGGTTTGCCGGCCACTATGAAAATGTGTGTATGCAAAATGCCTCAGGGATATTTTACAGGTTCGTTTTTCCGAAATTAAAAAAAAAAAAACAAACCCTGACATTACAAACACTGATTAGGCCTTTTAATTTAGTGCTTGAAGCTATATGGCCACTTAGTTATGGGCCCATCAGTAATGAACTCCAATTTCTAAAACTATTCATCTGTCCAGGCCCTGAGTCCTTACAAACTCTGTAGAGAAATAAAGAGGCAAAATCTGTCAGTTTGCATTACTCTGGTTTAGTCCAATTGGAAAAGACTTCTGAATACATCTAGACCACTCAGATTAACAAGGTGCTGCAGGAGCCGCCCTGCTCTAGGTCACTCGGTTTACCTGTTGACACATGTTAGTAAATAAATGAAAGGTTGGTTTATATGGTTTATATGGAGGATGATAAATTCTATCAAATTGCTCATGAAAGAAAGAAAATTTGCTATGTCAAGACTGCATTTATCTGTGCATCACATTCCATGTAAAAGTAAAAAAAAAAACCACACACACACACACACCCAAATACATGACACGTTGTCAAGTGAGTGGAGTAAACTGACATCCTTTCTGAGACCTTTGAGGGAACAGGTGTTGAACACTTGTAATGAGATTTCTATGCATCTTCAGAGGAAGGAGACAAGACTCTAGCAAGAGCCATTCAGAGTGTTATAGATCACGGCTGAGGGAATAATTCCCAGTAAGGGGCACGCCAAAGGAGACGTTACATAAATGCTTTGTTTTCTCAGGAGGTGCTTAGGTTCTTGCTAAGAATTCCTACAGAAGACAAATATTTACTGAAGAGAAGCATCTGGAAGAATTTTTTTTCCCCCAGATCCTGGGGAATCTGGGATAGATTCAATTAAGTAACTCCTGATGCACCATTTTGTGTTGTTACCTTATATTATTTTATGAATCTTTTTCCTCTTGCTACTATGAATCAATAGGATTCATGGAGCCTTCCAGGCATCACTTCGGAGGGGGCTAAGTATGTTTTTTCAAGCATAGATGGTTAGCTGACAATTCTATGTAGAAAATGAAGTAACTAAAATGGAACATGCTATGTTTTATAAGAAAGTTAAAGCAATTTTTCTTCCACTCGAATAGGTATCAGATAAGCTTTGAAAATCACCAAGGAAGTGAAAAGGTAAAAACATTAGTTGGGGATAGTTACAATAAAGAGAAATACTAAGTCCATAGTGGTTGACATTTACTTCATTAAACTAAGTTTCTGATCACTCTGGAGATCATGCTTCTATCAGAGAATGATTGAGCTTTTTTCCATTTAGGAGAAGTCCTTTTTTAAAAAAAGATCTTTAGGGAGAAGCATATGTGCACATGCGTGCAGTGGGGAAGGGCAGAAGGAGAGGCAGAGGGAGTCAAGAGTTTCAAGCTGACTCCCAACTCAGTGCTGAGACCCTGCAGAGGCCCATCCCAGGCCCCTGATGTCACGACTGAAGCCAAAACCAGAAGTCGGGCCCTTAACCCACTGCACCACCCGGGCGCCCCAGTAAGCCCTTCTTTCTAACATCTCTCTGAAACAGCCCATCCTTTCCCCACTGACTTATGCCCCCTTTATTATGGATGAAGCATAGCAGGCTCCCATTTGTATGTGAGTCTATGTTCTTCTTCACAGGTTTTGGTGATGGTTTTGTAATCTTAGAGACAAGTCTTCATATACTTTTTTCCCCCCTTAAGTTGACTTACTCAACACCTTCTATTCTTCCATCTAAATTTATCAGGTTCTTTAAAAAAAAACCCTCTAATTCTGAGGGGACACTGCAGTGAATGTATAGATTACTTTGGGGGTACATTTATATATTATACTATCAAGTATAGTATATACTTAAGTATAGTATATACATAATATATATATATTATGACTATCAAGTCATCCCTCTTAGGGCATAGACCATCTTGATTTTTTTTAAAGATTTGAGAGAGTGAGTGACAGCACGTGAATAGGAGCGGGGAGTGGGGGGCAGGGGCGAGGGAGAGAGAATCTTAAGCAGGGTCCACACTGAGCACAGAGCCCTGACCCAGGGCTCGATCTCAAGACCCTGAAATCAGGACCTGAGCTGAAACCAAGAGTCGGTTACTTAACCTACTAGACCACGTAGGTGTCCCTGTCTTATATCTACTTAGAATACCCTCTATAACCTTTCATTTTCAAATTTTTCTTTGGAGATCTAGGAAATTTTACATGCTTTTGGCAAAGTCAATTCCTCGATGCCTTGTAGTCTGGTTACGGTAAAAGATAGTTTTTGTTTATATGTTTTAGCTAGTTGAACCATGGTGTGGAGCAGTGGTTCTCTGAGTGTGTCTGTGGAACACTGGGGATCCCCAGGACTTTTCAGGGATCCATGAGGTCAAAATTATTCTCATAATAATGAGATGTCTTTTTGCCTTTTTGGCTCTGTTGATATTTACAGTGATGGTACAAAAGCAACAGCAGGTAATATGGCTGTTACATCAGCACGAATCACGGCCATGGTGCTAAATTCTACTCATTGCTGGGTTCTTTACCCCCACACACACCAGAAAAGAGCCAGTTTTACATACAAAGGTCCTTGATAAAACAGTAAAACAAGCTTTATTGAATCTCTGCCCTTGGGTATACATTTTAAAATATCTATGACAAAATGAAAACTTTGAACAAAGCAAGTCTGCATACTGAAGTGTAATGATTGTCTAAAGGAAAAGTGGGTGATTGAGTCTGGTGGGGGGCACTGTTCTTTTCAGAGAACCATTTCTAGTTGAAAAGACTACTGATGGACAAAGTAGGCTTATTTAGACTTAGGGATTCTTGGCAGACATTTTCTGAAAAAAAAATCAACCTGTCACTTAAAAAAACAGTATTTGTTGCTAATTATAAAATTAAAGCTTTCAAGGAAAACTAGAATTTTCGAAAACTTATATCTGTCACGAACTTGACAGTCTCCCAAGACTTTGAGCCTTTCTGATGAGGCAGGTAATATTAACAAGGATGACTTTTTGATATATTTGTTAATACTAAGAAGATCTTTTTTTTTTAAAGATTTTATTTATTTGTCAGAGAGAGAGAGAGAGAGAGCACAAGCAAGCAGAGTGGCAGGCAGAGGGAGAGAAGGAAGCAGGCTCCCTGCTGAGCAAGGAGCCTGACGTGGGACTTGATCCCAGGACCCTGGGATCATGACCAGAGCCGAAGGCAGCTGCTCAACCGACTGAGCCACCCAGGTGTCCCAATACTAAGAAGATCTTAACTCAAGTGGACCAATAGTTTCCAAATGATTAGTACACTGTGTTAAAAAATCATGCATGGCAGAAGATCCATTCAAAGTACATGATGAACCAACTGGATTTAATAGTATGAAAAGTTCACTGATATGCCTTCAGATTCTACAATGCAATTAACCTGTAAGAAATTATCACTTCCCAACCTTTGGTATAGTATCACAGAGGAAAACCCACAATTACCCAAAAAAGTCTATTACAATAATCCTCCCTTTCCAACTACATGTCAGCATGAGGCCAGATTTCTTAAAACTATATATCAACCAAGATAACATATTCCAATAGACTAATGCAAGAAGCACCTATGAGAATCCAGCTGTCTCTTATTAAGACAACCATTAAAGATGTGAGCAAAGAAATTTTTTTTCAAAAGCAATTTATGTTGACAGGTGATGAGTTTCCTACTGTTATTTGTAAACATTAATATTTTATAAATTTCTCAGTTTTACTTCTATTATGGTAAATATTGGTAGGAACAATCCATCTAAACAAAAGCTCTTTGGGATCTGAATCTTTAAAATGTACTAGTTTGTGAGACTAACAATTTGAGAACCACTAGTGTAGAGAAAGGGTATTAATTTTAGCAGGTTGACTTCATATCCGGCAACCTTATGAACTCTTATCTAAAAGGTTCTATGTAGATCCTGTTGGATTTTCTAGAGAGATGATTTCATCTGCAATGATGTTTTTTTTTTCTTCCATCTGCAATGATAGTTTTATCTCTTCTTTCCAGTCTTTGGATTTACTTTTTTCATTTCTTTAATGTTGTCCAAGACCCTCAGTGTTGTGACAAAGATACTGTTAAGTACTAGTGGGAATGCTTCTAAACTTTCTTCATTATGTAAAATATTTGCTGTAGGTTTTTTTCTATATGGGCTTTATAAAGTTAAGGAATCCTAGGATGCTAAAAGTGTAATTTTTAATCATGTTAGCACTGAACTGTTTCATCTACTCTTTTCTTTTTAACATCTTTTGAGATACGAGTTTTGCTTTTAGTTTGTTAGTTTCCTGATGTTGAGCCCCATTGATTATCTTCCCAATACAAGGTTGGATTTTTGTGAGATTTTACTTAGGGATTTTGCATATATGCTCATAATGAAATGGGCCTATAATATGTTCTTTTGTTCTACTGCCTTTTCAGGTTTGGGAACTATGATTATATTTGCTTCATGAAATGAACTGGACAGCTTTCACTCATTTTCCATTTCATTAAACTTATTTTGGATAGGATTTGTTCCTTAAAAATTGGGTAGAATTCACCTCCAAAACCAACCAGGCTTAGGGATTTGGGAATCGGAGGGTTCTGACAACTGTTTCAATTTCTTTAAAACTGATTGGCCTGAGTTTCATTTCTTATGTTCATCACACCAACAGTTTTTCAAGAAATGTATCTATTTCATCTAGATTTTCAATTTTTGTCTTTGTTCATAATACTCCTCTTCCATTATTTTCTATATCTTGTATCTCTTGTTATTTTTCTTTCCTATTCTATTTACCTGAATTTTTTTCTTACTCTGATAAAAGTCTATCTTACTGTTTCTATTCTCCACAGCACTTAGCTTTCCTTTTACATTGTCTACATCTTTTGCCTTTCTTGCTGCCTTCACTCTGATCTCCCAGATGACTAATAAGTTCTTCAGCTTTATTCATCCTGTATCCAATGCTTCTTACAACCACATTATTTTCATACCTAATATTTCATTTGGTTTTTCATGACTTCCGGTCCCTGCATCATATCACTAGAATCTTCCTCCATGTCCTTGAGTATATGTATTAACCTGCTTAATTTAAATTTTGGCTCCTAAGAATAATAAGTTCTAGATGATAGATACCATCTGTCTTTTATAAGGGCTGTACTCCTCAGGAGTCTAATTATTTTGACCTGAGAGCTCATGGCCATTTGGAGAAACTCAGGATGAGATGGTGGGGAGGTGCTTTCCTGTGTCCTTTGAGGACAAAGAAACTTCAGCTTTGGAGCACAGGATCCCAGAATATAGAACCAATATGGATAATTCCCTTTTGCTACTAACCCGTTAGGCAACTCCTAAGGGTAGGGATTCATTGTTAATCTGTTACATTCAAAGCTGCAGCACTTGACGAAAAGTCTCCTTAGGTTGTAATTCAGTAGGCTTAGGGGTTGGGATGCAGAGGAGGGAAGGCGTGACTGCTTGAGAGTGGCTCAACCCACTGCAGTTTCATCTCATGGCAGCACAGCTGGGCCCAGTCTTGATAATGACACAGATACCAGCCACTGCGACCAACTCCAAGGCAAAAGGAAAGGAACTGACTGTCTCAAGGCAATGCCCTATTCACTCTCCCTCTGCTCAGCTATACTCCTGGCTGGTGTAACTCCCCATGAGACAGACTGGTGAGGCTGGAAACCAAACTTCTTTGGGCAGACAAGTGCACTGAAGGTGAGTGAAATAAAATTGACTGTATGCTGTTCTTTGGATGGCAGATGGAAGGCAGCAGAGAGGCCAGGGTAAGGCAGCTTTATTTAGGGAGACACCACGGTTGTAGACAGAAAGGAAATATGTAGAAAGATGGAGGAATAGGAGAAAGAGATATATGATATAGTAAATGCCGTCCAGAAAGAAGTAGGTGCAGCTGAGATCAGTATCACAGGTAGATGAGTCAGCCCTGAAGAAGATGCCCCATCCCTTGCTGCTGGAGAGCAGGAGACATAAGTAGGTGGGGATGCTGATCAGTTAGCAGGTGCAGAGCTACAGAGCTGAGGCTTACTCTCTTTCTAAGGTGGAAAGGAAGGTACTGCTCTCGAATACCCTAAATTTATTTAAGATCAAGATCTTAAGAACTTAAGACCGAGTTCCTGTGATAGCCTGATTTGGAAAGAGAACATCAATCAAGATTGTATCCAGTTTCATTTTGAATATGGGATTAGCTATGACCATCCCTGATGGAGACTGTCCTCATCTGTTATAACTCACACTACAAAAATAAAGAAGGGTGGGTGACTCATGACAGACACTGTGAATCAAGGGACGGCGGCACTACTTGCGGTCACAGAACAGCTCGGAAGAAGCATGGCGAATCAGCCAGTGTGGGCAACCTCAATGCCAACGTGTGGTATAAAAAGCCCAAACCAGAAGCAGCAGGAAAGTGCTGTCAGCAGTTGTTTTTAATCGAGTGACAGATCCTAATGCCTCCTCACAATTAAGCTCAGATAAATCAGGAAGGATTTTAATGAAATGCAGATTCAGAACCAATTTCAGAGGAGAGGGCGCTCAGCATCCTTAAACGTCTCCACGGTCTGTCTAGAGTTGACGGAATCCTCCTCATCCTTTGGTCACTAGAGCTGTGGGTAGAGTGTTCCCAGTGTTCACATCACACTGCCACTGGCGTCGCGGGTGCTCCCCTGGTCTCGCGTGACATTTCCTGTAGTTGGTTACCTGCGCGTGCAGAGAGCTAATGTACAACTGCACAACGCATTTTTCGCGTCTGAAGTCTGCCTTGAGCTAACTGAAGGTACACACACAGCTCTAAAGCCCTGTCGGGTGGAAGCCAATGTCTTCCTTTGCCTCTTCCAGTCAATAGTCCCTGCAACTCCTGCTTATTATGTCCCTAAAACATCTCTTGATTCATAGGAATTAATCTGTCAACACTATCATGAGCTAACTAATTGGTGTGAACACAAATTATACAGTGTGGGGTTGCTATCTTGTGTGGCTGGTGAGGTGGTGGGAAAAGAGCCGAAGCAAATAAACATACTACAAGTCCTCATTTGTTCCAGATCAGCTGTGGAAATGGCCAGAGCAAATTCGTATCACTCACATAGTACTTACAAGAGAATATGGTCGTAATACTTTCTGGTATATATGTTACATAGACTAAGGCTACTGGTGTAGCAAGGAAGTGGTGTTAAAGACATTTAATTCAATATACTGATGAGAAAAAGCTTAAAATTAACATTTCGGTTGCATATTAGATGATGGAATAAAAGTAATTTACGGCTATCAGAAAAAACTTATCTTTTAGGTAATTTAAAGCATCTATTGATCATCTGAAAAATATCCACTTTTTCTTTGTATATAAGACTAAAATAAATTTTAATTTGATCCCTATCCAGATGATGTAGCTCAAGCAACAAGTTTTTACTCTATATACACATACTTTTTTTCCTTAAATATTTTATTTATTTATTTGACAGAGTGAGTCAGAGAGGGAACACAAGCATGGGGACTGGGAGAGGGAGAAGCAGGCTCCCCGTTGAGCAGGGAGCCTGATTCAAGGGCTCGATCCCAGGATACTGGGATCATGACCTGAGCCAAAGGTAGTCGCTTAACAACTGAGCCACCCAGGCGTCCCAATATACACATACTGTTTTATAAACTAAAAGCTCTTTATAGATTTATGATTTTCTCAAAAATTTTAAAAGATCTTAAAATTAAAAATTAAAATTAAATTAAAATTTAAAATTTAAAAAATTTTAAAGACAGTAAGTCATTCTCTCTCACAGCCAGAAATTACATTTATCAATTTGTCTCTAAATCATTAGATGACTCAGAAGCAGAAATGGTCACAGAGGTTTTACTTTCATGTCAAAGTCCCACTGTCCAAGCCATGTTGTCTAAAAAAGCTACAAAGAAATTCTTTAATTCTTCAACGTTGCTTTCCAGTTTTTAAGCTGAGAATTCTGTTCCTTCCAATATGCACATTACCTCCATCAGAGTATCGTCAATTCTATTGGGAGTGCAAAATTTAGGTCTAGTATTTAGACGTTAGTAACCTGAATTCATCTTAACACAGATATTTGGTACTCAATAAATATTTATTGAATTAATGAATGAGTGTATGGCAGAGAGTGATCAAGCTATTTATAGCAGAGAGAACATCTGCAGATTGGCAAACTGGCTTGCAAAAGGTCATTCAAATTGATCACTCAAAAAAATTTTATTTTTATTTTTTTTTTTAAAGATTTTATTTATTTTTATTTATTTCACAGAGGGAGAGAGATCACGAGGAGGCAGAGAGGCAGGCAGAGAGAGAGAGGGGGAAGCAGGCTCCCCACTGAGCAGGGAGCCTGATGCGGGCCTCGATCCCAGGACCCTGAGATCATGACCTGAGCCGAAAGCAGAGGCATTAACCCACTGAGCCACCCAGGCGCCCTCAAAAAAATTTTAAATCAAGTTTATAACACATACAACTTTTATGAGAGAAAATGGTTATTCTAGAAATATTAGTAAGAAATTACTAACAAAAAATATCCTCATCACTGGGCAGTATTTTTATCTACTCACTGCTATACAACAGATTTTATTTATTATTTATCATTACACTCTGACAATGGAGTGCAAATTAAAATGCCACCCGATGGCAAACACATCCTAATGACGTAAGGACCGCCAAAGTGCAACTTCTCTCAAAGAAAGCAAGCAGCGTAGCCCTCTGGGAAAGCATCTCTATCTGTTCAACGGAGACTTTGGAAATGAGAGCACTTGGGGGTTAGACCTGGCAACCTGGCAACCAGAGGGCCCAGACAGATCCTCAGTGTACAAAGCCTTCGCCTGTTCATTCCATGCTACCTTTTGTTTAGGGCACCTCCATGTTCTGAGATTCACAGTAAGTCTAGCTCCCAAATCTATGCAAAAGATCTCAGGTCAAGGCAAGCTCTACGGAGCCGTCTCTCCCTTTTATCTAAAGTCCTCATATGGTGCATAGTTTTCAGGAGAAAGCAGGGACTGTTATTAGATGTATTATTGCTGTTCTTGTCTATAAGAGATTCCTTGGATTAAGGAATTGATTTTCCTTTAAAAGGAGCTGGTTTGCATCAACAAGGCATACAATTAAAAAAAAAAAAGACACAATTAGGAAAATGAAGTTTCAGTACCTTTTGAACCCTAGATTGTAAATACTGTAAAAATGATTTACCATTACATAAACAGTAGTGATAAAATTAAATCAAGGAAGAAAACTAGCTGATTTTGCAGCCGTGTAAATCTCAAACATTTCTTAAAATTAAAAAAAAAGGCTTTCTAGAAATTTTAAGTTCTCAAAATGACTATCTGTTGTCATGAAACAAATGCAAAGAATTCCCAAGAAGGAAAGAGGGCATTAAGAAAGAGGGCATTTGTTTTATTTATTATGAAGTTGTAAAATCCTTTTATTCTGCAAATTTGTGTTGCAGATGGAGACTGTGAAGAATTCCTAAGGATAGATGAGAGCTAGGAGTCCAACTGAGCATCCCGCTGAATAAACAGGTTAGACTGCTAAATATTGTTAATGCAATTGTTCTCTATGACCTCTGGGTTCTGTGATCCACGTTAGTCCCCACCCCCCACCTCCACCCATTATAAGAGCATGAAATTCTGGTTTAATTTTTCCAATCTTGTTATTTTTAAGTGGTTAGTTTTTGCTTTTATATTGTTAATTATTCAGCGATTGATTTGAATGACCTTTTGCAAGCCAGTTTGCCAGTTTACAGATGTTCTCTCTGCTATAAATAGCCTGATTACTCTCTGCCATAAACTCATTCATTTATTCAAAAAATATTTATTGAGTACCAAATACGTGCCAGGCACCTTTTCAGCACTGGAGACAGAGCAGTTATTGAAATACAAAAGTCCTGCCCTTGTGTAGAACAAACATTCTAGGACAATAGTAGTATGAACGAACTATACCGTGTGTTAGATTGTTAAGTGCCACAGAGAAAAATAAAGTAGGGAAGGGAGGGAGATGCTTTGGGTTGGGGGAGCGGGGAAGTTACAAATTTTAACCACGTTCAATACCTGACACTGTGAGATATGTGTGCGTGGGGGGAGAAAACAAAAAGATTTAGATTCTGGAGTCCAGCTCTTAGCCTTACGATAGGACCTATGTTGTCCAACTAATTCAGCAGTCACTAGGCACAGGTAAACAAGTGCTTGAAATGGGGCTATAAAATGTGCTAGTAGGGTAAAATGCACACCAGACTTGGAAGTCTATCTATGAAAAACTAACATAAAATATCTCATTAATAATTTTGTATATTGAATACATTTTAAAATTATAATTTTTGGATATATTAGGCTAAATGAACTATTATTAAAATTAATTTGTTTCTTTTTTACGTCTTTAATGTGACTACTAGAAAATTTTAAGTTACATTTATAGCTTTCAATATCATTTTTTAAAAAGATTTTTATTTATTCGACAGAGAGAGAGAGATCACAAGGAGGCAGAGAGGCAGGCAGAGAGAGAGGAGGAAGCAGGCTCCCTGCTGAGCAGCGAGCCCGATGTGGGGCTTGGTCCCAGGACCCTGAGATCGTGGCAGAGGCTTCAACCCACTGAGCCACCCAGGTGCCCCTTTCATTATCATTCTAAGGACCGTAGTGTTTTAGACTTCCTTTCAAATGCCCACGTATTTTAATTGAGTGCAAATTTAACTACCCAGGTTGCCAAGAAAAAGGAGGGAGGGAGACTCAGAAAAATAAGATGACAGCTTGTAGTCTCCCACTTCCAAGCTGTCTCTGGGCGGATGGCTAGTAACCTCCCTGCTTCAGTTTCCCGGAAAAGCAATAATAGAAATATTTATTGGGAAGGGTGAATGGATACATGTAAAGTGCTTAAAACAGTTCCTGCTAATAAGTGTTTGCTCTTCTTAAACAAATATCTGTACTTTTGGCAAAAGTCACCCCTTGGCCCTTGTGATGGGCCTGAGGTGTTGAGGTCGGCGCTCGGAATCAGACAGCCCCGGAGGCAGGGCACCCAGGAAGGCGGAGATACAGGGGTGCAAATCCCATGTCTGCTGAACTGAGTAACAACGGCGTACCCTTGTGCAGCTTACTGACTTTTTTCTGAAATCTCAGTTACCTCTTCCGTAAAGTGTCTGTTTTGAAGAGTTGTTTAAGGAACTAATGAAGCGGAGTAAATAAGAAAGCCTCTGAGAGAATAGGCAGTCAATAGATGACAAAATCATGACAAATCTTGGGCAGAATTCGACTCTTCTCTAGATGGTACAAACTAACTGAGGAAAAGGATCATAATGCCCAAGAGAATACTGCTTGGAAGTCTTATCAAGCACTTGAGCTCTTACACATGTAACTGACTTTCTCATTTTTAGTCACTTTTAAAAGTACCTCCAAGAACATTTACGAGGTAACCCTGTTAACTTGCTACCAAATGCAACCAAAGAAATAGAACTACACTTCTTCCAAACCTCTCCTCTTTTACTTCTAGAAGATTCTTCAACTGAGATTAGCTTTCCCCTTCAATCCACTTAAATCAGCTAGACTATACTGATTTTTTCCCTCTATATTAAAAATTTTAAGATTTTTAAAAAGATTTGTTTATTTCACTGAGAGAAAGAAAAAGCAAGCAAGCGAGCAGGGGGTGGCATGGGGGGGTGCAGTGAGGGAAAGAGAGTTTTGAGCAGACTGTGTACCAACCAAGCGTGGAGTCCAACATGGGGCTCTACCTTACGACCCTAAAATCACGACCCCAGCCGGAATCAGGAGTCAGATGCTTAACCGACTGCCCCACCCAGGCACCCCTTAAAGATTTTTATGTAATCTCTACACCCAACATGGCACTCGATACTCACAACCCCAAGATGAAGCCTCCCATGCTCCACCGACTGAGCCAGCCAGGTGCCCCAGGGAGCATTTAATTTTAAGGAAAATGCGTCTCCTAGAGTCATCAGCCTGTACCATGGAGCAGTAGTATGAATGTCAAATATGTGGGAAGGGAAGGCTTCTGTCTGGAAATGAGGTGCACGGGAGACCGCAACTCTCCCATTCTCTCGTCTCTTTAGAGGGAACGTGTGCAACTGTGCACGGTGCCTTTGCCCATCCTTCCTGAAGGCGCACTGTGACCCCTTCACATTTCACAGGGGAAGGAGCACAGCCTCTGTAGGCTGGGGGTCAGCACACCCGATACGAGTCCCCGCTGGCTGACTTCTTTACTTTCTATCAGTGGGAAAGCCCCTAACAACTCCGGACTTACTTGGGTCAACTAACTTCACAACAGAAACATTGTGAGGGATAAAATGCCATGAGAGATTTTGAAAAAGTTCGTCAAAGAGCATGGGCTGAATGCAGAAGAGGCAATGCAGTCTGTAAACCGCACTTCAGTGATCACTGCAGGAGTGTTCTTTCCCCTTCTCCTGGCTCAGAGCTTTTTGTGCCTGACGCTCTCTGGGGTCAAATACCGAAACACAATTGAAAAAGTTAGGAAAAACAGAAATAGAGCCCTCCAGTCGAAGACTTCAGTTAAAAACAAGCCAAACTTGTCTACACCCTGCATGCAGGGTTTGAATGAGGGAAGGGAACTTGGACTAGGCAGGTTCATCACTGGTCTCTTGCCCCATGGTTTGCTGATGGAACTGGCTAGCTAGCCTCTCCTGTCTCTCCAAAGCACTGAAAGCCTACTTTGTGTCAGCGGCACGGGGCTGGGTGCTGGGACCCGGGACCCAACAGTGACCGCGTTCCATCAGCACCCTGCCTTCAAGGGGCTGACGAAGAGACAGGTAGGACAAACAGGTAACAGCGCACACGATCAAATCAATCACAACGGTGATAAATGGCATTAGAAAAAAGTAAAAAACCTTTACAGATTCAGAGACCCAGAGGAGAACGCTTTCCTATGCTCCTTTCCATGCTTAAAACATAATGTGGAACATCAGAACAGCCGCAGGTTTTCTGTTTTGAATTTATATAAAAAATACTGCCAAACTTTTACAGAGATAAATGGCCTGTATTTGCCCTACAGAGCCTTAACAATAGTTCCAACAAAATCAAAGTATTCTCAGTATCTTAATCAAAGTGACCTAATCGGAGCCCTGAAAAGCAGACAGCTATTCATCTCTACCAAACATCACGCCACCACAATAGAAATCACGACACGTGCATGCACAAACATTCATTACCTGCTTCCTTTTCTGCTGGGCCTAAAACACAAGAAAAGACAATTTAGGAGGAAAACAGATTCTACCCTTGCTGCTCACATAATGCAGGCAGTCAATCAAGCAGAGAAAAGTGACCCACTTCATATTTCTAACTTAAATTAGATTTTGTTCTTGGTCCGGTCCTGGGCATAAACAAAAGGTACTTTATTTATTTTTTTAGACACAAGAAAGGGGGTTTGAAGAGAGATAATGAAATGTATAGAAGTTTTCTCATATAATAAGCGTGCGTTTTGTTTTGGTTTTTTAAATGGAGACTGCTGAGTAGTCCCACCCAATTAGGTTTCTAGGATCCATTTTCTAGAATACTCTCACAGTCAGCTAGAAATAAGAGACAGATGATTCCAGAAGGGAAAGAGATGGGAGAGCTCCGTGCCCACTATCCATTTAGTCCTATACGAGGCTCTTCTCTAACAGACTTATTTTTTTAATGTGATCCAGAAGAACAGCTTTGTCTTTTGACCACCAGTGTGAACATGCCTAGCTAAATTAATAAAAGCTACCCGTGGCGGTGACAAGTAATTTTATTTGTCCACGTTAAAATGGACTCTGACTAGAACATAGAAATATTCTGCATATCTTTTCAGGATTCTTGGATGAAACAACAGTCAAAAATATTAGCTAGAATAGACAGTTAAGAACAAAAGGATTCTCCTAGTTTTTCTGGATAGAGTTTAAACACTTGGGTACAACAATATTGTGTTTCTTCAAGTTTTGAACAAACTTTTTCCCTTTATCCGATTTGAAAGGTTTTAATATGTCTACTTTTGTGTTAATTCTTTCAGACCATGTTCACAACACATAATACTCCAAAACACAGGAATTGTTTGAATGAGTATTCAAGATGTGAAAACCAATCTGTTTATCTTCCACTTTCCCCAAATGATCTAATATTCATTGCTTTTGCTTTAACACAACGTGATATCATAATTAATGATGTTAAACTGGTAACTAAGGAGGTTTCATGTTGTTACTCTCGTGATATAATATTGGTTGCTATAGTGATGGGATGGCTTTTTTGTTAATCACTCAGGAGGTTGGTTATTGCATGCTTGTTAGAAACCTTGATCAGATTTGGAGAGAAAAAAGGATATAACACAGCCAATTATAATCAATTTTTTTCATTGTCCCAATTTTGATAAAACTATCTTAATGTCAATAATTAATAAATTCATAATTAAGTACAATTTTATATTAAAAGTCACTAACATTTTTCTAATAGAGGTTTTGCTTTTATTTTTAGATGTAAGTATTTAATATTGTAAACTTTTTTTCCTAAGTTAATGCTACCTGTACTATACAAGCCAGTTGTATGATAATTAAAGCAAAATATTTGAGACCCCTCCTATTTTTAAAGGGTCCTTGAATAAAGCTGATTTGGTGACTTTGCCACGAAAATTCAATCTAGTTATTTCGAAGCACCTTAAATTTCAGCATTCTTAATGAATGAAGGCTGAAGGAAGAGGGAAAAATGTGCAGTCCTCTCCAGAGGTCTAATCTTTCAAGTGCATTAAGATATTGCAAGCCATAAAAAGTTGAAGGGAATTCTATCAGTTTATTTTGGCCCTCACCATAATCAAGTTTCCTTCTTCTCTGAGAGACAGTGCTGAACAGAAAATAAAATTATCTAACACTATACCATTACTGATCAGGAAAGAAGACACTACCCATAGTTTAAATGTTAGACATACTTACGGTAATGTCAAAAAATACAACCCATGAAAACACCTTTTGGTTCCTTGAAAACTCAAAATAAGAACAAAGGACAACTTAAGCACGAATCCTGGGTCTTTCATTCAAGCAGAGTCCCAGGAGGCATATTAAAGCAATGAATAGGAAAAAGCTCTTCAGTTCACCAGCTGAGATTTTAATGAGACATTTCCCTTTGCCACGGTACAGGTTTGTTCAGGAAAGGAAAGAACTTCTCATAGAAAATTCAGTTAATAGGCATTGTTGGCTCTCACTGCCACTTGGGCAATTGCTCAGTGCACTGACCTTCTATTTTGGCATATTCTGTGAGTCTAGTGTAATTGATCAAGGCCGCTTTCTCGAGACATTTTCTGACCACTTTTTTCACCTCTTCTGCTGGTATGGGAGTGGCGATATCTTTCATTAAAACCTAAAGAGGGGGAGAGAAAGAGATGGCATAAAACAGATACTACAATCAAATTACACAAATTGTCCTAGATCTATTATGTGGAAGGGGTCCTAGGTAATATTGGGGGAAAGTAATGAGTCGGCACTTCACAACAGGGAATGTAATCCTCCAGTCTTGGCTCCTCCTGTCTAAGCCTCATTTATGCACATCAAAACCTCCCATAGGCCAAACCACCATTCAGTGTGATGACTGTCACTTTTCCTCCAGGGGCCCATGACACCATGAGAGCAGCTGTTTCAGATCGGGATTATAGTCCTTGGGACAAGTAATAAAGTTCGTCTTGCACATCCCTAATTTAAAAGTTTTAAATCTTTTGTGCAATAGATATGAAAACAGTAACAAAATTCTATGAAGAATAAGCACGGTTTTTGAGCTGTATAAATACCAAGATCTCTAATTCTCACAATTAAACTTTATTTTTTTTTTATTTTTATTTTTTTTTTTAAATGAAATTTTTTTTCCAGAAACTTTTTTCTTTTTCTTTTTTTTTTTTTTAAAGATTTTATTTATTCATTTGACACAGAGAGAGAGAGATTACAAGTAGGCAGAGAGGTAGGCAGAGAGACAGGAAGAGGAGGAAGCAGGCTCCCCGCTGAGCAGAGAGCCCGATGCGGGCCTCGATCCCAGGACGCTGAGATCATGACCTGAGCCGAAAGCAGAGGCTTTAACCCACTGAGCCACCCAGGCGCCCGTCACAATTAAACTTTAATTACTTAATCTGTTGAGGGGGAGAAAATCTTTTAGTGAAATGATGGAATATCAAATTGTTAAAAACACAGAAACTTCCTGAAATTTTAAAAAAAACAGATTATTTTCTGTTGAGTTCCTAAATACATTTTTGGGTTTTTATTTTTCCTTTAGAAATATTACTATTAGAAAGGGAAAAATACAATTACATCTAGAATTCAAAACATAATGTATTTAAGCACTCTTATAATTGCTCACTGATAATTTTCCTTAAAACTTTCTAAGCGACAAAACTGCTTACAGTCAGTTTTGTTTATACCATTAGTTAACCTCTATCTTTCCGTATAGTCAATGAAGCTTTTCTGGCTTTACTTACATTCAAATGATACAATAGAAGGCAAAATGTGAATATAGAGAAGACAAAAACAGTAAGTATTCTTACTCATCAAAAGATTATAAAAACACCCATTTCATGCTTTATTATTTCATTCTCTTTCAATTGGCCTTGGCACTAAGGATTTTATAGTCTCATATTTACTCAACCCTTTAAGCATTGGTGATCCTTCACAATACATTTTAATTTTGTTAGTCAAGCTTTCCTTTACAAAACAGCAAATCTTAGCACTTAAAAATTTCCTTCCCATCAAATTCAATTATTCTTCATAGTCTCATATTAAAAATTTTAACACATTTACATATATTTGGCACTTTAATTAGAACTGCACCTTAGATTCTTTATAGGCCAAAAAAAAAATCCCCTTCTGCTCATTGTAAAAAAAAAAAAAACCCCAAGCATTAATGTCCTGTTATTTTTGTTTTTGAATGTACTATCACTCTTAATGTGATTACTACTACAGTTTAAATTTAAAATTAATTTTGTCCCACATGCAGAACAATGAACTTTACTATTAGGACTTCCCATAGTGACACACGTTCATTCATTCATTCATTCAGAGAGAGTGTGAGCACAAGTTGGGGGGTTAGGGGAGAGAGGCCAGAGGGAGAGGGAGGGAGAGAATCTTAAGCAGGCTCCATGCTCCAGCACGGAGCCCAAAGCAGGGCTTGATCCAACAACCCTAAGCTCATGCCCTGAGCTGAAATCAAGGGTCAGATGCTTAACCAACTGAGCCACCCAGGCGTCTGACACACTTTTAAATAATAGAAATAGCTGCTAAAATTAGAATGTATATGTTTGTTAGAGAGGCGAGTCCTGGGTTGAAATAGTTAATTTGGAGTGGGGCAGAACTGTATCCCCTTTCCTGGCAAAGTACAGATTATGGGCTGGCAAGAGCAAAAAGGGAGACACAGCTTGTTTCATGTATCCCCACCATTTCTTCCAAAGCATGATAAATATGAAGAATTCAAATGCAGATTTGGTTTTTCTAAGATTTCAGTAAGTAGAGATGTGAAAATGAAGAAATGGCCCTACTATTTCTCTCTCAGTTCAGCAAGAGACATGATAAGTGACTCTAACTGGGAAAAAAGGTCACTGTTCATCCTGCCACTTGTCAGTGCATGAGGGCATCTATGTTATTATGAGCTGTTCCCCGCTGGGGAAGGAGGGAAGCTCTACCGTGGAAACCAGCACACGGGGAGGCTGGATTAGGTACCCAGGATGGGATGCCATTCCAAAAGTAAAGCTCTCTGTAAAGACTTTATCTTTTCCTTGATATCTTTTCCTTGGATGAAATGAATACTTTGGACAAGACTGGTTTACATGCAGGTTTATTACAAAAATTCTAATACAACGGCTAACTACTACCATAATATTTCTATCACAGGATGCACAGGAATCAAGGATAAGACAGGGAGAGGCAGATGCAACCAATGTATACAGTCATCAGTTCTAGCCTTCATCTTGCAAGTCCTTAAATCACTGAAAAATGTCTTCTCTTTTTGCTTTTAATAGAAGTCCTAATAAATAATGTAATATATCTAGACTTCTTTGGCAGAAAAGTGGACAAGACCAAGTGCTTTGAAGTCAATAAATCAGGACCAGATGGGGCTTCTGGGTTGCTCAGTTGTTAAGTGTCTGCCTTCAACTCATGTCATGACCCTTGGGTCCTGGGATCAGGCTCTGCATTGGGCTCCCCGCTCTGCGAGGAGTCTGCTTCTCCTTCTCCCTCTGCCTTCTGCTCCCCCTACTTGTGCTTGTTCTCTAATAAATATCTTAAAAAAATCAGGACAAAATAATCAAACCATGAGCTATAAATGATCCTTAGAAATTTTCTTTTTTAGTGTTGATAAGGAATAGGAATTCTCCACATCACTTAACTGTTGGGCTCCAACTAGCACATGAACAGTTCTATAAATAAATGGAAACGACACCTCCCTTTCAAACCTTGTCTGTTACAAAAACAGGAGTGGAGAATGTACTTTCATTAATAAATTATTTTAGCATGGAGAGAAAAGCCTCGTGCTCTTTATTTTTTGAGGGAAAACGAATTTCTACAATTCATGAATCCATTTAAAGTAACACAAGTTGAAATGGATTCTGAGCTTGAATTAGAACGAATGGAAGGATATGTTTGGGCATGGTAAGTGATAAACCCTTATAGGTACGAGAGATGGGAAGGTAGACACACAAATAAGTCAGGGGCTGTGGGGGCGGGAAATGAAAGACAACTGTGAAGTCTGAAAAACAGATGATTATACTTTACTGGGGAAAAAAAAAGACTATTTCAGGAGGGAAAGAAAGAGGTGGGGAAAACAGTTACTACTAAGAGGCTCTCAACTCAGCCTCCGATGGCAGGGGTGGGCTTCAGAAAAGCTGTGGGGAGGAGGAAGTAGGAGGTAGGAAGAGTTGGAATGTAGTTAAGAGCCGGTGAGAAAGTGATGACATGTGATTGGACAGCCTCGGAGAACACACTCCTTGTGAGGAATGGGCCTCACAAGTTCAGTCACTAGAACACACAGCCACTGAGAGTGCAAATAGTACGTATACAGTAGTGTTCAAACATACCCTTTCAAGTAATGAAAGCGTAGCTTTTAGGGCACCTTCAGGTCGTCCAAAGGGAAAACAGTATCTTTAAAAACAAGAAGAGGAACAAAAAAGTCAAACATTTAATATCCAAGACTGCCCAATAATTCCCTCTTCTATTACTTGGCATTATTGAAGACCAGTGAAAAGTGGTTAAAATAGCATCAACCCATCTGGGAAAATCTTAATGACAGAAGTTTACTTAGTTCCATGCTTTCAATTTCTTTTAACAGTAAGGTCATCAACTGTGATGAAAAGGTTCTAAATTTTTGATGATTTATGTTCAGAAAGAACATAGTAAATGAAACAAACAAACAAAAACCCTCCGAGAGTCTACCAGTAAAGAGATCGTTAAAATACATTTCCTAAAATGTTCTTAAGATTTGCTGTTATTCAGGCCTTATGATAAACAAAATGATTTCTCCCATTTCCTCCTGTGCCTATGTGTGGCTTGAGATGGAGGCACACCCACAGACATAACTGCAAAACAGGTTCCAACTCCCTTTCCTGACACCTGCCCGTCTATTACGTTAGTAGCTAACTCTACAACCTCCCCACACAAAACACCAACTTTCTAGAGCTCCGCCATTTGCCAGCAGAGATGGTCATCCTCAGTCTTTCTAATGCCACGCATTCCTAATAGACACCAACAACCGGAGGGCAGGTTACGCAGGCATTCCGAAATCACGGTCAGAGGCTGGGCGAGTGAGTGGGCTTCTCAGAAGTTAGTGACACATGGTGGTAATAGAGTTATTGCTCTTTACACAGGGTCCCTGTTCAGGTCACTTTCCACTTAAAGAGCAGAGAACGTCGGGGTTTATTCCTCTTGCTGGAGCTCCTCGCTTTCTTGAATCAGGCTCCATAAAGCACCTCCTCCCCAACCACCACCCCAGCCTCAAGATCAAGGGCTGCAGGAAGCTGAGCTGTCCTCAGGCTGCCACTTGGCTCTGGACTAGAAATCTCCAAACCGGTAACTTGAAGTTTAGGTATTTCCATGTCCTTTGCCATTCATTATTCAGGGACTTGGTAAACACATCTTCTAAGACGTAACTCACAATGAAATTTTTTTTTCCACAAGGCAATCTGAACACGTTTCCCTAAAAACACATATATTTTAAATTCAATTTGCTTTATAGCAGCAAATTTAAAGACTGGTTAAAGATGCATTTCTCACAGAGCAGTTGTTAAATCCATATTAGGACTGGGCTTTGATTTTATGGCACTTTTATTAGTGTCAGATAATTGCAAAAAAAGTCATAAATCTGGTTAAATTTTTCTTCAGAAGACTGTTTATCTCATTTGCTGTTAAAAATTTCCTTCAACTAACTCTTATTCAGTACATTCTCTTCCCCCTCTCTGCTACCATGCACAAAAGCAACAACCAATTTATATTTGATAGTTTTTTTTTTCTTGCGCAGTGTTGCTTTTTGGAGCATTAGCAAATTAACTTTCATCATTTTGTATACCATAAACCTTAATCCACATTTAAATAAAACACAAATTGGGTTCTTATAGTCCCCAGCCCCTGCTTAAATCTTTTCAGTGTATTTGCATAATCCACCCATTGTCTTTCCTATTGTTTATTTCCATTAACCTGTGGGTGACACATTTTATGAATGGAATGTTACTGATCCCCAGATTACATTTAGCATTTGAGGGCTCTGAGGTCCCACTGGGTATGTTCTGAATTAGCATTAGCTGCCCATGATGTGTAAATAATTCAACACATTTACAGAGTACAAGTAATCCTGAATCAATAAAGTACAGAAAATAACTACACAGAAGCTTAATTAATCTTTACAAAACGAGTTTTAAAAGAAAGGAATAGTTTTGTTCTGCTTTCAGGATAAATATTTTGGGTTTTTACCACTTTGACAGTTCTGTAATAACAAAGCAATGTGGAAAATACTCCATCATCAAATAAAATTCAACCAATATCTAATCTGAATAAATTAAAATCATCCTGATTCCCATTACTAAATTAACACAGATGAGCCTGCATAGACATGTCTCACAATTAAACTGGTTTTTTTTTTTACCATTTTAAAATACAGTATTTCTTTTTATGAAAACTATATATGCACACAGTCTGAAAGGAAACTACTTCTAAAGCCTTCTTATGAAAAAGAGAAGTCCTTTATGTCATTTCCACCCCACTCTCCAAGTAATTTCTCCAGGAAAAAAAAAAAGTTTTAACTTTTAGCTACTTCTTTCTGTATTTAAACGTTATATTCCTGACCTACATGCTAATATTTCTAATTCTTGACTTTTCAGTTTTATATATTATTCTACTAACTCCCCATTATGGAAGTACTTAGTTTCTAGTAGATTTATCATTTATTTATTTTTTAAAAAGATTTTATTTATTTATTCGACAGAGAGTTGACAGAGAGATCACAAGTGGGCAGAGAGACAAGCAGAGAGAGAGAGGGGGAAGCAGGCTCCCTGCTGAGCAGAGAGCTCTATGCGGGGCGGGGCTTGATTCCAGGACCCTGAGATCATGATCTGAGCCAAAGGCAGAGGCTTAACCCACTGAGCCACCCAGGCGCCCCAGTTTTTAGTAGATTTAGAGGTATAAATGACATATAACTGCACATACTTAAAATACGTAAGTTTGATACGTTTTGACACAGGTATACACCTGTGGAACCATCACCACAATTGGTTTAATATAAATATTCGTGACAGCCAAATGTTTCCTCCCCACCCTTTGGGCCCACGCAAGCATGGATTTACTTTGTATTTGGATTGTTTGAATTTTCTATAATTTTATGTAAGAGGAATCTTACGGTATGTATTTCTTTGCAATTGATCTCTCTCAGTGTATTTTGATATTTATTCATGGTATCAACCATCCGTTCCTTTTTATTGCTTAGAAGTACTGGAATACACTGTCTACTCCTTATTGATGGCCATCCGGCTTGTCTTCATATTCTGGCTATTATGAATAATGCTGGTATGAATGTTCACACCATTGCATTTCTTCTGGAGAATACCTACAAGTAGAATGGCTAGGTCATATGTTAGGTGTTTGAATTTTTAAAAACCGGCAAACTACCTTACACAGTGGGTTGCACACATTTATACTGCTATCAAGAGTATATGCAGAGCTCCAGCTTCTCATCCAAGCCAACACTTGCTGGATGGTAATTACTCTTTTAATTTTAGTTATACTAATAACGTAGTAGTACTGTATTGTGTTTTAGTTTGTATTTCCCTAAAGAATAAGAATGTTGAGATCTTTTCATACACCTTTTTGCCATGTGTCTTTGGTGAAATACCAGAAACAATTTTTTATTGGGTTCTTTCATTTCTTACTAAGTTTTAAGAGTTATTTACACATTCTGGATAGAGGTTTTTTGTGGGATATTTTTTGTGCAAATACTTCTTCCCATTCTGAGATGTATCTCTTTCTTCCCTTATCAATGTCTTTAGAAGATCAAAAGTACTTAATGTTGATGAAGTTCAAGGTAACATTGTTCCATTTATGAATCATGATTTTGGTGTTTTGAAGAATCTTTAGTTAGTCCAAGAACAAAGAGATTTTCTGTTTCCTAGGTCTATCCATTTTGAGTTAACTTTTTAATCAGGTATGAGGTATGGGTCCAGGTCAGTATTTTGCATTTGGGTATTTAATAGTTCTAGCACCATTTATTGAAAAAAAGTGTACTTTGCAAACAATCTTTGTATATCTTTGAAAATCAATTGACCGTATGCATGTGAGTCAATTTCTGAACTGTCCACACCATACAACCTTGATTACTGATTTTTGAGCAGAAAGCCTTGCCTTGCTCTTGCTCTTCAGTGAAAAACATTCAACCTTTCACTGTTAAGTATGGAGTTGCAGGTTTTCCACAGATGCCCTTAACAGGTTGAACATACATTTGGTAAGAATTCTTTTAATACCGTTGTTTACTAATTCTATCTTCTGTGTCACTTCCACTTTTGGCTGTTTTCATTCTCTTCATTGGTCATATTTTACTTTTTCTTTGTATACCTAGAAATTTTTGACTGGATGCTAGACATTATTATTTTACATTATTGGTGGCTCAATACTTTTGTATTCTTTTATTCTTGAACTTTGTTCTGAAATGCAGTTAAATTACTTAAAAATAGTTTGATTTATTTGGAATTTGATTTTAATCCTCATTAGTAGAGAGAAAAACAGGGCTAATTTTTTCTGTTACAGGCAAAAATTCTCTTGAATGTTAGACCCTCTGTCCAGGACTTAAAAGCTTTCCATTCTGGGTGGTAGAAACTGGTACTCCTCTTAGCTCTATGTTAGCTTTGGGGATTATCTCCTGTAATCCTACCACAGAGTAAAAGGATTATTTGTTAGACTTTAATTTCCTTACATACATGCTGAAATCAATAATTAGTTGAAGACTCCAGGGGGACCCTCAGCAAATACCTGCAGGTCTCCCCTCTCTTTTCTTTAGAAGTTTGACCTGCAAACTCTGGCTGCCTTGCCTTCCCTGGACTCCCATCTCTGTCTCCTCAAGTCAGGGTGTCCACTAGGATTCTCTTCCCTGGGCCATGGCCCAGAAGCACTCTCCTGGTACCAAGCAGAGACAATGAAAGGGCTTATTCATTCATTTTTCATCTCTCAAGAATCACTTTTATTCATTGTCTTATGTTTAATGTGCTTAAAAGCATTTTTCCACATTTAAAAAAAATTAAAAAAATTTTTTTTGCTTTAGATGGGAGGGTAAATATAATCCTGTTACTCCACCTTAGACATATGTAGCTCCTCCGACCTCCTTTTTTGGACTACTTTCCCTCATCCTAAATGTAATTCCTGTCCTTCCTATCTTTCTAACACAGTTATGCCTTTTTGGGGGGTTAAATTCAGTATTTATATTATGTAAATATCCTAGATAACTGGGACACAGTATTTACTATGATTTATGTGCCATTATTTTGTTTATAATTAACACTTGCCTTTGTTTTCAATATCCTCTCTTTATATACTTAAGCTAATGTAACTAATATAATTAATAGAACTCCAAACTCAATTCCAGGTGGGTAAATCCTCTCTCAACATACTAAAACATCTTAGTATTTTGTCAATTTAATTTACTTGAAGAATTTTTCTGACCTGCTCTCATCAGAATTCATTGCTTCCTAAGCTCAGTCATCACTTGGGGTTTCTATTAACTATCACTATGAAGATTTCCTCCTCTTTAACACTGATTTTCTGTCCAGGGATCTTAACTATCCCTCTTTGTCTCCTTTGTCTTGAATTGTTTTCTCCAGAAAACCTTCCATTTTTAACCATTAGGTTCTACTGAGTTAACTGCAATCAGGGGAAAAAATATCAAGATTTGATCTTTCATTCTCTAAATGTTTCTTAGTAGCAATGGTTATTTATTTATTTATTCATTCATTCATTCATTTATTGAGCAAGGAACCATGCCAGGCAACATGGCCCTTGTTCTCCCAAAATGTAAATAAAATAACTAATGACTTAAAAAAAATGGGCATTATAACTATGTGATAAGTGACTAGTGGTAAGTACAGATGATAAATGCTGAAAGACTTCAGGTTTTCCAGTCTTTGCTGGAATGATGGAAAACAGCTCTACTATGAAGATAGGACACAAGAAACTCCTTGTCTGGTGACTCAGAGAGAGGGAGGGCTACTCACCAGAGCTGGGGGAAGAGGCTACTCAAGGATGAGAAGAGCACAAGCAAGTGAAAGATGCCTTCCAGAAACTGAAGGGATAAGGGACCTACCTTAATGAATGGCAGGCTTAGAAACAGAATACAGACTGAGGAATATGGATCTTACCTGGCAGGCAATGGAGAGGAAGCTACTGATAGTTCTTGAGTAACCACAGACAGACATAAGAAACCTCTATCAGGAACTGGAGTGTTGAGTGAAGAAAGCAAATACTTAATATTAATGAACAGAGTATATACCTGAAATGGCTTATCTGATTTTCTAAAAGGGAAGAGAGTCGTTCTTTTATCTCCTCAAATCTCTCTTTTTCTTCCATTGAAACAGTACCAATTCCATCAGGCCTGGGAAGAAAGAAAACCAGAATCAGTAATTTATACTGATAGAATGTTCGCTTTCATATATTTTATATCTTTATATATCTTAATTTTTATATATATATTTACATATATCTTTATATCTCTATTTCTCTGAAGAATAATTAAGGAAAATGTATATTGGTTCACAGTATACATATTGCTTGCATCTATAATGGAAATTTATTTAAAGGAGGTATTTGTAGCCATTTGCTTCATATTTTGACCTGGAATGAATGGAATGGAATTATTCTGTTTTAGACAGTTTTCAAGGTAAAGGATTACAATAAATATTTTCCGGATCTACTGAAAACAATGACTAGTCCTTGAGAATTGTAGTGAAAAGTGTTTTATGTGGTACCAAACATTTGACAAGTTGAATAACCATCCTGTGGATGAAAATATAAAAGCATACTGACCGCAAACTAAAATGTTTTAACTACTTTTCCTCCAAATAAAAATTAAACTAACGTGAAGCAGGAGATTTTATTCTAATTGTAAAAAACAGAAAATTTGAATACATTTGGTGATTTACTATATCATTATTATTTTTTTAATGTGGGGGGCTTATAATTCAAAACAAATAGTTGAATAAAAGCTTATAGAGGACATAGATCAGCTACATTCCCGGATCTTGTGCTCAGCCAAGTATTCCTATGGAATCAAGGCAAGTTCACATCAGGACTTTTAGAGGTAGTTATGAAGACTGAACAGAAATCTTCTTTTACTAAGAACAGGATTAAAAGTATAAAATATTTCTAACAATGGACTTAGAATTTATTCTGTGTCAGTTTAAGGACCAGGTTGTATAACAGTCGTCAAAAATTTTGAACACATGAACTATGTAACTTTGTTAACGCAACAAGACCTATTACTCTCATATTCCAAGTTTCTATTTCAATGAAATGAATCTTTTGCATTTGATAATTAACACCAATCACTTCTTCCTCTATTAGCTTATTTTTCTAAAGATTATATTTTAGTTCCCAAAGACTTATGTATTATAATTTTAACTAATTTTTAATGTCATGGATAAAATAGGTAAAAATGATTATGAAAAATAAAGAAAAAGGAATGGTTGATATAACTTTCCCCAGAAGATTTTTATTTGGTGCTCCCACTCTTTTTTTCATATATATATATATATAAACATGTATGTGTGTGCATATCTTTGATGCTTGCAACTAGTCAATTAGGATAAAAGCAATTAATTTTAAAGCTATACCTGAATCATAATGACATAAAGACCTTTTATTCATCTCAAAGCATCATTTCAGTCTGAAATTTTTTTGTCATTATAGAGTAAATAATTTGCTATTTCAGAAACTCATATGCTGCTGGAATTTATGCTTTAAAAATCTTACAATTATACTTCATTCCTAAATAGGGAAACATCAATTATTTTATTTCATAGTCAGAATGATACATTCTACCAGAATGTATTTTCAATGTGAACCACAGAAAAACTAATGGCAAATATTGGTCTTTCAAATACTTTTAGGAAGGTGAAAAGAAAATCTGATCTATAAATTACAAAACAATGAACTCTGAGCTAACCCCATACTTTATAATAATTTACTATATTATAATAATTTATAACATGATATATTTTTCACATATTACTTCAGAGTCAATTCCCACTGAGCAAATGATAGCACGAAACCAAGACTATAACTTAAGAATAATAATGATCACAGAAGTTCAAGCAGAGATTTCTATATACATCATTAACTTGGGAATTTGAGCATTCAGATGCAAACTATGACTACATTATGTTATCATATAGATAGCACAAAAACTCATACCACAAAGTTGTGGGTGGGTATTTCACTATATACGCCTATGCAAATTTGATGAAAAGAAGCAAAGAACTTCTATTTATTATTCTGATGACTGATACAGTTTTTTGGTTTTGCTCTCTGACAGACACCACACGGTTATATTAGAGTGAATTTTACTGTTTGCTTCAACTGTCAAAGGAGATTGTGATTCACAGCGATACAGCAAGTCATCCTGTCACATTAAACTTCACTAGGGCACCTCGCCTTCCCGACACAATGGAGCCAGGGGTTTAGGTGATGAAAAGCGAGAAAGGTAAGTCAGAGGAACATCAGTTGTGTCAACTTTCACTAAGATAAAGACTGTTATATACAGTGAAAGGCCATCATTTTAGTGAGTTTATTATTAAATTAGGTATACATCTGGCAAGCTAAATACAATAGTATTTTGGACCTGTCCTTATTTACATGCCTTTTAGTGCATAAACCAGACTTGTACTGAATATTAGGTATATAAAGTGGACATCTATACATAAGTGATTGATAATAAATAACAGCTTTGCTGCAGTCATGCCTAAAGGTAACAGCTCCTTCTAAAATTATTTTTCCTGGGGTGCTTGAGTGGCTCAGTTGTCAGTCGGCTCAGGCCACGATCTTGGGGTCCTGGGGTTCAGCTTTGTGTCAGGCTCTCTCCTCAGTGGGAAGTTTGCTTCTCCCTCTCTGTCTGTCCCTACCCCTGTTCCTGCTCTGTCAAATAAATAAAATCTTTTAAGAAATACTAAAATTATTCTTCCCAATAAATGCAAATATGTCCTGTGTCATCAATATCTTCCTTATCATAGCCATTATTAAAATAAATATAAAAATGATCAGTAACAAAATTCTAAATGTGCTCCTGGTACTGTGCCGTTTTATATGCATAACATAGGATGCTCACAGCAAACCATTCTCTAGCCTCCAAGAAAGGAAGCTGCTGAAGCCCAGAGAGGTTAGGTTACTTCTGCAAATTTGCACAGCAAGTAAGACCCAGAGCCTGGACTTCAACCTAAGTCTCTCTCATTTCGAATATGGGGCTCTTAGTGCTCATGTTTTATTCTCTTTTTCCTACATTTTCACAGAAAATAATAAAGAGGAAGAAAAATCTCTCTTAAAAAATGTAAACTGTATCTGAGAAGTGATGTGGAATATTTTAAATATACTTATATCAGACATTTTCCATATTATATAAGGCGACGAGCTTAAATATCAATAAAATTTAAGATATCTGACATTGAATTAGTAATTTTTTAAAAAAGATTTTATTTATTTGAGAGAGAGCACGCACAAGCAGGTGGAGCATCAGGCCGAGGGTGAGGGAGAAGCAGGCTCCCTGCTGAGCAGGGAGTCCAACACAGGACTCAATCCCAGGGACCCTGGATCATGACCTGAGCCGGAGACAGATGCGTAATGGACTGAGCCACCCAGGCACCACTGAATCAGTAATTCTATTAAAAAAAAAAATCTCAACAAAGTCAGTCCTTAAAATTTTACTTTTAGAAAGCAGCTTTAAGAGAAATTTAAACTAGTTGTATTTTATGAACTTTCATCTAGTAGACCCAGGGTAATAGAGATTTAAAATAACAGCTTTATAAACTCAGCTTATAAATTAATTTCTGTTAGCTGTACCTTCAAAACATACCCAAGTATGGCTACAGCCTCCTTGGTCTCCTTCTTCTAGTCTTTTCTATGTCAGAGTATCAGCAACACACTACAGTCAGCCTTTTCCAAGCCTAAGCCATAACCTGTAATGCTAATAGTCGTTCCAAAAGCGAAAATTCTTATAATGATCTGCAAGACCTTGTAGGACTCCCCCTACACAAACACACACACACTCTCTCTCTCTCTCACCCTGATCTTCTCTACCTCTCAAAGCCGGTCCCTTCACTCCAGCCACTCTGCCTCTTAGCTAGTCTTCAAACACAGAACACATACTCTGCCTCAGGGGCTTTGCACATGCTGCTCCCACAGCCTTCTCATCTCTACTCACATGACTCAGGATTAGTGAGGTTAACATTAACCACCTGCTGTAAAGGTGTAATCTCCCATTCCCGCAGGTCTCTTCTCCTTTAACATGCTTTGTTGCTGGTCATTGTACGTAATACGCCATCACCCCATGTTTGACAGATCTGTTTATTGCCTCCTTTGTGCTGCACCCCTGGTACCCAGACCAGTAACTGGCAGATTGTTGCTAAATGGCAAATAAATGCTAAGGATGTGAATAAACGATACACCGAATATAAAAATATCAGCTATAGCAGATAATAAAAACTCATGAATAAGTGGTATCACAAATATTATTGCTTATTAGTATTAATAGGGCATAAATTAATTGGAATGTTTTAAATCATGTAACAGTAGGTAAAACAGGAAATTTTTTGAAAAGCAAACAGTACAGGAATTATAGTTAAGTATTCTGGGTAAAAAGATCTCTGACAAAAGTTAGCTGTTTTTACACTGAGCAAAAAAAATTTTTAGTATTTACCTGCCATTTTAACTATTAGTGAAATCATTTGCTTTAAATATCAAGGATAGAACCTTTCCCGAGATAATAAATGTAAAGTAAGTAATGCCTCTTTGATACTGATAAAAAAAAACAATGTTTTATTATTTAATGAAAATTGTACCATATTCTGTGGTTGTTTTCTCAATCATTTTATGAGCTAGACCAGCCTCTAGATACTTGAGGGATACAAGTGTCCTTGGTTTTATAATATCTAGGAGTCTGCGTGTTGCCTGGAACAGAGTGCTCAGGAAGCCGTGGGTTGAGTAATACCCCAGGAGCTAACATTGTAGAGAAAAGTCTGGTAAACTCATGAGTTCGATTTCCTTCACCATCCCATTGACCCCCTCCCTCCCCAGCTCATCAGGGGCGACCCCTTGTCCTGGCACTTTGGAGGCTTGCAATAAAAGCTACTTTACAAGCAGTGACAGGGCAGAGGACCAAGTTCATGGTCCTTCCGAGTTTTTTAGAGGCTTTTTTTCATGTGCCCTCTCCCAGGAGGAATGTAGGACATCTTAGCTTCCTCTAGACAAAGTGAGAAGGGGACAGACACGTAGGGAGTAGCATTTCCGAACTGTCAATTCTGCCCACAGCACAGCAGGTAAAAGTCACTTTGCACTTTGTGTCTTTCCCACCAATATCCATTTGTGAACAGAATAAAAAGGAGAGGAAGACACAGTTCGAGAATAAGAAATGATGGAAAGAGGAGGCAGAAAATAATCGCCTCATATTTCTGTTCCCTAACCTAGAACAGTTCTTATTGTTCTAAACAAAATGGTACTTCATTTGGATGGTCATACATTGGTCACATAATCAGTGTCCTTTCATTTTCCCTGAAATTTTACTTATCCAGAAGAAATTAATTTGACCCTTATGGTCACTGAGCTAGAAACAACATTTTCTATGAGAAAATATTTTGCAAATGAAATTTAAAACTCCTGTTTTCTTTCCAAGCACTCCCCCCTCCTAATTCTTATTTGTATTTTCCTACTGTAGTCTATTTCCTTTGGTGTTTGTAAAAAAAAAAAAAGATACTTTTTTAAAAAATGCATTAATTGAACTCTTTGAATATGTGAGATCTTGTGACTCAGTTTTTGTGTTGTTACTGATGAACGGACAGGTCATGGACAGTAATTAAGGTGTTTGATAACTGGCATCTCCTGGAATCAAACTAAATTCATTACCACACATCATTCTAGAATTCAAGAGAAATAAAATATCGAGGTGATTTTTAGATAAAAATAAAGAGTATTAAGATTGGTAGTATTCTCTGATAGGTCATCTTCGCCCCATACCTAAAATTATTTTTAATAAACCAGTTTTTTTAGTTAAAGGTCTATATATACGTAATTTAGGAGAGCAATTCAGAAAAACACAAAGACAAAAACTAAAATTTCTTTAAATGTCCCAATCATAAATAATAGGTAATACCCTTTTGTAAATATAATTTGTTTTCGTTCTATAAAATCTAATATGTTTTAATTCTGATTTTTAATTTAATTCTTTTAATTTTTTGATTCTCTTGAGTATCAATATCTCACATTATTCAAATATTCTAATATATGATTTTTAATGGAAGCATACTTCATTTTATGAATGTACCAGAATTTATTAATCCAATATTCCATTAGAATTTAGAATTTTCCCCTCTATTTCTTCCTACCATATATAGAGTACATAATATACTTATTACATATATATAATCTTACACTATAATTTTTTTTAACCCATTTTTTATTGTTTCATTAGAGTAAATCCCTCCTTTTTTTAAAAAGATTTTATTTATTTATCTTAGAGAGAGAGAGAACAAGAACAAACAGGGGGAGAAGCAGAGGGAGAGGGAGAAGCAGGCTCCCGGCTGAGCAGGGAACCCAATGTGTGGCTCAACCCCAGGACCCTGGGATCATGACCTGAGCTGAAGGCAGGCGCTTAACCGACCGAGGCACCCCAGACACCCTCTTGGGGTAAATGCCTCAAAGTATACTGTTAGTTTAAGTGGTGCTATGGACTGAACTGTGTCCACCCTGAATGAAAATTCATACATTGAAGTCCTATCCCCCAATGTTACTATATTTGGAGATGTTTATGAGGTAATTAAGGTTAAAAGAGGTCAGTCATAAGTGTGGGGCACAAATCTGACAGGATTGGTGACCTTATGAGAAGAGGAAGAGTGAGATTTCTCTCTGAGGACACGGGGAGAAGGCAGTCATCTGCAAGCCAGGAAGAGAGTCTCCCCCGGAACCGGACGGTGCAGGCGCCTGGATCTCTGACTTCCCGTCTCCAGAACTGTACGAAAATACGTTTCTATTGTCTAAGTCACCCAGCTGATGGAATTTTGTTATGGGCCACCCAAGCTAAGGCAAATGTAATGATATTTTCAACATCTGATAGATACTACAAAATTGCTTTTTAAGAAAGCACTTATCAGTTTGCGCTGTGACCCATGTGCATGAAATGAATAATTTTCCTGCAACTTCATCAACTGCGGTTTTTATCATTTGTTATAATCATTTTCAATTTTATACATAAAAAGGGTATTTCATTGTCTATTAATTTCTGTGTGGTAAAATCATACAATTTTTCTAGTTTACACAGGGTCTTTCCATGGGTCATTGAAATCATTGAACTTGATTAAGAACACTAATTGTGAACCCTACTTACCAAGTGCCCCAGCATTTCACCCATAAAATTTGTAAACCAATGGTCCCACGTCATTCATTTCCTTACTTAACAGATATTTATTGAGTACTTGCCTAGGTCCTGGGGATAATACAAGCACAACAGAAACGTCTCCTGCCCTAACAGAGTTTATAATAGGGAAAGGCATAAAAAAGAAAAATCAGACAGTAATGTACAGTTACACTGAAGAAGGGCAAAAGTACAAAGCTTTGAGGTAGTATGGCTTTCCAGGGCAGGAGTCAGTTTGGGAATGGTATTGAAGTTGAGATGTGATAGACAAGCAGCAGTTAATCAGGTGGGACCTGAAGCAGAGGTTATGGAAAGTGCTCCAACAGGTTCTCCAGAGACAGGTTCAAATATTTTTTTTCAAAATGCAAATTTTATCATGTGACTTCTGCTCCTACTATAGATTGACTTGAAACCCAAAAAATCCCTTTTCACTATAAAAACCTAAACATTGCATATGTTATAATAAGCACACAGTTAAATGTTGTGCTAAACTTATAAAAAAGTTTAAAAAAATTGTCCCAAGGCCAGGAAAATGAAAATGAACCAGAAACTAAAACCAAAGTAGGCTGCATGTGAACATGAGGGCTGCCCTGGGGGAAAATGTGGGGACCAAGGAGGCTTTACAGCTATGTTCAAGAGAAGGCACCACTGGGTCAGCGACCCCACGGACTGCTGAACCTGAGATTCCTGCAAGAACTGGGACCTGAGAATGGGCTGTACGGTCAGTTAAAGAATGGTCCAGAAAGGATCAATATTCTTGTAATGGGGAGCCAACAAGAAAATCTGTCTGTATCTATAACAACTAAAGAGCAAGTGAAGGAGTCTTTCCTGACAATATGAACCATGTGCCTGGCTTCATTAAACTGGGTACTACCTATGCAATCTAGAAATCACCAAGATTGGGGCACCTGGGTGGCTCAGTCATTAAATGTTGGCCTTCGGCCTTGGTCCTGATCCCAGGGTCCTGGGATTGAGCCCTGCGTCAGGCTCCCTGCTCTGCGAGAAGCCTGCTTCTCCCTCTCCCACTACCCCCTGCTTGTGTTCCCTCTCTCACTGAGTCTGTCTCTGTCAAATAAATAAAATCTTTAAAAAAAGAAAGAAAGAAAGAAAGAAAGAAAGAAAGAAAGAAAGAAAGAAAGAAAGAAAAAGAAATAGCCAAGATAAGAATAGCTCCAGTAGTACCTCCATCACCAAATAAAAGAGCAAATCCTCTTTAAAAGAAAGTATTCTCAAAACAGGCCTTGTAGAATTCTCATAAATTTCAAGTATATGTGGTTACTAAAACAACAACCACCACAAAAAACAAATGCTTAGCTGAATAAGAAAACAGTGACCATGGCAAAAATGTCAGCGGTAACAAGATATAAATACCTAGAAAATTTAGTTATTAAAATTGATCAGAATATAATTTATAAAAGGTCTAAGGAAAAAAGGGGAGAGGGCTAAAAACTAAGAATCAGAGATGTTCGGAAATAATCAGATGGGTTTTAAAAAGAACCCAATAGTATTTCCAGAACTAAAATATTAGTAATTGAAATTAGCAATATGTGGCTTGAAAGTAGATGTTACAGCTAAAGAGAATAAAGTAGAGAAAGGGTTGGCAAAGTATAGCCCCACCACCTGTTTTTATGAATAAAATTTTATTAGAACACAAGCCACACTCATTCATTTACATATTGCTCATGGCTCTTTTTGCACTAAAACACAGAGTTGAACAATTGTGGCAGAGACCATATGGCCCACAAAGTCCAAAAGATTTATTGTGTTTACTGTCTGGCCCTTTATAGAAAAAACCTTGCGAAGTTCTGACTAGAAGAAATAACTGAAAATAAAACATAGAATGCAGCTGGAGAAATAAGTAGACAGAATATGTATTACAGACATTAAGAGAGATACAGAAGCTAAAAATGCCTTGGATATGATATTTGGAATTTTAGAAAAGAGTGGGATTAGAGAAGAAACAGTATTTAAAGAGATAACAATATTCCAGGATGATGGCAAATATGGATCTTCACATCAAAATCAGAGTAAATTCAAAGAAATCCACCCACACTTACTCAATATCAGGGCACATGGATCAGAAATCCACAGGAATCCCAAACAGAATCCATTAAAAGAACTCCACATGTAGCTATGTTACAGCGAACCCACAAAACACTAAAAAACAAAATGATCTTGAAAGTATCTGGAGAGCAAAGACAAATCCCCTTCGAAAGAATGGCAATTAGATCGTGAACAGCCTTCTTACTGGTAACAAAGGAAGTCACAAGAAAACGGAGTATCACCTTCAAAGTTCTGAGTGAAAGTAACTGTCAATCTAGGACTGTACACCTAGCACAATTTTATAAAATGTGGATGAAACAAGCACAATTCCAAATAAAAATTCACTATCTATAGGTGCTCCATTATAGGAAATTCCAAAGAATATATTTTAAGAAAAAGGAAAATAATTTCTAAATCTAAGCAAATATTGAGTATAAAACAAAATAAACAAACAAGGATACAACTAAAATACCAGACAAAATAAGTCTGTGAGCAAGGAAGGGCATGGCTGGAGCGAAATGTTCCAAGGTCTCTCGACTCTTTAGAAGGAGAGGAAATTTGTTGATTAGCATAAAGCTTAAAAACTTAAGAATATGCACAGTAAAATCTTAATGTTGGAAAACGTAAAATACTGAGGGGGGGGAAATAGAAGATCCTGGATGAAACAAGAAGGCAAGAAAAAACAAAAAGCTTTGAAACATGAGTCAAAAAAAGAAGGGCCAAAATAAAATGGTAGAAACGAATTTACTTGTATCAGCATACATGCTAATTGTAAACGGATTAAGTGAATTAAAAAACAGGAATTGTCATAATGGAGAATTAAATCAGAATCTAGCTTGCTATTTATATGGTACACTGAAACACAAGAATACAGAACGGCTAGAAGTATGAATAAACATATCAAATACCCACCAAAAGAAGGTTACATTAATAACTAAGTAAACTTGAATGCAAAATACATCGTTATTGATGAAAAGGGTCAGCAAATAATAATTTCCATTTACCAGAAAGACTTAACAATTTAAAACTCGAATGTACCTAATAAATAACCTCAAAATATACAAAGTAAAAATTGGCCTAAGTAGGAGGAAGAAACCACCACCACCACCGTCGAGACAGCTTTCCACTCACCAGTCAGGGAAACTACAAGAGAAGTTTGAAGCATGTTTTAGTACCAGAAAGTAACAAAGTGCTTTAAATTAAAAAAAGGATGGGACACATCACAGGAAGTCAGTCTAAAAGAGATCTCACTGGCTCAAGCTGCAATGATTTGAGCAACAAAATAAAGCAGTATCAGATTACAACCCAAAGTACCAAATAACTACATATGAACACAGACTGATATAAACAAATGGTTGATTAAATAGAAAACAATCTTCCTTGCAGAAGAATTTCAAATAAAGTGTGTAACTGATCCTCCCTCAGGGAAGTGTTGTTTAATCCCACTTGAGGGTGAGTTGGACCTAGTGACTTACTTTCAAAAAAATATAGAGAAAGCAAAATACTATCTTTACAGTGGAGAAACCTGGCTTATATTATCTTGGCTATCATGGCTAACATGACCAGTGGTGTCCTATGGATATCATGTACTCCCTGACAGGATGAGAGGAGAGAGTATTTCATCTCATCAAAAACCCTTCACCTCAGTCTAACCATGAAATGTCACACAAACCTAAATTGAGGGATGTTTGACAAGATACTTGACCAGAACTCCCCCAAACTATCAAGGTCATGAAAAACAAGACAAGACTGAGGAATGGCCACAGATTAGAGGAGCCATGACAATTGAATGCAACATGAATGGCATCCTGAGTTGAACCTTGGAACAGAAAAAAAGGACTTTAAAAAACAAAAAATAAAAGGACTGGGAAATCCCGATAAGAACCAGTGGTTGGTTAACAGTAGTATGCCAATGTTGGTTTCTTAAGTCTTGACAAATGTATCATGCTAATATAGGATGGTAACATTGGAGGAAACAAATATAGAAATTCCCTGTAATATCCTCACAAATTTTCTGCAAATATAAAATTATTCTAAAAAGTTGATTTTTAAAAAATTTAATGAAAAGGAGAAGGAGCAGTCTAGTTCAACAAAGCTGAAAGTTACATCATTGAAAAGACTAATAAAGTTTACAAGCTTCTGGCAAGATGAATTGGGAAAAAAGAGAAGGTAAAAATAAACAATATTACAATGTGCAAAAAGCAGGTAGAACAAAAAGTACAAAGAGAACAACATGAACTTAATATCAATGCATTTGAAAACTTAGATAAAATGCACTATTTCCTAGAAAACTGTAACCTGACCAAACTCGCTCAAGAGATAAACAAAAAGCTTATATGGTTCTTTATCTACAAAATCAATGAATACAGTAGGTAAAAAACTTTCCACATGTAAGTCTCACATCCCAGATGGTTTTAAAGGTAAGTTATTGATAAACGTTAAAAAAAAATAAGTTATTTGGCACTTATCCAGAGCAAGCTGGAAAGCTCCCCGAACTCATTTTATATTGCTATGATAGCCTGGACACCACATCTTGATAAGAGCAGTATGAGGAAGGAAAATAATTGGGTAATTTTGTGCATCATCATGGATCTAAAAACCCTAAACTGACTGGTAACAGTAACAGTAACAGTAAGTGGTATAGACGTGCACAGATAACTTTTTTATGTAACAGCATTACATACTACATTTCTAAAAAACTTTAATACATCAGAAAATTACATGGAAATCCAACTGAAGACTCCAAAGTTTTCCATACTTTATTGCTAAGAAGGTTCTAAAGTTCCCATGCTTAAGAAAAACTACACCAGAGGGGTAGCTCTTGCTTCTGTTAACTGATTTGAGTTCTAACACATATTGAAAAAACCCTTTGTCTTGTCTCTTCCTCAATGATTTAACTTTAGTGGTAAATTCAGTGGGCTCTTTTATGTATTATTTCAGAAAAATCCTGAGCTTTATGCTGTGAATGAATGGCATGGAGGGAAAACAGAGAAAACTGAATAAGTGACCTTCATGACTAGTCCTTAGGTTGCAGTCTAGTGACTTACTAATCTTGGATGCCTGCCTTTTTTTTTTTTAAGATTTTATTTATTGACAGAGAGAGAGATCACAAGTAGGCAGAGAGGCAGGCAGAGAGAGAGGAGGAAGCAGGCTCCCTGCTGAGGAGGAAGCAGGCTCCCTGCTGAGCAGGGAGCCCGATGCCAGCCTCGATCCCAGGACCCTAGATCATGACCTGAGCTGAAGGCAGAGGCTTAACCCACTGAGCCACCCAGGCACCCAGGATGACTGCCTTCTTGACTCCTGCTTTTGGCCATGTCTTTGCCACTGTCCCATTAGGCCCACAATGTCTTCCAGCAACACGAGTTAGGTAGCATTGATATAATTACTCATAATGAACAGATGAGAAACTGAGGCTCAGAGAGGACCAACTGCTCAAAATGAAATAGCTCATAATGGGAGAGCCAGGATAGGAAGACAGATGTTCTGAATCCTAGCTCAGGGCTATTTGCAACATACTAAGTCTCTTCACCTACCACTCACTTTCTGTTTTTGTCTGTCTTGTTTTCAAAGGCATAATTACTTTGCTCTAGTACTGAACACCAGGTTCCGTGGGGACAGATGTTATCGCCAAGCAAGCTTGACTGAGGCAGATTTGAGGTTGTTCTATAGGTTCTGACAGAATCCAAGAAGAAGCCTCAGAGTCTATTGAAAAGGTACTCAGTGACCACTGACCCTTCCACCTTTGTGCCTGGAGGATGAAGCCTATTCAACTGGCCACATTACAGGAAGATAAACCTCGCTTACAGCATTTGCTCTGGTTGCCCACCTGTCCCAGAAGCGAGTCTCCAGACATTTACACTTATTTTCTCTCTGGCATATATCACAGAGTAGAAGTAAGAAGTGGTAAGAAAAAAAAAAGCGGTAAGAAAAATCTTTGATGAGTCTATCTGATGCAGTTCTCTATGATTTTACTCAAAAATGCATCATGATCTCTAAAATTAGAGACCAGAAGTCGAGGCACAATATCTGAAGTGATAAGTAAGAGGAAATGTTATCCTCTGTGCAGAGACATCACCCTACCATAACACGACAGATGCCAAGCAGCGTGGAGTCCAGGGAAAGTGGGGACGACTCTGGATGCACTGTAGCCACGTCCCCATCCCGTGCCTGCACCGCCTCCGGCAGGGGTGCCGCGGCCCCCAGGCAGCCCCACCGCACCGCAGCCCCGCCGCCGAACACATCGCACACGCAGCTGACAGGAAGCGGAGACGTCGACGCCGTGCTGTGTGGCTGCTTTGGCTTCCCCACCCTCAGCCTGACTAGCGAAACCAAGATGTCTAGCCGCACACGTCAACCTAGAACTTTGCCCTGTGGTGCATTGTCTCCGGAAGCCTCTTTTCTCCTCGCCGTCGGTCCTCAGCGGCGCGAGCGCCGAGTGGGCGGCTGCGCTCTTCACAGACGCGTGCGGCTGTCCTCCCGCGGCCGTGGGTCTGTGTCTGTCCTTGACTCGCTTTTTTCCGTCTTCCTTTCTTTTTCTCTCTCTCCCTCAGTCTTAGCACCCGCCAGACCTTTTCTGTTTAACTCTATTCTTCCACTGCTGAACCACGCCGAGTGCTATTCACGGGCGACGCGGCGGCAGAGCGCACCCACAGAGCTCGAAGCTGTGCAACAGAATGTGCTCCCGGAAACACGCCCGCGCCAGACAGCCCTGTTGTCCTTCACTTCAGTCGGTCACAAAAGGCAGTCCTTCCTCCCTTTGAATTTTTGACAGAGGTAGCTCAGGTAATGAGCAAAATGGTGCTCTGAATGTGTGTCTCGACAGACATAAAAATGATCAGAAAGAGAGACCATGCAAGCACTGTAGAGAAGTCCAACTTGACACTGACAGTGTTTTCAACAAAAGTCTATATAAACATCAGATACTGCAGACCTGGATAAGAGAAGCTCATGTTCGTAAGGCCAGGCTGCGAAAACCAGAACATTCTATCAACAAAAAACTGAAGAGTCTGATTACATATGCGCCACAAAACTTCCACTTAGCATGAGGTATTACAGCGCTACCTACTTTTCCCAGTTTTCTCATCTCACAATTTACATCCCCGTGGCTGGGTGGCAAAGGCAAGCATGTTGGAATAATAACTAATCAATACCGATAGAGTACAATTATCTAGTACCTTCATGTTAGTATTTTCCCTTCTACATATGACACCTTGGAGTTTCTGAAAGGTTAAGTGATTTGCCCAGCCTGGGTCACTTTGCAGATTTTAGAGTTAGACTCAAGTAAGGATCTTCTGCCTCTTTTTTATTCTTTCATCATGACAGCATGACATTTCTGAATGATATGTGTTAGACTCTGAAGATTACAGGAAACATCATACCCTTCAGTTTATCTTAGATAACTTCTACCTTAAACTGAGGTTCAAATTTCCCTAAGACCAGCATTTCTCCCTTTTTTCCTCTTAAGCTACGTTGTCACCTAAATATTGAATCCCAGACTGACTCAAATTTGTTTTACACCACCCAGAGACACCTGACAATGTACACATTTTAACCTGGAAAACTGATTTAATGTGTAATATTAGGTATAATACATGCATGAACATATAAACACACCTTAAATTACACTTTACAGTGTACCATTATAAAGAAAACAATAGTTTTACAGAATAAAAGTAACTATGGCAACCTATAGATTCAAACCAGGCTGCCACAGAAGTAGCAGTTTCCAGATACCTCAGTAACTTTCCATTAAAATGTGTCTCAAACACACGTTTTGGGGAAGCATGAGCTGAATTTCCTAATGTTCTCAATTTAATTATCCCCTTCAGATAAAATCATCTGATCATACAAAATTCTTTGGTATGTCTGTCTCACTGCCATCTTTTTATCCTCTTGCATTTCTGAGTCCTGACGGACGTTGAAAGACCTGTCTTTTGATATCCACTGGTCAGGAGGAAGTAAGACAGAACCGGGAGCTATGAAACTGGCTTAGTAAAAAAAGCCGCCCAGGTTGGCTGTCCAACAGCCATCCCAACTGGCCCCTAGTCTCGCCACTCCCTTACTACCCCCTGCCCCCAGCAAAGTTTGTGGAGTGCAGACAGTTTACTTCAGGGTAATGGGAAACAGGACTATGATCTGCAACTTTCCCCTAATTTCCAAGTAAGGCTGAATCCCATACTGAGGTAAAATCCTGAACAGATCCTGAGACTAGGATTGGTTTTATTTTACTGTGGGATGAAAAGTGGCAATGACGACTACTTCAGTTCAACAAATACTTATTGTGTGCCCCAGACATGCAAGGCAATGTGGTATGTCCTCTTATAGAGCATAACAGGTGACGAGAACAAGTTTTTGCCTTCAAAATAGGACCCGGTGGGATAGAAGTTGGGGAGTGTGTGTGGATTTAGCATGTAGGTTTGCATGATAAAGTTTATAAGGAAACTACAGATAAAAGGTGTTTTGTGTTTGTGTTAGCAGAAGGCTTCTTCAAGGAGTTTTATGATATCGGACTCTCACACACTTGGAAAAAGAGAAACATTACGTGGAGAATAATCGCATTGCCTGGGGTAAAGATTATGTGGGGAGGGATCCTTGGAGAGAAATGTGGGTAGATGGGACAAGAACGATGTTGAGAAAAACCCTCACACTATAGCTTGGAACTTATCTTTAATTTCATAATCAAACAAGAATCACTGAAGTTTTCTAAAAGGAGTGTAATAAAAGTTAATCTGTAATTCTGAAGGTGACTGCTAGGCTGCTGTAGGGAGAAAAAGAAGTAGTAGAGAGATGTACAAAGATCAGTAAGCAAGAAGAAAAAGAAGGCTTGAGTTCAGATAGTGCAATGGAAATGGTGAAGACTAACTTGAGGGGTGCTACAAAGGCAGAACATTGGCCCCAGCAACAGACTGGGTCTAGGAGATAAAAGAAAAAGATGAATGAAAAATGAATAGGTCATGAATGGAAGTGATATTAACATAACTAATGCAGTCGTTCATTCATTAATCAGATGTTTACTGAACACCTATTTTGTGCCAGGAGTGTTACTTTTGCCAGGCACCCTGCTAGGAGCTAAAAGAGGTATGGGAGCTGGTTTAGTGAGATGAAGGACTTAATTTTTTTTAAACATTTATTTATTTTAGAGAGGGGTGGAGGGGCAGAGGGAGAGGAGAGAGAGAATCCCAAGCAGACACTGCATTGAGCCCAGGGCAGGGCTCAATCCTCAAGACTCTGAGATCGTGACCTAAGCCAAAATCAAGAGTCAAATGCTTAACCAACTGAGCCACCCAGGTCCCCCAAGATGATGGACTTCATTTTATACACAGAGAGTTGAAAGTGCCAGAACATTCAAGGTATCAATTGTTGAGAGAGACCTACAGTTTAGGAGAGTAATTGGTTTGGAATTATCTGTATAAGGACAGGTCACAGAAGCTGTGGAAAGGGGCAAGATCACTGAAGTACAATTTTTCTGTAAGGTAGAAAAATTCTCAGAACAGAGCAAGTTCAAGAACAGATGTGAGAAAAGAACTATACTACACTTGGGAGCATGGAGGGGAAAAAAGTTATTAGCAAAGAGAAGGGCAGAAATAAACAGGAAGGGAGCTGAGATGAGACAGTTGCTGCGTCAGGGAAGATAAGCAGCGTCTCAAGCGGCACAAGCCCTTGGAAAGTTTGGAGCAACAGCTTTTCACCGAGAGTAAGGAAGGCGAAGCTGGAGAAAAGGCTGCTGGATTAGGTCCTTACCCGAGCTCTTTCAAGCAGCCTTGTTGGCAAGCGAGGAGCTAGAAGCCCAATGAGAGGAACGGAGAGGGAGATGTGGTTGGGAAGATAAAAGAGAACAATGGAAAGGTAGCTTGACAGCTTAACAATATTTAACAATACTTAAGACAATGGGAGCTACCAGTTAACTTTTTTTGACTATTCATGTGCCAGGCACTGTTTGAAGTGCTTGATAAAGATTAACGCATTTGGGGCGCCTGGGTGGCTCAGTGGGTTAAGCCTCTGCTTTCAGCTCAGGTCATGATCTCAGGGTCCTGGGATCGAGGCCCGCATCGGGATCCCTGCTCGGCGGGGAGCCTGCTTCCTCCTCTCTCTGCCTGCCTCTCTGCCTACTTGTGATCTCTGTCAAATAAATAAATAAAATCTTTAAAAAAAAAGGTTAATGCATTTGATCATTATGAGGATTCATGGATTCTGAGAGAGATACCATGTTCTATCTTTCTCACAGACAGGGAAGTTCAGACAAGACTAGATTATGAAGCTTGCCCTACACCTCACACTATTAATTCGTATTACTTTGAACCCTGGCAGTCTGACTTCAGAGTTCCTTGACCACTCTGTTATGTTGTGAGGCTAGTAAAAGCTTATATAGGTTTGTGGAAAGAAAGGAAAGAGAGAGAGAGAGAGAGAGAGAGAGAGAGAGAGAGAGAGAGAGAGAAGGAATAATGGCTGAAACAAGCTAAAATGGGGATGGGAGAAAGGGTACTTCTTTTGTGGGAGGAACCACAGCAAAGGTTCCCTGGGAATAGACTTAAGAGAAGAGAGAGACTGAGACATGGAGAGATTTTAAGCTTAGAGACACATGATTGTGGGGGCCTGCATTAGGTGATTTTTTACCCTTTTGGCTCAAAACACTAAGGGGACACTTGTTCCTGAAGTACAGATTAGGGGGGCTCCTTGCTCAGGAGGGTGCCTGCTTCTCCCCCTGCTTGTGCTCTCCTTCTAACCAATCAATAAGTAAAGTTAAAAATAAAATAAAGTATAGATTAGGGAAGGGTCTAAGAGAAGATGCCACATAAACTTCCCTATTTATCTTGCTTGACCAATGAAAGCTTATTCCACAGTGGAAAAAGCAAGAACCATCAGGTATACACAAACCTGCAGCAAGCCTTACCCAGACACACATACGTATAACAACAGAAATACAGAGGACACTTAAGCTATGTAGCCCCTAGTACTAGGTGGTACATAAGAAGGAAAAGGCAACTTCTAATCTCATAGATATTCTCTCCCTTTCTCTTTCAAGTGGCTTTAATGGCAAAAAGAAACATAAAGTGCAGCCAACCTAAATCAACAGCATATTGATGTACATTTTTCCTTTGTGGGTTTTTTCCCCGCCTCTTGCAAGAAGTGTTTGCTATTTAAAATCTGTTACTAGGTGATAGTGGCAAAGCACATTTTTCTCTCTTCCCAAGTCAACCCTACACATTTCACTGTGTGTTTGCAAGTAAAAATACCTGTTGCCGTGCACATGAGAGGCGCAGAATGCAAAGCTGTAATGGAGCAGGGTTGGGTCAATGACAGCACCATTTTCTGAATGTTCCATCAGTTCTGTAAGGTAGCAGAGATGTCTGTGACAGCCCCTCACACCATAACGGGCACAGTACTCATCTAACACAAAGACTTGGCCAGGGCTAAACCAACCCTGCAAAAGAAAAAAAAATTTTTTTTCCTTTCTGTACTAGGATTTGCTTTTCTGCAGGCACTCTTTGACATTACAAGAAGCTGAATTCAAGTGTCTTTTGACATTTTTTTTTAATTAGTGGTATGTTTCATGTTATTTTCTTAAAGCTAATGTCATCAATTTTGGACCTGATCTGGGACACTCGTAATTGAATACTATTCTCTATTCACTGCCACGGCAAGGCGTGGGCTACCTGCTTTTCTCCACTGTCATTCAAAATCGGCCAAATTTATTCACAGTATCTAAATCATCAGTCCCAGAAAATAACTTTCTGAAAAACTTCAATCCCTGTATGAATCAATTAAAAAGAGAATGGGTAAAGTAGACATTATTACTGAAATTGCCTGGTTGCCAAAAACATTTTTATGAAGTGAACTAAGAAAATTCCAGTTAAGCCTAGTGGTGATAAACATATAATATTCAGGAATTTGCATATTTGGGACACCGTTCTCATTCAGTTTGTCCTTCTAGGACCAATATAAATAGAGCTAATGGCTTACAATAGTTTTTGGTTCTCTTGAAATGAGATGTGAAGGGCACGTGTGTGTTCATGTGTGCCTGTGAGCCAAGTGAACCCGCAGGTAGCCTGCTTGGCTAACACTGGAGGTCAGGGTTAAACAGAGTTGCTTTATAAAATGTTTCGATAGATTATATGGACTAAAAATAAACAGTTTTGAAAGGAGGCAAGATAATTGTGCAAGAGAAGGAAAAGACTGGTGAAAAATGCAGAACAGTAAGACAGCAGTAACACAAAGAAGAGGAGAAAAAAAAGAGCACCCAAATACTGTGGTGATGGTGCAGGCACTCAACTAGACAGAGAACATGTCTGTATAAATTCGAGCCACCATGCCTCCGAGTTACCATGATCTCCACGTTAGACACACAGGCTGCAATTCAGTGACCTTCTGTGAATGGCTCAGGACACTGAAAATCGGTTGTTGAGTCATGATCTACATCCAGGGCCATCCCGCCTCCCAACACTCTCATCACACCATGCTCATGACCCTCTAGATACAGCCGAAGACACACTGCAGTGTTCTCCTCAGACTCCTCATGACACACGGGATCATTCGCCTAACCACACAACATAACTTCTGGTAACTCAGTAGCTAACTCCGCTGAGTGGAATCCACCAGAGAAGCCCCTTCCTGGTGTCCACATTTGGTGTGCTTCCCCCTGGAAAGATATCACAGGGTTTGTGATGCTCTTACTCTTCACGTAAAGTTTGGGCTGGATCAGGTTTAAGCCACACAGTTACGTGTTGTACGTAATAGGTACTTAATAAAGAGTCTATGAATGATTTACTGGGGAAAAAAATGTTTAAAAAAATGAGTTATCAGGGCAGTAAGTTGTGATCACAGCAGTTAGTGGTTTCAGTTCTTCCTGTCTGTTCAAACATCTCCAATGAGTATGGGTGCATCGTGTCTGAAATCTTAAAGACAATGTAGCTTTATTGTTAGTAGCTGACACATCAGTAGCCAAGAGACTCTGTGGTGATAGAAACAGGGATAGTCCGGCTGGACACAATCCAGAGGAATTGCCACTGACAATATAAATCTTTGGCAGGGTACGTATGGATGCCTAGGACCCAGTTTACTGCCCACATTCTGAGGAGTCAAGCATTCCTTCAAAATGTAAATTATACTTTATATCCCCAGTTTTGCCTGATTTCAACACACGGAGAGTAGCAGTTTATTTGACTTAATTTCTTTAAATTTTTTAAGGAATTAAAATTCCTTTGGAGGGCTAAATGAAACCAAAGGTCTCCTCTGGTGCATATAGCCCTGTCATATCATTTCTCGCACTGTTTCTTTCCCCTGTCACTTGGGTTGTCTTTCTAGGAATGAGAGAGAGAAATGAAAGATAGCAACGTTTGGTAAGCAGAATTTAAACCTTAAAATGTCTATACAGGTGTTAGTAAATCCTATCCCAGAGGTTTTTTTATCTTCATTAAAGCCTTTATTTTCATCCAGCCTTCTCCAGGGGGAACTGATAAACCACAACTCAGTGTCTGTTTGAGTCTATTCTCCTGTCTATTGAGTGGCACAGCAGTGGTCTTCAAGTGTATAATTTTCAAATTGGGAAGCAATCGATTGGAATCCTTTATCCTTAACTCCCAACTACAGTTATTAAAGGAGTCAGGAATAAAATGCTGCTTCATAACAAGTGTTTCTCACTTTTAAAAAAATCTTTCTTTCTAACCTATAGGGGACTGGAGGGACAGACATGTACTTACCAAGCAAGAATAGGAATCATTCAGTCTGTGATCTAATGTCTGCCTCTGGAGTATTCTAAAAAGGAAGGCGTGGTCAAGCTTGCAAGGATTAGCAGAAATAAACTCATCCATACCATGTTTCTGAAAACGGTCTGCATCTGTAAATTCAGAAAAGCACATATAATACATTTATTTTTCTAACTTAATAATGGGCAAATACAGTTTTTGAACACAAAATGCATGCCTCATAACAGACTATTCTGTATTATAAAAAATACAATGCCAAGAATTCAGCATAGTAACACAAACTGCATTTTTTTTGGAGCCTATATAATGATGACCTGGAAAAATCTGCAAATCATTTGAAATGAGGAAATTTCTATTTTTACTCCAAGCTACTTCTAATATTCAGAGAACTAATCTTATTTTCTAATTTTAAGAAAGGTAGATGCATTTTAAGTATGCATTTACAGAAGGAACCGACTGGAAAAGACCCTAGGTCTATTCACAAAAAACAGCAATGATGGCTAGAAGCTTGCTTTCCAAATGGCAAACTAGGGCAGAAATGAACACACAGGCTTCCACTGGACCACTTCCAGTCTTCTTCTTCTTCTTTTTTTTTTTTTGAGTCTTTAATGGGACAAACCTTAATGCAGAAATAGCAATGAATGCTCTCAAGCTTCAAGTTTAAGAGACATGAAAAAGGGAGCATCGTGTTTGTGCAAATATGCAGACAAAGCATAACGTCCCAAATGGCACTTCAATCAAAGGTTCAAATTTATTGTTCTTTACAGATTGCATCTTTCAACGCCTGTAGACCCTGCGGGTCTATCAAAAGGCAAGCTTTTATGATTGCTTTCATTAATGGTATGTTTTGTCAAAGTCTTCAATGTGAGTTATTTACTAAGTATATAGAAAAAAAGCCATACACCACCCAAAAGGAGTGCTGGGGTGTTACTACATTAGCTTGTTTAGAAATGTAGCGTGCATCGGGCAAGCAATCAGTTATCAGGATAAAAGTGGACTCTCCTGACAATGGCAGAGCCGAGGCTCCATTGTTCCTTAAAATTCATAGATAGATCTCATTCTGGTAATTACAAGAAGTAGAGTCCTAAATGTAAGCTGAATGTAGATTTTAAAACCTATATGGTACAATCCTAAAACTGCAAAGGAAAGGACACAAAAGTTTATTGATTAAACGCAATTATAGAGTCAGGCTCATAATAAAACTCAGTATTGATCTGTGGACATGATGCTAACATAATCAGTCACATTTAGATATTTAGCCCAGATCATATTGATCCTATGTCAAGTTCAACTTTCAGCCATATTTGTGGATGGAAGAACTATATAATTCAAGCTGAAGGGTCTTCAGAATCACATTAAAAAAAAAAAGATCTCACATCAGTGACAGCTATCAAAAGGTGAAAGTAGCATGTAAGCAATGAATGGGCATTCACTGATGATGGAAGGTATGAGGTTATGATCCATGGAGAAATTGGCATATGTGTTCCTTTACATTTACTAATTACTTAACTGAATGATTAAATGCATTACATGTGGTAAATTAGTATTAATTAGATGAACACTAAATGTTATTAAACTGCTTTTCCTGAACTGAGAAATGAAACAATTCAACTTCTCTTGTATTTTATTCTTATGTCTGATAGTCTTTCAAAAGAAAGTCTTTCAAAGTTACATAGATGATAATGTGAAATAATATGAAATCAGTAACAGACCACCAAAAAATGTAAGGCATTTTGTATTTTAAATAACCTTGAAATCTTCATTTATCCATTTATCTGAGTAAAAAAACCTTAATGTCACCTTTATGTAATTACTAGTTTTATAAAACGACCGCTGAATTTTATTCATTATTTCTTTCACCAGAGAAGGTCATAACAAGAAGTTAAAAATAACACCCATTAATGACTTATCTGTTGAGAACAGGATATGTAAGAAATTCCACAGAAAATCCATAATTCTTTTACTCTACAAAATATATACATTACATATACAAATACATACAGTACATTCTACATAGTTCTCTTTCTACTTTAACCTTTTATAAAGGTTTATAGAAGCAAAATTCTTATTTTAAAGCAATGGACATATAGTCTTTAAATAATATCTATAAGTTCCTGAAAAACAAAGTCTGTTTCATTTCTATAATTAAATCACATTTTCAAAAATGAATATATTTTATGAAGCATTTTCCTTAAGAAATCAAATTCTAAACTATGTATTTGCTAATGTGTCGAGCCCTTTGGAATCACACACATGAATGAAAAATTACTTTGCCAGTGATTATCTTTAATGATAAAAATATTCCTAATAGCAACCTAAGTCATAAAGACAGACTCCATATTGACAGTGATAAAACTTGTAGACAAACAATATTCTACTTTAAAAAAAAGCAACCTACAATCTCTCTGGTGCTATAATTCTATGAAAGTGAAATGTAGTCTTAAGGATTATCCCATCTTCAAAAGACAGGCTGTAAAGACCAAGAATCTCTCTTTCTTTCTTTTTATATCTGATAAGCATAATTTAAAATATTTTATGAAAATATACTTCACCATGCACCACTGATTCATTAGTTTCCATGAATTTATGAAGAAATGAATTTCGAAAAAGCAATAGTTTTGATCTCCCTGTGTGAGAAATCATTCACCTTAAAATCCTCTCATGAACTAAAGTAAAATAAGAAAATATCTATTGTTAAAATATTACCTAGTTTTTTATTTCTGTGAAATAATATTTTCATATAGTTTTCTCTTGGCCTAAGATATCTACATCTACTCTTAGAAAACACAGAGATATCATCTGGATCAAAGGAATTGTGTTTTCAATGAATTACATAACCAAATGCAAGGCTTGGAGACTTGCTTTAAAACTGGGTTATGCTCAATTATCTTCCATTAATGTTTATTAAAACACAAAATTATGGTGACTAGTTTTAAATGAAAAATTATTCATGGCACTAATCAAATGTTCACTGACAATGACAAATTTCAGTTCAGTTTGTCTTCCAAAACAATATAAGAAAATTATCAAAAGAAACCAACAAGATAGGAGCTTGAACAATGCACTGCAAAACTGTCATAAATTGTGATGATTAACCTATGGACTAACTACAGATGTGGGACATGGTAATTGAGGAGACTGGTGGAGAGTTTCTATGGTAACAGTTGGATATATGCTTCAGCGTCTTTAGGTGGTACTGTCACCAGGTGTGGTAAAAGTGGATGGAATAAAACCCGAATTGAGAAAGATTATTATTTGCTATAGATTTATGGAATTGTAGGGGCTTGTTCAAATGGAACCTGAAAATTTCAATTTTTCATTAGGGTAATAGCTGTTGGAACTCAAGGGAAGAGAATAAGTAGGCTGACGGTACCAATTTAAACAGTTAATACTGGGGCGCCTGGGTGGCTCAGTGGGTTAAAGCCTCTGCCTTTGGCTCAGGTCATGATCTCAGGGTCCTGGGATCGAGCCCCCCCCCCACATCGGGCTTTCTGCTCAGCGGGGAGCCTGCTTCCTCCTCTCTCTCTGCCTGCCTCTCTGCCTACTTGTGATCTCCCTCTCTCTGTGTCAAAAAAAAAAAATAAAATCTTAAAAAAAAGATACAGTTAACACTGACTTGAAAATAGCTAGCCTACAAAACAACGTGAGGACTATTAGCAAGCTGGTAGGCCCCCCTGTGGTATGTGCAAGGGGGCTTCTTTGTTGGGCACTGACCACAGCCAGCCCCTATGTGCTCAAGAATCCAAGCCCCAGGAGAGGCATCTAAGTCAGAGTTCCAAATGTGAGATGGGAAAAATGTAACTGAAACGTTTCTTATTCCTTTGCAACTAATTCTAAGGATGCTGCATTTTTCTCTCTTTTTTTCTTTTCCTTTCTTTTCTTTCCTTTTTTTTTTCCTGCTGCTCCTGGTGTTGAGAGAAATTAGGGATATAAAACGGGAGGAGAAGGAAGTGGGGAGAGGCAAATGGGATATCGCAGAAGAGGTGGCCATTCATTAGCATTCTGAGACAGCTCAGGGGTCCAGGCCTGGGACCCAAGTATCAAAAGGACTATGAAGAAGGCGCTGCTACCTAAGAGCTCTTCCTCTCCTCTCTAAAATCCTGAACTGAACTAAGCAGCATATGAAGTTTTTGAAATACAATAACTTGGTTTAAAACAGTCCTAAGGTTAAGAGCTTGCCCATAAAGGCACTTACCAATACCACATCTGATTATACTTTCCTTGTAGCTCAAATTCTCATTGAGCTTGAAAATTCACAAGAAGTTAAACATGGCATAGAGAAGGACCTCATGTATTTTTATAGCACCCATATGGCCATTAATAGGAAGTCTTATGTTACAAAATTTTCTATAGATTATCTTCGTTGATATTTTTTGTTTTACGTACACATTTTACATTGAACACCAAAGAGAAAAGTCAATACATTAATTAGGAGTTTGTTCACACCTCTATTACTGACCCAAATAATTTCTTAGCTTGTTTTTGTTAAATTGACTAAAAATGGATGTATGAATTTACACATCTTGTTTTCTGAGGCAAATAAATAAGTAGTAGTTTCATGTGACAATTTTAATCAACACATGTAGACCTAGAATCATAAGCAAAGCAAACCAATATTCAACATCTACTTGAAATTATATGTTCAATGTAAAGTAAAACATACCTATGAAGTGTGAAATTTATCTTACTAGATCAATCAAGAAAATAAGCTCACGAAATTAAATGTAAAGTTATATTCTGATTTAAGAATTTTTTTAAAAAAATTGACTTAAAAAGAAGGTAACTTTTCTGGCTCATTTTTGACATTTCTTTATTATTGGAAGTCAACTAGTACTGTGTTGTATTGGATTATGTTACATACATATTGTATTACATTATATACCTAAGAGAAAAAAATGAAAAACAGGTGCTTTGCATAGTGAAGGACAGGTTAACCGAAGAATGTCTGTCAGTCTGGTAAAAGGCAATGAGTGCACTGTTTGAAGCAGAAAATCTTGATAGCAAGCAGACCTTCTACCTGACCCATTCAGTTTACCCTATTTTCTTAGAATTTCTAAATATCCTGAAAATCAAAGAAATAGGGAAGTCGAATAGATTCATGTACCATTTATATCCTAAAACAGATAATAATGTTGTCTTCAAATAAGGTAGACTTTAGAAATTTGTTTTTTTGTTCTATCTCAACATTTACTCAGTGTGTTTAATCTTTAAGAAGAGCTTTCTTTAAGTTATCACATAGATACTTCAAAGATAATTCAGAAAACAAAGGAAATGAATCGGTAACTAATCCCTTTAAACTCATCCAATGTGAATAGTTTAGGTATAATTCTACCTATATTTATAAAATTTTTTAACAGTTAAAATATCACATACATAATTTAGTATTTTTCCACTTAACATTACTGAGTAGTTCTTTTCCATGCTATTATAAAACTTCACAGCCATTATCTTTATGTCCACAGGAATGGTAGATGTTGTTTCTACTTCTCTGTGACAAAAATAGACTTTTGTTTCATAAGTGGTAAAGTTAACCTAAACATTCTCTTTGCCTAGAAAGTAGGAGACTAACATTGTAAACAAGATCATGATATTCCTTCAAAAAATCATATTATAAAAATTTTAATATAATGAAGCAAAAAAAATCATGAAAATACTTACCCTTACTAGCTATAGGTCAGCAAAGGAAAGAAAAAGCATATTTGAATGGATAAGGAGCATACTGATTTCTATAACTAGTCATTTTAATTTCATATCATTTTCTTACTTTCTACTAATGACTCTGAAAGTTGTTCTTCCTAGAGATGATCAAAAGAGAAGAAAAGGAAATGCCATGGAAATCGCAGAAGGGGAGAAAATACTAAGGGCTAACTACTCTCTGGAGAGGTCCAATGGATGGCTTCTCTGATAGAAGTCAAGTTAAGTATTCTCATTCAATGAGGTAGAAATACATTTTTCTTCCTCCCTCCCCTTCCCCACCTTTTTAAGAAAGATAAAACAGCAGGGTCTGCTGTGATAGAAAACTTTACTAAACATCTAGAATACAGGAAAGATGTCAGTAACATAACCAAAACAGTTTAGCTTTTTAGAATAAGTTTGGAGTTTTTGGAACAAGTGAATCCAGGGGCTAGAAAACCCCAGTCTACTTAGCCTCATCAACACTGCTTTCACAATAGGCTGATATCTCGTAGTACAAAGGTTTTGTGAAAAAGAGATTACATGGCTATTTGAATCAACTGATTATTAGATCTTACATTCATTAATTCTATATCGTGTAGTCATGGTCTTAATGTTCTAGGCTGGTGGTTCCTGACCACTTTTCTTGCCAAGACACAAGATGGATGATACCCATGAGCTCAGTGCACTCCTTGGGTATTTCTTGCACTTAGGATGTGAAAAAAATACTGAAATACAAGTGAATGGGGCGACCTTTTCACAAAAATAATTTTCAAGTCACTGTAACTCAGTGGTTCTCAAATGAGGGTGTTTCTAGCCCATCTTTAACTCTGTGCCCCCACCCCCCACCAACATTTGGCAATGTCTGGAGATATTTTTGGTTATCAGATTGTAGGGGTATGGTTTGCTCTTGGCATCTAGTGAGTGGAAGCCAGGGATGAAGCTAAGCATCCTGTAATTCACAGGACAGCCCTCCTGGCAACCCCTGAAACAAAGAATTATCTGGCCCAAAATGTTAATAGGGCCGAGGTTGAGATATCTGGTTCTAACTTACAAAAAACAATCATTCTGTTTCTTGTCGGGATGCAGTCGTGGAGAACAGATTTACCTCCTACCTGAAACAACTAAAAATTCAGAAAAAAATACATTAAAAAATAGTTCTCAAAACACTGGACATCTGACAACCCAGGAGAGTGACTCCTGGGAGACAGGAAACAAATATGGTGAGCTGAGGCACAAGGAACGAGAGCCCACAAGCACTAGTGTGCTCCCCAAGTCGAGAAGACAGACCTGACAATTCAGGAAGGTCGAAATGGCTAGAATCCGCCTACAAGAATACGATTTCATCCCCTTCCTCTTTCCATATTCAGTTGGATACTGACTGTTTCACACATGTGAGGAGACCACCTCTGGCCAGGGCAGAAATCATCCTAAAGGTTGAGAGGGGGCAGTGCCCACAACTCACAGAGTCTTCAATAGTACTTGTTCTCAAGGGCCAATAGGAAACCTCAAAATTCATGGGTCTTCTTCTTCTTAAAGACTCAATTAGAGTCTTTAAGAAGAATCCTGGTCCAGAAATGGGGAAAATGGATTAATCCAAGACTAGACACTGTTTAGTTCCATCTAACAAAGGAGTAAAACCTGAAAAGATTGAACTGTTTCCAAGTGACTTGTGTCTTAGGATAAAACTCAAGGACATTTTCAGGCAGAAAACTACATCAAGGCGCATTATAAGCTAACTGGTCAATACCAGTATTAAAGAGAAAATCTGTAAAGCAGCTAGAGGGAAAAAAGACACATTATGTATAGAGGCAAAAATGAGCACATTTCTCATTATAAAAAAAGGTGTTAGAATGTGAGGCAAAATCTTTAAAGTACTGAAAGAATTTTTTTTTCAAAATGAAGGTAAATTACTTTTTCATATATAAGAAAGTGAAAAGAATTAATTACCATCAGACTTAGACTTAAGTCAAAAGAAGCCTTAAGAAATTTTTTTTTCAAGATTTATTTGACAGAGAGAAAGAGAGAAAGAGAGAAAGGGAGAGACAGAGAGATAGAAAGCAAGAGAGAGAGCACAAGCGGGGAGCAGCAGGCAGAGAAGAGGGAGAAGCAGGCTCCCTGCCGAACAAGAGCCTGATGCGGGGCTCGATCCCAGGACTCTGAAATCCTGACCTGAGCTGAAGGCAGACACTCAGGCGCCCCAAGAAGTAAAAGATTTCTACAAGACAATGGAGAACCCTGGAACTGACAACTACTTGGGTAAGTATGTAACAAACGTTTTCTCATATTATTTAAATTTCCCTAAAAGGTAATTGACTGTCAAGGCAATAATTATAATAGCAAAGTAGTGTGGGATTTATAAAATGTGTAGAAGTAAAATGTAGGACAGGAATAGTCTAGAGGCTAGAAGGGGAGAAACGGAAGGATACTATTTTAAGGTTCATAGACTACTGATAAAGTGGTATGAAGATGGACTGTGGTAAGTTTAAAGATGTACACTTTTAACCCTGAACCACAAAGGTAGCTGGACTTGAGCTCATATTCCATCTTTAATTATTTGGCTTAATGTGCCATGAAGCTGCCCAGATGTGATAGTGAAAAAAGAGCAGTTATTTGATACAAGAAAAGTACAAGAACAAAATAACGCACGTCAAGATGTTACTCCCCTGGAGAAGAACCTTAATAGTAGAACCTTTTGACTGGAAAGTTGAAAATTGAATTTAAAGTCATAAAAAAAACTGAGTTACTACAGAAGGGACCAGAGAAGCTTTGCAAAGGAGTGTAACAAGTTAGAATATTTGGTTTAATGATTATTAAATCTGTGTTTGAAAATGTTTCTATAATTATTACATCATTTGTTATTAATCATTTATAGGTTTAAATGAAAAATAAAAATTTTTAAATGATTTAAATTAACATACAAAGGATGACATGAATGCTAAGGTATTTAGGTAAAGAAAGTTGGCTTGATGACTCTTTTTTTAAAATCAATCTACGACAGAAAATAGCCCTATTACCCTTCTAGACTATTAAGAACAACCCTAGGAAGAGATGGTTAATCATTTTGGGGTTCTGGAGTCCTGGCAAGGCCTATTTGATTTTGCAACACTTTTTCCATTTTTATGGAACACATAAGGTAAAATAGTAAGTTTAAATAAATTTTATTGGAGAAGTTTTGGAGAGTTTTCTTGTATGTTCTTGAGATTCCCGGATATACCCCAATGCTTGGCAAACTCATGACTGAAAAACCCAGGCAATATTTACTCCCGGTCTGTTGGGAAAAATTAGAGAGCTGAATCTATGGCTACTAACACAAATGATTTTTATTCAATTAGGAATTCATTAATGATGTAAACTATGATACTGAACAAATGTGTCTCAATTTTATATCTTATTAAGGTTATTAATTGATAATCCAATTATTTTTCAACACAACTTACAAAGCTGAGCATCTGCATGGAGAGTCCCTCCTTTAGGATTTAGCTTCTGGGTTTGAATTGCAGGAATGGGTTTATAGGACTGACCTGTGGCCCTATACATGGCCTGAACCCATAATATTCTATCCTGTTCATCATCACTGGCAAATATCACAGTGTCTCCTTCTTTAACTGCATTAAAGAACATCTGACCACCCTGAAGGCCTGTGGAGGAAGAAAGACATCATTAAAAACTTACATAATTGGCAGATTTCAAGCTCATTCACTAAGCGGTCAGATGGAAGAGAATCGGTTTGACATTAGTAGCTCAATGCTATTAATAAGAGAAACGTTTAAACTTCCACATCACTTTAAAAATTAAAAACAGCTTAAGGAAACAAACAGTTCACGACATAGTAGTAACATTCTGCAAGCAAAACAAACCTACTCCATAGAAATATATAGCATGGTCTGCAAACTCATGCCAGAAAAAAAAAGTCTTATCTTTTGGCACATTTCTCATTCTATATGCAGGAGAAATACCTGGTGATTTTAGCAGAAACAAAATACAGGTAGGGCAAAAATGATACTTGTATCTGTATGGTATTTTATCCTTTGCAAAATTCTTTCACAAGAAGATATTTTGCATTTTTCTGTGACCAATTAGTGAATGTGATCACAGATTCCTACTTTTAATCTCTCCATATTAAATTCTTAATGTCTGTATTTATTAAATCTATGTATTTCTTAATATTGCTTTATTAATTTCATTAATATTAATCTCCACATATTCATTCATTCATCCCCTCACCAGTGGTAGATACCAAGCACCTAGTACATACCTATATTAATATGGAAGTAAGGAGAGAATTTAAGAGTATGATATTGGGAAGAAAATTGGTAGAAAATGCAAAAATTCATTTGTCACCTCTTTCCCTATTTCTGTCTCTTGTACCTTTGGCTTCCAGGACAAAAGTTTATATAAGCATTGCTGATATTTCTTATATAATTTTTCTATTACAGTAACTTTCACATATTTATCCTTGTCCTAAAGATAACAGAAATGATGAGTAATGCTAAAGCTAAGTAGCCCTCAGAAAGATATACTTTGAATCTCATGAAGTTTTGCCCGGGTACATAAGTGAAACATGCCCCCTATTCATTCAACTGGAGTTTGAAACCTAGAACAGAGAGAAGATATTGATAAGAATTTCATCAGTACATGAATGGCAGAGAAAGTGATACAGCTTAGAATTACCTGGGTGGGGATCTGTGTAATCCACAGTGTATCCTTCAAGCTGCATTAGTTCTTGTGGTTCAGACTTTTTCTCTCTGTAACTGCACATGGCAAAAGTGTATTGGCTAACCTGCACAAGAAAAGGTTTGCAGATCCTTAATTTTTTATAAGACTCTTTGCCAAATTTGAAAGATAACCTGCTTTGCTCATAAATCATTAAATGTCAACATTTTTCAAAACCTAGCCCAGAGATTAAAGCTCCTTTCGTCTGTCAGCTTGCACCTTGGCCTTCCATGCCTATGATCCTGCATTTCCCAAACCAATGACCTGCTGGCCGAGAGTCTATAACATATTAATAGAAGCACCATAAAAAAGCATTCATGTTAAAAATAAGTTTGAGAATTACTGGGTTAAATAAAGATAAACAAGTTTCTTCTACTGCATGTTTTCTTATGACCTTCAATAGGCTGACATACTTTGTGAATCTCTAAGACATAACAGGAGCATTCTCAAACTTATATGATTGTGGAACGACATTTTATTCTTTTAGAGAGAGAGAGAGAGAGAGAGAGAGAGCGCACGTGAGAGAGCAAGGTGAGTGTAGGGGCAGAGGGAGAGAAAGAATCTTAAGCAGGCTCCAGGCTCAGTGGAGAGCCCATGTGGGGCTCGATCTTACAACCTTGAGATCGTGACCTGAGCTGGAATCAAGAGTCCAGTGCTTAACCGACTGACCCACCCAGGCACCCCATGGAACTACATTTTAAAGCAGGCTTATTTTAAGCCTTTACCTAAAGCAAAAAAAACAAAAACAAAAACAAAACAGATTTTAATAAAAGTTGAGAATTTACTGGCCCATGTAACCAAAGCCACAGGAAGGTCCAGGGTGGAGTGAGTTTTAGACTGCCATTGACTTAACACTGCCAAGATCTGCTGCCTCTCCATTCTACTTCTCTTTGGAAACTGGTTTCATTTTCATGTGCTGCAGTCTGACTGACCTAGAACCACAGTTGCAAACCGCAATCAGTCACCTCCCTGACTGTCCCACCCTGAGTCATAAGGCCGTTATTTGCACCAATCACTGTGACTAAGGGGTAAAAGTAACATCAGCCCAATTTGGGTCGAGAGCTTACATCTGTGACCAAGAATATCACATGCTACAACAGATCTGTTGCTCTGAGAAGTTCCCCCAAAATAGAGAGAGGAGGTGCTGTTCCCAGCAAGGGATAAGAAAGTTTGGTGGATTAATACCTAAGTTGCAAAATATCTTACAACACAGGATCTAAGGAAAACAGTTTCAGAAAAGGTGAATTATGCCCCCTTTCCACTTTTACATACAGATGAAACTAAGGAAACATAAAAATAGCTTTTAATAGACAAAGATCAAAGAGGACTCAAAAGGGAGCTAATTATGAAAGAAAAAAATTACATGGACTACATTAAAATTAAGAAATTCTCCTTATTCAAGGATACCATGAAGAAAGTAAAAAGGCAAAGCCACAAACTAAGAGAAGATATAGGCAAAATATCTATTCAACAAAGAACTACTATCTATCGATACGGAGAGGGCGGATAAGAGCAGCAACTGAGGTTTCCCAGCGAGGGGGCGATTCTGCTTTCAGACTCCAGCATCAACTCCTGCCTGAGTCTCCAGCCTGCTGGAAACTTACCTTATCAGCCTCACTATGTATCATGCAATCCCTCTGATCCAGCAAATCTCCTTCTAAGAACTTATTCCAAATAAACAAATGGACAAGGATTCAAAGATGCATGTACAGTGTGTTCACTGCAGTACTGAATGTAAGCAAAAACTGGAAAAACCAACAGTGGTTTGGTTAAATACATCATGGCATGACCACACAGTAGAATGCTATTCAGCCATCAAAACACATATGACAGATTTTTCTTCCCAGACACAGAACTATTTCTAAGATAACATCACAACATAAAAAATAGGTGAAAAACAAAAATGTAGAGTGGGCTCTTGTGGGTAAACACTATACATATGAATAGGATACAAACTAAAAATATCTGTAGTAATTATTAGAAGGTGCGATTGTGGGTGATTTAATTTTTTTTGTGTTTGAGTTTCTCTACAGAGTAGAGTAACCTCTACATTGAATATGGGGCTCAAGCTCACAGCTCTGACATCAAGAGTCACATGCTCAACCGACTGAGCCAGCCAGGTGCCCCTGAATTATATTTTAATGAGGAAAAAGGAGTACAGCTATTTCCATTTTGAAAAAAAAATACATAAAAACTTGTTTGGGAGTACTGAGGCAAATAACCTGAAACACCTATGGTTCTTGTACTCTGATGTTCTGCTTTTCTTCCCCTCATAGACTGTCGATGAATTTACTTTTTTGCCTGCCTGTGCGCAAGGCTTACAGATGAAACCTGGTGGCAGCTCCTACGGGGTCTGTTAGTAAAGGCGGCTTCAGTTCCCTTCTGTAAAAAGGTATGACTGTGGGGGATTTGGGGAGATTGGGAGTGGTGTGGTGGTGGGTGACACACTTTCATTATTCGTTCTAAAAAGAAACTCCTTCTCTTACTTAAGGGCAATAACTCAGTCCCAAGTTCCACTGTTCTTCCATAAAGTGATTTAATGTAGTGCTATCTTAAAAGTGTAAAATATTTCAAGCATGAACCAAAGTATAATAATATATTAACATGTCTATACTCATCAACCAGCTTTGTTTAATCATAACTTTTCTTTTTTAAAGATTTGAGAGAGAGAGAGAGAGAGTGCATGTGTGGGGAGGAAGGGCAGAGGGGGAGAGAAACTTAGGCGAACTCCACACAGAGTGTGGAGCCTGACACAGGGCTTGATCTCACCACACTGAGATCATGACCTGAGCTGAAATCAAGAGTTGGACGCTTAACCAATTGAACCACCCAGGTGTCCCTGAATCATAACTTCTTGTATATATATGCTTTAGGATTTTTCGTATAGTTTTATCTACTCAAATACGTTTTCTTTTCTCTCTCCACAGAGGTAATTACCATGCTGAATTTTGTGCTTATTATTTCCATGCATGTTTTAAAAGCTTTATTACATATAATATTTTAGGTTCCTAGACCCAATTCTAACCTGTTGGGTATGCAGCCAATAACAAACAATGCTTTGGACACCTGCTGGGGGTCACACAATACACTCAATTCTAACTCTACACCGAAAGAGCACACGGAATTAGAATTCCATTAGGTGAAGGGTTCAGTCCTTCAAGACTGCCCTCCCCCATCTCCCCTCAGATGCCAGTCATGACCCTAGGCTCTAATCTATAGATTGGAGGTTCCTGTCCACCCTTTCCTTGTACTTCAGCTGCTAGTCCAAATTATTACCTGTATTTCTGATGGGCTACAGATGAGGAGTTCCCACAACCTCCTCCCTAAATCATCTGTTCACCAACCTGGAAGCTCTCCCAATCCCCTTCTTTTGGGTTTTTATATAGGCTTCATTGCAGTGACACGACTGATTAAATCACTGGCCACTAGCGATTTATTCGACGTCCAGCCCCTCTCCCCTCTCCCAGGTCTGGGAGGGTGTGGGGCAGGTGGGAGTGAAAGTTCCAAGTCTCTAATCACACTGTCCTCCAGGCAAGCAGCTGCCCATCCTTCGGTGGGGTCTACAAATCTCCATGAACATAACAAAAGGCACCTTTAACACTCACTAGGAAAGTACAAGAATTCTGTGTTACAATGGGGATAAAGACCAAAAATATATTTACTATAAATCACAATTACTATGTAAGTAAATTGACAAAGTGTTTCTTCATACATTTTAAAACTTTGTATGAATGAAGCAGACACATTTCTTCTGCAACTTTTTCCCCTCCAAAGTTCAACATATTTAACCATCTTGACACATATACTGAGAAGTGAATTGCCCACTTTATCCAATGTTCTAGTGACGGCCTTCAGTTTCTTAACTTGCTGCCATTAAAAATAATGCCCAGTGGTCATTCTTGCACACGTGTGAGAGCTACTTGAAGGGCTACACTAAGGAGTGGAACTGCTAGGTTGTAGGACGTGTGTATCTTCATCCTCACTAGATACTGCAAAACTACTTTCCAATTCATACACACACCAGTGGTACATGAGAGCACCTGACACTACACATCTTTGCCGAACTTAGTATTTTGAGTTTTTTTTATATTTTACAAATTTTGATAAATGGGAAGTGGTATCTCACTAGTACCTGAATTTATAATTCTCATTACTAATAGAGCTGAGCATTTCCTCATACATTTTTCAGCCACTTGGGATTTCTTTTTCTGTGCATTTCTTTATTAAACAAGTTTGCTGGGGCACTTGGGTGGCTCAGGTCATGATCCTGGGATCGAACCCTGCTTTGGGCTCCCTGCTTGGCAGAGTCAGCTTCTCCCTCTCCCAACCCCCACTTATGTTCCGTCTCTCACTGTGTCTGTCAAATAAATAAGCAAAATCTTAAAAAAAAAATAAACAAGTTTGCTCATTTTCTAATGTATCATTCAAATCCTTTTTCCAGAATCAGTTTTGCTAAAGATTTATTTCCTTTTTTGAGCACTTGCAAAGAATATCTTTGCATTTTGTTATTCTGTTTTCTATTTCTTAATTCCTGCGAACTTTTTTTATTTCTCTCTTCTTTTTGCGGGTAGTTAACTTCATTCTTTCATGAATATTTTAATTCATCTACTTAGCCTCATTTTCAGTTGTTATTTGTTATGTAGGTTCAATAAACCTAAATGCCTGTATATTTAGGTTAATCCTTTGCTTCATCTCACAAGTTGCATACACCATTTTCATTAGTTCAGTTGTAAATATTTCTCACGTTCATTAGTTTTTTCTACACGTGAGCTATTTACAAGCATGCTTTTAAATCTGGATGTGCAGTTACATTTTTCTTACTGAGTTTTAAATAATTCCACTGTGACCAGAATGATTCAGAATTTTGGTCTTTTTTGAGACCTGTTCTGTTGCCTAGGGCATGGCCAATTGTTAAAAGAACGCTTAAAAAGAATGCATCTTTTGCAATTATTTTCCAGTGATTATGTCCATTATATCAAATTTACTAATTGTGTAGAAAAATATTCTACAGTTTCCTAATATTTCTTCCAACGTGTCAGTTATTGAGAGGTATGTTAAAATTTCCAACCAGTGCAGTCTACGAATTCTTCATATGATTCTCTTGACCGTTGCTTTATATTTTTTGAAGAAACAACCTTACACATATACGCCTTTGTTATACCTTCTATGTCTGTTTCATGGTGCTGGTAAATGGCTTCATTTATATTTATGTAGGTTTTTTTTTAATCCCTAAAAGGTTTTTTTGCCTTGAAGTTTATTTTGTTGGATATTCACAAAGCTATCCAACATTTCTTTTGGTTAGTATGTGCCTGAAAATGTTTTCATTTTTTTATTCACATTTACACTGTGTTCCGTTTTAAATATCTATTAACAATATATAGTCAGATTTTTAAATCACCAAAAATCTAATCTTTTAACAGGCAAGTCAAGATCCTTTATATTCGTTATATTTTGTGATATATTTGGAATTATTTCTATTATCTAACTGTGCTCATTAACATGTCTACTTTTCTCTTATTCCCTGTCTCTATTAAACACTAACAAAAATCTCTTCTTTCCTCTGATAGTGAGGAAACTACACATTGTTTTTATTTTTTTTTAGTGATTGTTCTATCAAATCCTGCTATGTTTTTAACTCATCCTTCCTGAATACAGAAAACTTTGAGTGTTCTATTATCATTACCTCCCTTCTTATAAATCAGGGCTCATTTTGTTAGTTCTACCTTGTTTTAGTAATATTTAGTGTGTTAACATTTAGTAAGAAAAAATATTAAAATATGTTAGGTGATATAGTCAGTATTTATAGCGACCCTTGTCTTTACCCATTTTTTTGGCCACTACTGTTTCTTGAATCACACTCCATCATTGAGTTAATTTCCTTCTTTTGTAAAGCTTTTTGAATCAGTATTTAAAAATAAGTCTTTAATTCTCCCTTACGAAAGACTGTTTAGTTGGTTATGTAGTATTCTAGGCTAGTAATTCTTCAGCACTTTGAAGATACTATTCCATTGGCAGAAAGCTTATATATCCATACTGAAAAGTTTGAAGAAAGTCCAATTGTGGTCCCCTTGTAGTTAATTTGCCCTCTCTCTCTGGTTTCTCTTAAATGTTCTCTTTATCTTTGTTATCCTGCGTTTTAAGTTTTAATTAAAAAAAATTAAGTAAACTCTACCCCCAATGTAGGGCTCAAACTTTCAACTTTGAGATCAAGGGTCACATGCTCTACCGACTAAGGCAATTAGGCACCCCTGTTATCCTGCACCTTTACTGTGAAATTTTGGGGGGAGTTTTAATGTTTATCCTGATTGACAGTTGTAGTATTTCTTGTATCTGAGAATTTGTAACTTTTATCAATTTTAGAATCTTGTTCATTATCTTTCCAAATGTTGACTCTACCTCCTTTATCCCTTTATCCTTTCTTCAAATCCTATCAGATATATATCTTTAAACTTCTGATCCTTTCCTATCTTTTAAGCTCTTTGCATATTTTATGCTTTATTTCTCTATGCTGAGTACTGAGTAATTTCTTAAAATTATAATATTCTATCATTAATTACATCACTAATTTTCTCTTTAGAGGTGTCTAACCTACTGTCTAACCTGTCCAGTACAGGTATAATTTCAATGACTGTTTTAAATTTTTACGAGTAGCTCTGCACAGCCCCATTCCAAATCGGCTCGTTCATTTTCCATAGTGTTATGTTGTTTTGTTATTTTCTTGTACTTTTGAATCAATTTATAAATTACATCACTGTAAATGTAATTATTTTATAGTTTATATAGATGACAATTATTACTGAAATTCTTGGGTGTATAAATAATTCTTTTATTGTTTTGTAATTTTTAATTATGAGCTCCTATCCAGCACTGGTTCATCTGTGGATATTTTATAAAACCCATGTTAAAGGTTCATATCTCCAAAAACAATTTTTTTTAAATGTCAGATGTCTCAGATACATCATCAATCCAGAAGTACTTTTTAATGTTAATTTCTTATTTTGGGAGTTTCCCTTATATTTGTATAAAATAAATTAGCACTTCAACATTCTCTGAGTATAGGTTAATAGCTACAAACTTTCAGAAGAAATTTTTTTTTAAGATTTTATTTATTCATTTGACACAGAGAGAGAAAGAGAGAGAGCACAAACAGGAGGAGAAACAGAGGGAGAGGGAGAAGCAGACTCCCCACTGAGCAGGGAGACCGACGTGGGGCTCGATCCCAGGACCCTGGGATTATGACCTGAGCTGAAGGCAGACGCTTAACAATCTGAGCCGCCCAGGCATCCCTCAGGAGTCATTTTTACTCCATATTCAGAGCCAAAGGCCAAATATAAATTTACTAGCCTAGGGGCAGGTTTCCTTCTAGTCCACATTTCATGGAGATCTAGGTCTTTTAAGTTCTTTATGAGAAGATCTCATCCAAATTCCCACTTTGAGAATGTCTCAGGGTATGTTTTCCTTCTCTGAGTGAACAATAAAATCCCTACACACCAACATCAACACCTTGTCCCCCCTACTCCAGCCCCAATACAGCGACAATCTCAACGCACAAATTTCACTATTTGGTCTCTGAGGTTTTCCTTCTTGCAGTACAGTTATGCATTTAAAAAGATGGGTATTATATCTCACCCAGCATTTCTAGGTGTTTTCCACAAACGAATTCTTAGCATTACCTTAGGACTAGCCAAGAGCACCAATTTGAATCCTTTGGCTAATCCTTCAATTTTTTCTTTTTTAATGCAGATTCTGAGTAATAGGTCTAACTTTCATATGTATGAGAAAAATTACACATTTTCACTACGTTCCAGAAAAAAAAAATCTATGATGGGGTTAGTATATGAAACCAAACTATGTTCAGATTTGTCTTAGAGTTAAAATATAATTATTAGACTTCAGGAGACTACTACCAAGTAATAATTCTATGACCAATTATTAACAAAATAGAAAATATACTGAGCCAGTAATTCATAAGTTTCCTGTCCTGTTTTTTCATTTGGAAGAATCTTAAAAACCTGGCTGAAAGAAAGTCTCCTGACACATCACCACACGAACAATCTGGAATCTGCTGGGAGAGAGATGACTAACACGGAAAGGTCTGCCTTCCCTGCACGGCTTACAAAAATCTCCTGCAAATACTAGTTGGGATTTATAGCTACCACTGCGTTTGGTACTCTAGACAGGTTCTCCCACAAGACTTGCCCACTTTTATTCATTTTTCCTCCCGAACTCCCAAGCAGGAATATATCACCTTCACCTTTAAAATCGCATGATTTGGGCGCCTGGGTGGCTCAGTGGGTTAAAATCGCATGATTTATATTTCCTAATCCAGTAAACCCTACTCCTCCTTCCAGGATGCTTACAAACTTGTCCCCTTTACACCGCTTCTAACTGTATTTACTAGTGTGCGTTTTTGTTTTTGACTCACTGGCTCCCACAGTGTCTGGCATATAGTCCCTGCCTTTTAATTTCTCTATGAAATTCAGTTTCAATAAATTTCAATTATTTTTCAATTATAATTTCAATTATATTTCAATTCAATAGAATATTCAGTGACATTCGAAAACCTATTTGACAGTACAGGTCATATATTTACCTTCTTTTAAAAAAACACTAGGAGTCTAGCAGTCCAAATTACCCAACTTGTACTCTTTAATGAATCTTCCTCCACTTGTAAGTAATATTTGATTTTTTAAAAAATGTCAAATACTTCAATTAAAATATCCAGGAAACAATAAGTATGAGGCTAAATTCATTCCTTTATCTAACTAGGCTGTCTTAAGCATCCTTTTTGTGATGGACCCAGATATAAGAGCCATGGAGGAACCACATCTTATTCTTTCAGGGACACTGGTAACTATGATGTGATCACAGTCATAAGAAACCCATTAAAATCCTAAGATAGTTCCAGAAAAAAATGAAATATCAAAAAATGAAATAACTAATCAAAAAATAATCAACAAAAATGAATAAAAAATAAATTAAAAAAGTGATTATGGAGTGATTATATTAAAAAGAAAGTCCTACTTTCTCAAAAACATCTGATTCACTTAAGTGAGCTCTTGCTGTTTTTTATGTTTTTACTTCGAGAGAAAGATAAAACCAAAACATTGGAAAGTATTGCAAATTGAAAACTGAACAGGAAAAATAAGCAACTTTGGAATTGTTATGGAACTTAATATATCATATAATTTCCCTCACATATATATGTAAGATACATATTATGTAATAGTATAGATGGGATTGGATTCCACGACAGTATGGGTTTACTCTCTGATAGTTCTATTTTAACACTCTACAAGGTATTTATTTAATCAGTAAAAATTAACGAATGAAATATTGTTAAATTTGATAGAATTATAGATTTTGTGTGGTGAGGATCTTAAGAGAATACATTTGGAAACTGAAGACTATGATATCTAGGGGACTCAAATCTCACTAAATCCCAAATAGTTAAACCCAGATGCTAAGCTTTAATGAAAAGAAAAGATTATTCTCTAGAACATAATGGTATTGAGGGATCAGGGTTCTGGGCCCTTGAGATCATGATCTCAACTCCAGAGTTCACAGATGAGGAAACTGACTTTCCCAAGGTCACCTAGGAGGAAATCATCATCTTAAGGCTAGAAACACAAGTCGCCTCAAAGTTAGGTATTCCTTCTAATATACCATATTATTTTAAAATTTACATTCTGAAACTTACACTGCTTTCCCAAATAAGCCAATCACTTCTTATTTTCTGGCAAAGTTATTATTTAAGACAGCTATAAGATATGTAGCTTATACCTTATATCTATAAGAAACGATAATCAAAGGCTATTAAGACTACTATGGGTATGGGAGAGGAAGGAAAGTGAATTGAATAGCAAGTAATTTGAGGCATTATCCCTTTATTTTCTTCTCTCAGAGACATATTCAGTAAGTCACCATAATTTGTTTTATAGTAATTTTGATTATATTTTCAAAGAGTGTAAAATTATCATCTTTTGATATATTTAATACTGCTCTTAAATTTTCCTTGGTCTGAGTATTGTCATGCTACTTTCTCTCCATATTCTTGCCATTTGTGGTGTAGCTCTTAAAATCACCACCAAACAAATAGATTTTGTTGCTTAATCCCACTCTGAGAATTGGACTCCTAATATGTACATTTAAACATGTATAGTAAGGATATATACAGATAGACATATATGTCTTCTGTTTCAGGTTTTTTTAAAAAAAATTTTATTATGTTCAGTTAGCCACCATATAGTACATCATTAGTTTTTGATGTAGTGTTCAAAAATGTTTTAGGTTTACTAAAGTTTCCTCAGCATCCCAGTTTTATTCTATACCAGTTACTTTAAAACTTTTCAAGGACAGAGTTAATCCCATATTTTCTCTATCAAAAAAATCATTTTGATTGTTTCTAACTTGAGGAGTATAGCCTGTTTTTATTACTCCATTCATCAACTTTGACAAAAATCTGGAAATTAGTTTCACATTTTGTTATAATGACTTCATGGGGTGCCTGGGTGGCTCAGTCAGTTGAGCATCTGACTCTTGATTTCAGTTCAGGTCATGATCTCAAGGTCCTGAGATTGAGCCCTGTGTCAGGCCCTGTGCTCAGCAGGGAGTCTACTTGGGATTCTCTCTCCCTCTCCCTCTGCGACCCATCCCCCACCGGTCTCTAAAATAAACGAATTTTTAAAAAAAATTACTTCATATGTCCCTAACTTGTTCAGGAATCATTTTTCATGTTTATACTCAAGATACTTTATAACCGTAATAGACATTTAGCTCTATTATCATTACTCTTTAGTTCTTTTATATTTTAATTTTCATATTTCTGAGAAACTATACTCATTCATCTCAAATACCAGGAGTATTGCTTTAAATATTTTCAGGAAGGTGACTTACAGATCACAGATGTATAGTATAGTAGATTCTCAAGTCCCACACAATTTCCCATCAATTCTCTATAGATCTAACTTTACTGACTTCTGTAGTTGAGTGTTAAGATGTAGGAGGCAACACATTTTTTTAAAAAAGAATTTTACTGGAGAGAGAGAGCATGAGTAGGGGGAGTGGCAGCTGGAGGGAGAAGCAGACTCCCCGCTGAGCAGGGAGCTCTATTCAGGGCTCCATCCCAGGACCCCGGGATCAGCACCTGAGCCAAATGCAGACCCTTAACCCACTGAACCACCCATGCATCCCAACACACATATTTTTAATTGAAAAAAATATTTTACAAGAAAAGTTTGAAGATACCTTCTCACTAAATTTCCTGAAATGTGGAAGTCTGTTTATCTGCAAACTAATTTCTTTTAAATATCAGAAAATGTTCCTTTGTTTTTTACTTTCATTATTGCTTTTATTACTACTTCTCTTTTATCTATGTTCTCTTCCCACTTAGATAAGCAGATCTTTTAAAAAATCATATTGGGTATTTCCTTTCTTTCTTTAACATTTGCCACTGTGGGTAGTTTTCAGACTTAGAGCTTCTCTTGTCTTCTATGTTACTGATTTCAATCTATGTAGTGTTCATTCTGTACATTATTGCCTAAAATGTGGACATCGATTTGTTTTGTTTTACTGCCTTATTTCTGTCAGATCTCTATTAATCTCAGCCAACTTCCATTTTCATTTTCACAAACTTTTCAGTAGAGTCCATGTTTCTTATACGGTAAGCAAAATCAGTAGTAATATTATAGAATCCTTTCATAGGTCTCCATTACTCCCTCCCTCCCCGCACCACCTCACCTCTTTTTTTTTTTTAAGATTTTATTTATTTATTTGACACACAGAGAGAGATCACAAGTAGGCCGAGAGGCAGGGAGAGGGAGAGAGGGAAGCAGGCTCCCTGCTGAGCAGAGAGCCCGATGCAGGGCTCGATCCCAGGACCCTGAGATCATGACCTGAGCCGAAGGCAGAAGCTGAACCCACTGAGCCACCAAGATGCTCCACCACCTCACTTCTTATCTATCCTTGAATCAACGGTGATCTTTCCAGGTCTGATCTTGCTGAATAACAGGAAATTCTTATCACTTTCCCTTCATCTCCCACTAGAGAACTGACAGGCTTTACCTCCTCGATCTCAAGCTGGACAGAAAGCAGAAACGAACAGTTCTCTCTAATCCAGCTTTGACTTCCTAGCAGGCATTTACGTAGTGAGGTTCGGATAGGAATTCTCCCAGTGGCAAAAGTGTGGTTCTCTACATTCAGAGGCAAAACAAATACTTGAATATTAGCTGGTTTTTACATTTTTTTTTGCTTTTGGCAAAATTATATGAAGAACTAATTTAGTTATAAGATGACAGAATAGTAAAAATATTTTTAATGCTCTAACACTATGTTTTGGGCCATCTAACTTAGGAACTTAAACACACGCACAATGGAAAAGCAGTTGAGAAAATGAGTGATTCTGTGACAAAACTTTTCTCACCAACCTACTTAGGTGAGCCAGGCTTCTCCATGCTTACATCTCTAAATGAGGCTACAAAGAAGGAATCAATCTGAAACCCTTTCTCATTTTAGAAAAATTGTTCATTTACAGGAAAACTGGGCAGGGAAGCCTCCAGCCCATGAAGATGGGCATTTCCAATAAAATTGAACTTTTCTATGTTTAAAAATTGTTCAAGTTTTGTCATGTATCCACTTTTATCAGTTTTCTGCTAGTCATGATTGCAAATGTACATGAATATAATTTTTAATACTTAAAAAGTCTTTTGTTTATAAGAGCTTATTTTTTTCCTTTTTTTATTCAAGCGAGGTAGTTTAACTAACTTGGTTTGTTCAAACAGAGGGAGAAGGGGAAATAAATCCGGGTGTTTGGCATAAGAAGAAGTAATGAGGAAGCTGTTTTTAGGGAAAAGGGTTGTCTTTCCTATGTCATTTTTTATGCCTGTTCGATAGTCTGTTCTCTGCTTAAGTTTGCTTATTTATGTGGCATAAACAGAAGTTCATTGTCTCCCTGTTCTGGAGGCTAGAAGTTTAAAATCAAGATTGGTTCCTTCTGAGGGCTGGGAGGGTCTGGTCTCTCCCAACACATCTGTCAGTTTTTGGCATGTCGTGGCTTGTAGAAGCTTCATCTCCGTCTCTGCCTTTCTCTTCCCATGGTGCTCTCCCTGGGTGTCTGACTATCCCAAACACCTTCTTCTGTAGAAGGACACCAGTCGTGCTGAATTAGGGGCCCACCCTTTTCTAGTATGACCTCATCCTAATTAGAACACTATTTCCAACTAAGGTCACATTCTAAGGTATTGGCAGTTAGGACTTCGTAGGGATTTTTTTTTTTTAATTCCAACTTTGTACACTTCTCTTTAATTGCAGAGAAGCATGATAGAGTGATCAGAGAGGTTTCTGAAACATAATACTTATTTCCCAAGAGTAAAATTCTGCTGGGGAAGAACCAAGGAAATGAGAATTCGAGGAGACAAAGCTAATAAAACCCAATTTTCAATGGTTACAGGTAGCCATAGAATCACAGCAGCATTTAGATTCTAACAGGCATGTTTACAATTGATTAATGGTTTTATTTTAGAAACTGCATCCACGGTGACTATTTAAATTTGTGATGAAAAGTTTACAATGACCTGGGGCGCCTGGTTGGCTCAATTAAAGCAACTCGCTCTTGATTTCGGCTCAGGTCATGATCTCGGGGTCATGAGATGTAGGGGTTTGTGCTGGGCATGGAGCCTGCTTAAGAATCTCTCCTCCTGGGGTGCCTGGGTGGCTCAGTCGGTCAAGTATCTGCCTTCGGCTCAGGTCATGGTCCCACTGAGCTCTGCACTGGGCTCCCTGCTCAGTGGGGAGACTGATTCTCCCTCTCCCTGCTGCTCCCCCTGCTTGTGCGGTCTTTGTCAAATAAATAAATGAAGTCTTAAACACAGAAAAATCTCTCCTCCCTCTCCCCCAGCCTTCCCCACCCTACCCCCTGCTCTCTCTTAAAAAAAAAAGTTTACAATGACCTATACGTTGTACAAAATTATTTTAAGGGACATATTGGCAAAAGAGTTTGAAGACTAGCATGAATGTAATCTGGTCTTTTAGAAAGATATATTTGGTCCTTCTTTGATATCTTTTACAGATCTGGGAACCAGTCTTTCATTGCTTACTAGTCAAAATGGTAAATAACTGGCTTTAGTTTCATGTGCATTTATAATTTTTCTATATTAACCTGTTTTTATGGGTATTTCCCCCTCCATTCATTCACTCAACAAATATTTATTAAGTATCTACAATGAATATTTCTAGGTCATGAGCACTGTAATGTCTTCAGCATCAGAATCACAAAAATAAAATTAGAAAAATAAAATCAACCTCATACAGAATGGAGAAGACTCCACAAATAAAGAAGTATCTCAAACAATTCTGAATGTGAATCATTTTTGGAGGAAAATAAAACAGTAAAGAGAATGATATTGAAGGGGGCATACTTTCGATAAAAGGGCTCTCTGAAGATAATCATATTAAGGTTTTTCAAATGGAAGGGAAAGGGATAAAGCCAAGTTTGATAGGAGTCTGCCATTGCAAAACAGAAGTCCCACTTTCATTTCCCCTCACTCTTTCCAACTCACCTTGGACATGACCTTGGGGAAATCACTTTAACCCCGTAACCCTTACATACCTCAGTCTGATTTCCTGTCGAAGGAGACAGGGAAGATGACCCTACGAGCTTTGAGAGAATCAGAGATAATGGATGTAGAGCTCCTGGCACCTGCTTGCCTGTGGCGCAGGGGTCCCCAAGAAACCACACCCCGCTGTCAGGAGACCATCATCCTCTCTCTCCTCCTTTGCGATTTCCAAGAATCTTTTCATTTGGGGTTGGAGATGGGCCCTGTTGCTTTAACAGAGTGAAGGCACCTGGCCGATTGACTGAACTGATTTTGGGGCCACGGGCTTCTCTGCTATGAATGACTTGCAGGCTGTTGGCTTTCCTGTCTCAGCTTCTGGGTCCCAGCCTCACTTGGTTCCTTCCCTCCCTCCCCCTCTCTCTCTCCTCCATAGGTTGTTTCTTCCCCATTAAGATCACAGACTTGTCCAATGAATACGTAAATGAACAAGAACCTGAGAAAGAAAACATGGAGATGCCTCTAAATGTAGTTTTAGATATGATCCCCTTTATTTATTTTTTTTGATTTAATAAAGTTTTATTTTCCAAAACGTAGAGTTGGTGGATCTTGTTCATGCATCTTCACCAGCAGCTGGGGCATCTCCACCCTTGGTGTTTCTGGTGTAAATTACTTGAGCTCTGTGCTTTGAAACCAGTTTAATAAGTCCTTTACTGAGGAGCTCCTGAAGGGCTGCCCTGGCCAGGGAACCTCGAATCTTCAGTCTCTCAGAGACAACAGCCGGAGTTATAAGCTTATAGTTGGGAACTTCTTTACAGAGTTTGTCCTATGTTGCTTTGTCAAACAAGACCAAATTATTGAGCTTGTCCTGAACTTTGCCTTTGGACCACTTCTTCTTTTTGGCCTTGCTCCCTGATTTATTCACTGGATCTTTGTCTTTTTTGGCCGACTTTCCGGCATCTTTCTTCTTCTTGTCATCCTTGGGCGGCATATCGAAGCTGGGAGAGCACCGTCCGCCCCAACAGCCTCGCTAAGATGTCGGGCGAAAAGCGATCCCCTTTATTTCTATTGGGCATTATCTTGATTATATATTTCAATGTAGGTTTTGCAATGGTTACTCTTTTTAAAAGGATTCATCTCTAAAGATCTCTATATTAATTATGTTCATGCGGTCATGCACTACAGAAACCAGACATGATATGTGTAACCCACCTAAAATGCTAAAAATTTGTTTGCCATTTAAGATCTAGTTTTCAAAATTACCTGTCAAAAGGCTTGTTTTTTTCACATGCAGTGTAAAATGCTTAAGATCAGTGTTGTTTCTTTCTTTAATATACTTGATACAGGTCCAGTTGCTGTTTTATGCTTTAAGTACTATATTTCTAGCTAACTTTAAATAATTATTTAACATGATATAAAATTTTAAGTATCAAATTCAAGATCTTTAGAAATACTACAAAACGCATAAAACAAACAACAAACAAGAAACCCTTCACCTTCAAAAGAATCACCTACTTTCTAAAGCCATGGTGATTTAAATGATAAAGTATTAAACACTTGTTTTATTTTGTACTTCTTTTAATATTTTATTTAATAGTTTACTATCTCAAAAGTCACTCACCAGACCCAGAATCTGTCATGGATTACTGGGCAGTGGGTTTTAACAAAGAGTACAGATGGAAAAGTAATAAAACACCAACGACTAACAAAACTATCACTAAGAATTAGGAAACCCGACCCAGGAGACAACTGAAAAAAGTACAGTTTGGCTTTGAATACATTGGTTCCAGAAGCAACTGACCATGAATATCATCCTTTTAACTCCCTGCCTCCTGGTTCTAATTCCATAAAATGATGCTGCATTTTACCCTTCTTTGGAGTTCTTTAGTATCCATCCCCAAGAGCTTTCACGTTACCCATCTCTTTTGCAAGGCCGTGTTAAAGCACATTCCTGAGGTAAACTCTATAATGAACCTGCAGGGTACATTCTAGTGAATGCTTCTGAATGCATTAACACCTTATACCTACTGGTTTCCTAGCCAATATCCAAATTGAGGGTAATCGGGAGAAGCTGCACTCTGAAAGAAGTGTCACCATCACTTGGCACTAAGTTAAAATACGTTGCTGAAAGAGAAGCTATGGGACCGGGGCGGGGGGGGGGGTCATCCTGCTCCCTGGGCTCCCAAGGGGGAGATTTTGCAGCCTTCACTCTGCTTCATCACCACATGACAGGAAATTACACAGAAACAGGTGGTCTGACCTAGTATTTGTTTTCACTTACAAGCCTCCTTATGTATTACCGAACAAAGCTTATATAATATACTGTATTGCAATTGAAAATCCTTTCCGTGGAAAGATATAGCAATGATAAACATTCAATATACTTAACGCAATCCACTCTTAACTCCATGAAGACTGATTTATTGAGAATTGGGGGGATAGAGACTTTAATCTGAGATCGGCATTAAATCAGGTTTTAGCATCGCTACCTTTGACAGGGCACCTTCACTTAAGTTGCTAAGGTCCCATGAGGTCTCTGCATCTGGTCTGGGAATCAGCCCACTTCATTTTCAATTGCCAACCTGTTCAACACCTGTCCGTGTCCACACATGTGAGTACTAACTACGAGTTTTTAGAGACCATAGCATTCATGTTTGCTTGTATTCCTATTGCAGAGATCATGTTAACAGCTGGCAGCTTAGCAACTGCCATCATCTCATATCAGTAAAGATTAAGGCTTAAAAAATCCTTAGCTGGAAACATTCTTGGTAGATGCCAAAGGTGCTGCTAGAGTTATTAAAAAAAAATCCCACAGCTTAATTTAATCAAGGAAAAGGAATATATCTTCAAGATCATGATGGATTAGAGGGGGACTATATATTTACTGTCTTGACCAAATGGCATAAAAAAGATTTAGCAACTGGTGTATAAATTAAAAAGGGGAAAGGCAGTCTTTTAAAAATAATGCTCCGAGTGATGCACATATATTTATTTATTTAACAAATAGTTTCTACTCATAGTAGATTATAGGAAAGACTAGGTCCTTGTTTTCATGGAACATATATTCTAGAAGGGGTAAAGAAATAATAGGAACATATATAAATAAAAAAAGATCATTCTGATTAGAAATAAATGCTCTGAAAAATATAAAACAAGGTACTGGGACAGGGAGTGTGTTGAGAGACACTTTGGATTGGGTGGGCACAAAAGGCCCATTTAAGATGACATTTGACCGGATACTTAAATGGGTAGGTAGAACGAGCCAGCCATGGGGAAATGAAAGCAATAGCATATTCAGAATTTCTGTAGATGGGTTTAACAGTAGCCGAACAACCACCAGATGAAAGAAAGGCTGGGGACTTAATTCAAAGGCACATTTGCATAGAAATCACCCACTAAAATATAAACCCATATTAAGTATTTACTTGAAGTACATTTGGAGAGGGAGGCGAGTGACTCTGAGGTCCTAACCTCTAATTCTTGGCACTGTAACTAATCTGGGGCAGAACACTGCAAGTTCAAGTGCTGTTCAGTGGGATAGAGGACTGACTAAAGAGGAAGCCAGGGGCCAGACATGTAGGATCTCTTCCAGGTCATGGTCGGGGTAATTCTACACATAATGGGAAGTCATAGAACGATTTAAGCAGCAAGTGGCAAAATTGGAGTTCCGCCTCAAATAGATTGTTTTGGCCATGCAAACAAGAGATTATAAGGAGAATGGCCTGAAGCAGAAGCCGGTACGATGACCTTGTGTATGAGAGCAGTGTGATGATGACAGTAGTGTCAGCCAGCACAGTGGCAGAGGAACTGGAGAGGGCTGCATCTAAGTGGGACCCTGTCCTGGCTGTAGTTCCAACTAGACACTGAGGCTCTGTCATGTATGCCCAAACAGAAGTCAGTTTTATGTTCCACATAGAGGTGTGAGAAGGAATCCAAATTAAAGGATAGATAAGACTCACTTCCTTAAATATTGACTGAGTCTTTACTATGTAGCAGGCATACATGTACGTATGTAGAAAGATCTATATTAAATATAAATACATACATACACATAAGCTACCCATGCACACATTTAGAAATTGAGACTTGTAAAGCATTTTCAAAAAAATCCCTAAGCCCACCAATAGTTCCTTCTGACTTCACAATATTGCACAATTCTCATTCATAGGTCCTTTGTGTTTTTTCGTATGTACAAGCTATACAATAAGAGGAATCAGACATTTCCATGGCGTCTAAACATGAAGATAACAACAAGTTTTTAGGGAATACCGGGTGTATATGAAAGAGGCATTTTTGCATTGGGATTACCACCGGATACATATGAGATTCTCCTTACTAAATCCAGCCCCATGTTCACTTCACCTTTTATAATTTTAGCTCCGGAGATACAGGGAAATGATCATGTTCATAGTTTAGAACTATTTTAGAACATATTTAGAACTATTGAAAAGTACATGTATTGTTAGTTAATGTCCAGGGGTAAATTGTATATATTAATATGACCATTGTTTTCTTTACTATGGAAAATTCAATGATCACAAAGCAAGAGTTACTTTAAAAATAAAATCTAAAGAAAATTCTTGTCCACTAACATTTTGTTGAAAATAAGCCCCACTGACCAACAGAACTTGCAATTTTTTCGTATTGCAAGTGTGCATCTTGAAAGATAGAATAATTTTGCTGACACATGACTATTAATTACAAGAAGTGCCAAATGAAACAACAAGCCAAAGTTCTGGCAACTATTTAAGTATTCCTGAGTCCTCTAAAGCTTTATAATCTTACTTATTATAGGTATCCACACCCTTTGGCCCAGTTATTCCATTTCTATAAGAATATTCCCACATACACACAAAGCTTAACATATAAGAATTGTGTGTATGTGTGTGTGTGTGTGTATATATATACCTATACACACACACACACACACACACACACACAGATTGTACCACTGCTTGTTTTATTTTCTTAGGGAGAGGGAGGGAACACAGAGGAAGGGGGAGATGGAGAGAGGAAGAGAGACTCTTAAGCAGGCTCTACATTCACTGAAGAGCCCAACTAAGGGGCTTTATCTCACAACCCTGAGACCATGACCAGAGCTGAAATCAAGAGTCAGATGCTCAACCGACTGAGCCACCCAGGTGTCCCACCATTGCTTATTTAAAAAAAAGGAAAAACTTAAATGTCCAAAAAAGCGGAACTGTTACATAAATTATGTTAATCCATACTATGGGATCCAATCATCCAGCAAAAAGAATAAAGTGGATTTTTATATACTGACATGGCACCTCATCCATAATATTTTTAAAGGGGATCAAAGCAATATACAGAATATACATATACATGGAATGATTCCATTAAGAAAATAAGCGCACACCAATAAGAAATGTGCACATGTGTGTGTGTGCGCGTACACACACACACAGATAGAATTTCAGAAGGCCATTCTACTGGTAATGGTTACTTGGCATGGTCCTTTGAAAACAAGAATCGAATAAGGCGGCAATGCTGGTAGGGGTATTGTTGACGAGGGCCTTTCATTTTCTTCATAAAGAATTCTGTCTGATTTGATTTCTTCCTACATCATACATGCCCTGGGTTTGTAAATTTTAAATCAATTTAAAACATAAAGCTAGACAGCCAGAATCCCATGACTTTCTTAATCCAACAAACAGAATACTTCTTCACTTCCCATTGCTCTCAGCTAACAGCTGATGTCCTAAGACTAGATCTAGATCATAGAATTTCACGTCCTTATGGTATTCTCAAATACGTGAGAGCCGTGTGCTGCAGTGGGTCTCCCTGTTACTGAATAGTTCAGAGAGCAACAGGCTGAGGCGGCCACTTCTTTTAAGTCTCAGGCAGATTTCTGATGGCATCTCACTAACAGAGTGCTTCTCCTCGGTGCGCAGCATGTACGGATCACTCAGTGACATGGCTGACTGTTTACATCCTATGCCAACTCAGCTGATGTGTAATTAACATTATGTCTTGATAGCCTGCTGTTGTTTGCAGCAACTTCAAGTCATGATTCTGACACGTTGACAACAAGCAGTGAACACTCTGAGACAGGGCCAGAACAACATTGATGTCTACTTCAGTTCCCAGTGATGTCACACAGTAAGTAGCCTTCATGAGCATGAGACTCTCTAGGCTTCCACTTACTGGCCAGGTCTAGTCAAACTGTTTTGTACCTCATGAAATTAATGATCCACAGTGATTATTCCTATAGCTGTTTGTCTTCAGACTGACACTATTTGTGTGCATCAACTGAATCATAGGCATTAGGGCAGGGAAAATAAAAGTTTACTCTGTAGACTAAATTTGGATTTGAATGCTTGACTCTACCACATACTAACTTTAAAATTCCAGGTAAATAATATAACTCCTTGTACAACAATCATATTTATTACGTATCCCTTATTCTGAGGATTAAACAAGATAATGTGTTTAAATTGCTTCATATAAATGCCTGCTACTACTGCTTAATAAATATTAGAAAAAATATAGCAGTAACTGTAGTAGCTGAGTGCTTCAAACATACCTGGATTTATCACACAATATGCAATATGTGGGGACATACAGTTATCTAAATAGGTATTAGCAGATTGTAGAATTAGGAAATAATTCAGTTTGATTAAATCAGAGAATTTTAAAACTATTAAATGGTTGTACTATAATGAACAAAAATGTATTAGTGTTCTAAGTACTTTACAACAACGGTATCTTCCAAATCTAATACTAGAACACTGAATACGCACAAGAAAAATGAGTAAGAAACACTTAAGTTTAACTTTGGTAAGATTTCAAATCTCTTCTTCAAAATCAATTGTTCTTTCCATTGGGCTTGGACCCACATTTACCACCTTCATTAAAGGAAAAAAAAATGTAGTCTCTTGAAAAACATGAAGATCTATTCAATACGGTAACGATACTGACTTCAGAATCTAAATGGAGACCAAAACTAATCTTGCTTACAATCTTACCTGGAAGCTAAATAAGCACCCCACATTAATAAATAACTTATTTTCCTATTTTGAACTCTGCTCTAAATGTTTATTTGAAAGTCTTTTCACCGCAGCAGCTATTCGAGTGTTCACTTTGAACAATGACTTTGCAGCTGGCCAAACTGAACTCTCAATCAATTTTTATGAGTACAAATTCTTGAGCTGATGGCTCCATCTCCACCTGTTACCACTCATATAATACACACTCACAAGTGGTGATGAGATTCACATTATCGCCCAAGCACCATTCTGCCCGTGGCAGCAGCACACACAGCAGGGGTGGATGTCCTCCCTCGAAAAGTGACTCCCTCACCTTTCAGTAATGCAGCCTGCAGGTATGAACCTACGAGCTGCATGCCGATAGAATGAGAGCTCTCTTTAACAATACTAATAAAAATTACCCAGTTCTTCCCGATGGGTCCTCTCATTAAATCTCCATACACATCCATCTCGATTTTGAAGTGTGTGCATTCAGTTTGACTTCCCATTACATTTGGAATGGAAAGGAAGATTCAATTGTATTTAAAACATCAAAAAGTTGCCAGAGTACCAGCATGTTTATTTCAATACATTCGGCGTGGGATTTTCTCTATGAGGGCCTGTATGTATATATATTTGTGCAAAATTATAATGCTTAAATAGGACTTCAGATTTTAAGAGGATATCTCAGTAGAATAAATCTGAATTCATCATAGTCTGGTTGTGTTTTTTTTTTCCTCTAAATTTCAATTAGGGGGTACATAGGTTTACATTTAAATTTTAATTTTGGGTTTAAATTAAAGTTTGCCTTTTAAAATGTTCCACTTGGAGTGGCAGGGTGGCTCAGTTGGCTAAGCATCCGACTCTTGGTTTCAGCTTGGGTCACGATCTCAGAGTCATGAGATCAAGCCCAGAGTCGGGCTCTGTGCTCAGAGGGGAGTCTGCTTGAGATTCTCTTCCTCTACCCCTTCTGCACTTGCTCACTCATGCATGTGCTCTCTCTCTCAAATAAAAATCTTAAAAAAAATGTTAAACTTATTTTTGTTACTGAGAGAACTTCCTAGCTTCCCAAAGACATGGTTAATGTTCCTCAAAGATATAACCAATTAATGATCTCAAAGTACTCTAGTTCTTTCATTTCTACATCCTTTTATAAGTGTGATCATCAAAATATACATGTTTGTCCTGTAACTTTTGATTCTTGTGATCATATGCTACAAGATAAGGTAAGGAGTAAAGGATTACCTCAAATCTCACCTGGCCAAAACCATGAGGTGATCATCTGATCTCTCAAGACTGATCTAATAAATCCAATTTTCACACATACAGTCAACACAGTTGAAACTCTCTAAGCCTGTCACTTAACCAGATCTCCAGACTAATGAACACTCTCTGATTCATTCTTTAAAACACAGCAAATATGATCCAGCAACTGTACTCTTTAGTATTGACCCAAAGGAGTTGAAAACTTACGTCTACATAAAAACTTGTCCAAGAGTGTTTATAGCAATTTTATACATAATTGACAAAACTCAGAAGCAACCAAGATGCCCTTCAATAAGTGAATGAATAAACTGCGATACACCCAGACAACGGAATATGGAATATTATTCAGTACTGAAAATAAATGAGCTATCAAGCAATGAAGACATGGAGGAAACTTACAAGCATATTACTAAGTGAAAGAAGCCAATCTGAAAAGGCTACGTGCTATACGATTTCCATCCTGGAAAAGGTGAAGCTATGGAGACAGTATAAAGATCAGTGGTTGCCACAGAGGAAAGAAGGGCCAAGGTGGCAGGGAACAGGATTTTTAGGGCAGTGAAATACTCTGTATGACATATGAACAGTAGATGTATGCCATTATACATTTGTCCAAACACATATAATATACACCACCCTGCACACTGGATGACTATGATGTGCCAAGGTTGGTTCATTCTTGGTAACAAATGTATCAAGTGATGATGATAGGGAAGACCACGGAGTATGTGGTGGTAGGAGGTGTATGGAAAAATAAAGCCTTTTAAAGAAGTGAAAATAAAAAAATGGAATGACTAATACGTAAAACTCTGTGCTTACAAAGAGTCAGCTGGGTTTGTTTGCGCCAATAACATCAACTATTAAAAATATGGAATTAAATAAGAGTCTGCGTTGCAACACATGAAGTAGGACTAGGAAAAAGAAGCTGTTTCTATGAAAAATCAGTTGAGTGATTTAGAAAGATTTGATAAAGTTGCTAATACAAACTTGTCAAATTAGATGTGAGACATCTATAAATAGGAATAAAATCAAATGCCCAGAAAGATCTGCATTAAACTGCCTAGTCAATGCATTTAAGTTCTTGTAATAATGTAAAGAAATTAAATGTGGAAACCAAAGAAGAGGTCTTATGGGTATGGTTTTTGGAGGACAAATCACTCAGAACTCCATATGGGAGGCCCTTACTCGAAGCAAAAGCTTGGGCTTTCTATCAAGACTGCCAAAGTACTTGTATACAAGTATCTGTATCTTTCGTTAAATTAGTTGACCAAATATTGGTTCCAATCATATAAGGCTACATTTTAACCAAATAGGCTGGCTGGCTGCCATGCAGATAAAACTACTTTTGACCAAAATTTCATACTTTTCATGAATTTACCATGCATTGTGGCACATCCAACAATGGATAGATTACTTTACATCTGGAAGACAGCAAATGACAGTTTCCCGTCCTTGGCATTATTCTGATAGAGTCTGTTTAAAGTTTGCTTAATGCATTGGTAGGAATTGACAAGATTTTAGAGACTATTTTATGTTAAGAAAACAAAGAATGATTTTCTTTTCATATGTAACCACTGGAGATAAAATAGCTTGGATTCATCATAGAATGGAACGACTACCAGGTAGAAAGTTATTACTTAATGTAAATTTATTTTGATGAGTATATTCTATGAGCAATGGTTATCTATGATTAAAAAACAAACAAAACAGAGTCAGCCAGAATGAATATGCCAGTAACCTGCCTATATTGAGAATCCTTTTGCAAACAAATCTACCAGTCCAGGTAATTTACTGATGTACTTATGTGAATAGATGATAAAAAACGGAATCTCTGTACGAAAGTGGGAGCTTCTAAGTATTATGGTTTATCTATAAAATATCAGCATGATGCAGTTTTTCCCAAGGTATTGTCCTGTCATCCTGAAGAATTTAAGATCTTTTCAGGGAATCTGCGAGGTCAAAACTATTTTTGTAATAATATTCAGACATCATCTGCCTTTTTCACAGCTATTCTCTCATGTGTGTACGGTGGAATTTTCCAGAGGCTAAATTTCATCCTATATTGCAACAGATTGAATGAGGAAGCTGATATGAAAATACAGCTCCATTCTATTAAGCCAGATAGACATTAAAGAGATGTACAAGAGTTTAAAATAATGCTTCACATTTCCCTAAATTGTTTGATTCAGAAAACAGTTATTTTACATAAAAATGTTACTTGTGTTAGCATGTAAAAAATTTACTACTTTTATTTTGAAATAAAATATTTAAATTTTTTTGTTTTAATTTTTAACACAGTGAATATCAACAGATCTAACTCACTAAATAAAAGTTTGAGAACTGCTGTCTTAGACTGATTCTGTAACAGGAAAATAATTTACTAACCTGAACAAGAACAAAGTAACGTTTTTTCCATCTTTTCCAAACCTTCTGTCCTAGGGCATACAGATATCTGGCAAGAAAAACAAGCAAAGAATATTTTAGATGAATAGCGTTGTGGCTCCGTGTAATCATATTTCTTCCATAGGTATTTATTCTTGAGACCAGCCTGCTAAAGGCAAAGTTTAGTTCATTTGAAAGCTGAGACAACATGTAGCTTCTGTGTTACAAAATGACTGAGCTTATTCTAGGTTCTTGAAAGGGAATTGATTTATGTGGTTTATCAATTTGTCAGTTCTTACTACAAATTGAGCGAAGTTGGAGCTAGAAAGGATAATCAAAGAACCAGTGGGAATTTTATTCTTACACACACTGCTTAGGAGAGACAAAGGCTATAACCTGGGAATAGAGGACTCAGTGTTTCAGCTCTCAGACGACCAGGGCTGATGAGTATGGCCTAAGGAGGCAGTGGCTGTAGAGTCAAAAACCCAGAGCGAAGGGTCACTGTCCAGCTGGATGACCCCAGGTTACATTGGCACTAATCTCCGTTTGTTTCTTCAACTATAAACAGCAGGGCTGGGTTTGCTGATTTCTAAGGTCTCTGCCAGCCTCATAATTTGGTAGCTTAGCTGACTTACGGAAGTATCCTGCTGCCAATTTTCCTAACTATGAAATTCAGGCAACAATGTATGTGAAGAAGACATGACATAATTCAACATAGTTACCATCATACCATCAGGACTTTTGTTTAAATTTGCATTGATAATAGTAATGTGAATGAAAATGAATAAATCATCTGAGAATAAAACTTTTGTTCTTACTGACTATATAGATGTAAGCATATATATCAAGGAGAAAAAAAGATATTAAACATTAATGAAGTAAAGCATAACATGGAGAGCTATTTTGAAATTATACCACAGAAACTTATACACACCTCCCACAAAAGTGGAAAGGATTGTTAGAAGTTTGAAATATGACGAATACAGGCCTAATTTTTAAATTAGAGATTTTTCAATATTTTATCACTTTTACCCTTTTCTTCTGAAGTGAAGGTTCTTCTCTGTAAAGGCCACTCAAACTAAATTTATATACAATTCTGAGTATTAAGAAAGTATATGGTTATTCATTTATTTCTTAAAGCCTTGAGACTTTCACAATGTTTATTTTTTTATTTGTTTTGTTTTTAAATATTTATTTCTTATTTAGAGAGCAGGCGAGTGGGGGAAGGGGCAGAGAGCGGGAAAGGAAGAGCCCATATGGGGCTCCATCTCACAACCCAGAGATCATGACCTGAGCCTAAACCAAGAGTCAGACACCCAGGCAACTGAGATTCCCAGGCACCCCAGAGACTTTCACAATTTTTAACACTAAAATTTTAGCTTGAAATTTCCTTTCTTATGAAAGTAATTTTCTTTTGTGAAGCAAAGCAAATGTTCTTGCTCTCTTTTAAAAAAGAAATGTCATATGTTGGCTAAGGTACGTTGAAACGAATGGGTACGCTTTAAAAATTTTTTTTAATACCCCTTCCCCCATTTGTCCCACCCTAAGCTCTCCCTCCTCTGGCAACCACCAATCTGTTCTATCTACGGGCTTAAGTTCTTGGGTTCTAAATTTTCAGAATCAAGAAAACTAACATGCAGTTACTAAAAGTCAAAATAAAAACTAGGTTTTTGCATTGGAAATCATCATCCACACTGCCCAAATCAATTATGTACTTTCTTTTAGACACATCAGCTAGCAAGATGAACTTCTATTTGGCTCGCACAATACCCCTGACACCATGTTGCCTGTGCTCCTGGATATAATGTGAATTCATTTAGTGACTGACAGAGCCATCCACTGTTACTGTTCTCACCTGTTCACTGTCTCCTCTTGAGGTCTCTTTAAAACCCTTTGCCCCATCCACCTTTGCTCCAGCCTCTAATTTCTCTTCTGTGGTTTTGGTGGTAGGTGTTTAGCTGCTCTCTTTCTGTCTTTCCTAGGTAATTTCCATCTCCTGAAATGCACACACCCAAACTTCTATTACAGGGTTAACAGCAATGGCCTCAAGAGCTAGATACTGGAGATAGACCGATGCCCCATATAAAAGTGCATTGGCAAGATGTGCACCAAACAGCTGCCTAAGAGCCACAGAAAACATTTGGAATCACCTTTGCCCGTGATCACTGCCTGCTTCTGAGCTCCTTCAAGGGTCTCACTTAGCATGATCCTGAGCAACTGGGTCATATGTAAGTGAAAGTTAATAGTGATACACAAACCATCAACGCCATCAGCAAGTTTAAGTTTTGGTAAGAGTCAAGGTCCTACACGAGGACTACTACTACCTGCTGCAACGTCGTTCAAAATCATGGATTGACAAACTGGGAATGACAACATAGGATTCTTGGAAAACAGCAGAGCAGTGGGTGGATACATGCACCTACTGGAGGCTGGGAGAGGATGTAAGAAATTGAATACAACACGACCTGAGACTGGAACCAAGGTAAGCATTCGAATGTTGGGCCCTGAGGTATTCTGGGATGTTACACTCCAAGAAGAAATTCAATCAACCATATATGGGAGTCACAAATGAACAAGCGTATCTAGGAAGTAGCTGGGCAGGAGAGTTTTACTCTCTGCCTAAATAAAAAAAAATTACATTCAACAAAAGAGCGACTGCATAAAGGAAACATTATAAATGCTCTGTAGCAAAAATGGATCGTTTCTGCCCTTCAGTTTTCACATTAACCAGACTAAAATTTTATGAAATAAAATGGACGCAAATACATAAGAAAAGATAACTATACTGAATAAGAACACATTAAATTTAATTTCAACAAATTTGAGGGTTTTTTTCACTCTAAGAATGGTTTCTGGCATTAGGTATCTAGTATCACTCTCTAGCTGCTTTTTCACTGGTATAAAATTAGATTCTGGGCATAAGAGATATTTAAAATTGAGGGAAGAATGAGAACAAGATGTTCATCAATATTTTTTTTTAGAGATTTTATTTATTTATTTGAGAGAGAGGCAGGGGAGAAAGGGCACGCGCACACACTAGGGGTGAAGGGGCAGAGGGAGAGGGAGAAGCAGGCTCCCAATGAGCAGGGAGCCCGATGTGGGGCTTGATCCCAGGACCCTGGGATCATGACCTGAACCACAGGCAGACGCTTAACCGACTGAGCCACCAGGTGCCGGATGTTCATCAATATTGTTTAAAATAAAAAAAACCTCAAAACCGCCTAAGAATCAAATAGTAAGGAATGACTGAGTTGCCATTAAAAGTGGTATCAAAAAAGAATGATGTGAAAATATTATTATAATGCTAGGTAAAAAAAAAAAAGTCACATGAGTTTATAGCATATGCATGGGTACAAAATCCAGAAAGAGACATCAAAATATTAAGCCTACAATTAATACTGGGCTGTTGAGATTAAAGATGAATTTCATAAGTTTTTTTTAAAATAATCTCTATGCCCAACATGGGGCTTGAACTGACAACCTCAAGAGTTGCATGCTCTACTGAACCAGCCAGGTGCTCCTTCACATTGTTCTTTATGACTTTACATTTTCACAATTTCTACACGAAGCATGTCTTCTTTTTTTTTAAGTAAGGTTTATTGTTATGGGTTACAGAAGGTAAGAATGCCCCATTTTAGGTATATAGTTTGGTGAGTGTTGAATAGCAATGTAACCACCAACACAGTGGACTTACACACCATCTGCTTTCCTCCAGAGATTCCTTCAGGCCCTTCTATGATTATCTCCTCCTCACATCCCCCAGTTCCGCAACAACTGTTCTGATTTCAGACTTTTCTGTTGTTTTCCAGAATGCCACATAAATGGAAAAAATATAGTACGGAGCCCTTTTGTGTTTGGCTTCTTTCACTTAGTAACTGGATTTTGAGATTCAGCTCTGTTGTTGCCTGTATCAGGAGTTCATTCCTTTCCATTACTGAATATCATATTTCATTGTATGAAGTCACTTCAATGTGTTTATGCATTTACCAGTTGTTGGACATTTGGATTGCTTTCACTTTTCTAGCAATCATAAACAAAACTGCTAGAAACACGCATGTACAGGTCTTTGTGTGGGCCTGTATTTTCACTCCTCTCAGGTAAATATCTAGGAGCGGGATTACTGAATTATATTTAAAGTGTGGCTTAACTTTATATGAAACTGCCAAACTGGTTTTCCAAAGTGGCTGTACACTTTTATATCACCCCTAGCAATGTCTGAGACTACACCTTATTTTCATTATCAGAAAAAAATATCATGAAGGATTTGGGAGATGACTACAGAACTATAAATCATATTTCCGGTTTGACAAAGTCAAATACAGTGACAAATATCCTTATCTTTAGTCTACAGTTGTCATGGGTACAGTGGAGAACTCCTACAAGCTTTAATGGTTAAACGGCTTACCAGTTTTCAAGGCTATTTCCAAGTTTGTGATTTGGTGGTCTTAGCTTTAGGAAGGTTGAATTGTGGAGAGAGTAAGGAAAAAGACGAAATCATTTGAATATTTGGTCATACTCACATAATCCATTTATTAGAAACATCTGTAAAAATCAAAATGCATTCTCCTTTTTCTTTTTTTAATATTAAGTGTTAGGTTACAAATTCTCTTTTGTGGATAAACTCTAGTAATATTTTTTATTTCAGAAAAGTATACTAAAGTTACATTTAACACATTATGCTCTACTAGGCAGTAAGATTCAGTTCATTACACTTACGTAGTGATATGTGAGTATTCCTAATTACTGAAAATTGTGTTACTCTATATAGAGACTATATACATAATGAATTTTTGAAGAATTTGTATACATAAGCTAACTTGACTTTAAATAGTTATAAAATATAATTTGATCTTTCCTTAATGATTTAGAAAGGATCCTATAGCATCTCGGGGTCATTATTTGAACATAATTATAACTGCAAGATTCTGTAAAGGAGAAGGTATGCTTGATTGGGCTAAATCTAGCCATAGTATTAATTAAACAGATCTTTGAAAGTTATTTACCTGTCATCCATTTCTGTTTCATAAAAATAGTTTTGAGTTTTAAAAATCTATTCTTAATATTTTCCTTTCTGATTTCTGAGCAAATTGGTTTTCTACTGCTTTATGAAATCTGATTCTACCCAATAAAGGTGTAGAGAAGATTTTCTAGGAAGAGTAATCTTCATTCTGGATGGAGGCTACCTTGGTTAGTCTGTCGCTGGGTCTGTGTAGCAGCTGTCTTCTCCCTGAATATTTTGTAACCTGCTGAGTCATTATTAGCTTCCTCTCAACTGATTGTATGATTAACTCAAATAAAAAAAGACAGGTTTATTTTTCTTAAGGTATGTAAATCAGACAGGCCAAATACCAGTCAAACTGGGAACACGAGTTAACTGGGCTTTATGTGACAATTTATAATGTTATCCAGTAAAATAAATATTTATCATACGACCCAAGAGCAACATTCTCTAAGGGATGCTGCTAGTTTTTTTCACCTTATTTTGAAGGGGTCTTATAGAGGAAAGCTAGTTTTTTACTTTTCTTTTTTACATGAAACTTTCAACATTATTCATTTTCATCAACCTAGGGAATCTGGCTTTAAACAAAGCGTTTTTACTCCTTGTTAAATTTACTCCTTGTTAAATAATCTTTGTTAAATTATTTCAGCTAAGTAATACATCAATGGAAAATGAAGGAACACATATCAGCAATTTTCATAGTCCTACTATATTCTCCAGGCCTCTGAGTATGGCCCTAGGACAAAAAAAAAATCCCTAATCAAAACTAAATTTGATCCACGAATTATTTGGGAATAAGAGCGATAATCTATTGCATATAACAGACTTGAAAAGCACATATTTCCAATCCTAATTTGTACTAAATATGTAACATTTTTTTCTGCTGAAATATTTTCATTGTAGCACAATACTCACGTAGAGTATTTTGGATTACTTAAAAGTTACTGCTCAGATACTATTTAATAGTGTTTGCTTTCATCAATATATCCAACTTAAGGTATTAAGAAGTTGTTCCCTTTGAACAAAAAATTGCCTGCTTAACTTTAAAATCTTCTCTTCTTACATGGGATTAGGTAACAAAGAAATTAGCAGCACTGACACAAAGCTTGGATTTAACACGCAAGACTTAAAGCCTTGAAGCATTTGGTTTTATAAATCAGTATAAACACAGCAATAATCTTAAGGAATTAATCCCTCTTCTAGGGCTGCTTCTAATGGGGAGTACTATTTGCTCCAAAGAGACAGAGCAATCATTGCTAGAAAACAAGGCACAAAACCAACTAAATGTATATCAATGTTTCATTTGCTTTTGGGTTATGCTCTATCCTCACAGATATGCCACCCTGAATTTTAAGATTTTTGATTGGATATTTAAAATAGGATGTTCTATGACAACAAGAATAGATACTTTTCTTTAGATATGTATTGCTCATTAACAATGTGTATTATTAGTAATAAAATGGTCTCGCTAACAGATCGAGAAAATTGGAGTTTGGGAAAAACGAGCTTCAAGCAAACAAAAATCAGTAATATTACTATGCTTATTTTTGTTGAATTTTCAGAGAGATATTTAAATTTTATCACAAGTTCATGTTGCAAGGCTTGTGAAATAAAATTAAATGCTTGTTTTTACACAGTGCCCCTTCAATGTTTTTTTAAAAGTAGATTCATAGATCATTCTGTGATTTGTCTTCCTTTAAGCCAAAAACCCTCTGAAATTAGTTTTAATAATTAAACCATTTTTTCTGCAAATAGTATATATTCTCTGCTAATATATATAAGCACAAAAGTTAATGGAATTTCAAGAACTCATTTTCCTATTAGTTTTCAAAATTGAGATTTAACTCAACTTTGTAACATAATATGTCTAAGCTCCAAAATATCCTACACTATTCTAGTAAATAAATAGCTAATATTCTCTAGGTCATATTTGAAATAGAAAATGGGAACATGAAATAACTAATTACAACTATACAAACACTTTTAAAGCACTTTACAAAACCTAACTTAAAGATTGCTCAAAGAATACTTCAACATACAAAAATTCTACAAACATACTACTAAATATTGTAGTTAAGTTTCAATTAGAATGGTGGCATACAGTTCTAATAGAAAGGAGAATATGACAATTTATTTGCACTGAGTCCATGCTGTGGGAGTTCATGGTTTCACATTATGATGAAAAATCATCACTAATGAATATTTGAAAAACATAATTGTATACAGAATATGGGAATTATTCAGTGCTTGGAAAAAAGTACTATTACTTTTGTCGGATCACTTGAGTCTAGCTTTTAATTCAAAGAAATGGAACAATCAATCTACATGTTGAATGATAAAGTCTTCCTTATACAAGGCTTCATTTTTCAAGGAAAAATACAGAAAGGAAAAAAAAATCAATATATAGAGTCGTTTAGTCCTGGAAAGGGCTTTCTTAAAGAGAAACCTCAGTCAAGGTTGAAAGAGCAATTAATGCAGGCTCAAAAATCTGGGCCATTCTGATAGAGTTCGGTTAACATGTGGCAGAAGTAATCATCCACTTGTGAAAATGATTTTCGGTTCATTCTCAAACACCTTTCAGACACTCATGATCCCATTTAACTGACAACAATACAGGCTATCTGTGGGCACCATTGCATCTGATGTGAAAACCAATAGGGACCAAATGCCCTCAGGCACTTTCAGTCATCCTGCACATTCTCTGCTGCCTGTATAAAAGAAATCTTCCTTGCACTGCATTCTTTCTTTTATTTAACCCTGCAAGATAAGCCTTTTTTTTTTCTTTTTTTGGGTTTCATTTTTCGGCTAAGGACGACAGAAAGAAACGGACTCAAGACAACAGTGTGACCTGGGCATTAAGAAACCTAGAAATAAGTACTTTCCAATTGGCTTTTGTACTTCCTGAATTCTTGTGGGAAAGAGTATGTGAGGTGGGGAGGCAAGAAAAGGATCATCACCAACCAAAATTACTTAACATTTTGAGAGAAATTATGAATGAAGAAAACCCAAGACTCCGACGTTTGAACAACAAGTTGAAATGTGTGTGCTGTATAAACAGACTTACAAAAACAAATGAGTAAAATATAGAGTTGCTCATTCATTTTCTGGATCACAGTTTACAGAATTGGTAACATAAAAAGTGTTTCCCCTCCTTTTCCTCAGAAGTCCCATCTTCTGGCAGTTTACACCCAGTTAAATCTGAGTTAACTCTCAGCCCACATCACTATTATTAGAGTAGGTAGAACAGTCTGAGGTATAAAAGCTGTCTTCTAAAAACTGGCTTGCCACTGCATACTCTAGGATGTGAACAGAGGCACATGGACAAGAGGCGAAGACTCTACTACCCCAAACTCAGTTAAGATGCTAAGAACTATGAGCGGCCATTCCTAAAAGAGATCTAAAATAAAGGGCAATGCACTGTCACCAAGAAACAAAACTGAACTGGGGAAATTACAAGTAGTGTCCTATGAGTAGGACTTTTTTTTTTTAAGATTTTTCTTTTCTTTTTTTTTTTTTAAGATTTTATTTATCTGACACTGATAGAGAGAGATCACAAGTAGGCTGAGAGGCAGGCAGAGAGAGAGGAGGAAGCAGGCTCCCCGCTGAGCAGAGAGCCCGATGCGGGCCTCGATCCCAGGACCCTGAGATCATGACCTGAGCTGAAGGCAGAGGCTTAACCCACTGAGCCACCCAGGCACCCAGATTTATTTTCCTTCCTTTTTTCCTTCCTTCCTTCCTTTTTTCCTTCCTTCCTTCCTTTCTTTCACAGAGAGAGAGGGAGATCACGAGTAGGCAGAGAGGCAGGCAGAAGGAGAGGGGGAAGCAGGCTCCCTGCCGAGCAGAGTGTCCGATGTGGGGCTCGATCCCAGGACCCTGATATCCTGACCTGAGCCGAAGGCAGAGGCTTAACCCACTGAGCCATCCAGGTGCCCCTGAGTAGGACTTTTACACAATGGCACACAAGCCAAACAATCTAAATCACACTGTACAGAGAAATCTATTAGAGAGGCAGTTTTTCCTGTATTTATCTTTTATAACTGATCACCATTCTTCTGTATCTCAACAGAAAACATGCCCTAAAACTGTTTTTAAATGGATCATGGTCTCATCAATACTGATATTTATAAAGTTAAACAAATACATTAGAGTCTCATTCTCAAAAACTCTGAAATGGAGGGTAGATTTTATAGGTGTGGTTTCATGTTTTTCCTGCTTAAATGTCCTTCAAAATAAGCAATGCTTTTCTGCATGTGCATAAGCTTTACTGCTTTGTTAAAAGTTGAAGAAAATTAGCTTTCCAAGTGAATTACAAAGTATCTCAGAAAGGAATGAAAATATGTCCAAACAATGTACTGAGCAACCCACTCCAACCAAGCTGCCTTGCACAGAGGCAAATCTGTGCCTCCATCCTGTGAGGAGGGTACAGGCTAGGAAGATGGGACTCTCTGGGGGGTCATGCTGGGGACACATTCCAAAAGGAAGGGCACTCTACACTTGGTGAAGAAGCTCTGGGGCACCTCCAATTAAAATGGAATAATTCACTTAGGCAATCCCAGATGTTTTTGTGAGATAATCCATTAAACGCTCCTCTTTTTAAAATGTAAATGGTTTGGTAATAGTGAAAAGTTTTAACAAGGGGTTTTTATGCATCCAAGTGTATCCTTTATTAAGATTTCATTTATTTGAGAGAGAGAGAGCGAGCGCATGAGTAGGGGAGGGGCAGAGAGAGAGGGAGAAGGAGACTCCATGCTGAGCAGGGAGACCGATGCGGGGCTTAATCCCAGGACCCTGAGATCAGGACCAGGACCTGAGCCGAAGGCAGATGCTTAACCATCTGAGTCACCCAAATGCACTGTATCAAATTGTATCTTACTGACTACTGGAAATACCTTCCCTTTTGGGGCACAGTATTCCCAGAGCAAAGCAATGACTTTTAAACATTGTATACAATACAGGTAATCCTGAGTTAGCAGAAAATTTAAGCGTAAATTTAACTTTGTAAGTGGAGTTATCTCCTCTACCTCCTTCATATTTAAGGATATATTCAAGATGAAACGTATACACAAAATGCCCATTTATAAACTACATACACTCTGAAAAGAAAATCATCGAGAAGGTAATTTGAGATTCAGTGTTTTTCGCTGTGTGTCTTGGGACATCCGGATACAAAGGAGTATTATGCAGAAAAAGAATGAACTTGGTGGGCAATATAAGCTAAACCTTCTGCATGAAGGGATGAGTAAGAGCTTAGAGTAGATGAGGAAGACACACTAAGAAGTGGGGAAAGGAGGGGAGAATAGTGGATGTAACATCTTCAAAACTGTGGAATCTGCTTCATAGAATATCTCTTAGTAATAATGCTCTCCAGCATGCACTTTGGGAAGTTAATTAGACTAGGATACTGATAAGGAGTCTTTAAGCAATAAAATTATACAACTGAGTTTTTATGTTGTTTAAAATTAACGAATAATCATAACTAAAGTATCTTCTTCATTTCTAACATCATTCTACTAGAAGTCTATAATATTTATGTTTGGGGCAAAAAAAGTCTTCTGTAATATTTGGATCATAATCTCCATGGATTATATTTAATTTCGGGAAGATCTCTTGTTCTCTAATGTTCACTCTCTGGTCTTGGTTAATGAGGACATTTTCGGAGGACTCTAAAATTTAGAAAACAAACTATATCCGTCTTTCAAGTAACTTATCCTCATGTGAGTCATTTACAAAGGCATTTGAATTCCTCCTGATACCCAACATGTTTCACAGATTCGCTTCCCTAACAGCCTTGTTCCACCTACACTGGGTCACTTGAACTTCAGTGTTATGCCTCCGGACCAATCTTATCTGTAGTCATGGAGGACAGTGTGGAGCTCTGGTTCAAGATTGAGGGACTGTCACTCCAGCTCTGATGGTGTACCTTGGCCTCAGTGTCTCATCCCCTGTCCTGCTTGTTTGCGTAAGCTACCTGATACACAGACCAAGGACCCAGGTTTGCTCTTGGGTTTTTGTTGTTGTTTTAAGATTTTCTATTTATTTATTTGAGAGAGAGAGAGAGAGAGAGAGAGAGAGGGAGGGAGAAACGCACAAGCAGGAGGCAGAGGGAGAAGCAGGCTCCCCGCTGAGCAGGGATCCCACTGTGGGACAGGACCCCAGATGCTGGGATCATGACCCAAGCCAAAGGCAGACGCTTAACTGACTGAGCCACCCAAGTGCCCCTGCTCTTGTCCTTGCTCATCTTCCTCTGATATCCTGGCTCCTGAATTCTGGACACACAAGTTGGTCCTAGGTCTTGGTGACACCTCACATCTGTAAATACTGCCTGTGCTGAGATCGGTGGATACTTTCTTTGATACCGTGTACTCCTCCTCTGCACAGATACTCTTCTCTCTGCTCCTCTAATAGTCTGTGCATTCTCGGTCTTATCCCATCGGTCCCACTCTTCTTATAATTTCATTCATTTCCTACAATTTAAATGAATTTAGTTCTTGAGTCTCACATTTCTAAATTTCTTCCCATCTCTCAGATCAACTATCACCTTTCTCAGAGAAGCCCTCCCTGATATCCCTAATAAGGTTGTATTCCTTTATTTTTTTAAAAAAGATTTTAATTTATTTATGTGTGAGAGAGAGACAGCAAGAGTGGGAACACAAGCAGGGGGAGTGGGAGAAGGAGTAGCAGGTTCCCCACTGAGCAGGGAGTCCCACCTGGGGCTCGATCCTAAGATCCTAGGACCAAGGACCCTAGCCAAAGGCAGACACCCAACGACTGAGCCACCCAGGCACCCAGGTCATATTCTTTTATTAAATGTATTAGGCAGGATGTGACCCCTTCTCCCATAGCCCGGCCACACCCTATGGCAAGTCACATTGAACTAGTCTGTTTCTAATACAAGAACCTAAGTCCACGTAAGGCTAAGGGCCACATCAGTCATGATCCACCACTCCAGCCCATCACCATGCCTTTACATAGCAGATAGTTCTAAATATTTTCGGAATGACTTAATGGCTTTTCTAGGTCTGTCATTAGGAATCATTATAGTAGGAACAGAAAGAAAGTAAACCTTCAGCAAAAATTTATATAATATGTATCAAGGTAAAAGAAAAAGCCTTGGATAGACTTTGGATATTCCATAAAGTTGGTATTTTCATACTTATTTAATCACGAGTATTCAAATAGTTTTAGCAGAATGTTCTTCTCATCTTTAACCTAACATGGAAGATCGAAACCTAAGGGGAGCAGGAAGCAGCTGCTATGAAAGCAGACGCAGGATTTCAAGAGTCCAGTCCACCCACCACCCCATTATCCAAAAAACGAACTTCTGAACTTCCTTTTTTTTTTTTAAGGCCCAACATGGGGCTTCAACTCACAACCTTGAGATCAAGAGTCCCATGCTCTACCACCTGAGCCAGCCACGTGCCCCTGATACACCTGAACTTCAGGTGACACAGTTTGAACCGCTGCTGGAAAGGGTCCTAAGGCCACACTATCACCAGGGCCTTTTAGTCAAAATGCACCAGAATACATTCTATGTCTAACAACCTCAAAATTCTCCCAGGTTTCTAGCTCTACTAATAGTCTTTTAAAAACTTTGCTGATATATGACATTGTTGGAATCTCTGAGAAGCCCAATACTTTATAAAGTATTTTTCTCTTTTCTTTGTCTTCGTTCTGAACAAGTTGGCTTCAGACAACAGAAGTAAGAAGAGGCAAAAATATCACCTAATTCAGTACTATCATCAGACATACTTTCCGAACTCCAGTCACAGACCTCACTGAACGGCCTGTCCGTGTGAAGATGCTGCCGCTGACAGACTTGTTTAGGGAGAAGCCGAGGATGGTTACTCCCTATGGACAACTCGCCTTGGAGAGATAGAGTGGAAAGGGCTGGTCTATGCATGCCCAGTTCCTGCTTTCCAGCTAAGCAATCAGGTAAGTCTGGCAGAAGGGTGGAAAGAGGCCAGGAATGTGGCTGTCATGGATGTCCCTCCCCGTGGAAGCAAGTGTCAGGGATGTGCAATAACTTTTTCAAAGCAGAGATGAAAAAGTGAAAACATTCAGAGAGAGACAGAGATGGGGAAGAAGAGGAAGACAGCAGCAAATGCTATTTTTAAGTCCCTTTAACAGCTCTGTGCCTGGTATGACCTTGCCTTTTTTCCCCCATTTAAAACAGGAACAGCAGTATTTGCCCTGGCTATCACCAACAGTGTCATTACAAAAACAGTGAAATGATGGATGTAAAAGGGCCTTTGGAACGATCAAGCACAAGGTCAATCAGGATATCATCATCATTACAGCAGCAGCAGTAGAACATACTGAAAAATATTTCAGTATAACTTTTCTGAAGGACTTTCTGGAAAGTGTGGGGGAATGACAAGAAATCTTCCAACTCTGTCCATTAAAAAAAAATCTTTCAAAGAGTGGACAAAAATTTGTCTATTTTTCTAAAATCAAGTATGACTAGGATATTGCACACGTTACAACAAAACTAGTTCTTCTCATTCATCAAATAAAAGTATTATTTCTATGTAGTACACATATATTTCCCAGGTGCTGAATTTCTTAAGTTGTTAACAAGTTGCTATTTATCAACAAATTCTAGAATACTATGGAAAAATGCACTTTGATGTAGTTTCTTTCTCACCTATATTTATTTGGGGGAAGAATAACAAAATAAAGGTAATAGTAACAAGGAGGCCACATTCAGTGAGGCTGGGATTCATTGGGCTAGGCCTGCAAAATGTTTCCAATTCTCCTTTAATTTTAAAGCTTAAGAATTTCATTTATTTATTTATTTGCCTCTTAGACTATATTCACAGTACTCCTGCCTATGAATGCAGGATACAAAGAAAAATGAAATCAAGATAGTTAATAGGAAAAAAACCTTTGACATTTACAAAACATACTCAGAATTTCAAGTTTCAGGCATTTTTGGTTAAAACTGACCTTAGTAATATTTTTGATCATTCACCTACTACTAAGCATTAACGTTTTTCTACATTAATTTGATAAAATGTCTTGACAAGTTTGATATGTCCAAAATGAACTACCACTTCACCTCCTTCTAACCTTTCTTCTTACATTTTTTTTTTTTTAAAGAAAATGTCCTTAAGGTTACTTAATACTCCTTAAAGAGTGCCACCCTCATTACCAAGTTCTCCAAGGACAAAAGTATTGTTGTGTTTTTCAGGGAGTGCTTTCGCCATCTACTGGAGAAATATATGACTACTTTTGTCAAAACCTGTAACAACACTTCAAAGATACCCTCATTTAAAATGCAACTTTGGAACAAAATCTCTTCCTTTTCTTTCTTGCATTTTATGGCATGTATCAGCCTAGGAAGTCAAGGTTTTCCCCAGGTTAATGGACATAATTTCAAATGTATTCAAATATACATTAGTTCAAATATCTTAATATTCCTTTCTTGATGGAATCGTTTGAGAGTCACACCATAGGCAGAAGAGTATGTAAAACAGAAAAATACATATGGAGCAAAGGAGATAAATAACCAATCTATTATTTATTTTAAAAAAATACCAGCATGTAGTTTTAAAACAGATATAAGCAGAAGCCCTCTACCATTTAGCCATACAGCTAGGGATAAAGATTAGAATTGTAATCCATAAATTTGTAGAGTATCAAGATTATTTCACAGAGAATTAATAAAGCCATTCCAAAGGTATCTCTGATTTTTTTTTTTTTGAGAGACACAGAGAGAAAGCATGAGCAGGGGGAGGGGCACAGGAGAGAGAATCTCAAGCAGGTTTCATGCTCACGCAGGGACCAATACCGTGAGACCGATGGACTGGGCCACCCAGGCGCCCCACTCTCTGAATTCTTGATAGTTCAAACCCTAATAATAAAACATAATGCAAAAAAAAGTAGTACATAGAAGACACTGACCTCCACCTTTTCTCCCCCCAATTCTTTTTATGGTGGCACCAACTAAATAGCAGAAGAACCACAAAGAAATTTGAGATTTGTTAATTTTTAATTAAGAAGGCATATTTTTTTTCCTAGGAAAATAAAATGGGAGGCTTGTTTGAAGGTCCCTATCATAATTACATCCTGGGGTCTGGGGTTTGACTCAGTTGGTGGCACATACAGATCCGCTTTTCAATAGGACGCAGGAACTAGAAAGTTATAAATTACAATGTAACTGTAATTGACAAGGATCTAGATAATTTTCAGCTAAGCAGAGGACTTCTCCTGCTGGCCTTTGCTCTACAATTAGAAGGAAACAGACAAGAAAACAAACTTACTTCAGAGATTATAAGACCTATCTTGGAAATAATGCTCTTTAGTCATATTTAATATTTACTTTGTATAGTTTAGGACACCAGATATGCTCCCCAGAAACATTAACATGATGTAGAAAATATTATGAAAAGTGAAGAGAAGCTATCAATGGAATTCTTACAAGTCCAAGATTTTCAGACAGATGATCATAGGTGAATAAATGATCCTCAATTATCAAATAAAATCATGAACTCGAAAAAGCAATACAAAATTCTAGTAAATATTAAGGGAATTTTCAACAATAAAGTCTGAAATAAGGTTTCTGGTGAGACTTACTCTGCTAGCATTCAAGTTAATTACCCTTTCTACTCCATCTGCAAGTAACAAAAAGTCAAAACAAAAAAAAAATTGAGTTAAATGACAGACCATAATATTACATTAGAATACATTCTGTCATAACATACATTCTATACCGATATTCTTTAAATAACCATTGTCAATTCATTTCATTGTTTCTTTGTGAAAGGTTACATTTTATTATTTGAGATTTATTGAATTGCTGGCACTGTGCTTTGTACTTTACATACATTACCTCAGTTAACACAATAGTCCTATAAGGTAGGTACAGTTATTGCTGTAAACTACAACAAACATAGTTTATAAACAACTTTTGATATTTTGACACTACAAAAACTATGTTAAGGACTACCTTTAAGTATTATCTAGCAATATTCATTCAATATTTATACTTTCTGATTTGCCACAAGATTCATTTTATGAGTATAGTTAATTGTGAAGGAAAGGTCCCCAGCTGCTCTCTCCATAAACCGATTATGTTCATGGAAGATTTTACCTCTTACATATAGAGAATGTGGGCTTCATCTCAGATCAGTAAGATCAAGACCACCCATTGCATCCTGGGTGAGAGGCATCCTGGGTGAGAGGCATCCTGTCCTGGTTGCTGGCTTGGTTGTGAATAAGAAAGTGCTTCCTTACACAGGAGGCTGTCCCCCAGTTGCAGGTGTTAAGATATGAGTCTTCATTTGGAGCAAAGACAGAGAGCAGAACAGTAGGGGACCCTCAAAGGGTGCCATCTAAGTCAGGTCAGCCTTCTGAGGAGAGCGCAGTTACCAGACAAGAGCAGGTGAACTGTCAGAAGCCAAGAGAATGATGGCAAGCTTTACAGGCGGCTTTTCCTATTCTTTGTGACTTTATCATTTATTCTCCCTCAGCAAAAAGACCTTCAGAAGTTCTACACTACTTTAACTGAACAAAGAGAAACAAGAAAGGAATATCTACAATGGCAGAGAAAAGAAATGAGGTGGAAACAGGGCATATCTGAGGCCTGGCATAGTTTGAAGGATGTGAGAGAATCTCTCCAGGAAGGGAAAACGCAGTCCCAATTGTGCCATCTGGTCACCCGGATCTCCAGATCTTCCCTCCTGACTAAAACATTAGAGGTTTGGGGTTCTTAAGTGCAACAGTATTTCCTTCCAGTCATTTCCACAAACTCTTAGGAACAGAGGAACAAAACTACTTACTAAAAAGATAATCAGTATAGCTGCTATATGAAATGTTACACTTAGGTGGATAAAAATTCTAAAACTGGTCTCAGCAGAGTCTGTTTTTACTAACTGTAAATCGATTAAATGATTTTTTTTTACTTTTCTTATTTTTTGGATTTTTTTTTTAAAGTAAGTTCTAGGCCCAGCATGGGGTTCGATCTTCTGACCTTGAGATTATGAGTCACCGGGTCCACGGACTGAACCAGGTGCCTCTAATGATTGGTTTCTTCACTGCCTCACAGGAGAATCTAATGATCCAATCAATAACAGATCTTTAGACATAAAGATACTTATAAAATGTAAAAAAAATACTATCAGCAGCATGATGTTGATATCTAGGCCATGTCTGGATATCATCACAAGGAGTTAGAGTTGAGAAATTCCTTTAATTGACTGATTAATGTATATAAAACAAGTGATATTTCGTATTTTCATTTGGTTAAAAAAATTTGGGGGTGGGGTGGGGTGGGGTGAAAGTGACTAATCAACTAACCATTCTGATTCCTGTGGACCAAAATACAATCATGGGCCAAAAACAGCTTATTTTTTCAGACTCATTTACTTATAGTTTGTTACTTATAGTATAAAGGAACCCTTCCTGGAAATACATTTTCACAATATGTCAGGCATATCTGATATGCTTATTTTTAACCTAATAATTTTTGAACAGTTAGAAATTCAGAAACACGTCAGACCCCACTTATCCAGATGCAGTGGTTCTCAAATGTTAGCAAAGCAATAAAATCTTACACAGAGAGCTTGTGAGAATACAGACTGCTGGGCCCTGAAGAGCCAGGCCTGAGAATTGGGTGCTGGGGCTCCTGGTCCAGACACCAAACATTGACTTATTAATCTATACCTGTTTCGAAACTTCAACAAAACAAAAACCACAGCTACGCCTATATATTTTAAAATGAATTTTTACCCAAAAGTATATAATCAGTTAAGATCTCCTTTTCTAAGTGACAGAAATCAAACAGAATCACTTTTCTGTTCTTCTAAAATTTGATCACAGTGCCCCCAAGTGGATGAAAAAACTACTAACAAGAAAAGAAAACGAACTGGTTCTCCCTGGGACGGACTTCATGTAAATCTATCTTTGTATTTGCTAGAATGTCCACCCTGGTGCTCTGCCCCGCATACCCTCAGTACGGGTCTGCTGCGTAAATACCTGAGCGTACTGTATTAAGACCCACCCCTCTTGCCCTCTGGGTTTTCCTTATACGACATTCGGTCAAGTAATCCCCAAATCTCTTTTAGCTCTTTAAATTTATGTTTGTAGGATGTAACCACAAATCCTATTTAGAAAAAAGTAGAGTATAAAGAAATGACTAACAGGAAAACTAACTTTATTCTGTGCTCTCCATTCTCACCATCACATATTTCCTCAAAATTGGGGTAATAATTTAGGATTTAGGGAAAAAAGTGATTTGTACTTAAATGATTGAATATAATGCAATAGTTAGTTAGGAGTTAGCGGTAAAACGGGCTGAAGCCCCACATCGGCCTCCCCAGCACAGGAGACTGGTGGCTGGCTGTGCCACATCCTAGCGGAAGTCTCTGGAAGAAAATAAACTTTTCTTCCTAGGTGTTATAATATCTTTACACACCTGCCTTAGATATTTGTGGATTATATTCTATAATTCACTTAAAAATGTCTCAGCTTCTACTTACTTTTTTTACTTCAATGAATATATATGGAATCACTAAACTGGGGACCTGAGCTGCCAAAGGAAACTGCTGATATGCCAAAATTGTTTAAAACGAAAACACTGGCAAAGAGGACCGGAGCTTAAAGGCTTGATACTGACTAAATCCTTGTCTTAAGAACTTTCTTACGTGCACGTATGTATCTCTCTGCCTATATCCCTCTCAGCTACTACACACACGTCCCATCTCTACTTCTTCTTCTTCTTCTTTTTTAAACATTTTATATTATTTATTTGAGAGAGAGAGAGAGAGAGAGAGAGAGAGAGAGAGAGAGCATGAACAGGGTGAGCAGCAGCAGAAGAGGGAGAAGCAGGCTCCCCACTGAATAAGGAGCCCGATTTGGTCCTGGGATCATGACCTGAGCTGAAGGCAGATGTTTAACCGACTGAGCCACCCAGGCGCCTCTCTTCTTCGCTTTTTATCATTCTCTTAATTTCAGAAAAGAATCTTCTATTTTAAATGCATACCCAGGGTCTACAAATTTTTGTTAGCACTCAAACCAACAAACTGGTTCGACATCATAGAAGAATGGAAATCGAAAGGGCAGAAATACAGGTTTCAGTGGCACCACAGAGTGACACCGGCAAATGCTGTGAGGGGACTAATGAATACACTTGCCTCTGTATTTCCTGTAACTTCCTTAAGCACACATACAAAATACCCAGTAAAGTCTCATGTTATTTCATGCCAATTAACAAATTGCCAACACGTCATGCTAATAAAAAAAGCAATTGACCTAAGTAGAAGGGCTAATTAAATGGAGTAAGATAATTAAACGATTCTCAATATGTAATCAAAAATTACGGCTGGAAGTGTTTCACAATGTTGTCTTTTTGTTTTCAAGTATCTGCCTATCGGCAAAATCCTAATCAGTGTATCCATATGCATAAAAGACAGATCCAGTACAGATGTTAATTTGTTGCATGATAGAAATCAGGTGTTCAATTACAAATAATGGGGTGTATGAGAGAACGTCCAAGATTTCCATTTAGCTGAATACACGCATCTCAACCGGCAAATGATTGCAAAGCATTCTTATTGGAATTAACTACTAACGTGCTCCCGAGGCACACCACATTCAACTCCTTTATTATCCTCATTATATAATATTCACATCTCCAGCCGCGTGTATTACCTAATTTGCCACTGATTTAGGAGTGGTAAGAAATTCTATCTATTGAACTCTTTTAAAAGGATGATTTTGATTTTTGTCTACACTCTAGAGCATTTAACGTGAGGACTTCTGTTACCTTATGTTACATTTAAACAATCTAAACCATTTGCTTTTGCACTAAGGCAAATTCCTTGAACTAGGAATACTCCAAGCTTTTAACATGTAAAGCCTCTTTGCACAAAGCCCTCCCCACAGAGTACCTAAATGTTATTTTAGCAAAATAACTGCACAGAGGGGATCAACTGGATTCACTTGGCTAAAAGAGGTTATGCAGATTTGCTTTTTACAACTATGGCACAAACTTAAAACATACTTATGAATTAAGATATTTATCACTCCAAGTCTATGGATGGACGCCATTCTGAGAGGATGAATAAATATTAGACCGATGTTGGATTATGTCCTATATCAAGACCCTGATATTTGGGATTTTCCAATTAGTTTCTCAGTAACCACTACAGCCAAGCCTCTAAAACCTTAATAACAGATAACCACAACAGAGACAATGGAAAAGGTCATTTGATTAGATGGCAGAGTAACAGAGGTGTTCATCAATGAGGACTTCATTATTTTAAGAGAACATATGAAGGTTTCAAAAATATTTTAAAATTCCTTTCATTCTCTTACCTCAATGAAATCAATGAAAAAATATGTAACTCCTTAAGGTCCCTTACTCATTAAAAAATAAATGCTATTTCTGAGTCTGTGGCAACCAGCAAAGCCTTAAAAATTTTTCAAAGGTAAGAACAGAGAGAGATAATTTCCATAAACCAAGAGATGCAAAATGGTGACCTTATGGGACAAATCTGGCCTGCAGATGTGCTTTGAAAGCACAGCATTAAAAATATACAGTTTGAACTGCTTTTCATGTTCTCGATTCCCATAATCCAGACTATTCCACTCTTCATGACCTTATTCTTAATGGCTTCATGCACTTATTTGATTTGCCTGGCCTTTGGCAGCATTTGACTTTTGTGAACTCCTAATGTAATCACTTGAGAAAAGTACTGTGTGTTATTAGGCAGTGTTGTCTAATGGTTTAGGGAACAAGCTCTGGAATCAGAGCTTAAACCATGGGTTTAAACCATGATCACTTACTAGTTATAGGACTTTAATCAAATTCCTTAACTTCCTTTGCCTCACAAATCTCTCTGTAAATTGATATAATACTGACATTGATATCATGTAAATGGTATATATAATCATATAAATTGTATCATATATAATCTCACATCAAGCTGTAAGAACTAAATAAGATTATATATAAAGCCACAGATATAAGAAATCCTATGCTTTACCATCTTGCTAATTAGTAGTGTACTCTAAAAGGGTAATATCCTACCAGATAATGGATACCTGGCCTATTTAAACTACTGCTTGCTGCTGTCAAGGACTCTCTCCAGTATGCTCACATGACTTGACTTGTACAGAAAGGGCACAAGCTATTACTTATATTGACCATATATTCCTTTAAGAACTAATGAAGAATATCACTGCATCACTGATGAAAACACATGTATTTGAAACGTTGACAAGAATTCCACGGCAAATAGACCTTGTTTTAAAGGATAATGGTAAGATTGCAGGTTGATGGGATGCAATATTGAATCTATCACCACCAAAAATGACTCATGTTTTTTGGAGCATTTTAAAGTTTTTCATAAGAACTTCACTTTAAGTCTTACTCTTACTTTTCCAACCAAACTAGAGGATGAGGGGATAAGAAGACCTCAGAAGAAACCCTAGACTACCTCTCACTATGAGGGAAAGGGAGAAAATCTGTAACAGGGCAAGCATCCTCACAGAAATGTTTGTAATTGGGTTTCTCCAAACTCAAATTTTATAATATAATCTCCATAGAATAAGACAGAAGACACAAGACAATATTAGACATTTAAAATTTTTCAAAAACTAAAGAAAATGGCTAAACTTTAGCAAGTGCAAACGCTTTCTCATATCAAATTAATAATACTTTTTTTCTCCTTTAACCATCAGTATGGTAATTTACATCGGTGAGTTTTCTGAGGTTAAACCACCATTTCATTTACAGAAAACAATGTTTTATTCAAGTTATTTTAAATATAAATATTCTCAGCATTGGCAAAGAACATAGATCACCAAATTCATGACCTATAAAATGATGATGATTCATAGCGTTCACACATAGATACTGAACGAGTTTAACAACTGTAGTCTGCTTCAAAAGTGATGTATATCTAACAGTGGAGTGAGGCAAGAAAGGAAATATATTGTTTTAAAGTTCCAAAAGATACAAATTTTTTATGTAACTAGTACTCATCATGTTAGAGTCTAATTCATATCTAGTCAAAATTATTTTTCACAGGTGTAAAATATTAAGTATTTATGCCATAAGTTTTAAGTTTTGGCCACAAAGTTTGTTGGAATTGTGAATCTGACAGATCTCTTCGAGTTTATTCTCCTTGGAGTTCATTGAACTTCTCTGATGTAAAAACTAGTATTTCTCGGGGACCCTGGATGACTTAATGGGTTAAGCATCTGCCTTCAGCTCAGGTCATGATCCCAGAGTCCTGGGATCGAGCCCCGTGACTGGTCACCTGCTTGATGAGGAGTGTGCTTCTCCCTGTCCCTCTGCCCCTCCCCACCGCTCATGCTCTCTCTCTCTAATAAAATATTTAAAAACAAACAAAAATAAACATTTCTCATCAAATTGGGAAGTTGTGGGCCATTGTATTTTCAAATATTTTTTTCTGGCTTTTCTTCTGAGACTTCCGTTACGTGTATGTTGGTGGCGCTACATGGAATCCCACCGACCTCTGAGCCAATCATTCCTTCTTTTTTCTTCCCCTCCTCCTTTTTTTCTGTTCCTCAGACTGGATAACCTCAACTGTCTTTTTTCATTTATATGGATTCTTCTGCCAGCTCCAACCTTCTATTGAGTCCTTGTAGTGAATTTTTACTATCCATTCTTTCATTTTTAAATGCCAGAATTTTTTTTAATAATGTTTCCTTACTGACATTCTCTTTTTGATGAGACATTGTTTCCTAATTTATTCTACAGTATTTTCTTTAGTTTTGGAAAATATTTAAATGTTGTCTAATATTGTCTTGTGTCTTCTGCTTTATTCTATGGAGATTATGATAAAATTTGGCTCCACACTAGGCTTGAACTCATGACCCTGAGATCAAGACCTGAGCTGAAATCAAGTGGGACGCTTAACTGAGCCACCCAGGCGCCCTATTTAAATTTAAATAGAATTAAGTAGAATAAAAATGTTGGCTCCTCAGTCACGCTAGCCACATTTTAAGGGCTCAAAGTCACCCATAGTCCCCACACTGTGATAAATCCTGAAACAAAATAATGAAAAAATATCAATACCCCATGGAGCTGAAAGAAATTGAGGAATTCAACTTAGCATCACAGCAGTTTAACCTACTGGATGGTCCAGGTACATATTTCCATCACTGAAATTCTGCTTGACAATGTTGATATAGAGAAAGAACGTTTGCAAAACAAAAGAATTTAAAACAAAAAGTGAATTGGCAGGGAAGAACAAACTCATGAATCACAAAAGAAGCCTAACTAGTAGAAATGCATAGGAATAGATATTTAAACTTATGAAACATAATAAAACATTATTTCCCCGCTCATCAGAAAAAGCAAAAATTAGAAATGTACAAATTTCGGGTAATGATACAGGGAAGTAGGATTATACTAGGAACAGATCATCTGGAAAGCAATCCTGGAATGCTTAATTAAATTAAGTATGTTTATGTCAGATTCTTGGCTACATGTGGCAGAGAAATTTTTACATAGGCCTACAAGTGGACACAAAGGGAGACAATTGAGAGCACTATTATTATGATGGACTGGAGAGACAATTCAGGTATTCATCATTAGAGGGCTGCATAGATAAAATGTGATAAATACGATGGAATGTTATTAGTAAGAAGGATGACTTAGAATAACATGTAACAATGTACACAATCTCAAGTACTTTATTCTCGAATTTTAAAAGTCCACTGAATCATAACTACATTTATAAGTTGCCATATAGTGTTAACAGACCTTATAATTCATACATTATAAGGTAACTCTATGTTGACATCATGTATTTATTAAAGGTTTTTCCCAAATTGTGATAAATGCCAAAACAAAATATCAATATCCCTGAAATCTGAAAGGAATTTAGGAATTCAACTTAGTGTTACAGTAATTTAAAAACCATATTAAGGTTTATGATTCTATGAACTCCATTCTTTCAAGTTCAATAATCCAATAAAAATTAAATTGTACCAAATTAAAGAAACATTAAAAATTTTATGATTGTTAACCTTTCTTAACCATAGATCATTTTAACAAAGTCTGTTGTGGGTATGCTGTTGAATTTGGAACTAAATTTATATCTCAGCTCTTACAAATATTCAAACTAATTATTTCAGAATGAATGTAGAATGACACTTTAATTAGTAATGCGTCTCCTGGCAATTAAGGTTCTCTTACTTGTCTCAGCAATTAAAGTGGCAAGGCATATTATTAAGGTCCCATGATTCTTCATACCTCTTCCTGACAATTACTATGAAAAACATTAGAGGGATGATCACAGCTATAATCCATTCACTGAATATTTGGTAGCAGGATAAACACTTTCTCCTCCCTGCCTTGTAATTTTTCATTTCATGCATATTACCTATCAATCATTAATGCAATTTGTGCGCTGTATCACAAAGTTCAATTTTTCATTTTATATAATTACAACCAATTGATTTTATAGAAATGCATGTTGCAGGAATAATTTTAATTAAGAAATAATTTTTAACCCATTTATTCATGACTTTAATGGTCAGAACATTAATGTGGTTGATGGTAGCAAAAATATCAGAGCTGAAAATGAGACCTCTTAAACTAACTCAAATATATTAATATAATGAAGATATATGCATAAAATTGTTAATACTGCTGATATGATCAGAGAATAAAGGACTTTCATTTTTAACTTTTAAATGCCTATTTTTTTTAAAGATTTTATTTATTTATTTGACACAGAGAGAGAGAGAGATTACAAGTAGGCAGAGAGGCAGGCAGAGAGACAGGGAGAGGAGGAAGCAGGCTCCTGGCCGAGCAGAGAGCCCGATGCGGGCCTGGATCCCAGGACGCTGAGATCATGACCTGAGCCGAAAGCAGAGGCTTTAACCCACTGAGCCACCCAGGCGCCCTAAATGCCTAAATTTTTAAGAGTATGAGGTAGACTTTTATGTGCTTTCTGATGATTCCCTTATAACTCATTTTTTATAATGCCTAGTATTACTATAATATGAAAACATCTCAAAGTTACACAGACTATATAATCATATACCATAAAATTAAAACATGGCACCTAACACTTTCATTCTCTCAGATCTACTTAGTAAATCCACTGGTCAAACCTTCGAATAATAGAGCTGTCTATAATTAAGTGCAAGTTTTGGAAACCGTAAACAGATCCTATCGAAAGGCTACAACTGTGCCCTACTTGAGGTCAAGGCAAAGACTAAACTTATGGGAAACTTGTCCTCCTTTGAATAAAAAGGTGTATTTGTGTCCAAAGCTAGAAGTGGTATGGCAAAGCATGATAAGCTTATCCATACTCTCCGCAGTATTTGCAACCTGAAACATTACCTTCCTGTTCTCTTGTAGCTATCTTATTCATTTTACACTATTTTACTCATTTCAGGTCCACTTCTCATTCATTTTTTAAATCGAGGTATAAAGGACCAACAACAGTGGTTTCAGGTGTACAATATAATGATTCGATACTTGTATATATTGAGAAATGATCACAGGAAGTCTGGTTAATATCCATCACGTCAGAGTTACGCATTTTTTTTCTTGTGATGAGAGCTTTTAAGATCTACTCCCCTTAGCAATGTTCAAATATGCAATACGGTATTATTAACTACAGTCACCGTGCTGTATATTACAGTCCCATGACGTATAACTAGAAGTTTGTACTTTTTGATTCCCTTCACCCAGTCAATTTCTTTGCCTTGGTCACCATAGGCTACATCAGTCTAGAAATCTGGATGATCAGGTTTCATCAAGCTTTCCTCCTGCAGCTTTTCACATTTCATAAGCGGAGTTGAGCCCTCTCATCCTTCTTAAATGTGTGCCATATTTATTTCATTTAATATTCATAAAAACACAATTCTCACAATCACTACCTACTGGGATAATATTTTTCAGTAAACAGATATTGATCTCAAATAATATTCTGTTCTTTCACTGACCAGAGTAACCAATGAAAATTACACTCGACTGACCTGAGGAACACTTCTGTGTGCCTGTTAAATACCCACAAAGAGTAAAAAAGTAGAGATTGTCTATTTTTTAAAACTGTTTTTGAATTCTGGTATAAGGGATTTTGGAAACAGCTTTAACCCACCAATTAAAATAGATTTTATGAACCACTTACTTAGGATATCTTTTCAAAGGGATGTCAAAGTCATCGAAGAAGCAATCACCTGTGAAACCACTGCGTTCTCTGATTATGTTCTATTTTGTCAGCTTGTTCTCCATTTTACAGTTCTCTTCATTTTCTAAGCCTATACTATTAGGTTAACGCTGTTCTATTTCAGTGGGGGAAGTGATGAGCTCCAATGTATTTCTCCTGCTGATTCATGTTAAGTATCACTTTTTTTTTAAAAGTAAACTCTACCTCCAACATGGAGCTTGAACTCATAACACTGAGAACAAGAGGTGCATGTTCTGCCAACTGAGCCAGCCAGCCAGCCCAAACATTACTATTCTTAAAGCAAATTTTACCCATCCATTCTTTCTCTCAAAGAGTCTGGTATACAGTTATCAATAAATGCTGTGGAATGACTCACTTGATAAAACCACACCTGGTCAAACAATGGTGACAAATATGCTCCAGTTTACAAGAAGCTAATCATAACTGGACAGAACGTGAATGATTCTAATTCTACAATAGAGAATGTTCAGGGCATCCACGCATGCAGATTCAGGACACCTAAGCCAGCCTGAAGTGCAAATATGAGGATTATCAAGTCATTTTTATAACTGCCTCTTAATTTGAAAGTACATAAAAACCAACCATTTGTCATTATTTAATTTGTGTCCACTAACGTCCTGAAGCCTAGAGGCAAAGTAACAGTGAAAGTCAGGGTCCCTTCCCTGTCTTCAGAAGAAAACACAACTATACATAGAAAATAAAATTCATTAAAGTCAATCAAAGAAGATAGTATGTGGTAAAAGTCAAAGATGACAAAAGAATCTTACAACTGGAGGCAATGTATCCTACTGCAACTGTGAGTAAAACTTGACAAAGGATAGCATTATCTCGTAAGGATAACATTTACATTGTCATCAATTCAGCATTTTTACTCTTAGGTAAACTCTCAAGAGAAGCAGCGTGTATGTACCAGGAGAACTACACGAGATGCTTTTAGTAGCACTGTCTCAAGTAGCCAAAATCTGGAAATAACTTAAATGCCCATTTTGATAAAATGGATAAATTATCACATTTATAGAAAGCATATTATACAGGAAAGATTACATACATAATTACATGTGTAGATAACTATAGCACATAGCATGGGCCAAGGATCAGGACTAATCCAAGTCTGCGGATCTGATGTATAGAAAAGAGGGAACAAGTGAATAGGCTTTAGTAGCAAGACAAGAGTGCACAGTATCAGCCTTTGTTGATACATCACCCTAAAACTTAGTACCTTAAAACATCATTTATTATTTCCTCACAAACCTATTATTCACTGAGAGCTATTATGGATCTAATCAGGGCTCTACATGACCCAGTCATCAATCTACGGGTCAGCTCTAAATTGGTTAGCTCTAAATTGGCTAGCTGGCTTTGTTCATTTCGTTGGGGCTCACTCATGTTTGAGACCTTGAGAACAAATGGGTTTATTCATTTCTGCTCCTGTAGTGATCTAGCCCATATGTGTCCTCATGATGAAGGCAGACAGCATGAGAAGAAGTGAAAATGCATTGAGTACTTTCTCAAAACTGCTTGTGTTGAGTTTGCTACTGTTCCAGGAGCCAAAGCAAGTCACATGGTTGAGCCCAATGTTGGAAGGAACACAGAGGGCAAAAGATGAAGTTGAGGATGAAATAAATCCATTTATTGGATCCATTTACATAAATCAACCATGTGTACAAAGAATGAATTTTCTAAATAAGCCTCTCTCTTCTTTCAACGTAGCCAAGGACATTCTGGCTGACTAAAGAGTTTTATGTAAGGAAGTCTCCAGGCAGGCAGATGGAAGGAAAGTCCATTCTTCTGGTACAAGACGACCCGTGAAAAGATGACCAGTTCCCTCAAAACCAGGGGTATGGGAGCAAAGTTATTTGGCACTCAGTGGACAGTCTTCTCCTGAGAAAGTTTATAGAGAAAACCAGTTGCTTTTCTTGACACACCATACTAGAGCAAGAAAACATGTAACCAAGTGCTAGACCCGTACTAGATTAAGTGAGAGTGAAAGAAATAGGGTTGAGTTAGTAAAAGCATGGTTGGGCATATAAACAGAATGATTTTGCAGAAATTAGGGGTTTGTGCTGAGTACCTTAAGGAGAAAAGGTTGAAAAAGATTTACCTGGTTGGCGGGGGCGGGGGCACCTAGGTGGCTCCATCAGTTAAGCATCACCTTCAGTTCAGGTCGTGATTCCAGGGTCCTGGGACTGAGCCCCATGCTGGGCTCCCCACTCAGCAGGGAGTCTGCTTGTTCCTCTCCCTCTGCCCCTCCCCTGGCTTGTGTTCTCTCTCTCTCAAATAAAAAAATAAGTAAAACTCTTAAAAAAAAAGACTACATGAGGCCAGATTTTTGAAGAATTTGAATGCTAGGCTAAAGAATGTGAATCTAATCCCATTAGCAACAGGAAGCACTAGACATTTTTTGGCAGAAATATAAATAGCATTCCGAAATTCCTGAACAGTTTGAAAAACAGGTGAATACAGGCAGATCAGTACAAAAGTTGTTGAAACAGGTTCTTTTTGGGGGGAGGGACAGGGAGGGTAGAGACTGAATTAGGGTTGGGAGAAGGAACGGAAAGAGATTTATCTGTGGGAAATATTATGGAGAGAGATTAACTACCACTAGTGAAGAGAAAGGGGCTAAAGACAAACTTAAAGACAAAACTGGCAAAAAGGTTACCAATCTCACAAAGGTGTAAATAGTGGATATTCAAATTTTCTGATATTTGGCCTACTGCTATATCCCTTTAATCCACAAATTTTAAAAAATTTTCAGAAGTACTGATATATGAAATAAGCAAAGGCAATAAAATATATATTCATACTTTTAAAAGGAAACACTGATTTCTTAAATCATGAAAATAAAATTTCTGATGTGGATATCAATGTACTAACCCTAAGGATGTGAAGGATCCCAGGATGAGTGATTAGACATTTGAATACTTACAAACTCTGTGCTCTCTCTCTGTTCATGTCATTAACACTGGTATTAATGTTAAAGTTCTAATGATTCTTTTTATAATCAGAACATCCATCCATCCATTGAGCTGAAACAAATTCATTTGCTATCTTCCCCATGGCTGTGATGTGATTTTATGTCCCATTACCAAAGCCCCATTTTGCTAAACTCTAGTATGATCATAAAGAGAGGATTAGCAAGTATTCCTTAGGACCGGATGTTCTTTGTGAAAAGAATGCCACAACTAAAACCACTAGTAGAGGAGTAGGGACTACTTTTGAAGAGATTTCTTTTAATCGTTTCTGTATTCCCAGGAGCTGTTCTACGCATCACCACTTTCCACTAACACCCATTTTCTTCCCTTTGGATCGGTCATTACCAGCACCCCCCACCCCAAACCTACCTTGCTCTTTGTCAGGGTCTTCCAAATGAGGCCAGCTTTGCAGCAATGTATGCTGACCAAGTTCTTTTGCCGCCACTGTCCTTCACTAACGCCAGGCTTCATACTGTTTTCTAGTTCATGTACTCTTCGGGCTCCTAAATTTCTTCCTGTTTTGGACCCACTCTGGGATCTGACCCCTTTGCAATCTTTACACAAGCTGACAGTACTCAGAGGTTCTTGGCTCCCTGCCTCCTCCATGCCACCCCCTCCCCTCTGACAGACCCCTGACGCTTCCTATCTCTGACGATCAAGGCACTGGTTTTTCTCTTTGTTCTTCTTTGTCAGTTATTGGGGACAGTATTTTCATGAAGGTTTTTTTGGGGCCAATGTAAATGGAGTTAAAGTGTTCATGACACAGAACTGACAGAATAAATTCTGAAATAAATATGACTTTCAAATCAGGAATTACTGTAGGAGGAAAAAAGCAAAAGACTTTTACTGATTCCACAAAGACAGTATAAACAAAGCTCAAACCTACTTTTCTTTTTTGCCTTTAAGTAAGTACTGGTTATTTATCATTCTTGTATATTAACACTGTATTACAGTTCCACCATGTATCACAGAAATGGTCTAAATATAAAATGTTGGCAGGTAATAGATGTTAAAAATCTACTTTCTCGGGACACCTGAGTGGCTCAGTTGGTTGAGCGTCTGCCTTCAGCTCAGGTCATGACCCCAAGGACCTGGGATCGAGTCCCACATTGGGCTTCTTGCTCAGCAGGGAGCCTGCTTCCTCCTCTGCCTGCCACTCCCCCTGGGGGTGCGCTCTTTCTCTCTCCCTCTCTCTCCCTCTTGCTCTATCTCTGGCAAATAAATAAATAAAATCTAAAAAAAAAAATCTACTTTCTCCATCATAGTTAAGCAAAAAGTTATTAAAGGAAGCTGCACCATAGAGAATAAGGACTCTGAATTTCAAGTTCTTTGGACAAGAATACATTTTTTCATAAGTCTTTAGATTTCAGTCCTATAGAAGTCTTTGGACNTCTACTTTCTCCATCATAGTTAGGCAAAAAGTTATTAAAGGAAGCCGCACCATAGAGAATAAGGACTCTGAATTTCAAGTTTTTTGGACAAGAATACATTTTTTCATAAGTCTTTAGATTTCAGTCCTATAGAAGTCTTTGGACTACTAAAACCTACTGTAATTCCCCTGGAGAGATATTTCTAAGCATATTGCAACAAACAGTGGTACCAATTAGATAATGCCATAATTTGAAGTTTATATCCAATCAATCCAACACTTCTTTTGAATACAGAAGAACTGCGAACATAAATTCTGCATTCCGCTCTTTCTTTGGAAAGAGAACACTCTAGTATTTATTTAGCTTCTACTGATCAGTAGGCAGTTTTCTAAACAAACAACGAGGTTTAAAAACAGCAGTAAGACAATGAAGATTTTCCTCTGGAAGTTAGATTTGGTGGTAGTGGGGGAGCTAGTCAATGGCAAATCACCCAAATTGAGATAACATTCCAGTGGTAAGACAAACGACAGCCAGTAAATACAGTATCAGGTCATGAGAAGAGCTTAAAGAATGAAGCCCGTCAGGAGAGAAAGCCAGCAGCGAGGCGAGAAAGCCACTACTCTGTGGAGCGCGGTCAAACAACCGACAGGTGTGGGGGCAGGGATGGGGGGAGAGTTTCTGTCATTGTCCACCGCCGGGGAGGGCCTGTACCAGGAACCAGCTAAGAGCATTCAAGCAGCATCTTCAGAACCCCCATCTCAACGATGCCAACCTCTCCCAGAGATTATTTTCATAAAATATCAGCATATTTAATTAAAGTAATTATTCAGCTACATGAATGTCTTGGATGCTATGGTAACTACAAAGTGCAAGGTTTTGAATCAGTAAGAATTGAGTCAATTTTTCAATCCCTCCTTAAATGAAGCACATATAAATCCAATTTAAAACACACAAATTAAAACCTATTTGGTATGCAAAAATTGAGAACTTATTGAAAAGTGGACAGATTTTAATACCACAACGAGCAAAACCTGACAGACTGCTTAGAGCTATAGAGGATCCATGCTCATCTAATGATTTAAACAAGAAAATTAAAATTAGCCACTGCCCTAAAAACATGCAAGACACCACTAGTTATTTAAAATAACAGGCTTTGAAAGCTTTAGCCATTTAAAAAATAATGTTTAGAACTTTCCACTTTATTTTAGCCCAGTGCAGTCATAATAGCTTACTCTTCTCACTTGCTATAAAATAATCTCCAGGTATTCTTTCTTTCTTTTTTTTTTAAAGAACTTGAGCTTATCTGAGTGCTCTTATATTTCTCTTTTTTCTCCCCTTGGACATAGAGAAAGCAAAATAAATTTAGCAGCAAAAAATACACACACGAACCACCCCCCCCACCAACTACGTCCATAATAGCTGTCTGATAAATAAAAACACATAAAAGCTTAACAATTAAAGCATAGGGCCCTAATGGGAGACATAATTTTTATACTCTGAAGGAATCAGGATTTGCACACCACTTCCCCATCTGTCTTTGAGCATTTTCTTCCAAATAAAATCTAACAATGTGTTTAAAACTAGAAGGTTTTATTACAACTCATGGGACTATAATTTTTTAAAATAACCTTTCCTCTGATAACGACCGTTACTAGCTGATGGAGCCCTTTGCATGGAACAGTCACTGTGCTGCGTACTCTAGGAGTACATCTCATTTCTTGCTCGGGACAATTCAACTTTAGAGCTGAGAAAAGTGAGGCTATAAGAAGTTAAGGAACTTGGCCAAGTTTGCCTAAAAATGACAGGGCTGAACCCAGGTCTCACTGCAAAGCCTGTGTTCTTAACTGCTCTGTACCTTGGGCCTCCTCCTTATGGAGATGGCCTTAAAGAGAATGCGGTGGCTTGCAAATCGTTTACCTGTTTCCATCCTATCCCAAGAATAGGAATTAATTCTATCTTACTTTCCTTAGGACATCAAATTTTAGGTTTAAAATAAAATTGAAAGACATTTCAGAGCTGGAAGAAAACGAAAATATTTTTAATGAGCTCAATATGCTGTTTTGAAGACGAAGAGACCAAGAAGGCCCGTGACTACAGACCCAGGGCAGCCTGCAGGCAGAGCTGGCCAGAGCCCAGGTTGCCCATTCTAGGTCCCCTCTAGAGCTCGGCAGCAGTCCTCATGGGGGCCTGAGGAGGAGCAAAAGAAAGTTGTCAGAGGTGGGGGGCGAGTTGGAAATAGTACCTTTTTTTTCTTTATTCATTTAATTTTTAACAGGTTTTCTTACACAGCTAGTTAAACCATAGGGCAATAGGCTTGTTTAAATTCCCAGAAAGACTTTATTAGAATCACATGGACTGCTGCTGCTTAAAAAGATTCATTTTCCCTTTTTTTTTTAAAGATTTTATTTATTTATTTGACAGAGAGAGAGAGATTACAAGTAGGCAGAGAGGCAGGCAGAGAGACAGGGAGAGGAGGAAGCAGGCTCCCTGCTGGAGCAGAAATCCCGATGTGGGCCTCCATCCCAGGACCCTGAGATCATGACCTGAGCCGAAAGCAGAGGCTTTAACCCACTGAGCCACCCAGGCGCCCTCATTTTCCCTTTTAACACCATCTTTAATCCGGGGGCGCTCGGGTAGATGAGTCGTTAAGTGTCTGACTTCGGCTCAGGTCACGATCCCAGGGTGCTGGGATCAAACCCAGCGTAGGGCTCTCCCTCTCCCACTCTACCTGCTTGTGTCCCCTCTCTTGCTGTCTCTCTGTTTGTCAAATACATAAATAAAATCTTAAAAAAAAAAAAGACCACCTTTAATCTTTAGGGCATCCTTCTGGGATAATGCAGGAAGAAAGGGAGGGGAGGAATAACATAGAGCCCAGCAAATTTCTCATCAGCTCAACTTATTACCAACTTATTTCACAGCCAGAGGAAGCTTAGAAAAAGGAGTTTTCCTACACATTCATCAACACCACCTGAGACACAAGGCCCAGAACATTCTATAGCAACAACACTTAACAAAATGAGCACTTAAAGATAGTATTTATCTGACTGGTAATAAGATTTAATCCAAAAGTTTCTCTGCCATCCATTTCCTGACATGAACTTCTGAGTGATACTCTTCCAAGCGCGATGGTTACACAATGGGTCAGAAGTGCTTGAATAGTGAGTAGGCTAGTCTATTATACTTCACGGAAACTTCAAGGACTGAAGGACTGACGCCCTCCACCCTAGTCAAGATCAAGTGATAGGTCATCTTCAACTCTAGATTTGAACAAATTGTAGCTAATGCTTATGTCTCCAATAGATTTTTTTTTTGAAAGGAATGGATTTTGAGAAGACAAAATATGGGGCAGAGAGGTACAGAATAGAAAATACAAATCTGTTTTACTAATTGTTTTACTGCTACAACCAATTTGTCCAGATAATGACCTGTACAAAACACAATAAAGGTTCAAAGATTGAGGGGTTCCCTTAGACAAGGCTGAAGATTTCAGTCTCTGGTATTTGGACTCTGGGTTATAGTCCTTTTTCTTGGCTGGATCACAGGGTATGTGACATGGGCCATGCTTTTAACCAGACTGAAATAGCAGAATGGCCAGTTGACCCAGGTAGAAGCTGATGAAGTGTTTGGTTTCATGTGTCACCCAACTACCAAAACTCCCCCTCCTGACCATGCAGGGCCAGGTGGGGTTGTACTCCTTAGTACGGTCCACAGGGTCTTCTCTACGTCCTATTCCTCCAACTCCTGAGACGTACACTCCATCTAGTCCTGTTGTGTCTCCTCAGACATATTGGCATTTTTGATCATGGCCCTTTGGTCTTTGTTGTTTCATATTTTAATTATTTAATGTTTATTTTTCCTTCTTTTAGAAGTGTCTCAACTATATACTTTCTTTAGGGTCTTATCAAAAGTTAAAACACATTATTGCTGTGAGCTAGCCAGTTACTCCCGCAAACACATTGTACACATTAAGATACTACTTCTTCAAATCTGCAAACACACAGCAAACATCATACTCAATGTTGAAAACTGAAAGTTTTTCCTCTAAGATAAGGAACAAGGATGTGTACGCTCACCACTTTTATTCAACATAATACTGGAAGTCCTAGCCACAGCAGCCAGACAAGAAATAAAAGGGATCCAAATTGGTCAGGAAGAAGCAAAATTGTCATATTTGCAGATGATATGATACTACATAGAGGAAAAACCTGTAGATTCAACCAAAGAATTATCAGAACTGATAAATGAATTCAGTAAAGTTACAAGATACAAAATATACAGAAATCTGTTGCACTTCTATACAAAAACCGAGTAGTATAAAGAGAAACCAAGAAAACAATCCCATTTACAATTGTATCAAAGATACCTAAAAATAAACAACCAAGAAGGTGAAACATTGGTACTCTGAAAACTATAAATCATGAAAGAAACTGAAGATGACACAAATGCAGATATTCCATGCTCATGAATTAGAATATTGTCGAAATATCCACACTACAAAAAAATCTAGTTTCAATGAAATCCCTAGCAAAATACCAATAGCATTTTTCATAGAACTAGAATACTAAAGTTTGTATGAAACCACAATAATCTGATTTTAAAATGGACCTGAAGAGATATTTTCTAAAGATATGAAAAGATGGTCAATGTCACTAATCATCAGGGAAACACAAATAAAAACCGCAGTGAGATATAACCTCACACCCCAGAATGGCTAGTATCAAAAAGAAATAACAAGTGTTGGCGAGGATGTGGCAGAGGAACTCTCATGCACTGTTGGTAGGAATGTAAACTGGTGCAGCCACTGTGGAAAACAGTACTGAGGTTCATCAAAAAATTAAAAATAGAAATACCATACAACCCAGTAATTTCAGTACTGGGTATGTACCCAAAGAAAATGAAAATACTACCTGGAAAAGATTAATGTAGTCTTTGTTCATAGCAGTATCACTTACAATAGCCAAGAGACAGAAGTGGCCCAAGTGTTGGCTAAAGAAAATGTGGTATCGGGGCACCTGGGTGGCTCAGTGGGGTAAAGCCTCTGCCTTTGGCGCAGGTCATGATCTCAGGGTACTGGGATTGAGCCCTGCATCGGGCTCCCTGCTCAGCAGGGAGCCTGCTTCCTCCTCTCTCTGCCTGCCTCTCTGCCTACTTGTGATCTCTGTCAAATAAATAAAATCTTAAAAAAAAGAAAATGTGGTATCTATATACAACAGAATATTATTCAGCTATAAATAATGAAATCTTGCCTTGCCACTTACAACAACTTGGAAGGACCTAGAGGGTATTATGCTGCCAAGTGAAATAAATCAGAGAAGGTCAAATACCTTATGGTTTCACTTACACATGGAATCTAAAAAAAGAAAAAGAAACAAACAAAAAACCCCCGAGATTCTAAAATATAGAGAACTGGTGGCTCCCAGAGGAGATGAGTGAAATAAAGAGGATTAAGAGGTACAAACTGCCAGTTATAAAATAAAAAAGTCACAGAGATGAAGAGTACAGCATTGTACAATATTGTAATGATATGGGGACAGATGACTACATTTATCATGATGAGCACGGAGTAATGTATAGAATTCTTAAAGCTCTGATGTATACTCAAAACCAATATAATATTGTATGCTAATTATATTGCAATAAAAAAATGCTCCTCCTCTAAACAATTCTATGAGGTAGGTTCTATTAACATTTTCATTTTGTAGATAAGGAAACTGAGGTCCAGAGAGGCTTCACAATTTTCCCAAGATCCCATAGCTATCAACTGGTAGAGCCAGGATGTGAAGGCAGGTGGTCTAGCTCCAGAGTTCATGTTCCTAAGCCATGCTGATATTTATGCTCTAAATATCAGATGGACAGGAGTCTTTTAGGGCTCACCTTAAGGAATCCCCTCAAATGATTTCCCTAATAATCAGGTATTTGGTAAAAGAAATTTACGTATTTTTAATTAGAAGAAAACCTATTTGATCTTCAGTTTGGTAACTGCATTCCTTCATCATAATAGTAAAATCTGGAAAATAAAACTTCACCCATAGTTGCATTATTCCATTTAGTATATTTAGTGTCTTTCATTATATTTAGTGTATTTCATTTCTTAAGTTTTATACACAACTGGGTTTTTTTGTTTGTTTGTTTTTTAAAGAGAGGGAGGGGGCGGGGCCAGAGGGAAAAGAAGAGGGAGAAACTTAAGCAGGCTCCACGCCAAGTGCTGGGCCTTACTTGAGGCTCCATCTCACCATCCTGAGCTCATGACCTGAGTCGAAATCAGGAGTCGGATACTTAACTGAGCCACCCAGGGGCCTCTGTATCCCTTTTTTTTTTTTTTTTTACTACTACTACTACTACCACTACTACTATCAGATTAGAAGCAATTCTACAGTGTATTTTTCAAATTAATTTTTACATAAAAGCAACCTGATGTTTCAGTCTTCATACTTCCTTTTCTTGTCTTGAGAAGATTCAAATAAACCCCAGATGTCTTCTCTTCCTAGGTGTCCTCCCTTCTACCATCTCTATTCACCCTAAACTCTGCACATCCTCTCTGTGTAGGCACACCATGGGATGAGTGGAACATGCTCCTTGAGGGGCGAGGGAGGAAATGATCTGATAAGTCAGAAATTTCTGGGGGACTCAAGGGGTCATTCGAATTCCCTAGTTGGATGTCCCCTTTAGCAATTGATGAAAAGCAGCCCAGGACAGGCGCGGTGACTCCCCCAAGTTAGTGACAGAACTGAGACCGTAAGCACAGGTCTCATAGTTCTACACAACTATCACTGTTCTGTCCTCTATCTGCACCCATATTCAGCTACACGTATCACAGGAAGGAACTAAAAGCAAGTATCTCTAAATAGTCCAAATTTTTCCTGACTTCCCACAATGCTCACTTAACGAGCCCAAAATTTTGCCTTTATGAATTCAGTGTTAATATTTTAAAACTTCTGGATGCGTGCAAAGAAACAAAAAGTACTATTTTTCAGTACATAGTACAAAAATTTTATGGTAAGTCATCAATTGAGATGGAATCGACCTATTACAAGTCTGTATGTTAACTGTTTATAAAATTGTATAGTATTCCTAAATAGTTTTCACTATAATTTTTTTAAATGCCCCAAATTAATTTGGACAACCTATGAATATGATCTGTGGGTTCTGAAAGAAAATTTTAAAAGACTTCATATTCTACTTTTAATTATTTGGCCTGATTTCCTTTTAGATGCTCAGAGAGGACACCGAAGGATACTTAAAAAGCAAAAGAGCATAGTTATTGGATGCATGAAAAAGAAGTAACGTAGGTTAAAATATTACACCCTGGAGAAAAATCTTGAGAATAAAAGGGTTTTGAGCAGAAAACCACATTTAAGGTTAAAGGCAAACTAATTTATTACAGGAGAAATCAGAGAAGTTTTATGAAGGGAGTATAAGTTAAAACATCTAGTTTAGTCATCATTAAAGCCATGCCTGAAAATGTTTCCACCATTATTACATAATTAGTCACTAGTAACTTGAAATGAAAGAGTTCTTAATGATTTAAATTAGCATACAGAAAGGGACATGAATATAAGGCATTTGGAAAAAAAAAGTTGGCTTTATGGCTTATTCTCTTTATCATTCTACAACAGTTACATTGATGTTTATAAAGTATCACGGACAGACTTCTCTTCTGGAAGCTGAAAGCTGTGTTTGGGGAAAAAAATAATTTATTAAGAACATAGCAAATACTTTGTCAGAAGTTTTGGCAAGGCAGTAAGAAGTGGGATTTCTATGTAATTAGAATAAGTCAGATTAAGGTAAATTCATATTGGGAAGGCAAATAGACCTACATGTAAGTTCAAATGTCAAAACATGGTTATTTTAGACAAGGACATGTAGGAAAATCATTCTAAAAGGTCAGCTTAAATTGGAATCAATTTTTTTTTTCCAGGAAAACACAGATCTGTCCTTACTGTAAGGCCTGGACCCTCTAAGCAAATGCCACCCTGACAAAAGTAAAATTTACCTCCCTTTGATCATGAGACTATTCCCTAAACTAACTGAAGATCATACACCTTAAAATCATCAACAATGCAGTTTTATGAGAGTGCAGTCATTTCATTTTAAGAGCAAATGCCACGTTTGACAGCAGACACCCCAGCCCTTGAACGCAGGGCGAGTCGGCTCTCTGGGCAAGCACAGGGCAAGAATGCAGCCAGCTTGGTGTTCACCCCCTTCCTCCTGCTGGAAGCGGAGCTATCGCCTCTCCCCTGCAGCAAGAAACAGGCCTACTGCCTTTTAAACCTTTATGATATAAATTAAGGAGAGACTGATAAATGACAATTACAAAATATTTCAGTACATCTGTTTAATCAAGAAATGTTTAAATAGGCAAGCATGACTCTGCACAAAGAGAAACAGGAGGTTTATGGGACAGTACTTTGGCTAACATTTTATCTTACCAGTTCTTAACTGTAGACAAAACTCTTACATAGTTTTACACTCATGAAGTTTTCATTCATTTTTTTTCTATAAAATAATCAGTTGCATGCAGACCTCGGCTAGGTCCAGGTCTTCTCCCTCTACATATTTGTGACAATTTAATTTTCCTCTCTCTCCTTTACTGTTGTAGAACTGTCAGAAGAGTCAGTTGTTTTATTTAGTTCCATTTTATTTTGCCTTTCTTTTGACAGAAAAAATTAATTTGAATTGGGAAAATGTTATTTAATAAAAACAGGAATAGTATTCTGAGATTTAAGTTAATACTGTTCCTTAGCCACTAGGCTATGCTAAAGGATAGCCCATTTGTTCAAGAACACGGCTGTCTTCCAGGTACCCAAAAAAGGAGGAAAATAAATTCAAAACCTGGATATGAATTACTTAACCATTCAAAACCTAGCTGGTAATTCATTTAACAGATGCATATGAGTTTATATAATTAAGTTTATAGGACATCTTCCCAAAGAATAAATGAGCCCTTTTTAAGAAAAATCAAATCTATGTCATGTGGTGATGTCCCATTAGGTTTTAAAGGAATGAAATCATCTTTATATTTATTTTATCCAAGCTAAATGTATTTTCACTTACATGTAGTCAATCCTATTTTTAAAAAAACAATAATGTCTAGTCATGGACTGATTAGTTATCAGAAACATGAGCTTTTTATCAGATATATTATTCTGCTTATAGAAAGGTTATTTAAAAATGCAAGAGTTGAGAACCAAACACATTTTAGATACTTTTCACATTAAAATTATACTCTGTAATCTAACTTGTGTTTAGAACCCTTTGCATTTCAACTTAGGAATGCAACTCACTGCCGTTTTTTCCTCAAAACTCTGAAGAGCATACTACTATTTTCATCATCATCATCATTATATTAATACCAATCCTTGAGGGCATACTGTGGGGTTCAAGAGATTCAAATAGGTCTAAGAAACTTACAGTGAGGTTGAGGCACAAAAAATAAACACTGATAATATATACTGAGGGCCCACATAGGTGCTATATATATGTGATGAATATTCATTTACATGTTATAATAGTTCACAGAAGAGATGCCCATATTCTTAGAACATCCAGCAGATTTTTGTAACTAAAGACCCAGAGGATCTCAAAGTCTAGTTCTCAAAAGAGTTCTGAAGATAAAAATCCATAACCCTCCCAATTTATTGTTTAATCCACTTGACAAGTCTATCTAAAAGAGGGGTTTGCCATATTTTAAAGATAAATCTTGTTTTAACTTGACTTGTCTCTTTTTCAATTATTCATTACTCATCTGTTAATTATTCATTATAGGATGACTTATTGACAGAACACAATCCAGCCCCAAAGCAAAATGCTACTAATCTACTACTCATATCCTATCATCGCTTTGGCATATGATAGAGTACTTGGAAGAAAAAGGTTAGTGGATTTTCTCTTCTTAAATGTAATTAAGTTCAGTAAAATCCATTTATGAAACACTACAGAAAAAAGATGGATACAGGGCGCCTGGGTGGCTCAGTGGGTTAAAGCCTCTGCTTTCAGCTCAGGTCATGATCTCAGGGTCCTGGGATCGAGGCCCGCNGCAGAAAAAAGATGGATACAGTTCTGATGTAGGTCAAATCATGTTTGCCCATACACACAGGGGTGATATTTAAATTATTTATGTGTTTCCCCAAGCTCTGAGGAACCCAAACAGCTGCTTGTGCTAAAGCACCTGTACCTGCCACAGGGATACACTGACATTACAGCAATGCTGAGAACCTCTAATTCTGGTTGATCATCATCACTGTTATTATCCCCAATATGGACATTAAATTAGTCTTTACTAGATTGCCATTATGGAATACGATATTCTTAATTATGCCACATAACATACGAACTAGCAGAGCAGCAGTCATGTGACTGGGGTGCCCTTCTTCCTCATTGCCCACCCAAATTCACACTTCAAGTTTTATCTCAAAAGTCAGGTGTCTTGTGAGATTTTCATAACTGCAACTAAAATCAGGTGGTTTTTTTTTTTAATTTTATTTATTTATTTAACACACACACAGAGAGAGAGATCACAAGGAGGCAGAGAGGCAGGCAGAGAGAGGAGGAAGCAGGCTCCCTGCTGAGCAGAGAGCCCGATGCGGGCCTCGAGCCCAGGACCCTGAGATCATGACCTGAGCCAAAGGCAGAGGCTTTACCCCACTGAGCCACCCAGGTGCCCCTAAAATCAGGCATTCTTTCCACCAGCTCCCATTCCTCTCTTACAGCACTTATTGTTCACTATTATAATTATTTGTATATAAGCCTGAATCCCTGACTAGCCACTTCCTTTAGGCCTGAGATGGTATACCATTGAGGTTTGTTCTGGGAGGAACATGCCTGCTAAATAAATCAATGGTGAGCAGGTAGATGGAGTAATGAGAAGAACTCCAAATATTAAATCCCAGAGCTCCATCTGCATTATGAGCTAAGTTATATTAGTTTGCATCACTACACTGAAGATGCCTAATGTGGCAACTTATGGTTTCCTTTCAAAGAGTCTACCTTCTGAGCTGTTCTTCTCATCAGCAAGTCTCATTCTGACTCGGCTTACATTGCCCATCCAAACCAAGGAAGCAATGCAGTTGTTAAGCCCTGTTAGTCATCCAAAAAATCCTTATGTCATTGACTCATCTGTTAACTCTGCCACAGTGTTGGTGATTTGGCTCCAAAGCCAGCAGATGACACCTCTCCGTACAGGAACGCATGTTCTTAGACTCTCACGTTGGTTGCTAATCTCAGAGGGAGCCGGTTCAGCAACTGTTTCTCTCCACTGTAGAAAAAAAGGTCACATTCCTTCCGAATATCTAACAGCCCTGTGCTGGGATTTGACTGCGGTTGAGTCCTACGGTGTTAATCTGAGAAAGACCCAGGTTTTAAAAACAAAACGAAACAAAACAAAAAACCCAAAACAAACTCATTTTATTGTCTTCAAGAGTTCAAACCTGTTACCTCACCAGCTACAAGGAAAAAAGAACACTGGCTGAGATGAGGGCTGACCCTGGCCCCCAGCAGTTCCTCGGAGACAGGCCCTGTGGTCCGGCTTCCCCACTAGCGTCGGTTCCTCCAGTATCAATGTAGTTTTCCACTCACACATTGGAAGAACACTCACATCCCACCCTGACAAAATTTTCACAGCCTCCTGGGTTATATCTGAATGACATTTCAGCTTTAATATGTTTTATGTAAGTTTAACTATTTCTGGAGGCCTGAATGCTATGCTTGTTTCAATCATCATTTTATTCTGGAAAGTATCTTTTAGAGGTTATCTCCATCTATCACTACTCTTCATCAATATAAATGATGTAGAATACCACTGCAATCAGTTACCAATATTATGTTAGCATGGAAACAGTTATTTTAACTAAATACCCATGAGTTTAGATATGAAGGTGTCTGGGAGTGTAAAATAGTAAGTTGTCCCATAAATGTCATTTTGGGGGAAAATTCCATGATATACTGTCTCTGTCAGTAAACAGACAAAAGAGATACATTGAAATTAAATCCAGTAATTCAGGAGAAAAAGATCTTCAAGTACACACTCACCCACTATGTTTCATATGTGGTGGTTTATCCATTCGCACTGCTAATTTGATTTTTAAGTCAGAGTCCTGGCTATTTTTTGGAACTATCATTCGGTGAAACTCAGCTGACTTGGAGCTATTAGAAGTTGGGTATAATATCACCTGCAAAAGACCAAAAAAAAAAAAAAAGAAAGAAAAAAGAAAACATTTAAGTGCACAATACAGTGTCTAATGATTGGAATGGAAATCTTTTCTATGTTTTCCTGTTTAAAAAGAAGGTATCATGTCCAAATGTGTCTAAACCATTTGACTCCCACCACAACAGATGGGTTTTCAAAGCAGACTCATTCATCTTTTTGGCAAATAATGTGTTTTCATATTATCACGTAACGAGTTTTCTTCCTGTGTCACTTCATAATGAGGTAAGAGCACAAAGGCTACAGTTGAATTGACAGTTGAGAAATACTTGTTAGACACCTATAATTTCAAGACTATTCTAAACTCCTCATGACAAAAGTTCAGAAAGAAATATTTTTGAAATTACAGATAGCATGTTTAAAAAAGTAAAACCAATTATTTTAGGTAGCAAAAGTATAACTCATGTTTTAATATTTTCATTGTAAAATAGTATGAGAGGAAATCAACTCAATTAGAGATGGAAAAGACTGATATCATAGCACATTTTCTGCCTTAGATCAATATCAAAGGATTTTTTCCCCCTGATGACATGTTTTCAAAACCATGAAGATGATATTAGGACTGAAACAAAGTAATTATTTTTAGCAAAACTTCCAAATTACCAAGTGATTATTTCATAACTCTACAGCTTCACAAAGCCAACACAGAAGAAGAGCTTATTCTTCAGATATTACATGCCATATACAAGCACACCTCATCTTACTACATTTCACTTTATTGTTCTTCACAGATACTGCATATTACATACTGAATGTCTGTGGCAAACCTGCCTGGGTAGGCTTCCTGGTGCCGTTTCGCCAACAGCATCCACTTAAGTTGCATCTCTAGTCACATTTTGGTAATTCTCAAAATGTTTCAAACTTTTACATTCATATTATATTTGTTACAGTGATTTGTGATCAGGGAAGAACTGTGATGTTACTACTCTAATTGTTTTGGGGCATCATAAACCATGGTCAGGTAGGAGAGCAAGCTTGAACGTGTCTTTTCTAATTGATTATCCCACTGTATCTCTCCCTCTTCTTGGGTCTCCCTGTTCCCTGAGACACCACCTTACAATAGCCTCTGAGTGTTCAAGTGAAAGGAGGAGTCACATGTCTCACTTTAAATAAAAAACTAGAAATTGCTAAGCTTCGTGAAGAAGGCATGTCAAAAACCAAGACAGGCTGAAGACTAGGTCTCTTGGGCCAAGTTGTCATTGTCAAGGAAAGTTCTTGAAGGAAATTAAAAGTGTACTCTAGTGCATGCATAAGTGATAAAAAGCAAAACAGCATTATTGCTAATATAGAGAGTTTTAGTGGTTGGGAGAGAAGATCAAATAAGCCACATTTCCCAAAGCCAGCTATTCCAGAGCAACACCCTAACTCTCTTCACTTCTGTGATGGCTGAGAGAGGTAAGGAAGCTACAGAAGGAAAGTTTGAAGCTAGCAGAGGTTTGTTCATGAGGTTTAGGGAAAGAAGCTGTCTCTATAACATAGAAGTACAAGGTTAAATAGGTAGTGCTGATGTAGAAACCACGACAAGTTATCCAAAGATCTAAGTAACAAAAGTGGTAACACTAAACAACATATTTTCAATGCACATGAAACAGTCTTATATTGGAAGAAGAGGTCATCTTGGACTTTCATAGGTAGAGAGAAGTCAATTACTGGCTTCAAATGATCAAAGGGACAGGCCAACTCTCTTATTAGGGGCTAATGTTGTTGGTGACTTTAAATTGAAGCTAAAGCTCATTTACCTGCCATTCCAAAAATCCCAGGGCCCTTAAAAAATGATACTAAATCTTCTCTGCTTGAGCTCTATGAATGGAATAGCAAACCCTTGATAACAACACATCTGTTTATAACATGATTTACTGGCTATTTTAAGTCCATTGTTGAGACCTACTGCTCAGAAAAAAGATTCCTTCCAAAATATTTACTGCTTAATGACAATGCACCTGGTCACCCAAAAGCTCTGACGGAGATGGACAATGGGATTAGTGTTCTTTCCATGCTTGCTACCACAACACCCATCCCGCAGCCCATGGATCCAGGAGCGACTTTCACTTTGAAGTCTTAGGAGGTAAGAAACACATTTTGTAAGGCTAAAGCTGCCATAGATAATGATTACTCCGATGGATCTAGGCAAGGCAAATAGAAAACCTTCTGGAAAGATTCACCATTCTAGATGCCATTAAAAATGTTTATGATTCATGGGAAGTCAAAATATCAACAGTACCAGGAATTTGGAAGAAGTTGATTCCAATTCTCCTGGATGATTCTGGGAGGTTTCAAGACTTCAGTGGAGGAAGTAACTGCAGATGTGGTGGAAACAGCAAGAGAACCAGAAGTAGAACCTGAAGACGTGACTGAACAACTATTCCTTGAGATACAACAATATTGGACTTAGGCCAATTAATTACCCTGCCATGGCCTGTTAGTGTTCACGTGACAGGCAGAATCATGCAATAAATGGCTGTAGTCTCCTGGTAACACTTCAGCAGGTAAGGAAGTACTTCTTATGGACAAGTAAAGATAGTGGCTTGAGATGGAATTTCCTCCTGATGAACATGCTGTGGAGACTGTTGAATTGACAACAAAGGATTTAGACTATTACACAGACTTAGTTGGTAAAGCAGTGGCAGGGTTCGAGAGGACAGATTCTAATTCTGAAGGAAGTTCTACTGTGTGTAAAATGCTAGCAAAGAGCAGCGCATGCTAGATAAATTGTTCATGAAAGGAAGAGTCCATCGATAACAGCAAACTTCGTGTGGTCTTAATTTAAGAAGTTACCATGGCCACCTAACCTTCAGGAACCACTACCCTGATCAGTCAGAGATCACCGACATCAAGGCAGGATCTCCACCAGCAAAAAGATGACAATTTCCTGAAAGCTCAGATGATGGTTAGCATTTTTAGTAAATAGTATTTTTAAATATGTACTTTTTAAAGACAAATGTTATCACCCACAGAAAAGATTACAGTATAGTGTAAATATAACTTTTATATGTACTGAGAAACCAAAAAAAATCATTTGACTCACTTTTTCAGGATATACATTTTATTGCAGAACTCTGGAACTAAACTCACAGCATCTCTGAGGTATGCCTGTACATAAAATGATGTATTTTCCCCTCTTTAGTCAGTCATAACATTATTTAGATGCGGCCCATATCCAAGCCTTGATATTTTTAAGTGGGAGGACTATATTCTGAAGGATAAAGATATGAAAGGCAGTGTGTATTTTAAGCCACTCTTATTTTATACCAATGTGAAAAGTAAACAAACCTGAAATTTCTATGTAAATGGAAGAATTATAAACATGCTCAGGTATGCAAAAATGTTTTTAAAAACAAAACATGGTGACCAAATTTGGCACACTCTACCAAAAAAAAAAGTCTTCATTTCCATGGATAAGTGGAACTATTCACAGAGAAATTTTCAAGCAAAGCTCTTTTTCTCTCTAGGAAAGACAACAGTCATAAAAGCTTCTTAAACTATTCTCAACTTCCAAGTTGTTAAATGCAACTACTATTTTGAGACTTTCCTCAAGCCTCTCCTAAAAGCCACAGCTGAGTTGAATCCAGCATGTCTATTCACTTAAGCATATAAAGGCACATCCAGTAACAGATAAAATGGCATTTGTGATATTTTTAAAAATGTTATTATAGAATTAATCCTTTCTGACTGCTAAAATAGCCTATGGAATATTTTAGAGATTCTTTCTTAAATGACAGTTAAAAACAAGTGATAATTTTTGGCTCAAACCAGTAGACAAAGCAATGTTACTATCAACTTAGAGGAGAACTCCAAAAAAAAACCCCCCCCCCCAAAACCCAAAAAACACAAAGATGAAGAGCTGTATATCCACCCTCTGAAGCTATAGCTGCCGTTTCCCTAGCAATTCTGGAAAGCTTTCTCTCATTCTCCCTACCACATCCTTTCCCCCCCAAAATTTATTTTGGCATGAGCCACCTACAGACTTTATCCCTTTTTAATTCTTCCTCCTATGTTTACACAAAAATTGGTATTGTTCCAAACTCCAAAAGTCTTATACGGATGAGAATATTTAAATGAAGACATTGGACAATTTTCTCATTCTTTAAACGCTGATGACAGTTTACTGAATAAGGTCCCCAAACAACTAATCACATCTGATCCACAAACTAAGGATCATCTCACTATTGAATACTATCATTTCTGCCACATTTTAGTTCCCTAATGGGTACTTCTAAGTGAAGTCAGTGGAAGGATTTACTGCTTATCTCTGTTCATTTAAACATCCGAGGGTCCATTATGTGAGGCCCCTCCAAGGTGAAAGAATATGGATGGCTCAGATCCCTCAGGGAGTCCACAGTTTCTTCTTACCAGAGCTAAGAGCTCAGACACCATCTGATGATCTTACTTCCTCTCATTGCCCTTCTGATTTTGTCAATCTCTGGGCTTACTCACTGTCATTTTTTTGGTAGCTCTGTTCTATCACATGTGACGCTAATACCCTGTGTTACATTTCTTCCTTTTGAAAGACCTAGAATGGTCTGTTTCTCCAAACACTGACACATGTAACCAATGGAGGTCCATACTTCTGAAATAGATTGTTTCTAAAATAACTGTACTGATGAATAAACCCTGACCTTAGTCTTAACATTGACTGTAAACCAGGTTCCAGGTCCCCAAATTGCACATGCAGGAAGTGGTCATGGTTGTCTCCATGATGTTGCCACAGACGGTAACAGACAAGCTGCAGCTCCCAATGTATAGAGCCCAAAGGGCCAGGAGGAATCAAGGACAAGGGGGCTCTTTTTCAGATGCAGAATAAGGGTCTAATCAAGAGATCCTGAACGCTGCCAGGACAGGATTTCAGTCTTGTCCCTGGAAAACTATTCCTAGGCATTTCCCATTTTACCTTTTTTCCCCCTTTTCCCCAAATGGGCTACTTGGTTGTAGCTCTCCTGTGTCTGTTCACTGGTGTAGACTGGATTGGTGCTAGGGCAGGGTGAGGTGGTGGAGTAGTAGGTAGTTAATAGGAACTTTTTAGGTCATAGGTCACCGGGCTGTAAAGCGCCACAGCTGGGCCTGATGGAGATGCTGGATTCTGGCCTGGATGAGACTTCAGGTAGATTCCCTTGAGTTGAAGTGAATGTGTTCTACGTGTAGGAGGAAGGGTAACACAACTATTCTCATCTTTGGCTACAGGGGCAAACTGCAGCTGATCATCTGTTTACTAGGATTCGTGCTTTTGCTAGCAGAGAACTGTTGCTAGAAGCAGCCAGTCGGCCAGAGACTGTATTTTCTAGCTCCTCTTACATCTAAGTAGGGACACATGACAGTTCTAGCTAATGGAATATGAAGAGAAGTGGTAGGCATCACTTTGGGGAAAAAATAATGAAGATACAGGTATGCCTACATTCCTTTTTACTCATCTGCTAGCCAAATGCAGAGAACTCCAATGCTCTAGGAAATGAGAGCCATAAAATAAGAATGGAAGAAACTACAGCCCTGAATCACTACATGGAGGAAATCTACCCCATCTATCAGGAACACCCAATGTGAACTGTTAGGCAGGTGTTACTCTTCTTCTTAACTAGTGAAATGTTTGTTGCAGCATTTAGTAGTATCCTAAGTAGTACATTAACAGAGTCTGGCATCATAGGTCTTCTTTCACAGCTAAGTGCTTAAAAATTTCAAAATAAGCAGTTCTACTTGAATAGGACTTGGCATAATAATTAAAATATTTAACAGATAAAAAATTAACCCAGAATTCTGCTATATTCCAGGTTTACATCTAAATTAGTTGTAGCTCTGTACAAAATATTTAGCTTCCTCTATTATTTAGCAGAGTTGCCTATTCTGTTATTCATTTCTCTGAACCTTTCTATACACATTTCTGCTTCTTCTAGTTTATTTTTGTCACCAACACTTTAAATGTCTTGTCACTTAGCATGACACATTTTATGATTCCTTATCTTAAATATAAAACCAACTTATCTTCTTCATAATAAAATGTCAACATTACTTGCCATCTTTGCTGAGATATAATGAAAAACACAATTTTTTAAGGCTTTGTTTAAAATTCTGTCAAATTTAACATACAGAAAAAAACCCTTAAAATGAAATGTAAATATAAACATATACACACACACGTTTAGAGTAATATGAGGTTCATGGGATCTTAACATACTCGCACAAGCCGACACCTCTATACTGTTTTCCCATTAAAATACGTTAAAGCCAAGCCATGTGCACTTGTGCACATTTCACATTATTTTAATTTTGTGACCTATCCATTTAAGGCCTTCTAAATTTCTAAGTGATTTCAGCAAAGATCTGAAAAATGTAAAAACTAAGGGGGAAAAAATCTAGAACTAAAGGGAGCTGGATAGGCCCTGGGGCTTGGTAAGCAATTCATTGCCCTTTTCTAGAAATATCTGTTAGCCTAGAGGAAGAAAAAAAGAGTACATGACCACAATACTTGCATTTTAGTCTTAAAATAGAGATACATACTTGATACAATTCTAGGTCAGAGATAGGTATAACCACCAACTCTGAGAGAAATCAGGACAGAATGCATATGGAAATTATTTCCATTTGGGAGTCTCAAAGAACACATAAGAATTACAAGGCAAGGCATGGGGAAGAAACTGAGACAAAGACATGTAACTGTTGGAACTGAGCCACCCTAAGACTGGCCCTCTAGGAAAAGGCACACAAACCTATGCTAATATTCTTAACTACTATCTTTGTTTCTCAAGCCCTTTCCCAAGCTTGACTGGTCAGATCTTTCTTTGTTCCCTGAAACTATTGCCAGTCAGCATCCATTGCTTGCTCCCCATAAGGACTTCAACCAATACAAATGCTCATTAGATCTTCTGCCATGTCAATTCTCTATCTCACCAACATAAAAGAACACCAACAGACACAAGAAAAGATGCTCAACATCACTAATCATGAGGGAAATGCAAATCAAAACCACAATGAGATATCACTTCACACCTGTCAGAATGACTAAGCTCAAACAGATGCAAAATAAGTATTGGTAAGGATGCGGAGAAAAGTGAAACTTCATGCACTGTGAATGTAAACAGGTGCAACCACTGTGGAAAAGAGGACTGGCAGTTCCTCAAAAAAGGAAAAATAGAATTATCATATGACCTAGTAATTCCAGTACTGGGTATTTATCCAAAGAAAACAAAAACACTAATTCAAGAAGATATACATATCCCTATTATTTCTCGCTGCATTATTTACAACAGCCAAGATATGAAAGCACCTCCAGGGTCCATCGACAGGTGAAAGAAGAAGATGTGGTATATATACATAATGGAATATTACTCAGCCACAAAAAAACAAGAGCTGTGGACCTAAAACGTCAGTGGACCTAAAAGCAATTATGTTGAGTGAAATAAGTCAGAGGAAGATAAATGCCCTATGACTTTGCTGACGTGTGGAATCTAAAAAACAAATGAACAACGAACAGAAAAAACCCAGACTCTAAAATCCAGAGAACTGGTGGTTGCCAAGGGGTGGTGGATATAGGGATACGGGACAAAAAAGTGATGGGGATTACAAGGCACAGACCTCCAGTTATAAAACAAGTGACAGAGATAAAAAGTACAGCATAGGCAATATAGTCAACAATGGGTTTTGAAAAAGAAGGTGAAACGCTAACTTCTGAGGATTAGGAGGAGGACTCTACAATCGAGATTAGAGGCCAAGGAGGCAGAAAAACCAGAATGTGAGGCACTGTATTCAAGGTGGACAGGGAGGGGGAAATGGCCAACAGTACCAAACGGCAAATGAGAGGGTAAGCACAGCAAAAACGGAAAGGGTACTGCTTGGATTAACAGAGAGATCACTCAAGATCTCAGCAAGTTATGTGAGGCCAGACTGTGATAGTTTCAACAACAAAAGTCTATCCGACGAAGAGGAAAGAAAGCACTTCATTTAACGCTTAGATGGTCAAGATTGGGCACGTTGGGCAAGATCACTTTGGCTAGAAGAGCACGGTTTGCAAAGGCAGGGGCAATAAAGCCAGGGAGGGTACAGAGGGTAAGGAAATGGGAAGTTGGACTGAAATGAGAGCAGAAAGGAAGACTGGGGACAGGCTGTGAAGGAGTGTGTTTTGCTAAGGAGTTTATAGTTAGCCCATAACATGTAATTAAAAGATGCTTTTAATCCGGGAATGACAATCAATTTTTTAGACCCCTGAGTAGAGAATAACCCCCCTCCACCCAGCGGCATACGTCCCAGAGCGGAGGTATGGTGGGGTGTCCTAACATCCAACTGAGAGATGAAATGGACTTAAAAATACATCTTTAAAACAGAGGAACATGAGAGTAAAAATGCTATTAGCTGGAATCACGTTTCAGTTTGCGGTTAAAAATCCTTTTTGCTGACAATCAGATGTCTTTGAGACACCGAGTTCTATAAGGACACATGTAAGGGAACATCTCAGAGAAGTAGAGCTATTTCTATGAGAGACCTTGACTTTCTGGGTTCAGCTGACATTTTTCTATCTTTCTCCTTCGAATGACGGAGATTTTACACTTTAGCTAAGATTCACAATGACTAAGATTTTATACTTCAGCTAAGGTTTACAATGTGAACTCTTCAAGTACCGAGTACCTTCCTGAGAGTTATGACCTTGAGAGAAAGACTAACTGAATTTACTTGATTTCAATAAATTTGTATTTAGCACATGTTAATAACTAGGATCCATTTCCTCCAGTATCAGAGCCTCTGTATTTTCAGTGTGTGGAGAAGATAAATCAAAAGATTTTTCTGAGAGAAGTCTACATCCTTAGTAACATTTTCCAGTGTTTTAATACACTTGAGGCTGCTCTGTCTAAATTACTTCCCCTTCGATTTAATATCACCGCTTCCTGTCCTACTTAGTTGAAACAAAGAACACCTGCTCACTCTCACCAACACAATGCTCTTTTGTACACTGAAAGATTAGCATTAAGTCTTCCATTAGCTTCACTGTCCGTAGGCTAAACCCAGTTTCCTTTATTTTCAAAGTTGGAAAGATTCCTGGAATTTATAATATGGAACTGATCAAACTCCTAACCCCTCACAAATGTGTAGTTGGCCTGACAGAGAATCATTCAACTCCTTCCTTCTATATAGTACTCTTTAAAAAAAAAAATAAGGCCTTTTTCAAATAAAACAGTAAAAGAAAAAGTATTATCTTGATTCAGTACTTTTTCCTGACATTAATTTGTTAAAAGAGAGATTAAAAACCTTGTTATTTGCATGATGGCAGCTGAGGAGAGCATATGAAAAAGAAAAACCAAGGTGTATAAATTATGCCTAAATCTTTGCTGAAATCTCTACTTCATAATGAACCATTATATGAAGGGGCTCTTAGAACACATTTAGCAGATTATGCTCCCTGAAGGCAGAAGCTATTCTGTCTTAGAGTATCTCATTCCTCATTCATGGCTTCTAGGTTAATGTAAGCCAGTATCTTCAATTAAGCCCTTCTTCACCATGATTCCCCTTCATATCCTAGAGTAGACACTTACTAAGTATTTGTTGGTTGGTTGACTGGATACATAGATGCTCAGAGAAATTAGAAATAAAAATGCAAATCTAAAACTGATATTTCACTGAGGTGAAAAGAGAAAAAGGCTTGCCAAATTTGATAACAGAAAATGATGGTAGTAATTTTGTAGGTCAGATTTTGTATGCCATTTACTTGCCAGTCTGTGAAAATTTATGAAACTCCCATCTTTCCATTCCTGTGATAGGTACAGAAAGTTTCCCAAAGATGTCTCTATACATCCTAAACTTCAGAAACTGTGAATAGATTACTTTATACGGCAAAAAAGAATTGAGGTAGCCTGTGGAATTCAGATCGTTAATTAGCCAACCTTAAAATAGGAAGATATGGGCGCCTGGGTGGCTCAGTTGGTTAAACGACTGCCTTTGGCTCAGGTCATGATCCTGGAGTCCCAGGATCGAGTCCCATATTGGGCTCCCTGCTCAGTGGGGAGTCTGCTTCTCCCTCTGACCCTCCCCCGTCTTGTGCTCTCTCTTTCTTTCAAATAAATAAATAAAATCTTTAAAAAAAAAAGTAGGAAGATAATCCTAGGATATCCAGGTGGGCCCAATACATCAACCAGAGTTACTACGGAAGAGGAAGGTAGAAGAGTGGGTGTGGGAGCCATGAGTTGTGAGAAATGCTCAACTGGCCAGTGATGGCTCTGGATGTGGGAAGGGGCCATGAGTCAAGGAATACAAGCAGTCTCTAGAAGCTAAAAAGATAAAAATAAATTGCATTCCCCTTAGAGGCTCTGGAAAGGAACTCCACTCCACCAACATCATGATTTTAGCTTACTGAGATTCATTTTGGACTTCTGACCTACCCAATAAGACAAAAAATTTGTGTTGTTTTGGTAATTTGTCAAAGTCACAATAGGAAACCAATACAGAAAATAAAGGCTGAGATTTGATCATAAAAGAACATGAAATATGGAGATCTGATTTAAAAAAGAACCCTTAATTTACCTTTTAAATTTCTTCTGCCAAGTGTGTGATTTTTACGTACAGACTTCTATTAGCAGCTTTGTCTGATTAACAAGAGTTTTTGTGTGTGATTATTTCTCTCACATCCCAGAAGCATTCTATTTAGATCAAATCTTTTGAATATTTATTTTGCTAAAGTTTTAACTTTCCTTATCCTATAAATTTTTTAAATGATTAATAATGAGGCTGATTATTTTGGTTTCTGGAATGAAGACCACCATGCATGTATTTCCAACAAATTTAAAGTCTCATATACCCAAATGATCACGGATTATTTCTTTTATTACAAAGTCTTTCTTGAAGATTTTGAAAGACATAGTCAAGGCTGTCACTATATTTTTTATGGCTCAATTAAAGATAGTGGCCTTTATACATCTTCATACATCACTTTTATTGCTTGTAAGATGTCGATTTCCTACTTCTCTTTGGATGGAGCAATATATTCCATCACAGCTCATCTGTGTTTTTTTTAAGACTTATCTAGACAGAAAAGCATCATTATTATTCTTGATCTATTCCCCTCCACCATAAATTATGAATAGCAGTAACCTTTATATTTCCTTACCAATACAGCTTCTATTAGAGGATACCGCATGAGTAGCTTTATCGCATTTCCTTTTACTAGTCTGGTTATAATAATGCCTGGCATTTATAAAGAACCTTTCAACTGAATGCCTCAAAGTGCTTTGTGAAATTTAAATTAATTCTCATATCACCCTTAAAAGATAGGCATTACTGTTGTTATGTAAATAACTTGACACTGAAGTTAAATGAATAAGGAAAATTACTTCAGGATAACAATAGACACTTCCAATGTTACATCCTCCTTCCTCAATCCAACAAATTATTCCCTTAATTATTCCACAAATATTATAATAACTAATGTAGCTTTGTTCTTGCTTGGATTATTAAATACTGTAAGAATACATATGTATATATTTATCTATCAATTGACTTAAGTACTGTAAGAATTTTTAGATCTGACTCAATTTTATTTCTGTTAATACAGAACATACAATGGTAGGATGGGAAGGAGTAAGTTATAGACTATGTCTAAACCTGGGTAACTCCATCTGCAACCTTAATTATATCTGATATATATTCAATATACAGTAAGGTAAGATAGAGGGTGGTGGGCAGTAAGGGTCAGGGCAGAGAATGAGAAGTTAAGTGACCTGTCCACTTGTCCTCATGACTATTTTAACAGAGCCAATACCAGAATCAAGTTCTTCTGGAAGCAAGTTTTAAACTTCTCAGTTTCTGGTGCTCAACAATTAATCTGAATCTTGTACCTTTTACCTAAAAGAATTTGTTTTTGACTCAAACACTACAGATAATAACTAGTAGGGAATAGGAGTACTTAGCTTTGGTGTATGAGCACTAAAGACCATGAAGGTGAATATTCCTAAGTGGCTCCGAATAGCTCCAACATGCATAGGAACTTCCTTCCTTTCTTTCTTTCTTTCTTTTTTTTTTTTTAAGGAACTTCCTTTCTTAATGCATCAACTGTAAGAGGAGGTTCTTAATGGACTTGAGGAGGTTCTAAACTGCTTCCTCCATGTATTAAAAGAGAAGGGCTGAACCTACTAGAACCTCACTCTGCCTGTAGGGTCTAAACCATATATTACCCTGCAACTGTTTCAGTTTATCACTTGGTAAGGACGTTCAGGCATTCAAAGTGAGTTAAGCTACTGTCTACCACAATTTTGCACAGGAGAAATGAAACCGAATCAGGCAAAGTTCAAGAGATTCATTTGTTCATTCACCTTCCTAACATTAACAGGACATGTGTTGTAAGTCAGAAATAATTAGACGTTGGTGAAATGATACTATGTCCTAGGCCTCACCTTCAACAGGAAATGGAAATACACCATTGTAAGTTTTTTTACACTACACATAGTCTTATAATATCACTTGAAGTTAGGATGTGATGAATTAACAACACCGAAAATAGGTTATTGATAGTAACTCAACAAAGAAAAAAATAGAACCATAAAAATATTCAATTAATCTAAAGAAAAAAAAGGGCACAAAGGACAGGAAAGACAGAACAAATAGCTAAATGACAGATTTAAACTTAACTGTACCAATAAATCATAATAATGATTAAAAGATTGCCAGACTGAATAAAAAATAGAAGCCCAATTATATGCTGCTTAAATAAACATATTTTAAAAGTAAAGAAATAAAGGATGGAAAAAGATAATATGCTAACACTTGTCTAAAAAAATCTGGAATGGCTAAAATAGATTTAAAACCAAAGTACATTATAAGGGATAAGGAAGGTCATTTCATAATGACAAAGCAGCCAATTAACAAAAAGGATATGGAGATCATTAATATTTAGGCACTTAGCAACAGATCTTTAAGATACAAGAAGAAAGAAAAAAGAACAAATACAAAATTATACTCAGATTAATACCAATTTCTCAAAAACTGATAAAAAAAAGTAGACAGAAAACCAATAAAAATATGGAAGATCTGAATAATAATTTAAACTCTTTGACTTTTCTGAAACACCTAATTAAACAATGGAGGCACACAGTCTTTATAAATGCATGTGGAACATTCACCAGATGGACCATATTGTGGGTGATAAACTAAGCCTCAGTAAATTTTAAAAGGATCAAAGTTCTCTAAGTATACTCTCTAATCATAACAGACTTCAATTAGAAATTAATAACAAAACTCTGAATAACTCTAAAATATGTCGAAACTAAATAACACATGCTTAATAACCTATGGCCAAAGGGAAAAAAAAATCAAAATAAAACTTAGTATTTTCAAAAGGATGAAAATGAAAAAAAAAAAAGATAAAAACTTGTGGGACGCCACTAACACAATGATTACCGAATGGGCATTTNTCAAAATAAAACTTAGTATTTTCAAAAGGATGAAAATGAAAAAAAAAAAGATAAAAACTTGTGGGACGCCACTAACACAATGATTACCGAATGGGCATTTATAGCACCAAATACCTAGTTTAGAAAAAAATACATTTTTGGGCACCTGGGTGGCTCAGTGGGTCAAAGCCTCTGCCTTCGGCTCAGGTCAAGATCTCAGGGTCCTGCGATCCAGCCCTGTGTTGGGNCAATACATTTTTGGGCACCTGGGTGGCTCAGTGGGTTAAAGCCTCTGCCTTCGGCTCAGGTCAAGATCTCAGGGTCCTGCGATCCAGCCCTGTGTTGGGCTCCCTGCTCTGTGGGCAGCCTGATTCCCTCTCTCCCTGTCTCTCTGCCTACTTGTGATTTGATCTCTCTCTGTCAAATAAATAAATAAATAATCTTTTATAAAAAACATATTTTTCTCAAATCAATGTCTTCCACTNGAGCCTGATTCCCTCTCTCCCTGTCTCTCTGCCTACTTGTGATCTGATCTCTCTCTGTCAAATAAATAAATAAATAAATAATCTTTTATAAAAAACATATTTTTCTCAAATCAATGTCTTCCACTTTTAAGAAAGAGGAAAAGTACTATAAATTAAACCCAAGATACCACAAAAAATAATAAATATCACAGCCCAAATAAATAAAAATTAGCATAAGGAACTTTCTCAACTTGATGAAGGGATCTACAAAAAACCCTACACAGCTAACATTATACTTAATGTTGAAGAAAGACTGGATGCTTTTCCCAAAAGATTGAGAATAAAANTAAAATAAAATCTTTAAAAAAAAAAAATAAAAAAATAAATTAAACCCAAGATACCACAAAAAATAATAAATATCACAGCCCAAATAAGTAAAAATTAGCATAAGGAACTTTCTCAACTTGATGAAGGGATCTAACAAAAAACCCTACACAGCTAACATTATACTTAATGTTGAAGAAAGACTGGATGCTTTTCCCAAAAGATTGAGAATAAAACAAGGATGTCCATTTTCACTACATCTTTTCAACACTGTATTGGAGGTTTTAGTAGTACAATAAGGCAACAAAAAGAAATGGTTTTAACATCTGCTTAGAAAGGAAAAATAAAGTGTATTTTTACACAACAATATTGTCTATGGAAAAACAATCTACAAAATAGTACTTACAAGTAGTAAGTTTAGCAATACTGCAGGATACAAGATCAATATAGAAAAGTCACATGTATTTCAATATACTGGCAATATTTGATTTAAAAAATTAAAATAAAATGATGCCATTTAGAATAGCACCAAAAATATGAAATACTCAATGACAGATCAGACAAAAAAATGCAAAACCTTGTTATGAAGAATGAAGACAGACCTAAATAAAGGGAGGGATAGAATATACTCATGGGTCAAAAGACCCAATACTGTTGATCAATTCCCAAACTGATCTACAGATATAATGAAATCAGTCAAAATAACACTGTTTTTTACAAAAAGCTACAAAATGATTTAAAAATTCATAGGAGACAGCAAAGAACTTAGAACAGTCAAAAGAACTGGAGAATAAAAAACAAAAACAAAGCTGGAGAACTACCAGTCCTTGATATGACCAACTTACGATAAAGCTAATCAGAGCAGTGTACTTTTGGCATTAAGACAGGAAAACAGATCAATGGAACAGACTAGAGTCCAGAAATAGACCCACAGATACATATACAATTGATTTGCAACAAACGTGATGAGGAAATTCAGTGAAGAAAGTTTTTTCAGGGCGCCTGGGTGGCTCAGAGGGTTAAAGCCTCTGCCTTCGGCTCAGGTCATGATCTCAGGGTCCTGGGATCGAGTCCCGCATCAGGCTCTCTGCTCGGCGGGGAGCCTGCTTCCCCTTCTCTCTCTGCCTTCCTCTCTGCCTGCTTGTGATCTCTCCCTCTCTGTCAAATAAATAAATAAAATCTTAAAAAAAAATTCCTTTAAAAAAAAAAGTTTTTTCAATGAATAGTACTAGAACACCCAGATATTCATACATCAAAAAATGGGACTTNTAAAAAAAAAAAGAAAGTTTTTTCAATGAATAGTACTAGAACACCCAGATATTCATACATCAAAAAATGGGACTTTGATCTATACACAGCTCTAGATATAAAAAATTAAGTAGAAATGGATCAAAGATCTCAATTTGAAAATCTAAAACTATAAAACTTCTAGAAGAAAACAAAGAATTCTGACCTTGGGCTGGGCAAAGATTTCTTGAATATAGCACCAAAAGCATAAGCTATAAAAACAAATTCACAAGCTAGACTTCATCAAAATTAAAAACTCCTGCTCTTTGAAACGCACTGTTAACAGAATGAAAAGACAAACTACAGACCGGGAGAATATTGACAAAACATATCTTTGATAAAGGAGGTGTAAACAATTTATTATGGTCTTTCCAGACTCAAGAACAGCAAGAAACTCAATTAAAAATTGGGGATTCATTAGGGCACTTGGGTGGCTCAGTTGGTTAAGTGTCCAGCCCTTGATTTCAGCTCAGGTGATAAGCTCAGGGTCGAGAGATCCAGGGCTGGGGTGGGGCTCCATGTTGGGTGTGAGTCTGCTTAAGATTCTCTCCCTCTGCCCCTGCACCCAGCTAATCCATGCATGCTCTCAAAAAAAAAAAAAAATTGGGGCTTCATCAAAGAAGGCATATGGATGACAAGCATGCAAAAAGATCTTCGACATGATTATATTAGTTGTTAGAGAAGGGCAAATTAAAGCCATAATGAAATAACACGACACCTATTAGGAATAAAAGATAAGCATAGTGTATGTGTCTAATATCTGTTCTGTCTGGGAGAGAGCCAGACCTCTATTACTATGGGGAAACTGAAATGTCAACTTCTGCTAATATTACCACCCACATGGAGCCACCATGGTGGATGCCTATTTATATCCTGTTCACCTTCTTGAATGTGAGAAAGAAAGAAAATGCTTTCCTTTACCTCTACACTGAAGATGGCAGCCAACTCCTTAAAGGGTCTGAGGTAGAGACACTAACAACTGAAGTCAGACTCTTCTCTAAGTCTTCACAGCATGTGATTAATGATCCAGACATAATTAATTGCAGCGAGAAAAAGTATTTAGAAAGAATGTGCACCATGTATGAATTATCTCTGGCTCCCCACCTGTTTGCAGTACTGCCTCTTGTCACTGGTGTGGCTCTTGAGATAGGACAGCAGAGTCCTGTGACAAACGGTTACATGAATGGACTGAAGGACGAAAGAGACCTTTCCTGTGACTTGTAGTTTCAAGGAAACTACACTACTTGCTAAAACGACAGAACGTCCACAGTATAGGGTGAGTTGATTAAGGCACATGAAATGCAAACAAGTCTCCATTCTACTTTGCAGTAGAGGATGTTAATTTGCTGGGCACGGTAGCAGTCAACCAATGCTGGCAATTTCAATAAAACTAGTTATTAAGTACTGCTTTCAAAGTGCAGAAAAATACATACTAGGATTTTGCTAGTAGCTTTTCTAATGTTTGATTCATATGTAGATGAATCAAATTCACCCAAGCTGGAAACTTTTTTAATCCTTAAATATAAATTTCGACTGTTTGAGTGAAAGAAAAAGTCCTAAAGTGATTTTTATTAAGTTAACTGTATATTTATTTTTGAAAACTTAGGATGCTTACTCAAAACATCTGTAGTCTACTCCTAATTTATTACTTTGTATGTTAATATCAGAAGTTCTATGACTGTGAATAAACCAGGCAATTAGAGAAATGTTTAAGCTTGATGGGTTCCAACCAGTTATATATGGGATAGCCAATTAAATATGTTAAGTTTGGCTAAAATAATTAAAGTAACTCCTACAAGTTTTAACATTAATGAAGAACTTAGAGAATTCGACTCACCCAAAGCTGTACAAGTGAGAATAAGAGAAAAGGATATACTTCAGAAAAACTAGAGGGACAAGAGAGAATATTAGACTGATCAATTAGAGCTCCTGACATCATTTCTCTTCCAAGAAGACAGACCTTTTAACATACCACTATATCACTTCTCTCTTGTCGTTTCAAAAACAAAAACTGTGCATATTCTGATCACTCTTCAGATAGATCTCCTTTGATGCTTCATAAAGCAAACAGAAGAAACAACTCAATGAAAAAGGCAAATACATAAGCTAATTTTTACTTGCTACACTGAGCCATTACAAGCTGTTTGAAAAGTAACAGTTCATTTTAATGGAGTAATCAATTCAGCAATTCTAATTTATCTTAATATTTAAAATGTATCTGAAATTAACCACCAGCTGCTGTTTCCATATAGTATTTGTATTTGTAAAACAAGCATGATGACTGTCACTGTGAATTATGAGCTATGAACATCTCAAGAAATGTTAAATAGAACTACAGATATTCAAACAGAAAGAGTGAGAGAAATACACAAAATAAAATCCTTAATTTCAAGAATAGGACTACTCTCAAAACGTGTATCTAAGAGGTAAGCGAAGCGTTAAGTCTTTTGCTATTTTAAAATATAGTTTAATCAAGTTAGAAACAAGATGATTGCACTCCACTGTGTTGGAGGGAAACAGATTCTCTGATTTGCAGGAGCCTCCATCCTCACAGAGGCAGAAGACCCAGCATCCTCCTGTGTATACTGATGACGTGGGACCAAGGCCGTCAACTCAAAGTGTATGAATAGACACTAGGCTTTTTCCTAACAACAGTTAGGATGTCTTTATAGCAAATGCTTCTAAAACTAAAAAGTCAACTTGAGTGGAAACTTTAAAAATTTATTTTGGGGGTGCCTACGTGGCTCAGTCCGTTGAGCATTCAACTCTTCATTTCAGTTCGTCATATTCTCAGGGCCCCAGGATGGAGCCCTGCTTCAGAATCCACACTCGGCGGGGAATCTGCTTGAGGATTCTCTCTTCCTCTCCCTCTGCTTCTGTTCTCACTCGCACTCAAAGAAATAAATCTTTAAAAATTAAAAAATAAATAAATAATTCATCGTGTATTCAAGAACATATTTCGGCAAGTTTAAAAGTTACTAAGGAGTGGAAGAATTCATTCTGAAAGACTCCATGGAAACTCTGCTGTCCATAAATAGATGTCCTATGACATATTTATTTAGATTTTTATATGGCTATGTTAAGTAAGCCTTGCTTTTAGAGTTTTAGGGACAAAATCATCTTTACTTTTTTTTATTTGAGCATAGTTGACACATAATGTTACATTAGTTTTAGGTGTGCAAACACAGTGATTTGACAAGTTGCTACCTCATGCTGTGCTCACCACAAGTGTACCTACTACCTGTTACCAGCCAGCACTACTACAGTATCATTGGTGAACTATATACTTTTGGGTGCTTGACTGCTCAACTATTTGTCTGCTAGGACAAGCTCATAATGTGAAAAATTCACTGTTCTGCCTCCAGGTATTCCCTAAGGCACCTGGAGGAGGGTTGGCCACCAATTCAGATGAAAAATCTCCATATGTCACCTCCATTTCCATAAATAGGTGTTTGCACCTGCCATCTACAAACAAAATCTGCATTAGAAGCACTTGCCAAAGAATACGACCTTCCATTGCCCAATGCCTACTTAAATTTGAACTATCACTTTGCAAAACTATATGCTATAGTAGATTTTTCTTATCCCTATGACTTTACTAGTTCTCAACCCTGGCTGCCCAGAGATACTATTTGCACCAGGCTTTCAACCTTATATGCACATACTGTCTGTGAGAAGTGCTTAAAATACTCCTGTGTGGACTCACCCTAAACCAACCAAAAGAAAAGTGTGGGCTCACAGGTTGAGTCTTTTCATGCTCTCCCTAAGGGGGGTTCTTATGCACACACGGAGCTGAGAAACACTGTGACATATAAAAGAGCAGCCAGAGAGTACTGTAATAAGTTGCAACCCATTGCACAAAATGATATAAAATGTATCAAAGAACGATGCATAAAATGACATTAGCTTAAATAATTCCTTGTTCCTGCTTTAAACCATGAAATTAAATTGGCTCACATTCATACCACAATTTGTAAAATACTGCCAAATTTCTTCATCTTATCAGGTGTACTATTTAATGATTAAGAACATAGGCTTTGGGGTCAGAACACCCAAGTTCAAATACTGACCCTCGCACTTGCTGAGTGGTCTTAATCGAATTCTCACTTTTCTGTCTCAACAATGGAATGTTACCACCATTCTCAAAGAGGATTAAATGGAGCCAAGGGTCTGATTTCTTTCCCTTGCATTGATGTTTCATCTATAATTAATAGTTTATTTCTTTTTATCACTGAATAGAATTTTATGAATGTGTCACAATTTGTTTATCCATTCCTCTGCTGAAGGACCTCTTTGTGATTCCAGTTTTTATTTATTTATTTTTAAAGATTTTATTTATTTGGCAGAGAGAGAGAGACACAGCGAGAGAGGGAACACAGGCAGGGAGAGTGGGATAGGGAAAAGCAGGTTTCCTGCCAAGCAGGGAGCCCGATGCAGGTTCTCAATTCCAGAACCCTGGGATCATGACCTGAGCTGAAGACAGACGCTTAATGACTGAGCCATCCAGGCGCCCCTGCTTCCAGTTTTTAGTGATTATGAATAAAGCTGTTACAAACATTCTCCTACAGATATTTATTAATAAACCCTTGTGCAAATACCTAAGAGGGCAACTGCTGGGTGATATGGCATGTTGAAGTTGCACTTAAACGAAACAAAACAAAAAAACCCCTGGGAAATTGTATTCCCAAAGTGGCTGTATAGTTTTGGATTTCTACCAGCAGAGATTAAATTTCTGTTGCTCTGTGTCTTTGTCAACATCCGTGATTGTCAGCTTTCTTGTATCTTAGCCATTTTACCAGCTGTACAGTGTTGGTATCTCCTTGTGGCATAAATCTATTTTACGGACTGTGTTGCTCCTCTTTGAATTCAATTGCTACGAAAAATTTTAATTAGAAAACTTCACTTTAAAACTCAGATCTCCAGATATCTATAAAAGTTTAGACTATAAATTTCAGGTCACATAAGCCCTTTTCCTTCACATTATTAAAGAAAACCAAAAACCAAAAAACAAACGTTCCTGCTTCTCAGTATAAAAATAGATAAATATATAGCAAATATTACTAGTAGCTCTATGACCCAGACAGGATCACCGGCTTCTTCTGTGTACATGTAAGAGCTCAGACTATAACCCATCTAAAGATCTGAAGTTTAAAGCAGGAATGAATCAGATATGTTTGAGGAACAGAAAGAAAGCCGAGTATGAAGGAAGGATGCTAGTAAAGCAAGGTGGCTGTGACAGGAGATGAAATTAGGGGAAGAGATCAGTGCATGTACAGGAGGGGACTTCAGTGTTGGTGTGTGTGGATATTACCAGGAGGCCTTGTTAAACACACTGTAACACACCACCTTCAGAGTTTCTGGTCCAGCAGAGCTAGTGCCAGGCCTGAGAATCTGCATTTCTCACAATTTTCCAGACGCTGATGCTGCCGATCCAGGGTCCCACCCTGAGAACCATTCTTAGGCACACTACGCTATGATGAGGAGTCTGATTTTCCTTCCAAATAAATGAGGAGACACTGAAAGATTTTCAGGGCAGAAAGATGTGATTTGTTTTGAATTTTAAATAGATTATAGTAGCTGAAGTGTGAAAGCTAGATTAGAGGGGACAAGATGATAAATGGGAAAGTAGTAAGGAAACTATTACCAGCAAGGAAGGACGGCGTCCTGAATCAGGGCAGAGGAGATATTAAGATGTAGATACAGTCGGAATAAATTTAGGGAACACTGACAGAACTTGCAAATAGACAGGAATATTATATGTCAAGGTCCTGCTTGAAAACTGCCTCTCTGACTTTACGGGGGTGCTCACCATAAGTTCTATTTCAGAAATATTTAGTTTCAGATAACTGTTAAATGCAACTGGAAATACTAAGTATGCAGGTTGGATATACAAATCTGAAGATCCAAGAAAAGAAAAGAAAAAACTGGAGGTCATTAACACATAAATGATAATTATCACCATGGAACCTATTCAGGTCATTAGTATATGTCAGTGGATCTCTAAGTGGGGTGATGTTGCACACATCCTAGGGGACATGTGTCAATGTCTGGAGACATTTTTGATCATCCTGACTTAAGACTGCGTGAACTACTGGTGTCTGACTGGGGGCCATGGGTGCTGCTAAATAAAGTGTATAAAAAAGCTCCTAGCAACAAAGCATTTTCCTATTCCAACTATCAGTAGTACTGGGGTTTAGAAACTCTGGTACAGAAAGAAAAGTGGTCTTGTATGAAGGGAGCAGATAAGCATGAGGCTTTTCTCAGACATACAACTGACTGGAAAACACACCACTTACATACACAATTTAAAACCTGCTTAAATATATATATGGCCAGTGGAGAAATGAATTAAAAATATCTAAAGCATTACATTATAGCTTTAGACTTAAAACGGCTGCTATTAGTGAAAAAGTTTTAAGGAAATAGGCTAAAATTCATGTAATAATAGTTTAAATGAAAAATCCTGGGCACCTGGGTGGCTCAGTGGGTTAAAGCCTCTGCCTTCGGCTCAGGTCAGGATCTCAGGGTCCTGGGATCGAGTTCCGCATCAGGCTCTCTGCTCAGCAGGGAGCCTGCTTCCCCCCCCCCCCCCTCTGCCTGCCTCTCTGCCCTACTTCTGATCTCCCCCTCTGTCAAATAAATAAATAAAATATTAAAAAAAAAGAAAAATCCTGATTCATAAATCCGTAAGACCAAATGTAATCTTCAGGGCTCTTCTGTGAGATTATGCTACCTATATGCTTCTGATGAATGAAATGGTGCACAAATACGTAAGCACATGAATGAATGGTATGGCTTAACTCATAAATCTTAACAAATACATGTAACAAGGAAACAGAAGATGAAATCTGGAATGTGACTGCTGACTCTCAATTTCTGGAGTGTAGGTACAGATTCACAAAATCCCTAGAAATGGAAAAACTCTCAAGGAGACAGAAGAGAAGGATTTGAAATGAACAGAAATCACAACTTTGGGGGAAAAAATTCCCATATACCCAACGATCCCAGGTTCCTTCAACATCTAGCACCACACAAGCCGTCAATCATCCCCAGAAATTTTCAAGGAAGAGTTCTGAAGGCTTTAATCTCTGGAAAATACCTATGAATTCAGTCTTCAGGTCTGGGTAAGAGAGATCCGTGTTACAGAAGATAACTTCATAGCCTTCGCACTGAAGCCCATCTACTTTATAAAGGAGACTGCAGATAATCTTTCACACACAGAGGTGTAAGATCACAAATCTACCCTAATCTTTATGCTTTTAACTGCCAGAAGAAGCTGAGTATAGTGGAGAGATACTGGCATTAGAGGATAAATATATTCTAGGTATGAAGTGAGTACAGGATAAAAAATTTAATGTTAAAAGATGTGTGGAAAAGACCTTTTCACAGGGAAAACAGGAGAGGTAAAAGAGAAGCAGCCTTAGATATTCTGTGATCAGTCTAATCGTAACAGACCTAAACAGATGACTTCAAATGTCAAGATGCTGCTTTTAACTCATCAACAGAGATGTTTAAATGAGAATTCTCTCTCGCCAAGAAGGACAAGTTGGTTTGTACCATTCACATCCACTGACCACTACATGTGTAAGAAAAATGGGTCCCTGAGTATGATCTTATATACACAGTCTTTACATACCTAAAGCCCATCACACTACTTTCTATGTTATTGACAATTATGTTTAATGAATTGTAGCTGTCATCTGGGACTGTGGAAAATTACAAATAAATTGTTTTACATAATTTATGAACAGAAAATTCACACGCTACATACTGGTCTACTTTAATTGAAAGAAGTAAAAATTGTGTGACCTTGAACACACAGGGCTGAGCACAACTCACCCTTCCCAGTTCTTTATCCTCAAGGGCCAGGACCCCAGTGCTTTCCGTGAAGAGTTTTACTTTGACCACAGGCCGAGGATGAGTGGTGGTGAAATCACCTTGAGTTCCCCATCTGTAATAAATGAACAAAGATTTTCTTTAAAATGCAGCATTAATATTTTTTCCAGACAGATATATCTCCTTAGAAGGCCCATTAAAGCAATACAGAATCTTTTGTGGCTCGATGAGATCTTTATCTTTGCTTTTGTTTCTGACAGATGGCACAGTCAAGAAGAAAAATAAGTTTTAGAGCTTATAATAATTTCAAAGCTGTTCCAAAAATTAGCACGTTAGAGTATAAAAGACAGTGTGCAGTGAGAATTTAGGTTAAGGTAAAGCATTATATACCTAGCCACTGAAATCTATTATTTATTCAAATACAAATTATAACCCCATTATTATGGTTGTCTGGGGGGAAATCACTAAAAACTTGTTTATATAAAAGACAGTTTCGCAGAAAACTTTTTTGGATGCTGAAGACTTTATCCCATTACTTCTCAGAAAGTCTATTTATATGATTTTTGAAAGCTTCTATCAAAAGGAAAGAAATAAGCATTATAAAAATATGAACGTTTTGCAGTTAATTTCCCAATACACTCTCCCAGGAATGGAGTAAGTCTGTCGACATCTGGCTTTTCAAATCATCATAACAAAATAACATTTTTCTTGGCTTATCTTTTAATTAGTAGCATCTCAGCTTTACCACACACCAATTCATCCTAGCGTATTTATAAGCTCAACTGGCACACACCTGATATTAAAAAATCTTATCAATATTTCTCCTAACTCTGAGATCACAGACATGAGATGCAGCACAACAGGAAGAAAATGCCATTGAGAAAAACAAACAAAAGTAAGATTTAACAAAGTAAGGATCCCTGCTACAAATAAATTGCCATATAAAAATACGGATTTTCTTATATTGTTTTTAAAAAAATTTACCCTTTTGAAGACATTATCTGAACTTTATTTTATAAACCATATTCAGAAAGCTTGGGATATACAAAAAAATGGAGGAAAGTCTGATAAAAAATGACTGTGACGTCTTCCTCTCCTAGTGCAGCAGTGATACCCGCATAACAGGAGGACAGTAAAGCAGAGGCCAGTTCAGGGACCGAGGCAACGAGTACCCATGTGCAATTTGTTCCCTGAAATTAAAGTCATGTGCCAGAGGGAAAAAGCGGATTCAATTAGGATGCAAAAGCAGCTTAATTTTTATTTGAGATGTCTAGAAAGGGGTTAGCAAAGAATTTTTGCCATTTCATAGAATTAAGATGGTCTGAGATACAGTAGAGCAAAAATAAGACTATAAATAAAAATGGATTCAGAACCAAAATAAGGGAGAGAAATTCTCAATTTAGTGTGTGGGATCTTTAGCCTTGAATGGCCAAGGCCATCCAGGTGACAACTTAGATTCCCAGGACATGTTTGTCTTTATTTGGGGTCACGTGATTAAACATGGAAAACCAATCCTTCGAGACATTGTCTTACAACTGGAATCAAAGATCTGTAGTAGTCATGCAGACACAGCCCAATAGGTCTACATAGAATTTGCTCATCTTTTAAACTAATTCTCTTCATAAAAATTCATGTTGTTTTTTCCTCTAATGTCATAATCCCTCAAAAGTACTTACACTGTTTTCTACGACTGTCTGTAATTCCCCATCTACAGCAGTGTGCAGTTCTCCAAAGAGAAAAATACTGGTGACCCCGTTAACTATCACTGGGGCACATGGTGAGGTTCATCTTTTACCCCTATCTCCCTGCCACTTTATATGAAGGGAAATGCGTGCTCGCTTCGACAGCATGTATACTAAAACTGGAACAGTACAGACAAGATTAGCATGGCCCTGTGCAAGGATGACATGTGAAGGGAAAGGCACAGCCAATTCTGTTAGAATAAGACAAATCAACAACAATGCGTATGTAAGGAACTGTGCTCAGTCATGATCCTGTGAGCTCCCAGAAAACTGCCTTGTACCTCAGATCCTTCACAAACACACATCTCCAACTGTTCTTTGATGGTTCAGAACAGGCCACTCCAATAGATGCCATTTTGGCACAGGGAGGCGAGCCTACTCTGACTCCTCCTTTATGCCCCTAAAAGCAGGAAACACATCTCCCACATGAAAGGTACCCTCCCCAGCCATCCGTACTGGAAGGTAGAAAACATCCTTATTATCAGAAACAGGGAATTTAGGACCAAAGACACTGTATAAACAAACCTCATTCCTTCTTTACTAACTTACCATCCCCAGAGCTCAAGCTTCTCTGTCAATTCTTCATAAAGTTATTGTTTGTCTAAGAAATATAAGAACTGCTTGCTTTGGTCACTTCTTTGAGTCTCATATTTCGTACACATAAAAATAAAATTTTTCTCCTGTTACTCTGTCTTATGTCAATTATTAGACTAGCCTAAGAAACTAGAAGGAAGTTTTTCCACCCTTACATCTCTAAATCTTTATTCTCTAGACATCTCTCATTTAGTCACTAAAAACATTATGCAAATCATACATTAAGTGTCCAAAAATGATATGCAGTTTAAAGAAGAAAAATCAATACTCCCACCACTCAGGTTAAGAGGGAGAAGATACCAGTATATCCGAAGAGTCCTCTTTGTGTCCTGCCCTGGTCACACCTTCCTCTCACCCCAAACCCACACCACCACCAGAGTAGCTAGGATTCTGGGTTCTATATTAATAATTGTCTTAAATTTCTTTTTAAAGGAAGTATTTTTAGCATTTTACCTCTAGAAGTGATCACTGCTCCAGATGTCTTTTTTTTTTTAAATATTTATTTATTTATTTATTTATCAGGGACAGAGAGAGAGAGAGAGAGAGAGCACAAGCAGGGGGAAGAGCAGGCAGAGGCAGAGGGAGAAGCAGGCTTCCTGCTAAGCGAGGAGCCCGATGTGGGACTCGATCCCAGGACCCTAGGATCACGACCTGAGCTGAAGGCAGTCACTTAACCAGCTGAGCCACCCAGGCATCCCACTCCAGCTGCCTTGTAGTTGGTCTTTCAAGGGTAAAGAAAATTCTCTTCCTAGTTCATTAGATACCCACAAATAAATTGGAGTATGTGTTTAATACATATATATATACGTGACATATATTATGGATATCAGTTATGTCCTGGATTTTCTATCACAGATGCAGGTACATTTTATAGACGGTCTTAGATATACCATAGATAACATATATATTAGATATAGATCATATACAGATCCTATCTATAATCTAGAAATGAATGCTGTATTAAACTTTTTTGTGTAACTACTGAGATGATCAGTAATTGCGGTGGTTTAGCATTTTCTCGCTTTTCAGAGAAAAACCTAATTTCCTTAAAAAAATTTTAGAATTCTGTAGTTTGGCATTTTGTATCAATATTCATGATTTGCGACTAGCCTGCAGATTTCCTTTTTTTTCTTCTTTTCCCCTGTAGATTACATTCTTGAATTGTCCTGTTTTTGTTATGCTAGCTTTATTCAATGAGTTGAACAGTGCCACATTTTTATTTTCTGGAAGAGTTTGTAAAAAAAAAAATAAGAATTATCTGTTCTTGGAATTTACCCATTAAGCTGTTTGGTTCCAGTGTTTCTTTGTAGGGAATATATTTGCTACTGATTCTACTTCTCCACTAGTTATATTATAAAACTACTTCAGTTTTCTATTTGAACCGATTTTGACATATTACTGGAAAGTTATTTCATCTAAGTTTTTCAAAAGTGTTTGCACAAAATTGTAAAATAACCTCTTATCTTTTGCATCTATGGCATCTGTAGTTACCTATTTTTTCATTCCTAATATTTTTCCCATTTTTAACTTTGACATAGGTTTGTCCTATTATTCTTTTCAAATTACTATTGCTTGACTTTGATGATCTCCTCTGCTACACACTTGTTTTCTATTTCATTAAATTCTGCTTTTTTATTTCACTGTAATTTATCCATGTTAATTCTGCTGCTGTTTTACATTTTTAACTTGAATGCATGGCTCATTAATTTTAAGCCTTTCCTTTGTTCTAAGCATTCAAGCTTAGTATTGTAAGCATTTTGGCCTATAAATTTCCTTTAACTACTTTAACTACAGTGTCCCATAAGTTTACATTATTTTTGTTATTATTTAGCTGTTTACAGGTGTGTTTCTGGAATTTATAAATGACGTTTTACTTTTTCCAAGTAAGTCCTATGCTTATTATATTAGGTTAGAGAATAGAACTTGCAGGATACTCATCTCCTGAAATAACTGAAACTAGATTTTATATATTCCAAAATATGTAGGCCTCTATGTGTGTGTGTATGTGTTTATGAGGGTCTTTAACTCTTCCAGGAGTACATGGAAATAAAAAGTATGCTCCATTATGGGTACAATGTTGTATATGTGGCCATTATGTCAAGCTTGTTAACCATGCTATTTAAATCTATTTTATCATTACTGATCTTTTGCTATCCTTTATACAGCAAGGTGACGGAGATTTTCCATCAAGACAGAGATTTTGACAACTTCCTTTCATATTTTTGTCAACTTTTGGTATCCTATTTGGCGATGTAAAAATATTTAATAGTAATCATGGCCTTCGAATATGCACTGTCTTATCATCTGAAGGCCATGATTACTTCTCTACCATTACACTTGGGTAAAATTAGAGAACACTATGCTAGGAATGGTAGTAAGGTACAAAACATGCTTAGAGAAGTCACACAAGGAACCTAATCAATATATTCCAAGTGTAACAGTAACTGATTAGCAAACAAAGAGCTAGAGGAAGTTACTAGGAAGACATTAGTAATTTAGAACTTGGAAAGAAATCCAGGATATCCATTCCGAAAACCTACATCAATAAAGGCAGCCTACTGGACTATCACAGGCCCCAGTAGGCAATCCACAAGAATCTGTCTACCTAACAAGGTCTGGGACCTCCTGAGTCAAGGGCAAGGAATGCTAATGGCCAGCTCCTGTGAAAGGAGGGAAAAAAAATTTTAAAACATGCTTTTAGGCAGAGAGAAGCAAAGGCACAAGGATACTGGCAGATCCTAACTGTAAAAGCCACAGGACTAAACTTTTATGGTATTTGACAAAAATGTGTGATTTTAAAGGGGTGCATAAATATAAATATAGTGATACTTTATAGTCCTAATAAACCCCGACAATCCAGAATACAAACTGGCACCTCCTTGATAATTTCTCTTATAAAAGCTAAAAGTTAAAAAGATGCATACAGTTAGAAAAGCTTATGAATTCTACAATAAATGAATTAAAAACAAAAGTCCTTTCTCCCACCCCATGACCCAAAAAGGCAAGGAAGGCCAGAAGAAGGTAACAGGCGAATATTTTCAGTAGATATTGATATTTCCTTTTTTTCTACCTAACTGGCATGTTTAAACACTTTCAGGAATTACTACCAGTTATTATCTTCCTACTATTTTCTCTGTATTATGTGATAAAAGAATACATTACCCTTGCTGTCAATTTGCTTTGACTCAAGGTACATTGCCTTTTCCTACTTCTATGAATGTATTATTTATGAGGATTCAGACTTCCAGTGTAAATCTTCAAAAGAATAAAATATCTACAAAGCACCTTTACGAGGACAGCAGGACTTCCTGGCTATGAAAACACAGAGTGGTTCACACACCAACTGAAATAACTGACATTAATTATGCATTAGCTATTAAATTAAGTATACTGGAAATTCGTATCATGCACCGAAATATATGTACACGTCTATTCATCCAGTAAGGCTATTTCTAGGAATCTGCCCTAACAAAATAATCATAAGTACAGGAAAGACTATAAGCAGGAACATATTCACTACAGCATTATGCATGAAAACAAAAGAAACTCAAATATCGAATATGAAGGGAAGATTATATAAATTATGTGGCATACAATGGAATATTTTGTTGCTACTTAAACTGATGCCCCCCCAATAAATAAATAAATAAAATGTTGGCTATGAAGGTGACATAAGGCTAGGTGTGATGTAATGTGGGGGGCACAAAAAGGACACAAAATAATGTGGGCCTCTTCTTTCAAAAAACTGAGTACTTTAAATTTGCCAGACAATACTCTAGGTTCAGCAACCAAAGTCTCTATTCTCTTGGAACTTAAATTCTAAAAGAGGATAGACAACAAATAATTTGAATATATCCTGTAACATATATCCCTCTGAAACTTGCCCTGAGCTTCTGACATGCTTCTAAGAGTATCTATAAGACCAGATGCAAACCGTGACCTAAAAGGTTTCTCAAAAATTACTAGCATATGTGTTTCAAACTTATGTTGAAAATCATTAACGGGGGCGCCTTGGTGGCTCAGTGGGTTAAAGCCTCTGGCTTCGGCTCAGGTCATGATCTCAGGGTCCTGGGATGGAGCCCTGCATCGGGCTCCCTGCTCGGCGGGGAGCCTGCTTCCTCCTCTCTCTCTCTGCCTGCTTCTCTGCCTACTTGAGATCTCTCTAATAAATAAATAAAATCTTAAAAAAAATCATTAACAGTGCAACAGTTATCAAAAATCATCCAAATCCCTTGATTCGAAATTGTTATTGTGAACATATAACGCATACATGGTAACAGAAGCTAAAACTTAGAAACAGACTCAACTTACATTCCTTGTCTATGACCAACACTGAAGAACAGGGTATATGTAACTTCAAAAATTATTTCATCTATCTATCTCTCCATCCTTTTATCCATCCAACTATGTGACAGGCGTTGGGAAAGGGCAGGGATCAAAATAATAATAATAATAAAAAATCAAGACAACAGATCCTGTCCTAGATGAGCTCAGACTGGTAGGGGAGAAAGACATAAAAAACTCATAAATATGATAAATCCAATCATACAGAATTGAACAGGGTTCTAAAACTGCACTTTTAAAAATTACTTCAGAGACTGAGCATTTGCTCTTTATTAGTTATCTGAATTTCTTTTATGACTTGCTCTTTTATTACAGTTGTCTACTTATATATAACATTAGGCTTTCTCTCTAGTAGGCTTTCTTTTGATTTAAAAAAAGAACCTCTAAAGGTAAAGACGTGCTGTTTCTGATACCATACGAGGCAAATATTGTCACAGCTGGTTATTTGCTATTTAACTCTTTTCATGGTTTTTAAAAAAAATGTGTATTTTTAAAATATTAGATAGCCACGTTCTAGCACTTTGATTTATAGTTTCTAATTTTGACTTCCTGCTTACAGTCTTTACTTAACCAAAGAGTATATAAATATTAACTTTATTTCTTCAACATGCTTCTACTGTTTAAACCTTCAAGTTGTCTAAAATTTAATAGTGATGCTAAATGGCATTTTACCTTAATCTTTCATCTATCCTGATCTTGTTTAGTTCAGAAGTCAAATATATTTATGCTTATAAATTATAAAAACTGGGGTTTGATGCTGAACTTTGTCCTAAAGGTTGATCTCCTGAGCGGTGCTGTACTGTTTGAATTCTCATGGCTTTATGAGATGTTAGGATACCAGTTAGAACAAGAAGGAAATAGACATTTCCAACTTACTGTATTTCTTTTCGATAAAAAGGGAATTTTCTCCACTTATTAAAATCTGGTCTAATATTTTTTGGTAAAGTCAAACTGTTTTCTACCATGTAGGTCTTACACATTCTGTGTTAAAGTCATTTCATAGTATTTTATATTTTGGGCTTCTAAAGATTCTGTGTCCTTTATACTGATGATTGCTGGTATACAAGAAAGTTATAAACTTTTTACAAATAATATTTTCTTATTTTCAATCCAGTGATTGCTTTTAAATGTTTCTTTACCAAATTACTATTAATTCTATTACAAAAATTGAGTCATTAAAATAATCAATAATGATCTATAATTCCAAATACATCACTTATAAAAGAAAACATGAACTAAGGCTTGAACTACAGGGACTCCTGACTGGCATAGTCGGTTAAGTGTCCGACTCTTGGTTTTGGCTCAGGTCTTGATCAATCACAATCAGGTTGTGAGATCAAGCTCCTTGTCTGACTCTGTGCTCAGTGGGGAGTCTGCTTGGGATTCTCTCTTGCTCTCTCCCTGTGCCCCTCCTGCTTGTGCTCTTTCTCTCTCAAATAAATCTTAAAACAAAACGAAACAAAGATCTAATTACAGGGAAAAAAATAAAATCCTTAAAATAACTGTAGCATGAAAAATATTAACAATCCAACTACAGATTATTATTTTCATAGCAGGCATTTGTAAGATTAAAATGATATAACATTTATCTAAGAATATTTGTCTCAGTAAAGTTTAGGCTCATAACTTAAATATTCCAACATCAGATATTTGGTAGCCCTAATTTAGATATTCACTTAGGAGGTAGAAAGTCTTCCCAAGTTTTCTGCAATCATATGGGTCTGAGATCTCTTTCTGCTGCCTACAGATTTGTCCCCCAAATTGATTTAGATTGATCTAATTCATGGTAAACCATCAGGATTGCTTTGAGTGACTGTTACTCACTCATATTTGGTGACAAGGTAGATGAACACTCTTCATCAGCTCTTGAAGGGGGACCAAGAGGGAAAAGCAATGCTTGAGAATGGGCTGCAGTGAGTTGATCAGAAAGGCCTGATGCGGGGCTCCTGGGTGGCTCAGTTGTTAAGCATCTGCCTTTGGCTCAGGTTATGATCCCAAGGTCCTGAAATGGAGCCCTACATCGGGCTCCCTGCTTCTCCCTCTCCCACTCTCCCTGCTTGTGTCCCCTCTCTCGCTGTCTTTCTCTAATAAATAAATAAAATCTTAAAAAAAAAAAAAAGGCCCGGTGCTAGGTATTCTCAGGAGCCTCAACCAGCATCATCCGCCTGCCTGGCTGACTGAGCGCACACAGATGTGTCCCAGCTCATGCAGCTCTATGCAGGGGAGCTTTAGCGGGCTCTAGCTGCATAAGGAAAGCTGCACCCCTTGCCTGTATCTGTTGGTATCTTTCTATCATTGCCCTGCTCACAACAGCCAAGAATACACTAAACTATTCTGAAACAGATGTGTACGCAAAACAGGTACATGCATGGGACTTGTAAAATATACAAATAAATGCAAGACGTCACTATTATCAATATACAGGGCTATCTCTCCTTAGTTGAATAACTTAAAATTGAAAAGTTTAAAAAGAATTACTAAGAGTCTCTTATATAAGTAAAAATTAAATACAACACTGAAGCGGTCTAAAAATAATACTAAGCACTGAACAAATTCTTTTAAATATAGCATTTCTGGTTAATATGAGTAATTAACACAGTATTACGGAAAGCTCTTTCTCAGCAGAAGACAATTTTGGAAGAGTGGCTTTTGATCTTTAAAAAGTTCAACATTTCTATGTCATTTCCCAGGGCCCAACTGTATCAGTTTATCAATTACTGATGAACTTAACCCAAAGAAAAAGGATAGAATGGTGAAGATAATTACATTTCTACAGCTATGTGGACAGATGGTGGCATCATCTACCATGTCAAAACTACAAGAGGTGAAGGGACTTATTTGAAAACTCAAGTGTCTGGAGTCCAATAAGTTGCTGAAAATTCAGGTCTGGAGCTTAGCTCCAAGGCTGCAAATAAAAATACAGATTTGAGAGTTATTCACAGAGATGACAGTAGAAACTACAAGAATGAATGTACCTATGAAGGGTGTCCATTAAAAACTCCATGATAGTAGGAATTTGTATCTCACAAACCCAGGTCTATGTATGTACCTCTATCCATGGGTGTATGCGTGTACCTAAACACAGGTTTTTTATTTATTTTTAAACAAATGGAATATTCAGATTGCTCTATAACTGGTGCTTTTGTATAACACTATTGATCTTTACTTATCACTGCATGGACTTTACACAATTTTAAGACAGAAAGGCATTCCTCCACCCTGTATGGCTGTGCCAGAAATTATTTGGTCACTCTTCTACTGATGGACCTTAAGGTTATTTCCAACTTTAACTACTACAAAATTGCTGTAAAGACATCTTCATATATATATACAATTATTTTTACATAAATATTAAAAGGACAAAAACCAGGGCACCTGAGTGGCTATGTCCGTTAAGTGTCCAACTCTTGATTTCAGTCCAGGTCATGATCTCAGGGTTGTGAGATCAAGCCCTGGGCCTAGCTCTGCACTCGGCATAAAGCCTGCTTGGGATTCTCAGCCTCTGCCCTGCCCCTACCCCAACTCATGCACTCTCTCTCTCAATAAAAAGGAAAAAAAAAAAAAAAGAAGGCAACCAAAGACAGAAATCTAAGACAGCCCAAGATTTTAAACTTTTTTTTTTTAAAGATTTTATTTGACAGAGAGAGACAGGGAGAAAGGGAACACAAGCAGGGGGAGAGGGAGAGGGAGCAGCAGGCTTCCCATGAAGCAGGGACCCTGATGTGGGGCTCCATCCCAGGACACTGTGATCATGACCTGAGCAGAAGGCAGATGCTAACGACTGAGCTACTAGGTGCCCTGATTTTAAACTATTCTTAGATATAAAAGAATATACTAAGTCATTCTAAAAGTTGATTCATAAAAAATATACCTATGTAAACAAAGTGCAGCACAAAGAGACCTGTCCCATAAAAGTAGAAATTGTAAAATAATTCATTGTAATACATGTTAATAAAAAATAATTCATTGTAGTATAAAATCCAAGTTTGTTAGGACTTCAAGATTTTATTGTAAACAAACATCCTTCGCTTTTAATTTTAATAATCTGTAGGACAGATTTTAAACTTCCTTTAAAAATACATTGAGTATATTATTAAAATAAATTTCCTGTAAATTTAATGAAATTAGTTTAAGTTGGGTGGATCCATAGTGTTCATAAAAGCTGCTTTACTTACTGCTATTACTGTTGTTGACATACTTTAAACATATTTGAAATTTCAATTTGATATCAAATCTGAACCACAGAGGTCAGTAATATACCGAAGGCAATATAGATAGGCCAATGAATGAAGTCATGGCATGGCTTTCTAGGTCATGAAGATAACATTTACCTGACAAAAATCACATTGTTACTTAGGACAAAGGATTCTATTCTTTCAACAAAACCAAAGGAATTATTCTGTATAGTTATACAATGATAGCAACCCTCAATGAAATTAACTACACAAATATAACATTGATCGAAATAGTTTCATGTAAAGATGTGTGTGTGTAGGTGGGGAGGGGTCACATGGATTAAAAAACAAAACAAAACATCAGAACCAGTACCAGACCCCTTCCCACAGCAGAGTATAGTGTTGGAGAGACGGCTCAAAAGAGAAGACCCCAGAGACAGTTTCTGGACTCAAAGACCAATTCCAACATGCACAGGGGGCCTGGGCGAGCAACTTCAGAATAACTCAATACTAGTTTCCTCATCAAACTGGTAATGTGCAAATGAAGGCAATTGTTAACACCCATAATGGTACAGCACCTGTCATACAGAAAGTGTGCATGGAGTGACTATTGTTATTAGTATCCATGGTAGTAGTATTTTAGCTTTATTGCACAAGCAAAACGATACATACTTAAAAAAATGGACAGTTTGGAACATTAACGTTTAATCAACTTCATAAAAAGGCAACACTAAAATTCAGACAATGTAAGAAACTACAAAGAGAGAGGCTTCCACTCATAGCAAAACGTGACAAAAAAAAAAGAGGACACAGAGAAAGGGGGGGAGGCAAAAGGAAGAGAAGAGGGGTTGGTGAGGGGGAGACAGATGGAGAAGAGGAGGAAGGATTAGTAGGAGACCAACTCAGGACAAGGAGAGATATAACCTGAGCATTACTCCAAATTTTGCACATTACTTTAATCTTCCTTTAAAAAATAATTCAGTCTAAGATGCTGACATGATGTAAATTTTAACAGAAGGACTAGAAAACGTCTTTTACAATTAAACTAAGTTCTATCACTAGAGTGCTGGGATGATCTTTCAAAAATGCTACATTAGGGGCGCCTGGGTGGCTCAGTGGGTTAAAGCCTCTGGCTTCGGCTCAGGTCATGATCTCAGGGTCCTGGGATTGAGGCCCGCATCAGGCTCCCTGCTCAGCGGGGAGCCTGCTTCCTCCTCTCTCTCTCTCTGCCTGCCTGTCTGCCTCCTTGTAATCTCTCTCTCTCTCTGTCAAATAAATAAAAATCTTTAAAAAAAATGCTACATTAGAACTTTTGATTAGGATGGAAAGACAGTACACAGTTATCTGGGGATGGCTTGAGGTGGATATTGATCACTTTCAAAAAAATTTTTTTAAAGATTTTATTTATTTATTTGAGAGAGAGAGACACAGTGAGAGAGAGAGAACACAAGCAGGGGCATTGGGAGAGGGAGCAGCAGGCTTCCCACGAAGCAAGGAGCCTGATGCGGGGCTCGATCCCAGGACCCTGGGATCATAACCTGAGCTGAAGGCAGATGCTTAATGACTAAGTCACCCAGGCGCCCCCTGATCACTTTTAGATTAAGAGAAAAAATCCCGGGGGCTTCACCTTCATTCTCTCGTTTTGTCTTGGACATTTCCATTTCCCATCAAAGAGACAGCTCCCATTTTGTGGCTCTGAAGATTGCTAAAGCCTCAAGAATAACAGGATAAAATTACCCTCCAAAGTCTGTATTTCATTTATGAAGTATTCATGCCATTAAACCTCTATATCCAGAGTAATCATATTATACTTATACCATTTTCTTCTGGGAAAGTCTAGCAAGCATGTTAGCACAAAATCAGGTTTCAGAAAATATAATCCCTCACAAGCATTTTCCTTTCTCCTTCATAGCAGGGTAGTTCAAAGATATTAGCTTGAAGCATCTAATTTTAAAGAGAACCATTTGTCATATCATGCATTACAATTTTACTTGGTCAAGGCAGTACAAAGAAAGTGTAACTTTTTAGAAGATGGAAACCAAGATTTTAAAGCACTTACAGAAATACGCAACTGATAAAAGCTACAATGATTTAAACCATAAAGTGTGTTATACAACAGATCTCTAGAAAGAGGTTCAAATAATAAAATGCAGTGGTGCAGAAATGAGTACAACTATACTGAATAAACCAGTAATTAATCATCTATACATACTTATCAATGTGTGTTTGTGCTGGGGTTATAATCTCAACTTTGAAGAAATATGAGAACATCAGCCTGGTTTGTTCCTTTTGTTTTTTTGACACAAAAATAAAATGTGATTGTGTTATATGAACTGGAAAAAAAAACCCTTTCAACTGTGAAAGAATGCATTCTTCTTCAAAGATAAAATGTACTACAGAAATTTAAAATATAGGGCTTCAAACTATTACAATTATCACTAATCAGGAGAGCATAGTGTTACCAATAAAGTAGAAAATCCATCTGTTACTAGTACTTTTTTACCAGATATATTCCAATAATTAATCTCTAATGTGATAGAACTTCAAGGCAGGATAATGCTCTTGGAGGCCAGACATAAGGGTGTGAAAATGCTTTCCTCTATATTTTCCTAATTAGAAGACCTTGGAATTGCCAAGGTACTATAATGTCAGTGCATCTATTCTTAATGGCTTACATTTAAAAGCAAATGCTCCTCCAATGTTTCCAGCTTCTCCCAAGGTAGAAGACTCTTGGTCCTTAAAGCAGTAACATGGGGTTTCTAAAGAGAGAATGCCAGACTGAATTATCTATCCTGCTGTACTTCATTTCTCCTAGGAATGGTCCTCCTGGGCATCTCCCTGCAGATAAAACTTTGTTTCTCTTTCCTAAATGACAGTTTCTTTTGGTGAAATAAAAAGACTTTTCAACTGCACAGGAGGAGCTTGGGAGGAAAGAAGCTTCTGCATTACACAAATATCTGAGATTTCCAGAGGGTAGAATTCCTTGAGATCATTCCTGAGGGGGTTGAGAAGATCGTAAAAAAGCAGGAGATGCTTTAAAAAGGCACAATGCAGGCAGACAATACAGGATGCCACACAAGGAGGCGGCTAAAACCAGCCCCTAGAGCACCAGCGGAACACTCAGCAGCCTCCAGAGAAATCCGGTCAAGCAGTCCTGACACACTAAGTAGTCACTGCCCACACTTGCGGCTCCTGGTTCCTAGGAGACCTATCCCTATGTTATCCAGGAAAAGAAATCTCTGCTTGCAGATCTCTGATGGCCAGTGACAAGTTTTGAGATAATTCTAGAACATCAGTGCAACACAGACATGCTTTTTTCATACTTAAGGACAAGCAGACTGATATTCTGGAAAATTTGGGGGTTCATGAGTTAAAAGAATAGAACCTGTTAGGGTTTTATTTAATTTTATTTTTTTAAAGATTTTACTTATTTGACAGAGAGATTACAAGTAGGCAGAGAGGTAGGCAGAGAGAGAGGAGGAAGCAGGCTCCCCGCTGAGCAGGGAGCCTGCTGTGGGGCTCGATTCCAGGACCCTGAGATCATGACCTGAGCTGAAGGCAGAGGCTTTAACCCACTGAGCCACCCAGGCGCCCGAACCTGTTAGGGTTTTAAAGAACTGGAAACTGCTGCCTTGATCAGGGTTTCTCCAACATTTACCTCACTGGCGCTTGAAGGAAACTTTAAATACAGACACTTTCTGTAATTCCTGTCCTCACTTGTGCAAGCTCTGGAATGGCTCTGTAATAAGCACTAACTATGTGCCCATCATGGAGCCTAACGTGAAGAACACAAAGATGAAGGAACATAGACTCCAGCCCCTAAGGACTTGGGCTTGTAGGGAAAGGGAGAAGCAGGAAATGCAATAAATACTGTCGTGCTGGGGCGTCCGGGTGGCTCAGTGGGTTAAAGCCTCTGCCTTTGGCTCAGGTCATGATCTCAGGGTCCTGGGATCGAGCCCAGCATGGGGCTCCCTGCTCAGCGGGGAGCCTGCTTTCTCCTCTCTTTCTGCCTGCCTCTCTGCCTACTTGTGATCTCTGTCAAATAAATAAAATCTTAAAAAAAAAAAAAAAACTGTCGTGCTGAGGAAAGCTGAAGAGTGACCTTCACTGTAAGATGGAAGACTCCCTGTATTCCTTTTCTACCTTTAGGATTTGTTTTAGCAGCTACAGCTGCCTGTCTACCACCTTGGCTCTGGATGTAACTGGCCCATGTTACAATCCTCAACAGACTCTAAGCTACAGAACAAGCTGATGGTTACCAGAGGGGAGGGTGGTCCGGGGATGAGTTAAGCTGGTAATGGGGATTAAAGAATGCCCTGGCTATGATGAATACAGGACGATGTATGGAATTGTTGAATTACTATATCATACACCTGAAATTAATATGGCACTGTATGTTAACTGGAATTTAAAAATGAAAATAAAAATAAGTAAAACAAACAAAAAAAACAACCCAGTACTCAAGAGAGAAGACTGTGTAGGGAGAACGTAGACTTTGGAATCAAAGAGGACTGGGTTTGAATACTAGTTTCTCCACTCAAACCAGGGATATGCTAGTTGATATTTTTTAAGGATCTATTTTCTTACCTAGAAAATAGGAATAGTGGTAAGTCCCACCTGACATAAGTATTCAGGAGAATAAGTGAAACCAATAAGAAAATATCAGAATGTCTGGAGAATTAGGAGACATAAAAAATAAATGCTTGTGTTCAATTCACTTGGGCATCCCATTCTCTTGATGTCAGGGATGGAGGTCCAAGTGACCAATTCCTGATTGCTTTCCCATACCAGCTTCTCTGAAGGGAAAGAAGTCCCGTGAGTGATCATATATCCTCTTTTCTGTGGAAAGTAGCAGCAAACGTATCAACCATGATAGAAGACAGGTCCTCAAACACTCTATATTTAAGCCATATTACTTGGTAATAAGCTTTTGTTGATGGTTGACTTTGGGAAGTCCATCACTGCTAAATAAGTGCCAGCAAACCTGCCTAGTACAAGTTTTGGCTTTAGGTACTCTTTATTCAGTGAACGTAAAACACTGGTATTTAACATAGTCATGGTACTCCAATCTTAAGGTAGGAAAAAACATTTTGGAGAATATTGTGTCAAATATATCTAGAATTCTTGAAATATAAAATCTTCACAGGTAATGTTCAGAAGAGATTCTGAAACCAAAGAATTAAAGATTCCAGTCCTTATAGTATGTTGTAGTGGTTTAAAGCCGGAGCTTATCTTGGTCTAAAAACCTCATGCTTCACGTGGAGTTTTAGTCAGTATGTTTGTGGAAAGCCTACTCTAGAAATGAATTTAAACTATTTTAAGACTGAAGACTCTAGCTGGAAGGTCTCTTCTCCCCCGTTTTGTTTGGTACCCACAGAGGAAGACACTTGAGTTTTTTACTTTTGTTTTCTTTTCCCCTTCACTTACTCTGTCCTTGAACTACGAAGGTTAGCAATAGTCTTGTTTTCAAAAGGTGGAAATAATAAAAACAACTTAAAGAATGCCTACATAGATTAACTGACTAAAATGACCAGGGAGTCAAGAAACATGCCCTCCCATAGGTCACTACACTCACCTGTGCCTTCAGGATTAGTAAGGATTCCTTTGACGCATCTCCTCCACCACTGTGTGGTAACTATGTGCCTTTCTGTTGAAATCTCAAGGGTTGCTTGCTCAGAAAGACATCCTTCACCATCTCCACCCGCTCCACTGGACGATCCTCCAAATAAGGTAGACCGTGTCATATTTGCATGATTATATTCATTTCCTTCAGAACAGTTACCCAGTTTGTAATGGTATGTTCCTAGGTGCTTAGGTATGGATGCCTGTCTCCCCTGCTTTAGACAAGTGCCATTGGCTGTAACTATGTTTGATTTTAGTCATCAGTTCAACCCCAGGACCTGTGCAGCACTAAGCAGAGCTTAGCAGCTCAAAATGATTTAATAAATGTCACCATAGACTTTATTCTAAAAGTCCTCAAAGGACGATGAGAAGAGCTACAGTATTTGGATGACCAAGTTTTCCTGACAAGTATATTTTACTGTGTTAAATACAGGAGAAGAACTGGGTCAGATGAGGAACTGTGCTTCCTGAATCTCCCACATGGGACGACTGCACAAGTCCCATGTGTAACAGCTCTATATCAGACTGTAATTCACACAAACATTTGCAACATTTTTCCTATTTATAGATGAATCGTTTTTATGGATAATGCAACCAACTCAAGGGAAGGGATGGGGGGATATTGTTAAATAAAAGCAATCACCTGAATCTGAAAGCCACTTCTGTATTTTAAAATATGACATCGCATTTAACTAATATCATCTGTGGTTTTAGTGTATTTATAGTGGTTCATATTCTAAAGCAAGTGAGTATCTTCATATGAGAACTGTCACAGCTGATAAACACATGGATACATCTTTTTTTTAAAAAATTTTATTTGTGAGAGAGAGAGAGAGAGAGAACACAAGCAGGCAGAGTGGCAGGCAGAGGCAGAGGGAGCAGCAGGCTCCTTNTCATATTCTAAAGCAAGTGAGTATCTTCATATGAGAACTGTCACAGCTGACAAACACATGGATACATCTTTTTTTTTTTTAAGATTTTATTTATTTGTGAGAGAGAGAGAGAGAGAACACAAGCAGGCAGAGTGGCAGGCAGAGGCAGAGGGAGCAGCAGGCTCCTTGCCGAGCAAGGAGCTCGATGCAGGACTCGATCCCAGGACCCTGGGATCATGACCTGAGCCCAAGGCAGATGCTTAACCAACTGAGCCACCCAGGCATCCCAACACATGGATACATTTTAAATGTGTTTACCTAAGACTACTATACATTACTTACCAATCTGTCTTAGCAAACAGTGAAAAAGTAAAACTTTCGGCAAAATTCATTAATGAGTAACAAGTGTGTCTTAATTTATTCATTAAGCATCTATTTTTGAGCACTTAAATTTTTTGTTAAGCTTTGCAGTGATTGAATAAATCTATTTTGTGGAGTTTTTTTTTTTCAGTTGTTTGTGTATATATATATATATATTTTTAAAGATTTTATTTATTTATTTCACAGCGGGAGAGAGATCACAAGGAAGCAGAGAGGCAGGCAGAGAGAGAGAGAGAGAGGGGGAAGCAGGCTCCCTGCCAAGCAGAGAGCCCGATGCGGGCCTCGATCCCAGGACCCTGAGATCATGACCTGGNTCTCAGTTGTTTGTGTATATATATATATTTTTATCCTGTCATCATTATACCTTTGCCTGGCCAGCTTAAGTAGAGGATTATTGCAGAATACTCCACAAGAACCAAACGCNGTATATATCTATTTTTATCCTGTCATCATTGTACCTTTGCCTGGCCAGCTTAAGTAGAGGATTATTGCAGAATACTCCACAAGAACCAAACGCTACATGACTGCTTAAGCAGTAGCCATAACTTTCTCTATGAGGTAGATCTCTGACCTTTTTATTCACTGAAGTCTTCCCTGGCATAAAAAATGAAATACTGAGACAAAGACTATTTTACACATTATAAAAATAAATACTGACTTCAGATGAGAAAGGTAGTTTACTTCTAATTTCACTGAAGTCTTCCCTGGCATAAAAAATGAAATACTGAGACAAAGACTATTTTACACATTATAAAAATAAATACTGACTTCAGATGAGAAAGGTAGTTTACTTCTAATTTCCCTTTTAATACCTCACAAACATTAAATTAACCAAATATGTCTGATATGTTTATAATGTCAGAAGAATCACCACATTTAACTGTGGATTTGTATTCCTGTTCAATCAGGTAAGATACATTTGCCAAGTTTTTCAATGGAAGCATACAGAACTTGTGACAAAGCCAGACTTGGCATCTTAATATTTCTTTTTAAAAAGGGAATAATTTGTTTTTAGAAGAGAAAATATTATCTGGGTCCTTTGACCTTCCAAATCCTGTGTTTACAAAATAGGGTTTAGCTGATTGGTTAGATATGTAATTATTTTGGAATTACAACTTCATTTTTCTTAATTACCTATATGTATATATTTTTTTAGCTGTCACTTGTTAATACTTACATATGCAAAACAAGTAAGCAATGTGGGTGGAAAATTTTTAAGTGAAAACAAGCAGAGTTGTGTATTTGGTTAAATAAGAATATTCTACCTTACAAAGATATTTTTGAAAAATACCTTCATACTTGAAAAAATTAGATTATTATAACTTTAAGGAATGTTAAAATCCCAGCTTAAATTTAAGGGGTGTTTTCCCCAAGAAACTGCACGTGATTTATAGAGGAGATTTTAATATACACTGTTTTTGTCACTGTACCAATGTTCCAGATATAAAAGATAGGATGTCAGTGTTAGATTATTTGAAATTTGTGAAGGAAGATGTGGGACATAGAAAGTGATCTGTACAATGTCACTTAGCAGATTGACAGTATTTAACTGCATGGTGGGTGGAAATTAGGGTGACAACTGGCTCCCAGCTGCTAGTTAAGTCCAGACCCATGTTTAACTTTCTCGTGCATGAACACTAGAAGACTAGTCAGCATGTATCTACAGTTTCATATGGGTATCTAGTTTTTGTTAATCAGTTTTTCCCTACAGATTAAGTAAACTCAGCGATGCTTAACTAACAGATTCGAGAGACTACTGTTGTCAGTTATTAAGGGTCCAATGTTTCAGCACGTAGAGGTCACAGAGTCACTGAGGATGCAATGCCAAACAAGAGCTGGCTTCTGCCTTCAAGGAGCTCACAGTTTTGAAGCAGAGGCAAACAGAAGCTACAAAACACAGAGCTTGGGGGACAGAGTACACACAGTGTGGAGGAAGCCTGCGGGGGGAAGTGAGGGCAGGGGCCGCGGAAGACTTCAGAGAGGACAGCACCCTAAACCCTACCCTAGGGGAGACAGCTAGGGGCAAAAGGCAGGCAGGCAGGCCACGTACAAGGAGACTGGTTCTCCCCACAAATAGTACCTCCTCCTCCTTAGGGCATTTAAATATGTGTATGGGCTAAGGCTACAGGAGCTAAGTTACATAGGATGCAGGGGACAGTCTCACTGATGAAAACTGCTCCCAGAAAAATGCAATATCCCACTCCTGCTTCAAAATACTTTGGCTGGCCAAATGCAAGGGGGGTGGGTGGGGGTGGAGAAGTGGAAGTCAGGTAAACACAGAGCCAGGAGAAGGGAGCTCACTAAAAAACAGTTGAAGGCAATGACATAATCTGATCTGTTTTAGAAAATGGACTACAGGGAAGGCAAGCAGGGAGGCAGGGAGACGGAGTAGAGGCTGGTGAAGTAAAGTTAGCAAAGGCTGAACCAAGCTGCTGACCATGAAGGTGTAGGAAGGGAAATCGTTTTGTTGGGCACTGAGGAGGCACAATGGACAGGGTTTAAACATAAGGACTGGAAAGAGAAGGCGATGCTGAATGCCCAAGTTTCTGGCTTGGGCGCCTGTGTAGACGGAGGTACCACGTACTGTGAGTGCTAAAGGTAAAAAATAAGTGTTCCTATTTTGAATGCAATTTCAGAGTAAGATACCCAAGTGAAGATACCCAGACAGAAGGATAAGCTGATCCAGTACCAATCTGGATAATTAAAAAGGGGATTCTGTCCATTGTAGAATTACTTTCAGTTAACAGCCTTCTGAATCTAAAAGCTATTTTTCTTTGTATTCTATCACAAGGGTTGGCCCATTGTAGAAGTTTCTTTCAGAAGGAATAATGCCACATACAATGTGAATTACTCACATATTAAAGCAATTCAGAATAAGTTGTTATCTGTCTCCTATCTCATAAAAGAGAGTGATTATATTCTACTGGGAAGTTCTTGCTCATCCACACCATATGGATAAATATTTCTAGATCAGATCAATTACCCTCCTGGTAATATATCTTAATTTATGTAGGTAGTGCTTTAAAAAAAATAATTGTGATCAGTTTCTAAGAATGCAGTGTTTGAGTATTACATCTTTGCATTGGTTTTAAGAAAAGAATGATTATAAACTGGATGTACACTTTTTGTCCAAGCCATCATAAGCTACATGATGGCAAGAAAACAAAGCAAACAACAGAAAGGAGCTAAGGAAAGGAATTAGCTTCTTTGTGAACAGAAAGAGCAGCCCCATGGAGTCAAAGCAACAAAGCCAAGCTCAGCTTGGTGTAAACAAGCTTTCTCTTTTTAAAGATTCCACCAACTGAGGGGAAACAGCAAAGGTCACGGGCTAGGTTGGGGACCTTCTCTGAAAAACTAAGCTATGAAACATCCACAGATATGCCTAAGAAAATATTAATGATGAAATTTTAATGTAATCACCAATCTGTCTGATTATGGGAGAAACAGGTCCATCTGTCAGTAAGTCTCATCACAAAAGTGACTAATTGCATTAAGTCCACAAACCTGTTCTGAGCCTTCCAGAAATAGTTCTGCAATTTTAATGAGTTTGCCACAGAAATTGAGTCGCTTAGTCTAAGCCACTTATAATTCTATTCCCACCATAAGTAGGGTGTGTGCTTGCTTAAGCAAGGAGTTCACATAAATACTGGAATTCACCAGAATCTAACTATGACATGAAGGTGTTTGGAGGTGAACTTAAAAAATGTACACCTGTTTTGGTCCTATTCCCCACAAGCCTAATTTACTAAACAACTAACAAGTCTCTCACCTAGAAGTCAGCTCTGCACCCTTCACCTGGAATCCAGTATTACAGAGAAACAGGAGAATGAAGTGATATGAAACACTAGCCCCTATGTAAAATAAAGAACTGGATGTAAATGTTTTGAATTTTTCAAGAGAATCTACAGGAAAAGTTGTGCAATGTTGATGTGAATATTGACCAACAGCTACTGATTTTAACAAAAACACAAGATGCCACTTCATGAACACGATTTTTAAATGTGGAAGATGAGAGGTTAAGCTGTTATATCTCTAAAATTATATTTGTAATACATACATTCACTTTCTTCCTAGACATATACCTTATTTAAATGTGAAGTAACACAGGGTATGAAAGTAAGAAAAATGCAGAAGACTTTGCTTCTAACATTCTGGCAGAGCTATGTAAAATTTGTGGGTTTTTTACATGCAAATATTAAAATTTTTGAAGAGTCTTACGAGAATTTGCCAAATTCGATATGATCCAAATGTTGCCATCTGCCAGCAAAGCTATATTATGGCAAAAAGAGGAAAATTAAACATAAGAACACAGTCAGAATTTCAAATACTTGCTCCAGGTAAAATCTTGCTATTTTATAAAAGCCAAAAGATATCACATCTTTGCCAAACAAATCCATCTTGCATTTTATATAATAAGGAAATTGGAGCCAAGATAACAAAAATGTTACTTGTCTAAAAATTGACTAATACTTCACTTTTATTTCTTTTGCCAAATTACCATCACTGTGGTTTCCTTGGTGGTCTTGTGTCAACGAAGCCTTTCCAAAAACAAAAGAAATTTAAAAATAGGCTTGTCTCCCAAACTTTTAAAGCCCTATTTAAAATGATGTTAATGTCATTATCTTTGCAGCAATATTTCTGGAGCCTATAGTTTTAATATGGAAGATGTTAAAGTGTAAAAAAAAAAAAAGCCCATCAAAATCCCCCCCTAAGTTTACAGAAGACTTACTCTTTAATTTAAACAAAAGGAAACTTAAGAAAAAACACTGTCCTATCTTCCAGGTAATAGGGGTTCCTATACTTAAACGGTTCTTCAAGTTTTATAGAGTAGGAACTATGATGAATAATAAGTCTCAATCTGCCAAAGTAATTGGTAATTGACAATACTATAGATATATTTATGTGTCCCCTTTCTTCTAAAAAGGAAGGCTTAAAAATTATGATTTTTAAAAAATCATGTAAATTTAAAAATAATCTACTTATTAATAAATTAGTAGTAAAAAATCTTAAAATAGAAAGTCACTGTCACAATACACTAATAAAAGTGCCTTGGTAGGGGAAGAAAAGGTCACTTCTGTGGTTGGAGCAGAAATTTCTTTTCTTTTTTTTTTTTAAGATTTTATTTATTTATTTGAGAGAGTAAGAGAGAGCATGAGAGGGGAGAAGGTCCGAGGGAGAAGCAGACTTTCCATAGAACTGGGAGCCCAAAATGGGACTCAATCCCGGGACTCCAGGATCATGACCTGAGCCAAAGGCAGTCGCTTAACCAACTGAGCCACCCAGGTGCCCAAGGAACAGAAATTTCCTAAACCAAACCGTCCAACCTTTAATTAGATAGGATAGGAGAGAGAAAATTCAAAATCAGAAACAGAAGAGACCTTACAATAGATGCTAAATAAATAAAATCATGTAAGAGACAGTTCGGAACGATTAATGCCAATAAATGGAATAACCAAGAAGAAGTGGATAAATTCTTAGAAACGTACAAGACTGAAGAAGAAATTTTTAAAAAAATCTTATCACACCTATAACTAGCAAGGAGATTGAATGAGTAATCAAAAACCTGTCAACAAAAAGCCCAAGATCAGATGGCTTAACTGGTAAATTAAATCACAATTTTTAGAAAGAATCAACTACTAATCACTTCTCAAACTCTTCCGAAAACCTGAAGAGAACACTTTCCTTTTATTTTTTGAGAGATAGTGAGCCCATGTGAGGAGGTGGGAGGGGCAGAAGGAGAGGGAGAGAATCTCAGACTCTCACTCACTGAGGGGCTCCATCTCACAACCCTGAGATCATGACGTGAGTGGAAATCAAGAGTCAGACGTGTAACCAACTGAGTCACCCAGATGCCCCTAAAAAGAACATTTTCAAACTCATTTTAAAAGAACAGCATTATTCAGATACCAAAACCAAAGACATACTAAGACAAAATTACAGGCCAATATACTTGGCATATACAGAAACAAAAGTTCTCTACAAAATACCAGCAAAGCAAAATCATTAAAAGGATCATACACCATGACTAAGTGAATTTATTCCGGGGATGCAAAAATGGTTCAACATATGAAAATCAACGGGATGCACTACAGTAACAGAACAAAGAATAAAAAGCACATGATCACCACAATAGAGAACGTATTTGACAAAGTTCAACATCCTTCATGATAAAAAAAAATCTGAAAAAATTAGGTATAAAAGTAATTTAACTCAATAAAATATTGGCCATATGTGACAGGCCTATAGCTAACATCATACTTGATGGTGAAAAGCAGAAAACTTCTCTTCTAAGATCAGAAACAAGGCAAGGATGCTCACTCTTAGCACTTTACTCAGTATAGTAATGGAAATCCTAGCCAGAGCAAGTATGACAAAATAATAAATTAAAAAGCATACAAACTAGAATGGAAGAAGTAAAATTATCTGTTTGCAGATATTATTTTGTATGTACGAAACACTAAAGATTCTACCAAAAACTGTTAAAACTGCATACCAAATAAATTTGCAGGATAAAAAATGTACAAAAATTCGTTGCATTCCTATACATAACAAGGAATTACCCACAGAGGAAATTAGGGGGAAAAAATCCCATTTATAATAGCATCAAAAAAATATTAATTTAGGAATAAACTTAACCAAGATGGTAAAGACTAGTAAAATGAAAAGTACATGAAATTGATGAAAAAAACTTAAGAAGAATTTAAGAATAAGTAAATGGAAAGATACCCCATGGCATGGAATTGGAAAATTTATTATCATTCAGCTATTCCTATTACCTAAAGCAATCTACAAATTCAATGTAATCCCTATCAAAATTGCAGGATTTACAAAAATTTTAAAAATCCTAAAAATCAAATGGAATCACCAGAGACCCTCAACAGCCAAAGCAATTTTGAGAAAGAAAGTATCACACTTCCCCATTTCAAAATACACTACAAAGCTACAGTAATTTAAACAATGTGATACTGGTTAGAAAAAGATATATGGACCAATGAGACAGAACAGAGCGCCCTGAAATACGCACATATCTACAGCTGACTGATCTTTAAAGGTGCCAAGAACATACAATGGGAAAAAGGTAGTTTTTTCAACAAGCAGTGCTGGCAAAACAGGATATTCACACGCAAAAGAAACTTAACACTATGTGCAAAAAATCAACTCAAAATAGTGACTTAAATGTTAGATCTGAATCTATAGTTTTATAGAAGAAAACATAAGGGTAAAGTTTCAGGACATTGGTCTAGGTAATGATTTCTTGGATATGATGCTAAAACCACAAGCCACAGAGCAAAAGTAGCAAAGCAGGACTATATCAAAAAAGCTTGTGCACAGCATAGGAAACAATCAACAGAGTGGAAAGACAACCTATGAACTGTGCAAAAACATACGCAAATCTTACCTGATACTAATAATTTTGGTTAATACCCAAAGCATATAGAGAATACAACTCAATGGCAAAAAGAAAAGGGGTAAAAGATTTATACAGACATATCTCCAAACAAGATATACAAATGGCCAAAGGCACATGAAAAGATGCTCAACATTTGTAACCATCAGGGAAATGCAAGTCAAAACCGCGATGGAGACTACCTCATACCTATTAGGATGGCTATTAATCTAAAAAACAAAAGATAACAAGCTCTGGCCAGGATACGGAGAAAATGAAATCTTTTTAACAATGTTGATGGAAATACAAAATGGTGCATTCAGTATCAACAACAGTATGGAGGTTCATCAAAAAATTTAAAAACTAGAAGTACTACACAATCCAGCGCAATCCTACTTCTGGGTATTTACCTAAAAGAACTGACGTCAGGATCTCAAAGAGATATTAGTACTCCCAAGCTTGTTGCAGCATTATTCACAATACTTAAGCTATGGAACAACCTAAATGTGTTATCAGTGGATGAATGGATAAGGAAGGTGGGTAAAATCACTCCACCTTAAACAAAAATGAAATCCTGCCACACGTGACAAGAGGGATGAACCTTGAGGGCATTAATTAGCTAGTAGAATTAGCTAGTTACAAAAGGACAAATAGAACATTATGGTGGTTGCCAGGGACTGGGGGGAGATGGAATCCAGGAGGTGCTGCTCAAGAAGTTTCTCTGGCACCTGGGTGGCTGGGTTGGTTGAGCGTCTGACGTGTGGTTTCAGCTCAGGCCATGATCTCAGGTTCATGAGCTGGAGCACCGTGTTGGGCTCCGTGTTCAGCAGGGAGTGTGTTCTCTCCTTCTCCCACTGCCCACCCCAACCCCCCCCACATGCATGCACATCCTCTGTCTCTCTCAAATCAATCTTGGAAAAAAAAAAGTGAAAAGTTTCAGTTATAGGAGATGAATAAATTCTAGAGCTCTGGTGAAAATCATTTTGCTTATAGTAAAAAATACTGTATTGTGCCCTTAAAAATTTATTAAGAAGGGAGATCCTATGTTGTGTTCTCACCTCAGTAATGAATAAATTGCACTTACAAGGGATGTCAGTCTTCATCTAACTATTGCAATTGTATTTCATACAGTTACCAAGCTGAAAAAAAACCTATATAATGTGTATATACATAAATGTACATGCAATAGATATTATCCCCAAATGAGTCATTAGAATGAATATAAAAATTTAAAACATTATAATATATTGTATTAATATATCACTATGTTTAAGTAAAAAAAAAATGCTTTAGTAAAGAAAAGACTGCTGAGATCAGTCTGTGTGCAAAACCTTCTCCCAGCTCAACTGGTCTTGGAACAGTACTTGGATTTTTTTAGAGAAAAGCCAAGGGAAGCACCCTGCTCTCGTGTGCAGAGGCATGGTGGAGTATAGCATTTCTGACCGCTGCTTAGTCGCATCTCCAGGTCACTAAGGCCATTTAAACATTCTAATTTACAGAAACAACCTCCTTTATTCCCTTCTTACCACTGAGGGCCCACAAAGGATTCCAAGATAGTTTTATAAACTGTTTCAGATTGCCTTATAGCTCACACAATCCCAATAATATAGGGTTGCATTGAATTTAGGATTATCTTTCCTTTTGCTGATCCACGCGTCGATTATAGTGGGAGTCCCCAGCTGCATTTCAACTCCGCAGCCCCCACACAAGTCACAGCTGAGTGCCCTGCACACAATGTAGTAACACAGCGCAGACGTGGAAGACATGGCTGCAGAGTTACTGTCAACAGCGCAGGATGCTCTGATGCACGGCGCTGGCAATCTTTTGACAGCTGCGTTTTACCAGGGCAGAGAGAAATCTTCAATGACATCAACTGAGAAACAAAACCAACACTGATAGTAAATATAGGACAACGAAAGAATGGTGTCCCTTCGTAACTGACAGTAGGCCATTATTCATGTTGAAAACTGCCTACATTTGATTGAAACTCTCAAATCTTAAAAAAAAATGGTTATGGGGCTTTTACCAAATAAATATTATAGGACAATTAAAAACAAAAACCCAGCCAAAAATCTCAGGCAGAACTCTGGAGCTCATTTCACTTCATAAAATAAATTTCTTTCATATTGTCAAGAGCACTCAATCCCTCATCAGGTGTGAGCCTCCTTCTGCGAATTCTCTGCACTTTAAAAACAGAATGCTAAGAGAACACGTACACATTTTAAAGAAAGAAATATTAAAAAAATTCAGTGACAAGCATACAAAACAAAGGCCGAAAGAGAAAAAGAGCATATGGAGATAGGTAAAAGCAGAAGAACGTGGTTGAGTGCTCCTACACACATTATCTCAATTCACAATATAATCCTCGATACAACCATATTGCTCTATTTTACCAGTAAGGACACACTCTGAAAGACAATCAACTAGCCATGACAACATGGGTTCATCAAAAAATTAGCACACCTACAACTAGCATCTGTGGCAAAGCTGGGTTTTATAATCTGGTCTCTCATTTTTTTCCTTAAAACCATGCTACCCTGATAGATGTCCACTATAATCACTCTGAAATTATCATTTTAAAATCTTGAAACCTGAATTCTTTAAAAACTCCACCTCCTTAACTCTTACTCCCAATATAGGTCTTTCTATGTCTAATGATTATAAATTCTGGTCATTTCTGAAACTACGAACTTATTTACCACTCCACATTAAATGCTATTCAATTTGGTTTCCTAAAATGTCTTTTCTACTTCGTGTTATCATCATCATTCTTCATTGATTGTTCCAAGGATTCTGGCAAATCCTTTGCATGTGCTACCCCAGCTCTCTCTTCACAGCAGTTTCCCAAGCAGTTATCATTGCACACATGTCTCAAGAGAAGACTAGTCCTATGTTGCACCCTCAGGCACTGCTCTGGTCTGGGTGAAGATCTGTAGCAGCCACAGGGGAGGTGGGCCCCAGGGACCTCTCCTACACTGCCACACTGAATTCTTGATGGAAGGATAGGAGAGGCATATAAGGGCATTCTTTTGACATGAGTTAATTAGTTTGCATTTGAAGCATATCAACAGTAATATTTTCTGACCTCAGGACTAAGTCTGACTCTAATACATGGCATGCTTGAAAACTTACACTCTTCATGCATATTCAAGTTCACATCTAGAAATTTTAAATTGAAATGTTAAGGGCTACAAAGGGTCTAATTCCTTGTACTCTGTAGTCAATGATATTTAATATAAAACTGTGATGTCATTCTTAAGGGGATTCAATGGACTCTATCATAGCAAGATAATCCCACCACCATCCATTTTTAAAACACCTGTATAACTCCTCTTTAATAGAAATTTGAGGGGTGCCTTGTGGCTCAGTCAGTTAAGCATTCAACTCTTGATTTTGGTTCAGGTCATGAGATCGAGCCCTGTGTCAGGTCTTCATGCTCAGCAGCAAGTCTGCTTGAGGATTCTCTCTCTTCCTCTCCCTGTACACCCTCCCCACTTCTCGTACCCTAAAATACATAAATCTTAAAAAAAAAAGAAAAATAAATTTGACATTACTTCATTTTACCTTGAGATTCTACTTTGATTCCATTCCCCCCTCCGAAACTTAGTTTTATTCTACTATGCTTCAATACCTGAGGATGTTTTATTGAGGACTTATTATAATTATCTGTACCAAATTTATATATAAATTTTAGTTTCTCTGATAATGTTCTATAAAGAAAAAATATATTAATATGTATAATGCTGTATCTATAAAGATACCTATCTATATAAGATACCCATATGAAACTACACAGATATATCTCCTTCAGGAATATACCTCAATATAAAAGTCACATATGACAAGCCCACAGCTAACATCACACTCAACGGTGGAAAACACAAAGCTTTTCATCTAAGATCAGAAACAAGGCAAAGGTGTCCATTCTTGCCACTTATATTCAACATAATATGGAAGTCCTAGCCAGAGCAATTAAGCAGGAGGGAGGGCGGGAGGGAGGGAAGAAGAAATAAGGGAGGAAGGAAGGAGGGAATGGAGGGGAGGGAGTGGAGGGAAAGGAGAGAAAGGAAGGAAGGAAGGAAAAGAAGGAAAGAAAGGAGAGAAAGAAAGGCATGAAGAGAAAAAGAAAGAGGCATGCAAACCAGAAAGGAAGAAGCAAAACGTGCTCTGTAGAAAACAGTCTTACATATAGAAAACCATAAAGACTCCACCCAAAAAAAACCTTTCAAAAGTAACGAACAAATTCAGTAAAGATCCAGGATATAAAAATCAACATACAAAAATCACTTGCATTTCTATACACTAACAATAAAGCATCCATAAAGGCATTAAAAAACAGTCCCGCTTACAATAGCAACAAGAAGAATGAAATATGTAGGATTAAATTTAACCAAAGAGATGAGTGATCTGAATACTGGAAATTGTAAGATGTTAATGAAAAGCACTGCAGAAAATACAAACTGTACGATATCCCGTGTTCATGAATCAGAAGATTATTGTTAAAATGTCTATTCCACCCAAAATGATCTGACAGAGTCAGTACAGTCCCTATCAAAATTCCCATGGCAGTTTTCAAAGAAATGGAAAAAAAATTCTAAAATTAGTTTGGAGCCACAAAAACAATTGATCAGCTAAAGCAATCTTGAAAAAGAAGAATTAGACTGAAGGTATCCCATTTCCTGACTTCGAACAATATTACGAAGCTATAGTAATCAAAACAATATGGTACTGCCATGAAAAAAGACACACGGGCCAAGGGAACAAAAAACACAGCCCAGAATCAAACCCATGCATGTGTGTTCAACTGATTTTCATCAAAGGCACCAAGAATGTACAATGGGGAAAGGAGGGGGGCTCTTTCATAAATGGTGCTGGGAAAACTGAACATCCATATGTAGAAGAGTAAAAGTGGATCCTTATCTTACACACACAAAAAAACTCAAAATGGATTAAAGACTTAAACATAATTCCTGAGACCATAAAACTCCTGAAAGAAAACACAGAGGAAAATCTCCCTGTGTTGGCAAGGATATTTTGGATTACACCAAAACCACAGGGAACAAAAGGAAAAATCAAACTAAAAAGCTTTTGCACAGCAAAGAAAATAATTAACGAACTGAAAAAGCAACTTCTGGAATATTTGCAAAACATACATCTGATAAAGGATTATTATCTACTGGGTGATGGGCACTGGGGAGGGTATGTGCTATGGTGAGCACTGTGAATTTTTTAAGGCTGATGAATCACAGACCTGTACCCTTGAAAAAAATAATACAGTATACGTTAATTAAGAAAATATTTTTAAAAAAGGATTACTGTCTAGAACACATAAAGAATTCCTACAGTTCAATAGCAAAAATCAAATAACCATATTAAAAGTGGGTAAAAAAACAGAACATTCTTCTAAAGAAAATCTATAAATGGCCAATAAGTACATGAAAACATGCTCAACATCATTCATCACTGGGGAAATGCAAATCAAAACCACGAGATATTACCTCACACCTGTTAGGATGGCTATTATCAGAAAGTCAAAAGATAAGTATTGGTGAAGATTTGAAAAACATTTGCATTTTGGTAAGAACATAAATTGGTACAACCATTAGGAAAAGTGGGGCATTTCCTCAAAAAATTAGAAATAGAACTACCATATGATCTATCAATTGCACTCCTGATTATATATCAAAAGAAAATAAAAACACTATCTTGAAGACATATCTGCATTCCTCTGTTTGTTACAGTATTCTTCACATTAGCTATAACATAGAAACAAACGGAGTACTCATCAATGGTAGAATGGCTAAAGAAAATGAGGTATATACATACAATGGAGTATCATGCAGCCTTAAAAGAGAAGAAAGTCCTGTCATTTGCAACAACACGTAGGAGCCCGGAGGGTATTATGTTAAGTGAAATAAGCCATATGCAGAAAGACAAACACTGCATGGTCTAGCNAAAGTCCTGTCATTTGCAACAACACGTAGGAGCCTGGAGGGTATTATGTTAAGTGAAATAAGCCATATGCAGAAAGACAAACACTGCATGGTCTAGCTTATATATGGAATCTAAAAAAAAAAAAAAAAGGCAAACTCAGAATAACAGCATGAGAGTGGTAGTTATCAGAAACTCTACGATGGAAGAAATGGGGAGATATTAATCAAAGGGTACAATGTGTCATTTATGAGTAAGTGCTCAAGAACTAATTACAGTGACTACATATAGTTTATAATGTATTATATACTTAAAATCTGCTAAGAGTAGAAGAATCTCAAGAATCTCATCACATACACACAAAAGGTAACTATGGGAGGTGAAAAATATATTCATTTGATTGTGATAATCATAACACATACCAAAACATATTTTATACCTTGAATAATAGAGTTATTTGTCAAAACTCAAATATAAAGCTAGGAAATAAAATTCCTTCTGAATTTAGTTGTAACTATAATTACTAATAGTATTCAAGTGATCCAAAATAAATATAACAAGTGATTAATAGTAAATGTGAAAAATTTTTTTGATATGCATCTCTTATTGAAATGGACAGTGCTTTTCCCCCCCAATTCATTAATATATCTAAAAGGTGACTACTATTTAATTCTAGACTGAGTTCATCATCAATTTCAATTGATGAACCACTAGGATTTTATTTTACTATTACAGGTACAAAAAATAAGTACATACACATTATTAGAGCAATTTCCATCAACTTACTTATTTTCTACTTAAATGTCCTCAAATACAATGATTGATAAGCAAAAATTATTTTTTAATCATGTAGCAGTTGAAAACAAATCCTTCATCTTTGTTGAAAGCAAAGAAGTACAAGCCACCAAATTTACAGAAGGTTTCATGACATCATTTGTCCATCACTTTCTCAGAACTAACTCATCACACATTTTCTTTCTGAATGGTGACCTGGAGGTTTTTGCACTCTAGGACAGGAATCATGGCAAGGCTCAAGTCAGTTGAGAGATGTGCCTTTCCTTTGCAAAGTCCAAGGACAGAGTCTGTGGAAAGGGAGTTGAGAAAGAACTTGCATATAGCAGGTTCTTTTCTAGACAGAAGAGCTTTAGGAACGAGTACTTATGAACTAAGAAATCGTATATTGATTCTATTAAAATTATACTTGTCCCTGTATCCCCCTGGAGAAGTCGTCTTGCTTTCCCAGAAGGTCCCCCATCTCTGGAAAGCTAGGGTAGCAAGAGTGGGAAGTGATCCTGAATTCTAGTTGCCACTCAGCACGCACAAGCAGAAAACCGGGCTCTTTAGAGCATGTTTTCCAAAGGATTTCCAGAAAAATGGAAGCTTGGGATAGGAAAACAAGGCCTGGATATTCTAAGCTGTGCGGGCTCAGGTGTCCTATGATAAAACGTACTGGAAGACTCTATTTTTCACACTCCAAAGGGTAAACATACAGATTACTAAGCACTATTTGTCCATATTCCTGCAGCTGGTGCTAGATAGAAACCAGGAGGTATAGTACACAGTCCCTGTCTTCAAGCAGCTTCTACCTCAGGAGCCACCTGCGAAGGAAATTTAACGCAAACAGGAAGAGACTATGTGGGTAACAGTATTAAGTCAGTAGGCTCAGGGAAGAGGAAGAATGCAGCTACAGGAGGCACCAAAGGTTGCTCTGGAAAAAGTCACAGATTATAAAGGGAAGTTATTTACAAGCTGTAAATCTGTCACAGAAATGTTGATAATCATAATTATATGAAGTTTCTCCCAAGCCCCCTGTCATTTTCCATTTTAGCTCACTAGGGCTGTTCAGTCAACATCTGGACCCTTAATTTAGCATGTTTTCCCTTTAATTCAGATGTCATTAATTATAAGGGTACCCAAATTAGCTTCTGTTACTTCCAAATAAATTCTCAATGAATGCAATTTCTGTATTTGGCCGATGTTTGTCTCTTTAGGCTTCATTTTGTTTTGCACCAGTAGCATCAGCTTAGAGAAATGTAACTTCTGGTGAATTTTTTTATATAAGATGAAGCAATCTCATGTTTTTAAAGATGGAAACGAGAAAAGATGAAACTTATGCCAACGCCATTCAAGTGTTTACCTTTAGGTTCGTTAAAAACAGGCACACTTCTTGATAGATTTAAAAATGTAGTATATTTGATCTCTAGTCCACAAGAGTGGCAGGCTAATGAGAACTCAGAAATTACTAAAATGAAAACTAATATGCTTTTATAAAAAGCATGGCTAGCTTTAGTTTATATGCAGTCTGTATTTAATCTCTCAAACACTTGTCCCAGCACCTTGTCACTCTGATAAGCTTTCCATTTGTAGCTGCACTATTCTCTCCATAGCTTGACAGATTACAATTCTGATTCAGAATTTAGAGCTTCCAGAAATGGGTCCTGGAGCCTCTATTTCCCATCATTTTCATGAGGTTGAAGAATGTTCTGTCCTCTTATCTGTAAATATATCTAATGAAACAACTCATCAGTTTTTTTTATTGCTCCTTACCCTTCTATTTTATTACTTTCAGAGGGTGGGGAGCAGAGACCAATTAACCTTTAAATATCTGTAATAAAATAGTTCTATGGCATCAAAGAGATACAAGTATGGTAACAACAAAACAAGCCCTTCCCAAAACAGTGCTGCTTCCCTTTTTTTTTTTTATTGTGGTAAGAACATATAACATGAGCTCTACCCTCTTAAATGTTTAAGCGTACAGTACAGTATTGTTCACTGCGAGCCTAATATTGCACAGCAGGTCTCTAGACTTATTTATCGAGCATAATGGAAACTTTGTATGCCTTGAAGAGTAACTCCCCATTTCCCCCTCCTCTGAGTTCCTGGTTTGTTTTTAACAACCAATTTCTTTGCTTTTATCTCCCTGGTACTAAGATCTATCTTTGCCCTCCATGGGATATTATTAGCTCTTGTGTTTTTAGGCACTCAAAGGATGGCGATTATTTGCAGGCACAATGTTATCAAGAGATTTGTGAGGACTACATGAGCCTTCCCCCATCAGTCTGCCATGTTCCCTTTCCTTTGATTCAGGCAGTATCATTAAGGGTATGGGCTAAAAATCAAGTAACAAAATGTCTGGAAATGGTAAAAAGCTATACAAGTGCAGCAACAGTGTTTTTGTACCTCTGTTTACAGAGAACAAAACCTTTCCTGGCTCACTGAGAGACTATGAAACAATGACTTAAAAATCCATGAACAATTTCCTCCCCAACTGAAACACAGTTGACCTACATTCCCTTCCTTCCATTAAAAAAATAAAAACTCTAATAGATTAACTCATTACTACTCTTTATAAATCGAACTTGTCTATAAACACACTTTTATGAGATCTCAGATTCTATATTCTAAGTTATGTACCAACCTCCCATGCTGTTCTCACCTAATTGCTGGTAGGAAATAAGAACTACAGGAATGAAATAGGCAGTAGCTAGAAATCTTGATTAAGTTTATTGGAAATATGGACTAAATAAGGCGCTTTAATTAGTATCAGACAGAAGGATGAATTGATCTCCAATACCACACAAACTGTTGAAGCTATAAAATTTAGAAAACGTGTCTGAGGCATGATTCACTATAATGTTGGAGGAGATGAATCTCTTTCCTGTTGTGCAAGATGAGTTCAAGATAGAGGTGACCACACTGCTGAAAAGCTACAGTTGGTCGGCATTCAGAGGACATTCTTAATTTAAGGTAGTCAGCCCCTGGAATGCAATGACAAATATAAATCATTTAATTCATTTTACCGTTAACTCAGTGTTCATGAGGAAAGAGAAAAGCTATTTTAGCCAAATTTTGTTGTGGTAAGAATAAAAAGAGTACTAGAGGATTGTGGTAATATTTTCTAACTTGTACGCATGTTAATTCATTCAAATTATCCAGCTAGATATTCCCTATTATCAGAATCTCTTTATGAATATAACAAATTAAATGAGAAACATCTTATGAAAATCTAGTTGTGAAAAAAGTTAGTTTTTTTGTTTGTTTTTAAAGATTTTATTTATTTATTTGACAGAGAGATAGGGAGCACAGGTAAGAAGAGTGGCAGGCAGAGGAAGAGAAAGAAACAGGCTCTCTGCTGAGCAGGGAGCCCGATGCGGGGCTCAATCCCAGGACCCTGGGATCATGACCTGAGCCGAAGGCAGACACTTAACCAACTCAGCCACCCAGGTGCCCCAAAAGTTATTGTTAAAATAACTGATATAAAAGCTAATTCATTTGATTGACCAAATATTTAAGTATCAAGCAAGTTTTGCAGAAATTATGCTAAATGAAAAAAGCCAGACTACTGAGTGCATGATTTCACTTATATGAAACATCCAGAAAAAATAAAACTCTAGTGCTAGCAAGTAGGTGAGCGGCTTCCTGAACTAACTGGCAGCTGCAAAACAGCAAATGGACACAAGAAACTTTCTGAAGTGATGTGTTTTAAAACAGAACTGATAGCAGCACAAGCAGATAGCAGTACAGGTGCATAAATCTACCGAATATCATCTACTTGACAATGGAAGAATTTTATGCTGTATAAATTATACCTCAAGAAAGCTTTTTTAAAAGATTCTCAAATAAAAAAAAAGATTCTCTAAAACATAACATGGCATTCTAATTCTTAAAGCCTTTGCAACCCCTCAAATTCCTGTGTTGAGGCACAAATCCTCAGTGTGGTGGTATCTGGAGCTAGGGTCTTTGGGAGGGGATCGAGTTTGAATGAGGTCGTGGAGGTGGTGGTCTGTCTCTCCACTCTGTGAGGGTGCAGGGAGAACTTAGCCCTGTGTAAGGCAGGAAGAGGGCCCTCACCCAGAATCCGACCCTTGCTGTTGCCCAGATCTCGGACTTCTAGCTCCAGAATTGTACAAAATAAATATCTGCTGTTTAAACCACCCAATCTATGGTATTTTTATTGTCGTAGCCCAAACTCAAAAGTGTGGTGCTGCTGTAACAAATACCTAAAAATGTGGAAGCAGCTTTGGAATTGGGAATAATGGCTAGAGGAGGGAAGAATTTTGGGATGCATGCTAGAAAGAGCCAGTATTACAATGAAAGGACTCTAAGGGAAATTCTGATGAAGGTGCAGTAAGAAAGATCTATGGAGGAAGCTTCCATCTTCTCAGAGAATACATATTATGAACAGAATGTTGGTAAAAATATGGATGGTAAAAGCTATTTTGAGGAGGTCTCAGTGGAAAACAGGAACATGTTACTGGAAACTGCGAGAAAGATTTTGTTATCAGGGGCAAAGAACGTAGCTGAATTGTGTTCTTGTTCTAGTGTTTCGTGAAATGTAGAACTTCTATGCAACGGAACTGGAGAATGACCTGAGGAAATTTCTAAGCGTTGAAAGAGCAGCTTGGTTGCTCCTGACTGACAGTAAAATACAGTAAGAGAAAATTAATTAAAGACAACTGTTATGTAAAAAGTGAGCAGATCATAGAGATTTTAAAGATTCTCAGTCTGTCCACAATGAGAAACGTGTTCAGAAGCGAACACTAAAGGTGTGGTAGACATTTGATAAGGAGGTAAGAGTAGGTATGAACCACAAACCTAATCAACCACCTCAGCAGGAACACTGTTGGTTTAAACTGAAGGAGATGGAAAGTAATGAAGGAAAGCTGTTGAGCTCCTTCGACCCTACAAAACTGGACCAGAGATTCAGCTATGAGTACATTCTAGTCTTCGAGACAAGGGAGGAATGACTCCAAAGGTGATTCAGGGATCATTAGGGCTGCCAATCCCAGCACAGGCCTTTAGTGCAACAAGCCTGCAAGGGTTTGGAGGAGTTGGCAGGGCACCGATAGGATGGCCTCTGGGGCCTTGTGGATGGGGTCACTGCCTTGGTTTCAACATGCCAGGGGGCAGCCACCAGAAGCTACAGGGGCAAAATACCCATCCAGCAGAGCAATACACGTGTGATCACTGCCTTAGTGGGTCCAGAAGGCAAAGCATGGAACCAAAGAAGAGTACTCTTGAGCCTTCATGTCTAAAGGAGTTTATCTTGGTAGGTTTTAGATTTACTTGGGACTTGTCACCCACTCCTCTATTCCTCATTTCTCTGTTTTTGAACCGGAATATCTATTCTGTGCCTCTTCCACCATTGTTTCATGAAGCATATAACTTATTTAGTTTCATAGGTCCGCAGCTGGAGAGGAACTTTTCCTCAGAATGAATCCTAGTTCGTTTTACCCATATCTGATTTAGATAATATTCAGATGAGACTTTGGATTTTAGACTGCAGAACTGATGCTAGAATGAGGTAAAACCTCTGGGGCTGTTGGGATAGAATTAACCTATTTTGCAGGTGAAGATGTGAATTTTGAGAGGCCTGACTGTGCATCTCCAAAAGTTCAGATGTTGAAGCTGAAATCCCTAAGGTGATAATGTCTTGAGGTGGGGCTCTGGGAGGTAACTGAATGTGGATGAGGTCATGGGGATGGAGCCCCCATGATGGAACTGGCGCCCCTATAAGAAGATGAAGAGATGCAAGAGCTCACTCTCCACCATGTGAGGACCTGGCAAGAAGGTGGCCCCAGAAAGAGGCCCTTCCCTAATGAACCTCGCTGACTATGCTGGTACCTTGATCTCACACTTCCAGCATCCACAACTGTGAGAAATGATGTTTGCTGTTTAAACCACCGCCACCCAGTGTTAAAACAGTATTTCTGTCACAGCAGCCTGAACTAAGACGCCTAGAAAAAAAATAATACAATTGCCATAAAAGAGCTTCCCAACCAGTGAAGGGCGAACATAGTGTTGAGTTCCCAGTGGGATTTGGGCGTGACTTCTATCCCCCCAGTCACTGGGGTGGCATGATAGGATCGGAGTCTTTTCTTTCTACTAAGATATTTCTTCCATTGACTATTTACTATACAAATAATACATTTTCCTAATCCAAGTCTCTTCGCTCAGTGAAAATGTAGAGAACATATTGATACTTATGGGATGCTGCTCGAGCAGTGCTTAGAAGAAAATTTATAGGTCTAAATGCCTGTATTAAGATGACCTCAACTCAAAAACCTAACTTTCCACCTTAAAACGCTAGAAAAAGAGGAGAAACGAAAGGAAAAAAGGGAAGGAAATGAAGAAGATTGGAGTGAAAAATCAATGAAACATAAGTTGGGTATTTTAAAAAATAAAAAAAAATTTTTAGCTAGATGGACTAAGCAAAAGGAGATTCGAATACTAGAATTCATTGAATTCATTTTAGAAATGAAAGAGGGAATATTTTATGGAAATAAAAAACATTATAAATGAATACTATAAAGAAATGTATGCTAATAAATTAGGTAACTTGAATGAAATAGACAAATTAAATACACCAAATCCCAAAACTGACAAGAAGAAACAGACACTCTGAACAGATCTACAACAAAGAGACTAAATTAGTAATGGAGAACTAACTACAGAGAAAAGCTCAGCCCCAGAGGGCTTCATTTGTAAATTCCACTGATCATTAAGGAATTAATACCAATTGTTCATACTTTAAGGGACAAAAAGGAGACCACTTCCAAACTCACTCTATGAGGCCAATATAAAATCAGAGAGATCACAAAAAAGACATTACAGACCACTACTTCTTAAAGAGATGAAAAAGCCCTTTGACCAGGTACAAACTATGCCAGGAATACAAGATTGGCTTGACACCTAAAAATTAAATAATGTAACGCACCACATCAATACACTAAAAAGCAAAACCCACATGATCATCTCAACAGAGGCAGAGAAATCAACTGACAAAAATCCAACACCTTTTCATGATGAAAACACTAACAAAACTATGAATAGAAAGGAACTTCCTCAAACTGGTAACCCAGGCATCTAGAAAAAATCCAGAGCTAGCATTATACTTAATCATGAAAAATAAATGCTTTCCCACTAAAATCAGGAAGAACGCATGGAGGTCTACTCCTGCCACTTCTACCCAACACCGCAGTGGAGGAACTAGTCAGAGCAATTAAACAAACAAACAAACAAAAAAAGAGGAAATAAAAGGCATGCAGATCAGGCAGAAAGAAATAGAATTATCACTACTTGCAGATGACATGATCTTATATAAAAAGAAACCTAAGAAATCTAATAAAAAAAAACCCTTAGAATTAACAAGTTCAGCAAGGGTGCAGCATGTAAGATCGATATTTAAAAAATAATCTTTATATACTTACAATAAACAATCCAAAATAACTTAAGAAAACAATAAAATACCAGGAATAAATTTAACCAAAGAAGTGGAAAACGTAGACTTTGAAAACTACAAACCATTGTTAAAAGAAACAAAGGTCTAAGTAACTAGAAAGACACGATGTTCATGAATAGGAAGACAACACTGTTAATTAAGATGGCAGTACTCTCCAAATTGATCAGATTCAATACAATCTCCAGGAGAATCCCAGCTTGAGATATTTGCAAAACCTTTCTAGAAACTAGCAAATTTATCCTTAAGGTCATATGGAAATTCAGAATAGCCAAAAGAATCTTGAAAGAGAACATACCTGGAAGACACACACTCTTAATATTACAACGTTACACAAGGCCAAAAAAACCCCGAAACAAAACCCACTTCATACAAGGCAATGGTAAGCAAAATAATGTAGTACTAGCACAGGATATCAGTGTAATACAATTCAGAGTCCAGAAACAAACCCATATATCTATAGTAAATTGATTTTCAAAAGGGTACCAAGAATATTTAATGGGACAGGAATAGTTTCTTCAACTTAAGAACTGGACAACTGAATTGTCACATGCAAATAAAGGAAGAACCACCCTTACGTCCTACCACAAAAACAAAAAAAACAAAAAAACCCCAACAAAACAAAACAAACACACACACACACACACAAAACACACCAGTAGCTGACTCTTGGTTTCTGCTCCGGTCATGATCGCGGAGTCGTGAGATCAAGCCCTGCATGGGACTCCACACTCAGTGAGGAGTCTCCTTGACATTTTCTCTCCCTTTCCTCTGCCCCTCTCCCTGCTTGCGTACTCACACATGCACTCTCTCGAAACAAATAAATCTTTAAAATGGATTAAGGACCTAAATGTAAGAGGTAAAACTATGAAAATCTTAGGAGGAAAACAGGGGACTTAATTTTTGTGACCTTGGATTGACCACCAGATTCTTAGACATGGCTCCAGAAGCCTAAGCAATAACAACGAAATAGATAAATTGAACAGTATCAAAGACAGTATCAAGAAAAAGATAATCCACACAATGGGAGAAGACATTCGCAACTCATATATAAGAATCTAACATCTAGAATATATAAATAGATCTTACAACTTAAAAGACAAACAACTCAATAAAAAAGGGAGAAGAGACTTAAATAGACATTCCTCTACAGAAATATACAAAGAGCTAATACAACATAGGAAAATATGCTCCATGTCATTAGTCAGGAGCAAAGTGCAAACCAAATCACAATGAGATACAACTTCCTCTTACTAGAATGACTGTGTATAGGGCAAAAAGTAAGTATTGGTGAGAATGTGAAGAAATTGAAACTTTTCTACACTGTCGGTGGGAAAAGAAAATGGTGCTCTCACTGTGGGAAGCAATTTGGTTGATCCTCAAAAATCTAAACATGAAATTATTATATGGTCCAATTCCACTATGTACAGACCCAAAACAATTGAAAACAGGGACTCAGATATTTGTACAACTTTATTTGCAGCATTTCCAGTAGCCTCAAGGTGGAAACAACCCAAATGTCCTCAATCTAAATGAATGGATAAACAAAATGTGGTATATACATGCACTAGACAATGATTTGGTCATAAAAAGAAATGAAGTTCTGATACATGCTGGAAGATGGAGGAAGCAGAAAATATTATGTTAAGGGAAAGAAACCAGTCACAAAAGAGCACATACTCTATGATTCTATTTATTTGAAATGCCCAGAATAGGCAAATCCACAGAGACGGAAAGTCACTTCTAGTTGGTCAAGATGAGGGTGATCTGAGGTTGACAGGTGAAGGGCACAGTGTTTCTTTTTGAGGTGATGAATAGGTTCTAGAATTGCTGATGACTGCACAACTCTGTGAATATACTAATACAGACTAATAAAACTGACCTTTAAAAACAAAAACCACACCTCTCCCTTGACTCCATATGCCCTGCCAAAAATAGCCCCAATCAATTTCCTTCTATCTCCCAGCCTCCTCCTAGGTCTAAAGAATCTCTTAAAGAGTTGTTTATTCTCATTATTTTCACTTTATTGTCACATTGTAACTCAACTCTGTTTGCCTGCAGGAGTAAATACTACACCCTTCAATATTTACTGTGACTAAGTCTTAAAAATAAGTGCAACTGAATAAACTGACAAATTCTGACAGCCTATTGGGTACTGAAAGATCAAACAGGACAAGATATCTACCCTTTCCTCAAGGGGGAAATAAAAAATGAACAGATAAGCAGCACATTAGTCTAAAGATTAAAATGAGCCAGAAAGTATCTGCTTCATATTAGGTTATCTATTTTTTTTTTCCTATTGGGTTATCTAAAAGAGGTGTTCTAAGCAAGTGAGGTTTAAGTTTTTTTTGTTTTGTTTTGTTTTGTTTTTGTTTGTTGTTGTTTTTTTAAGGTAGGCTCCATGCCCAGCATGGATCCCAATGCAGGAGTTTAAACTTTACAACCCCAAAATCAAGACCTATGCTGAAGTCAAGAGTTAGATGCTTAACTGAGCTACTCAGGTGCCCTAAGTTTTTTTAATTTAAATTCAAGTAGTTAACATAGTGTATTATTTAATTTCAAGGTAGAGTTTAGTGATTTATCAGTTGCATATAATACCCAGTGCTCATTACATCAAGTGCCCTCCTTAATGCCCTTTACCCAATTACCCCATCTCCCCCGACATCCCCTCCAGCAACCCTCAATTTGTCCCCTATAATTAAGAATCTCTTATGGTTTGCCTGTGTTTTTATATTTCCTTCCTTTCCCCATGTTCATCTATTTTGTTTCTTAAATTCCACACGAGTGAAATCATATGGTATTTGTCTTTCACTGACTTAGTTCCTTAGCATAATACACTCCAGTTCCAGTCACATCATTGCAAATGGCAAGATTTCATTCTTTTTGATGGCTGAGTAGTATTCTATTGTATATATACACACATCATCTTTATCCATTCATCTGCCAATGGATATCTGGGCTCTTATTTTCACAGTTGTGAACATTACTGCTATAAACATTGGGGGGCATGTGCCCCTTCAGATCACAATGTTTGTATCCTTTGGATAAATACCTAGTGGTGCAATTGCTGGGTCATAGGGCAGTTCTACTTTTAACTTTTTGAGGAAACTCCATTACTCTTCTCCAGAGTGGTTGCACCAGCTTGCATTCCCACCAAGACTATAAGAGGGTTCCCCTTTCTCCACATCCTTGCCAACATCTGTTGTTTCCTGAGTTAATTTTAGCCATTCTGACCAGTGTGGGGTGGTAGCTCCTTGTGGTTTTGATTTGTATTTCCCTGATGGTGAGTGATGTGGAGCATTTTTTCATGAGTCTCTTAGTCATTTGTCAGTCTTCTTTGGAGAAATGTCTAATACCAAGGATCCAGCCAAACAAGATAAATTGTATGAGGGAAAAGCAAGTGTAAGAATATGTTTGAGGAATTACATGAAGTCCAGTAACTGACCAGGGGATAGGTGAGGTCCCAGAGGTAATGAGAGGCTGGTTACGTGTAGACCTGTAGGACTTTTGAAAAAAGGCAGGGTTAGAAATTGCAATTTGCTTCTTCTCCATCTTGTAATACTCTGTGCACACTTGTATCTGTGTCCCCACCTTAAACTTGTGGCTGCCCTAAGGAAAACGAAAGTTTTTGTTCACCCTTATCTAACCACTGCCAACCAGGATGTGATTAGACATTTCCTGCATGAACAGGCCCCATCATCATGGTGTGATAAGACAAAAATCCTAAGTCCTAAGGAAGGAAAAAAAATCTTTTCTAAAGCCAGTGTACCAATGAAAGCCAGGCAATTTTCACTCAAATTCCTCAGACTAGCCTTGTTATTTCTATCAGAGACTGTGAAGTTTCCCAAGTTTCAATCAGTTAAAAAGAACATCTTCCAAACTTAAACTCATTCCCCGAATTTGAAACCTAAAACTGCCAGCTAAGAACAGCTTTAGCTTCTATGATTACTGTGCGGTTGTCATTAATTGGTTCTCTAACTCAAGCCCATTCCCTAAGTATTCTACGACACTGTGCAAAATTACATCCACCTCAGCATCATCAGTGTTACAGGGTCATCAGCAATACACGGAAATGGAAAAGCTATTAGGTTACAGGTTTTTTTTTTTCTAGAAATAGAAATAGGATCAAGTACCACCTTTTAAATAACACATGAAAACACATGCTTTCCTTTTCAATGACTTACAAACATTGACATCCCAAATAACTAACTTCTCATTTGCAGATTAGATTTTTTGTTTGTATTACACAGGGATTCTGCTACAGTTCCAATTACAGCATCCCTATCTAGAAAGCACACAGTGATTCTAATACAGTTGAAACAAAGCTAACCAATAACACTTTCGGAATATAAAACTACACAATGCTGCAAATATATAAGCCATGTTTCTTTGGAAGGGGAAAATTTATTTTTCAGCTGGCTTACTGTGGCCTTGAGGCTTCAGCCTGGTCTGTCTGCAGTTTTTCTCCTCCTTCCACTTCCATTGTACAGTAAACAATTCGATTGGGAGCAACGGACTTCAAACCTTGCACTTCCATTATGACAATCTAAAGATTAAAAAAAAATTTAAATGATACATCAAGTTGGCAGCCTTTAACAAGACATAGAGGTAGCAGCACTGACCACAATTAGAATGACCAACTGATAAAATTACCTGGTAACACCAATGTTATTTTATCTTCCTTAGAATCACCTGTATCCATGGAAAGTATAGTAAGTAACATTCTGAGGAAATCTAATATTGAAGAAATATCCCCTTCCAGCTTATTAAAGTAAGGTTAAGATATCTAAATATAAGCCCTACTGAGTTAAGTGAAGTGTAAACTTAGATCCTTAAAGAACTATAGCAAGTCTGCATGAGGTAAAGCGAATTACCCATGAAAATTCAGTGAATGTGCTAAAAGCAGTACATCAGTTCCACATAAAGTGAAATACTATTTGAGTGGTGCACATCATCATCACCCCAATTCGTGGTTATCAGTATGTATCATCATGACTTTCTCTATTCACTTATTTATAAAAGAATATTCGTTATAGAAAATACATATCTTATTATGAAGTATGGAAGATATAACTTGCCAATGACTATCTTACTACTAACTTGGCAAGGAAAAAAGGACTTTTCCATCCACTAAAGGTATGCTACTTTAATGCAGCACACTGGGAATGGGTAGAATGACTGATACTGTTTTACACATCTATAACTCCTGGAAAAAAGGGAAACATTTTTCAAGTGGGCTTTTTAATGTTCATATAAAAGGCTAATGATTTTAAAATATTGTAACCTAACATCTTCACTGGATGTACAAATAAAATACAGTCAACTGTATTATTTCTGATATAGTTTTTCAGTCAAACCTTGCATTCTGAAGTTTCCTAAGTTCTTGAAACTCATAAAATATATTCAATGCCATTTTTATAGTATGCACATTCACGTCTTTATTGATCTCATGCTGTATTTGTACAAACAAGATTAACAGCATTCACGCCACGTAGCTATGAAAACAGCCACTAAAAACATCATGTACTGATCATTTAATACATTATTAAAGTCATTCCACTTTTCACTGAGTTATGATATGAATCTTGAGGTAAAAGTTCTCAAAAAAGTCATCTTAAAAAAATTATGCTTTCTTTCACTCTTCAGCACAACAGAAGGGTTACGTTCGTAAATAAAAATGCCTATTTTTTTCATAAAATAATGGGAAACTAATCACTAAAAAAGAAAGTTCACACTCAGAACCATTTTCCTTCTTCAACCAAGACTTCTTTTATTGCACTGAAATGTATACCAACGTATGAATAAAAATACGGGCAAACAAAACAGACTAAGAACTGACAGAGAACACTAACACCATTCGTAGTTGCTGTAAGACCTTCAAGGAAGTTAGAACAAAGCACTTCATCTTGTTGATGGAAAGTAAGCAAAGGGAGGTATACGTTCTTAATAAATCAACGTCGTTGTTAGTAGTTTTGAAACTCATGAGATCCTTATACAAATAAAACTAAGCAGAAGCTGAGACAAATGATTGATAGCATAACCGTATCAATCAAAAGTCAATTCCACAGGGACTCACCAACATGACCAAAATGACTTCTGAATACAATTTTTAGAAGGTCACTTACAATACAGGAAGCAACAGAACTGTGTACACATTATAAATACAGACATCTTTTAGTTCACACATGGGAGTATGCTTATTCACCCTGCAGCTCTTTCCACAGTGTGTTCAGCAGTCAAAGTGCAAGAGAGAAGAAAGGAAGCACCTGCTTAACACTATTTCTGTCACCTCGGCTACAAGACACTGAAAACAGCACCCCCTGAAACACACAACTTGTGAAACAGTTTCCCTGCCCCCCGCCGTCCGCAAAACAATACTCCCTTCGGTGCCGGGAAGGTTCCGTCCTGCAGAGCTGCCACTTTCTAAAGAAGTAACTTCTGTTCTGAATCCATACATATAAATAAAACAACACAATTCTACGGATCTGATTTCCAAAAGGAATACAGCTGGTCTCAATCATTAATGATAAAGACAGCCAAGAATTCCACGGACCATCAGCTGACCTACTTTCGGGTAACTGTTTTGACCAGTTCCCCACAAAACTTGGTAAGGGAACACAGAAAATGAAACTAGTCTCAACTCTGTCTCCTCTTCCCCAATCTCTCTGTGACTGATTTAATAAAGATAAAATACGCAGAATTATCCCAGACACAGAAGGAAGGGAAGCAGGTCCAAAATATAAAACTTGGTAACAGGCTTCTGAATGATGCATTGTCCACAGAGTTACGTGGCACTGAGTCACGGGCAGGTCTGAGAAAACAAAGCTGAGCTGTATGTGGGACCGTGTACTACCAGATAAAGACGTTGTCACAGGGTCTGCCAGCCCAGTACCAACGAAAACCACGTAAAATTCAGCCGTACTCATGCCAGTGACACCTTCCTCTTCTAACACGCAGACTCAACTTCATAAATTAACCTGTGTTGTCCTCCCTCACTTGAATATTTAACATACCATCGGATGGCTTTGGTTTTGCGGGTTAGCTTCGCTCTTGCTTTATTATTCTCTCTGAAGTCTTCATGAACGGAGAGACCTAAAAGTAATCTTGTTGTGGCTACCTGCTGCCTTTTTCTTTTTTTCACTGCTATTTCTTAGTACCATCAAAGTCCCCAATTCAATCAGTATTTATCAAGTCAACTGTGTGCCAGGCAGTGTTTTAGGCTCTCGTGATACCCCAAGTAAATAAAACAAGACCTTAACTTCCCGTAGCTTACATTTTAGTAGAATCAGTCAGATAATGAAGGATAAACATAATAACTGAATCACAAGTTAGGTGGTAAGAACTGTGGCAAAAATTTAGCTTGCTAAGAGAACAGGGTGTGGTGAGAAAGGAGAGCAGTCAGTAGCCATTTTAAAGAGGTGATAAAGTTTAAAGTTTTTCAAATCTGCACTTACTCTCTAGACTCAGACTTTAGTTCATAGAAGAAAACTTTTCCCACTGGACCAATTCTAAGCCTGACTGATGAAATGTGAGACCCTTAAATCGGATTAACTGCTTGCTTTTCAGAACTTTCTTAGGCTGAGAAGCAAGGCTTGGATAATGGGCCAGGGATAATTATGGAGTTTAGCTAGGTTGAGGTCAGAGGCCTGGGCACAGAGGGGGACCTCGTCTGTTCTCTCAGGTGTGCACAGGTAAGCACTGTGTAGTCTGCACTGAATGTGACTTCATTTTGCTGTTCGACACATAACTCCTATTTATAATACTAGAAGTACATCATAGAAAGCATCTCTATTACGCTATGGAAGGAAAATATCTGCCTTACATAGACATAGAAATAGAGGACTATCAATACAACTTTATAAATAGGCAAGCTTCTCAGACCATGCAAAATGAAGTTTTAAAACTCATTTTCTCTAACACCATTTTACTGTTAACTGAGCAGCCCTGTTTAATACACTAGCAATAAAGAACAGAACAATTCATAGTTTCACACAAACACTAACTCACGAGGATAATTTTGTTTTCAATAGGGAAAAGAGTTCATAAAAGCCAGTTATTTACCATTTTGTTTAAAAACTTTTAAACAATAGAGAAGAGAGAAGGTGTTTTGAACAGTTTCCAGTTCTGCCTGGTAGATACACATTACAAAAACAATTTGCTTTACAAATTAGACTTCGTACTTTACAAATTGTATTTCATACAAAGCCTAAAAACAAACAAACAAACCAAAAAACCTTGGCACTTTACATCTTGGTCAGTAGGACAACAGACTTCTACATGTAAGATCCATTAAATATCTCCTTAAGATACTGAAGACATTGAAAAGAAACCCAGTAATCGCAAGAGATTGAGAAGAAACCCAGAGTAATGGCAAAATCATTAGGTCATCCTAGAACAGAGTCTCAAGTCAGAAGAAAACTTATTTCTAACTGATAAATTTAATCTATTAACCTACAAAGAAATCATTAGCCTGGAAGTTGAGAGAGAGAGGCAGCTGGTTTATCCTCAAGCCTGACTTTATCTTAGAGTTGAATAGGTGGAATCAAGAACAAAAGCACACATTTGCTTTTTCTGCCACACACTAAGCAAGCCAAAAGAAAGAAGTATGAACAAAGAAACTTAAAATGGTGCCTCCTAACATTTCCTCGGTCAGTCCACAAACTTCAGTAGCAGTACTAGGCACTAGCAAAGAGAGAATTTAACAATGCAAGGAAGGAGTAACAAGCTTTAATTTTTGAAAGCACTATAAATTTAAGCTTGATATTGCAAGTATATGTGTTTGTGCCATGTATAAATGCATAAACATATACATGGATTAGCCCAAATACACAGATTAGCAATGAAGAAATGTAATCATAAAAAAACATCAACAGCTGGCTGTGGTAAGAGTCTGCATATCTGGTTTCCAGCGAATTGTATTAAAGGGATAAAACTTTGTAGTCTGAGAGAACACCATTTTAGATGTGTGACATTTCTTCCTATTCTTCATAATATGTACTGTACCTATAATGAAACCGAACATCCTGGAAAGGAGGAATTCTCTACTTATCATCTATATGCACCCAATATTGTATGTCAAAGCTGGTTGGTGTGATTTGATTCTAGAAAAATACCACAGGTGAGGTAGGTTAAAAACAAAGCTAACCAAAAGCCTGCAAGCAATTCCCAAGTTACAGAGAATTCAATTATGTGTTTAAGTCCCATTTCCACCCAAATGTGCTTTTACTGATAAACTTACACCAACATAGTTGGCACAAAGATGAGTTTTCTCAAAACTTACTATTATTTAATACTAAAACTGTGATTATGTTTAAAGAACAATTTGTATTAATTTGCATTTACAGCGGGATTGTCTAGCAAATGAAGAATATAACTTCTTCAAAATATATCATACTGCTTTCAATTCAGAAAGTTACCATGAAGGTGAGCAGAAATTATTTTGCAGTTTCATTCTGCTGTCAGAGGAGAGCATGCGATCAAGTCACTTACCTCTAAGGTGAATGACAGCACCACATCTGACTTTGACAGCTGGATCTCATTCTCATCGCCTATGTCCAAAAATGCAGAATTCTGTGAACGTTTTAATTTTTGTAATTTAAATTCCGGACCACCTTTTGAAACTGGAAGACTTTCCAAATTGGCCATTAGCAAATTCACTGAAGACCGCAACTCTTCTATATACATATTCTCCATTTCTTTTGCTATAAATTTGGGGAAGTTTCTTTCCTTGAAGATAATATAAAAAAATGTTACAAAAGTCATTATTTCAGTTCTATCACAGAAGATTATATGATGTATACCTTTGACTGTCTTAGAAACTGTGACACTCAGGGCGCCTAGGTGGCTCAGTGGGTTAAGTCTCTGCCTTCTTCGGCTCAGGTCATGATCTCAGGGTGCTGGGATTAAGCCCCACATTGGGCTCTCTGCTCAGCAGGGAGCCTGCTTCCTCCTCTCTCTCTGCTTGCCTCTCTGCCTTACTTGTGATCTCTTTGTCAAATAAATAAATAAAATATTTTAAAAAAGAAAAAAGAAATGGTGACACTCAATATAAATGCACCTACCCAATACTTCAGTCTCCAGGCTTTAAAATTATCAGGTTTTGGTAATTTTGATTATGTCTAGGAGTACCTTACCTCCCTTCCTCAGAATCATTATGGTACAAAATAAGTAACATTTTCACATTAACTATTTTTGATAAAGTATTTGCTTAAGGAAAAACTGAAAACCTACATGGAAGAAAATTTAGTGTCTAGATAAATCTTAGTCACTGTTAACTTTGAATTGCTTGGGGGTAAACTGGTCGGTAAGAAAAATGTGCAGTATAGGAATGTTTGCCTGTTAGGAAACAAACAACTTACACATCTTTCTTACCACAAACATATATCAAGAGGACATCCTTTTTGTAAATAAGAATTCAAATAAAAAACACACAATAGCAATAGGATGATAATTCTAGAATTAATTTTCACACCACACAAATGTGACCAGATCCCTTATGGCCATAAATTCAGTTTTTTTAGTAAAGGCTTAGAAAATGTTAAATATAAAGCAAAAGGCCAACTTATAAATAAAGCTGCACATAAAAAAGAATAACAGGGGCGCCTGGGTGGCTCAGTGGGTTAAAGCCTCTGCCTTTGGCTCAGGTCACGATCTCAGGGTCCTGGGATCGAGCCCTGCATCGGGCTCCCTGCTCAGCGGGGAGTCTGCTTCCTCCTCTCTCTGCCTACTTGCAATCTCTGTCAAATAAATAAAATCTTAAAAAAAAAGAATAACAGTATCAATTTAGAAGATTCATTTTCTTTCTGAATTACATGAGCATTGCCATTTGGTCCTTAGATCTCTGTAATCAGATTTTGGTTTCTTTCAACTCGATGAAAAGGACATTCCAAATACTGGTATTTAAAAAGATATGGACAGATATTGCCAAATTGCCCTTAAAGAAGAGGATACCCATTTATATTCTTACCAACAGCAAAAGGAAGCTTTCTTACACTATGGGCTCTTTCTGAATCTTTGAAAACTTGGCATTAGGTCTTCCCTTAAAGAGAGTGTATAGCTTTATGATATGAAGTATGACATAATGCAGCTTACTGTACAGAGCTGGCTGGGAATGAAAGCCCAAAGCAGCCACCTTGCCAATGGCTGCTTAATGCTCCAGAAAAATTAGTGCCTTTCTTACAGTTTCCCTTGGCAGCATTCGAAGCATAACCTAAGAAATCCCCATCTCTGGGATGACTGGAACACATCCCAAGTGCTCTCGTCAACCTGCACCTAACCCATGACTCACTTACACCAGTTTGCTCATAGGATGGAAAGCAACATCTGGTACCACTTCACAAATCAGTCCCAGAGTCTCAGGCCACCTGTTTTCTTTTCCCTGAATATAACCGTCACATATTTCTTTTAACATAATTTACATATAATCAATATTAAAATTGCATATTTATTATCACTTAGTAATTAAGTATCCACATTCATAATTAACTTTCTTAAGGAAAACTCTTAAGTATCCTTTTACCATTCCTCTAAAGTTTAAAGCAACATTCCAAAAAAGTTTGCAACCTCAGGAAAAAACACAACTATTCAGTTACAGAACACCTTGGTTTCCTTTGGAAAAAAAGTAATGTTTTGGAATGGTTTCTCAGAGCATGGAAAAGGAAAAAAACAAAAAACAAAAAACAAAATAAGCCTTAAAAAGATTTATATTTATGCAGTCTTTATTTTTGTATTTAAATTCAATTAGCCAACATATAGTACATCTTTAGTTGTTTTTTTTTTAATTTTATTTATTTGAGAGAAAGAGAGAGAGAGAGAAAAGTGTGAGCAGGGAGAAGGGCAGAGGAAGAAGCAGGCTCCCCACCAAGCAGGGAGCCCAATGTGGGGCTTGATCTCAGGACCCTGGGATCACGACCCAAGCTGAAGGCAGATGCTTAACCAACAGAGCCACCCAGGCAAGTACATAATTTTCCTTAAGTTTTTGATATAATGTTCAATGATTCACTGAACATACATGTTGTGTATAACATCCAGTGTATGCACCGACTCTAAAAGCTGTTATGGAACGTATCCAAAACTCAGAAATAAGGCAAGAAGATGAGGGGGCAGGTCCTCTCAGTGTCCTATAGGGGCAAAGGGCATCCAAGGATCATCTGAGGAAATAATGCTTAGTTCAACTTACTGTTTACTGATTCAAGGTCCCAAACAGTGAAGTTACATGTTACCTTACAGAATTTTGTCTGGAAAAGATGCAAATAATGTGTGTCTGGTGAATAATATAATCCAATGGTTAGAGTTTAAAACCTGTTGGAAACTGACTACTTTTTGATCTAATCCAGGAATCTTATTTTAACCTTGCCTAAAAATACCTAGTTTTGATATGCTCTTTGGATTAGTTTGAACACATAACTAGTCTGTTCATTCATTATGCACTAAATGAAATCTTATTGTGTGTTTATATTTGTAGGAGTTATAATTTTGCCTTTTTAAAAATTTTACTTCAGCAAAGCAAAAAAAAATGTGTTTGAAAGCTTGGATGCACTAAATTTTTTTTTCAAAATTTTAAGGTGTTATTTTATGGAAAACCTAGCATTAGCACACAAAGAACCCAATTCTTATTTAGCTTTAGTTAAAAACAAGTCACTCGCTATCATTTTTCAAGGAGACTGGCAGGAATCACCAAAATTGACAGTCTTATTGGCACTTTCCAACTTTTAAAGAAAGAGACTATACTCAATTTTCTTCCTCTCTGGGTGAAAAGACAGACAACTCTGCTTTAAAGTTCTGAGGTTAATTAATAGTATTTCATCAACTTTATTTAGCCTGCTTATGTTGCCTCTTTCTTTGAAACAAAAGTCAACCATATTTTAGGCAACTATACATGTTAAATTTAATCTTTTAAATTAGAACAGACTCAGAAATAGGGCTATTCTCCAGTTTAGCTGTGAGTTGTTCGTATAAACCATGGTTTGAATGTTCTAATTTACTCACACATTAGTGGCCCTACCACATTACATACATGAAAATGTTTAAAAAAAAATGAAAATGTTTGCTCCATTAAAAAAAAAATCTCAGCATTCAAATTTAGTCCCTTTTAAAGTGCTCCTAATGTTCCTGGTTGAAGTCTGGACCAGACTGGTAGGTGGAAGATGGGGGCAGCTGTCAGATTCTAGAAATACTCTGAAGACAAATGCAAATGGATATCCTAATAAATCTGTCATGAGGCACGAGAAAAAGAAGGGAGTCAGAGATGATCCCAAGTTTTTTTGGTGTAACTGACAAGAGAGTACTGCCAAGAACTGGCCTAGCCTGACCACTTCACTGGAAATTTTAAGCACCGTCCCTTCCTCCTGCACTCCTGATTCCCTCTTGTCTTTATTTTCAAAATAGCAAATGATCACCTTCTGTAATTCAGTTATATGCAACATCCCTTGCTTACTGTCAGCTCTCCCAAATGCAAGCTCCACCAGGGCATGGCAGGAATATTTTTGTCTGGTTTTATCCCAAGACAACTACATATTTGTCTGGATGTATTCCAAGTGCCTACAACATTGCCAGGTTATTTTAGTTGGTGTTCAATAAACATTTATTCATTGAACTTATAGATAGAAAAATTCAGGCTCCAAAAAGTTAAATAAACTTGCCTAATGTTCTACACCTAAGGAAACAGCAATAATGGATTTGCCTACATGTTTTTCTGGCCCAGTCCATATTTTTCCTACAACTTCCTAATAATTATGCCTTGGCTGAAGTATTAAAGTCAATACTTCTATCCTTTGAAACAGATTTCTGCCCTGGGGCTTTGTTATTATATCGTGCTGTGGAGTTTGATAGGAAGTGTTACTGACTACAAATGATTATTAAGGGACCACACTTCTGGGTTTATCAGACTGAAGAGGCAGCTGGGCCCAAGAGAGCAAAGTCCAAAGACCAGGGTTTGAGGTCAGCCTCCACCATGTTATTTGTTATATAGTCTTGAAGTCAATAATTTTCCCTAAATCTCAACCTCCTAGTCTAGACAGTAGACTTATTGTATCCTCTGTCCTTGTGGGTTAATAGGATTACTGTAGGAATATAATGCAACAAAGTCAGTAAATTATAATTAGCTATATAAATATTTTATGAAGATGGCTTACAATTGGTGAAACTGAATTAGAAAGCAATTAAACATGTGTTATCTCCTATGTCAATATATTCACCAAAAGCCATCTTATTTTTGGTGGCTTTTTCCCTTTCTAATTCCATTGGCTTTACATCCTTTTCCACATTTTTTTTAAACATATCAGTGTTTGTGATGAAACCACTGGGGTGCTGTCAAAGAGAAGGCCCTGTATGTGCAGCACTGACATTTCCCTCTCAACTCCAGAGGTTATAAACCCACATTCTCCTCCCTGGCATGAACTTGAGACACCCAAGACTCTCCCTCCTATTTCATAACCCTCCAGAAATTCATCTAAACTTTATTCTAAAGTATCACATCTTCAGCCCGGCCCTTAGAGAAGCAAATCCAAATCAAACAATGTGCACAGTCTCAGTATCTATATACACCTAGACAATCTACAAATGCGGGTCACAGATCCAGAGTCATGCCCCCACAGGGTCTGGAACATCTCTCTGGATTCTCTCCCAGTCTCGGGTCTTCAAGAAAAGCAAATGTCTTTCCAGCCAGTTTTCCAGTTCAGCTAAGGGTTTGAGGAATGTGTTGTCCTCTCTAAAGCTTTTAATAGCCTTAACCTACTTGACTTCCATCCTATAAATATGACACTTGAATCTCTACAAGTTTCTAGTGCTTCTCCAGATATCCAGAGGACAGTAACATGGCATGCTGTCCTTTTAACCACTGTCCTTTGTGTGAATGTAACTCTTTAGCCCCTAATTCACATCATTCTTGGTCTTTATTCATCTAGAAATTCCTCTTCTTCTATCTCTGGCTTAGTTCTCACAACTTACTGTCATCTCTGCTACCTAAATTTCTCTTCATTTTCTCGATGTTCCTGTTTATCTCCAGTTTTTCAATAATTCCCTTTTTAAATTCAATATACTTTTAGATAACACAGTATTAGCATTCTTAAAACTTACACATTATTCATAAACGCATTTTTCTTTGCAAAAACAAAAATATTTCAGTTGTTAAAATCAGCATGCGGTGTATGTTCTTCTCAATGGCTGGAAAAGTTCACTATCTTGATGTGGAAGGTGGTTAACAAGGACCATGTACACATACATTCACTGAGCTGTAAACTAAGTATCTGTATACTTTACTATACACATTTACCTAAATTTTAAAAAAATGAAGAAGTTTCCCTCAATAAGGAGGATTCTTCAGAAAGATGGAGGGAGGTAAAGGAAGAGTCTACCTCCAAAGATNAAAGGAAGAGTCTACCTCCAAAGATTCAAAGTTTTGATTAGTAGAAGGGAAAAAAGGAGAAAAAAAGAAGTATCTCAGATTAACAGCATTATAACCTCAAGTCTATTGGGAAAGATAATTTTCTTTTACCACTAATAAATTAATGCATCAATTAACTAAAGAATGATGCAAATAATGAAGTTCCATGTACTCTAAGAAATCTTAAGGATTAAGAAATTAATGGTTTTGTTTGAAACTTATTCCTGTTACATAGAAACATGTGACTGTAAAAATAAATTATACTGGACACAGTGTTTTTATGTGTTCACACAAATATGTATTTGTATTACAAATAAATTATATTGAACACACTACCTGTGAAAGTCTTTTACTAGAAACTTCCAGTTAGATTTTTCATCCATTCAAATATTAGTTGACTCCACTAGGTGCCAAGCACCATGTTATTAGATAGCTTGGAATATGTGATTTTGCAGAGATAATATTTTACTCCCTGATTAGATTATATTTAGCACAGTATCAAAATTCTTCTAAATCTGGCCATTTGAGAAATTCAGACATTGCTTTCAGAATAATCTACAAAAGTTATTGAGTTTAAACATATTCTATGTGTAAGAAAGGATATGTAAAATATATAATATTCTCCATTTAGATAACATCCACACATATATCTGGGCTTAAGAAGCATGCACGCAGAGAAGAAAATATAAAATTACACTATCTATACAGAACTTTTTCAGCTCATAGAAATAAGAGTAAAAAGAAATGTTGTACAGTATGTCAAAATTAATAATTTACCTTTGCCATTTTCTCTGCCAGCTGCAAACGACCATCAAGTTCCCTTCTGATCTGGGCTGCTTGTTCATCTGCATTATCCAGCTTTAAAAATAGAAATTACACATATGTGATTACTAAAGGACAGTGACCTACAGATTAAAGCAAAGATTTAAGGACTCAATTTTTGTTTTTAATAAATTTTCTCGCTACTTATAATACAGAATGGTATTTATTTAGATTGGCAGTCCAATTAAATTTCTTGGGCACTTTTCATTTTGGTTTTGTTCACAAAATAAGTGGTTAAATTGCTAAGGGTAATAGCTCAGTTCATCAAAAATCTAATTATAATAATTCCTTTTCCAACCTGTCCACAACAACTCTAAACCAGGAAGTCCTTGCTTCCTTGAAATTACATTCAATTGTCTTTAAGCTTTTTCATTTCATCCCTCTTTGTGAAGGTCAGCCCTAAGTCGTTCCAGAAAGATAAATACCTTGTTCTGTTCTTTCAAATTTCTAGAGTGGTGAGATACTGAATAATGTTTCACTTCTTTGTCCTTTCAAAAAACATTCCCTTCATTTTTATAACAAGTTTGTGTATTAGTGCTAAACTGTTAAAGTACCATTTGATTAACTGGTAGAACTTCCTACCTATCTTCCTCATTCTAGTATCAATAGCTTCATGCTACCAAGAAACCCTTCCACTCTCTTATAGATTGGCACCATATTAGAATCCATTCTCTTCTGCTAAATTTGATTGGAAGTAGAAGCCTGCTATCAACAGTTTTAAAGATGTTTACATGGAAAATTATTTTCTCTTATCCAGTGAAATAATCCTCTTCTTATACAATTTCTTTTAACTTATCCTTATGATTCCCTTCTCTCCAATTATTCATAATCAATTTTATTAGTTGACTATAGAAACTGCTAAATTGAGGAGGTCCTGTGTGCACAGTGTGGAATGTACTGGGTGGGCTGCTAATATTTCTCTGGACTTTAATTCCTTTTCCTTTCTTACTTCCATCATAAAGAAACCTAGACCACAAAATACAACCGCACTAGAATAAAGGTCCACCCAGAGACTGGATTAATATTGAGGACAACACTAAACACCCAGATTACAGATTAATTTTTCCGTTTCCTGAAGAACTTTAAATTGACCAGATTACGTTCTTTAAAGCAGCCTTAAAAAAAATGCCTGGAAAAAATGAATAGGGGGAATGCAAGTCAACAGGATGGTGGTATCAGGACATAAATAAAGAGTCAAGAAATGGGGAAGATGTTCTAGTAAAAGAGTACCAGGACTTTAGAGGTGAGATGAATAACTGTGGAAATGATAGATACTGGGGGGCTGGGGAAGGTCCATGGGAGATGGGGCTGCGGAGAGGCCAGCTACTTTATAAACTACTCTTCACGGCCACATTAGGGCATCTAGAGTTGGTTCCTACAACAACAGGAATTCACTGAGATTTTTAAACAGGATTTTGGAAAGATCACTCTGTCTCCAGCACAAACAACAGGTTAGAAAGATGTAGGAAGTCTGATATTTATTCACTAGAAAAACAGATCTGGGGTTACCTTCCTAAAAATAATGTTTCCAGGCTGATTTAAAAAAAATTCATTTAAAAACAAGTTTTAAAATAGCCAAGATTTTTTTTTAATGTTTTATTCATTTATTTGAGAGAGCGCACCAGAGTGTGCATGCACGAGCAGGGGGAGGGGTAGAGGGAGAGTGAGAAGTGGACTCCCCGGGCAGGGAGCCCAACATAGGGCTCAATCCCAGGACACTAGGATAATGACCTGAGCCCAAGGCAGACGCTTAACCGACTGAGCCACCCAGGTGCCCCTAGCCCAAATTTTCTTAAACTAAATCATTGGTAAATTATTGTCTATGTCATCTCAAGAACAAACACAATTTAATAGGATGCAAAGTCAAAGAAACAAAGTTTCTCTTCACTGTTTTCAAAGTAAAAATGATTTATATTAAAAACTTTTTAAAGAATGTGTGACATGTCTCTTCCAGGTGACTGAAATCAAAGTCCTAAAAGCAAAAATTATGTTTAAGAACCTGTAACTACAATACTTCGAATACACTAAATATAATATGGAATATGAACTCATCTTTGCTGATAAATACCTTTCCACAGAAAAATTAAAATGATTACGTGCATGTAAGGAGTTTTAATTCCAGTAAGAAATGGTATTTAACATCTTAAAACAGGTCATGGTTTTTCAAACTTCACAAACACTATTTAACATCTTCAAATATTTACATCTTCATATTAAAAGCTTTTAATTTGAAGTGAAGTTATTTGACTCACTTCTGGGTTTTTAAATATTTTCTTTGTAGGAGACATTTCTACTACTTCTAAAAAACCATGAATACCCTAACTGCATTTGTCTGAAAAACTGCAGGCTGAGAAAAGCAGAGCACTGTTGTACCAAATACCCTTTGAATAGCATTCTCTTAATAAAACTCAATGTTCGGAGACTGAAAGCTTACTAACTTTGGTGACTACTGGTATCATTTTGTGAAACTAGAACTGCATACTTACAAACATGTAAAAAAAAAAGTAAAAGCTAATACAGTAAAGACAATTTTTCTCATATCCTTGTGTAATGTAACGTTAGATAGAATTGAAGGAGGTAAATCAGTTGGTTAACTTTTTTCTTTACTTGTAAGAATATTAATGTCCTAAGAGTTGTTTTTTTTTTTTTTAGAGATTATTTTAGAGAGAAGGCATGAGTTCACAAGCAGGAGGGGGAGAAGAAGAGGGAGAGAGAATCTCATGCAGATTCTACTGAGTACACAGCCCGTGTGGGGGCTCAATTTCATGACCCTGAGGTCATGACCTAAGTCGGATCCAAGAGTGGATTCTTAACCGATTATGTCACCCAGGTGCCCCTTGTTTTCTTGAGTGTTTATTACCTTTGTTTTTAAATTAATTGAAAGTTTATATAGCTGTTTTCTTAAAAGTTGACATCTCAATTGAAATTAGTTTCACGTGCAGTTTTAAGAAATAGATACACCCATTATACACTGCCTAGTTTCTCCATTTGCAGCATCTTACAAAACTGTGCTGTTTTATGACAACTAATATACTGACTTTGATATAATCATCCATCTTATCCAGAGTTTCTCAGTTTTACTACTTGTACTACTTACTTATCTAAATTCATATATTCACCACTACAATCAAAACACTGTAATACTTTTTAAGATTTGAGAGAGAACACATGCACTTGAGCATGTGTGAGTGAGGGGATGGACAGAGGGAGAGAATCCTCAATCAGACTCCCTACTGAGCATGGAGCCTGACATGGGGCCATGAGATCATGACCCAAGCCTAAACCAAGAGTGGGATGCCCAACCAACTGAGCTACCCAGGTGCCCCCAAACACTCAAGAGTCTTAACACCATATATTGCTGTTTTATAACCACACCCACCTCCCTCCAGCCCCGTTAGTTTTAATAATGTACTGCTTTTCAAAATGTTTAAAAATAAAATCTAATAAGGCAAATGGATTTTCTTTTAATTTCCATTACGAAACTGGAGATGTGCTCCCATGAGAGGTTAACATTTGTAAATACTGGATGAGGTCCTCGGACTTCTTAATCTACATGTTCACCACCTGGGTGCTTTCCTCAAAGCGCATGGTCATAAACAGCATGTATCTATAGCTCCAACCCTTCAGAAGAGTTTGACTTACACTTCCAACTGCTTCTTATTTACCATTTCAATTCGCATGAAGACTAACAAGCCCAAAATGCAATCCTGACTTCCCCATACCAATCACTCCTTCAATGAATTATGCCATGTCATTAATAGCACATCTACTCACCCAGCTGCTCAAGCCCACAACCTAGGTGTCATCTTTGGCCTTTGTTTTCCCTCAGAGCCCACATCCAATCCAATCTAGAGTCATGGAGAGTGAAATCTAGATCATCAACCAGACCAGAATTCAGGTACTCTGACTTCTTGGCCAGGACTCTACATTTTTTGTGGTGGAGGGTCTTCCTGGCCACTTCAAGTAGATTTCCTTTCACCAGAGCACTGTACATATGGTTATGGTGCAAGTAATGTTTTTCTTTTCTGAAGCCTCCAGAGAACTGGGTTTTTACACCACTTCCTCCAGCTCCCCCTCCTCAAAATAAGTAAAGCCTGGATAGATGGTTCACAGATGTGGGACATCAGATTTAAAATGCTGGGTAACACATATTTTGCTAGTGCCTGATGTGGGGTATGAGATAAATAAAATGGAGATATGTAGACTCTGGAGTCCATGGTAGGGCCCAGACGCAAACCTCACTCTATAAGGACAACTTCATTTTCTTTAAACTCTTGATTTCAACACATTGTGACAATAGATTACTTACCTCACAGATGCCTCTTCCTGGAACAAAGCATTTTCCAGGGCTTTTAAAGAGGATTATTCAATTCTGACCATAAAAGACCCCCAAATGTATCTTTATTCTCTACAATGCCCCTAGTATCTACTGCACAGAGCATTTTCAATTATTAATTAAAAATTATCAATTTCAATTACCACTTCAAAATCAATTATGACTTCAATTATCAAGATATTTTTCTGGACTGGCAAATATTTAGCATGGGAAATGTACTTTTATTTTCCTTCTCTTCATTACATAGGAATACTGTTTCCTCATTCAGAATCCTCTGTCACAGGATGTTTTTCACATCTTTTAAAGAGTCCAAAGGTCAGGACCGTAACAGGTGCCCAAGTATATCTTTATTCTCTGCAATGCCTCTAGTATCTATTACACAAAGCATTTTCAATTATCAGTTGAAAATTATCAACTTCGATAACCACTTCAAAAATCATTAATTGCCATATTCAAAAATCAATGACTTCAATAATGAAAATATTTCATTACCTTGACAAATTTTTAATACAGAAATATATTTTTTCTTCCTGTTCTTTACATGGAGCTTGTGGTTTCCACATTTAAAATTTTCTAGGCTAGGGAGTTCTTAACCTGGACCTTTGGGAATCTGAATCACTCAAGTTGTGAGCAAAATTTTATAGAGTTATGCATTTTTTCCCTTGGGGAATGGTTTGAGTTTCATAGCTCAAAAGGGCGGCAACTCCCTAACTCAAAAGAGTTAAAGAACCATGCTGTGGGGAAATCTTTCTAGAAGCCTCTATCCATTTCTTCTAGAAGAGGTTATGTGTCTTTTTAAAACATAAACCATGGAAGATGGTCACCTCAGACATACACGTCATCGACCTTACTCCATACAGAGATTTGTTAAATCTTTGTAAAGGGACACTATGACAAAGGTTCTCAACAGTGTTGGCGATGGTCCAGTTACTTTACTACTTACCCTTTCTTACACCTACCGTACAGCAACCACTATAAAGGCTCTTCAGTAGCTACAAAAATAAGGGCCTTCCAGGAGCTCACACTTTATATCAAAAATAGTGAAAACAATACACAGAACAGAATATAATTGCCACAAAAAAGCTACTGATCAGGTCCTGTAATAATTCAGTGATGGAAGAGATGTGTTTCCTGGTTGATTAGCATCATGATGGATTTGCAAAGAGAGAAATACTAAAAAATGGATTTGGAGGAATAGAGAAAGTGCTGACCTGATGCAGCAGCCTCTGGGTCTTGACTTGCCAGTCCCCAACCCTAGACTTTCCTTGCCACATTCCCCACAGCACCTTCACGTCATTGGAAACAAGCTCTAGGAGGCCACAGGGATGAGCAAATCTCTCTTTGCAGAAGGCCTCCAAACTCAAAGCCTATGGTGGTGCCCAACTCTCTTACAGTTATGAAAATTTTCAACAGCATAAAGATAACTTTACCAGGTTTCACCCGACATCTCTAATTTTATAACTTGTGATATTTTTCCAATGCTTTAAAAACTACAAATATCAAATACTTGAATTCATTAAATTTGCTCATATCTTTAAAAAAAAGATCATTTATAAAAAGCACTTTTCACAGCACTGTTTAGCATCATTACCCTCTCTCATTAATCTATTTTCTAGAACCAGGATAACTGTATTAACATTGTCAATCACTGAAAAAAGGAATTAATAGCTATTTTTCCATAATGACGCCTTCATATGTGCCGACCTCATTCAATTAAGTTCTTTCTCCCACTGAAGAAATTAGTTTTTTCTCTGACTTCACACTCCAATTATGGCATATTTCTTTTCAAACAAATTATATTCTGTCATTTTCTTGTAATATTCATCTTTATCCTTTAGTATGAAAAAGGCAAGTAGACTAGGATTTGTTATATAAACTTAGTGTTTTCCCTGAGATTAGTTCATATGCTGGTCCACTGTGTTTATTTATATTATCTATAAATCTGGTCATTTATAAATAATATATCACAAGAAGTAACTGGCACAAACCTAACACTGATTCTAAAAGAAGACTCCAACCAACACTTTATCATATGGTTTTCTAGTAGCCAAGAGTTTGACAGTAGCAAATATATATGGATTTTGCAGCAGAACCCAAAAGCTTTAAGTGTTAATCTACTTCACCAATAAATTAATTCTCTATTGTTACTGGAACCACAATTTGTCATAAAAATAGAGCTTAACTCTACCCTACTGATAATTTCTGCTTTGTTTTCTATGCTGCTTCCCCATCCCCCATACTGCACACACACACACGCAGGTCCTTGGCTGTTCTAGACATCAGAATATCTCCAGTTATTTCTCAAAACAATGTCGTAAATCAGTACATACCACTGGCCTTTCTCCTGAGTTCCAGCTATCCAACTGAAGGCAAGGCCTTTCCTTTCAGGCACCCACAAAGCCCTCACACTAAAAGTGAACTTGTTTTTTATCATCCACTCCTCACCATAACTCCCTATTCCTATGTATCATTCTCACTACCCTTGATCAGGCTATAATCTCAGAGAAGGGAGGGAGGTAAGGAAAAAGGAGATGAAGAATTAAATGAATAAGTGAACATGAATAAAGAGAATGACACCTGAACAACTTAGCCTAGTATTCTGGTCCTCCTAAATTTTATTCCATTCTCTTTTCAATCTCCTGGATAATTCCATTATCTATACAAATTAGTTTGTTCAATGTTTACTGAAGATGTTACATTTCCCCAGTCATGCATTTCACTTGTGCTTCTTCTGCCTGGGACATTCTTCTTAACCTACCTTCACTGTCTTGATCAATCTCGAAATCTGAGATTACATAACCAATCATTTCATTATAAAACAGGTATTACCCGATGACCTATGATTATATATTTAAAAAAAATGACACAAATAGCACTTCTGCCATGGTCCTTGTAGAATAATTCTAAGTCTTAAAAATGCATTTCCCAGAAGGAAAAAGGAACATACTTCTCTCGGCATAATAAACCAGGCCACAGCTAACATCAGATTCAATGGTGAAAGGTTAAAAGCTTTTTCTCGAAGATCAGGAGTAACACAAGGGTGCCCACCCTCAGCAGTCCTATTAAAGATATTAGAAGTCCTAGCTAAAGCAACCAGGCAAGAAAAAGAAATAAAGGGTATCAGAACTGCAAAGAAGTAAAATGGTCTCTATCTGTAGAGAATACGATTCCATGTACAGAAAATCCTGAAGACTCGACCAAAAAAAACCTGTTAGATCTAATCAATGAATTTAATAGTTACAGGATACAAAATTAATCCACTAAAAGTAGTGGCATTTCTGTATACTAACAATGAATTTTCTGAAAAAGAAATAAAATGCCATTAACGACAGCATCAAAAACAATAAAATACTTAGGCATAAATTTTACGAAGGAGGTGAAAGATCTCTACTCTGAAAACTCCAATATATGGGTAGATAAAAGAAACTGAGGGAAACATATATACATGGAAAGGTATCCTATGTTCACAGACTGGAAGACCCTATCAAATTCCAATGGCATTTCTTTTTTACAGAAGTAGGAAAAACACCTGAGATTTATACAGAACCACAAAAGACCCTGAAAAGCCAAAGTCGTCCTGAGAAATAAAAGCAGGGGCCATCACACTTTCTGATTTCAAGATATACTACAGAGCTATAGAACTACAGTCATCAAAAATAGTATGGTACTGACATAAAAACACAAAGACAAATTGAACAGATCTGAGAACCCAGAAATTTGAGAACCCACGTATGTACAGTCAACTAATATTTGACTACGGAGCCCAGGATACTCAATGGAGAAAAGAAAATCTCTTTAATAAATATTGCTGGGATAATTAGATATTCACATATAAGACAATGATACCGATCATTGTCATATATCCTATACCCCTCACAAAATTTTACTCAAGATAGATTAAAGACTTAACTAGAAGACCTGAAACCATGAAAATCCTAGAAGAAAACACAGGAATATAAGCTCCTGGACCTGGGTGTCTTGGTAATGACTTTTTTGGATAGGATACCTAAGGCAAAAGCAACAAAATCAAATGTAAATAAGTAGAACTATATCACACTAAAAAGCTTCTGCTCAGCAAAAGAAACCACCAACAAACTGAAAAGAAAACCTATGGAATGAAGAAATATTTTCAAACTATACATCTGTTAAGAGGCTAATTTACAAAATACATAAAGAATTCATACAAATCGGGCGCCTGGGTGGCTCAGTGGGTTAAATAAAGCCTCTGCTTTCGGCTCAGGTCATGATCTCAGGGTCCTGGGATCGAGGCCCGCATCGGGCTCTCTGCTTGGCAGAGAGCCTGCTTCCTCCTCTCTCTCTGCCTGCCTCTCTGCCTACTTGTGATCTCTCTCTCTCTCTGTCAAATAAATAAATAAAAAATCTTTAAAAATTCATACAAATCAAAAGCAAAAAAAAAAAGCCACAATTAAAAAGTGAACAAAGGACCTGAATAGATATTTCTCCAAAGAAGATATATGAAAGGCCAACGGGTACATGAAAAGAAGCTTAACTTCACAAGTCATTAGTGAAATGCAAATTAAAACCACAAAAATATCACCTTATTCCTGTTAGAATGGCTGTCATCAAAACAAGAGATAACAAACATTGGCACGGATGTGGAGAAAAGGAAACCTGTGTGCACTGTTGGTATGATTATAAATTGGTGCAGTCACTATGGAAAACAGTATGGAGGATCATCAAAAAATTAAAAATAGAACCACCATATGGTCTAGTATTTTTACTTCTGGGAATATATCCAAAGGAAATGAAAACACAAATTTGGAAAGATATCTATACCCCCACACCATGTTCCTAACAGCATTATTTACAATAGCCAAGACATGGAAACAACCTAAATGTCCATTGATGGATGAATGGATAAAGTAGTTGTGGTGTGTATATATATATATACTACGGAATATTATTCACCCATAAAAGAGAGGAAGACCTACCATTTGCAACAGTATGTACGGACTTTGAAGGCATTATGCTAAGTAAAATAAGACAAAGAAAGATAAATACTGCATGATCTCACTTTTGTGTGTACTCTAAAAAAAATTGTTTTTCCTAATTTAAACAAGGAAATTCATAGGAAGAGATCAGATGTGTCGTTCCCAAAGGCAGGCGAGAGGAGGTGAGGGAAAATGGAGGAAGGTGGTCAAAAAGTCCAAACTTCCAGTCATAAGACAAATAAGCACTAGGGATATAATGTACAGCATGAAGAACATAGCTAACACTGCAATAGAATATTAAAAAAATTGTTAGCGTTCTCATCACAAAGAAAAAATATTTTTTCTTTACTGTATCTGAGAAGATGGAGGTTAGCTAACCCTATACGGTAATCATTTCACAATGTATGCAAATCAAACCGTCATGCTCTACATTTTAAACTTATACAGGGATATAGGTCAATTACTTTTCAATATAACTGGGCGGGGGGGGGAGTACTTTCCTAAGCCATACTTTCATTTGAATCCTAAGAAGTAGGGAAAAGATGAATGAGTTAATTAGATATAAAATTACCCTATGTGAACTGAACTAAACTATATTAAATAATGGATCACAATGTTCAAAAGAACGTAAGAATTTAACCTCAAACATTAAAACCATGGGACTTCAATAGCCTGAAGACAATGCATGCATATTCTCTAAAATGGTAGATGGCAAATTTTATACATCATGAAATCTTTAGTATTTCATTTGATACTAACATTTTCTCTTCTGGACAAAACTAATGAGCTAATACTTTCAAGCAACTATGTACTAACTATATTCACCTCGATAAAATAGTTGAGTACACATTCACATTAATAATTTAAAAATGCTGAAACTGAAAGAATTTAATATTAAGTAACCCAGACACTACCAGGAATATTAGAGAACTTTGTCAGAGCACATTAGAACTCTAGCCTCACTGGGACTAATAAGAACAAAATTTACACAGCACTTACTACGTGTAAAGACTGTCCCACACGTGAATTTAAGCCTCAGAGCAATCTTCTGGGACAGGTGATAACTTTATCCCACTTGAGTGATGAAAAATCTGAAGCACAGATTACTTTAAGCAATTTTCCCAGGTCAAGGTCACACAGTTAATAAGGGGCAGGGCAATCTGACTGTAGGATTCAAATTAAATGCTTCACACCATTCCCATGCCACACAATTTTTATTCTTTCAGTCATGCACTATCTGTGCGTATCCACAATAGGAAACACATTAAATATGATTGTAGAATTAATGGTACAAAGATGAAATATCAAGCTATTAAAGTGAAGTACAAGAATTCATTATACATAAATATAATACAAAGTAGAATAGGATAGGCTTTGGGGTAATGATAAGGAACTGTAATTTCCTCATTTTTTTTTCTCCTCCAATATTTAAGAAAAAAGACTGGGGGTGGGAGCAGGGAACTTCTTTTGGATCTTGAATGAAGGGGAATTCCAAGTGAAGAAAGTAATAGAAGACAAAAACTAAAATCCAAGAAAATACAGGGAATGATTCAGTTTACACAGAACACAAGGTATGTAAAGAATTGCTACATGGGAAAGAACATAAGCAAGGTGGGGGAGGGAACACCAATGCGTATGAACTTCATTCTGTTGACAGAGAGGAGCCATTTTTTTTTCTATTTAAGTTGGGTCATGATGAGAACACGATGGTGCTCCAATATTAATCTGGCAACAAAAATATGTAAAGTTGGAAGGAGGAAGCATTTAAGAGTTTACTGCCATGCTCCATCTGGGAGGTACTAAAATCTTGAGCTATGGCATTGACTATGGACATGAAAGAGATGATGCAGTATTATGGAGAAAGCATTAATATCACCAGGAACTCTCTTGGGAGAATGTGTCAATCTCTTTTCCTCAGCCTTTCAAACTCTTTTTTTAAAAGTACATTATAAAAACAGAGAAGTTGATCTAAACGTCTACCAAGAGAAACAGGTGTTAAGTTTTCTGGGCCATACATTTCTAAAAGTCGGAAGATAATAAACACTTAAGAAAGTCTGATGGTGTGAGCTTGGCACATAGTAAATACCCAACAAATTTAATAAAATGAATCATATAGAAGGTATTTCTTGAATATACAGTGTTGTTACTGGTTGATTCCCTAAAGATTTTTCTGTTAATTCTATTTTCTTACCTCCTTGGTTCTACTTTCAACTGACTCCAGGACAGTCAAGAGTGCTTTCTTCTACCATGACAAATTCAAGGGTCACTGCACTGTCATCTTACCTGACCTCTGAGCAGCATGTGGTGTAAACACTCTCCTTTAACATGTCTTCTCTTGGCTTCCCTGACATTCACTCTGGTTTTCCTCCTACCTCACTGGCTCTGTCCTTTTTATGCAGCCTCTAAATCCTGGTGTCCACAGGACTCTGTCTTGGGCCCTTTAGCATCTTGAGCTCCAGACTCTCCTAATATGATCTCATAGTGTCCCCTGGCTTCAAATACTAACTTTATCTAAATGATTCCCAAATCCATATGCCCAAACCTGACCACTTACTAGAATTTCAGATTTGCATACCCAAGCACCACCTGCCATTTCCACATGGACACTGAGTATTTAGTTTTCAGCATGTACAAAACAGAACTCCTGATTTCTCCCCCACACTTCTCCCCCCAGAAATGTTGCTCCTTGAGAAGAGGGAATGCCATGTATTGAGAGCCTAGAACAGTGCTTGACTGGAGTAGGCACTATGTTGAAAGAAAACTCTAACCACAGATGCCCCATCAGACCATGGTTAACAAATGCTGCATCATATGAACATTAACAAATGGAAAGGTAGCCATTAAACCATATGACCTTTTCTATAAAAGAGAGGGAGAGGAATAGGCAGTCTTACTCAAAGTTCTAGTAAACAGTAGGTCTCATGCTATAGACCCAAGTGGACTCCCAGTTTCTGCCTGAATACCTAGATTCCATCTTCGTCCCTTACCAGGCAATCAGGTGTTCTAGTGTTTTTTTTTTTAAATATTTTTTTATTTATTCATTTGACACAGAGAGAGATTACAAGTAGGCAGAGAGAGAGAGGAGGAGGAAGCAGGCTCCCTGCCGAGCAGAGAGCCCGATGTGGGCCTCCATCCCAGGACCCTGGGATCATGACCTGAGCTGAAGGCAGAGCTTTAACCCACTGAGCCACCCAGGTGCCTAGTGTTTTGACTCAAGCCAAAGTTCCCAAGGGTGGGGGAGCCCCACAGGATTCTGAAGCACAAGACAGGGCACAGATCCAAGAGGATATGAAAACAGGCTCCTAGGTCAAGTCCAGTAGTCTAGGAACTTCACAGGCAGCAGAGAAGTAAAACAGGACCATAGCAGGGCAAGCAGCAGAGCCTAGAGATGACTTGAACGATTAACCTGCAGATCCTCTTCCACTTCTGTTTTAATAATGCTGGGTCATGCTCGCAAGGTGGCAGGGTACGGAAGATACGCAGTCCATTCTTTAGGCCCCAGAGAAGGATCTTTCCAGAATCCCAAACCGTTCCTGTCATATCATTGCTTAGAGCCTACCTGTGTTCCCTAGCTCATAAATTCCAAGCTCTTCCGGCTAGCATTTAGGCCCTTAATATTCAAGTCCTAACTCTTTACCCTCATCTCTTGCTACTCCAGCAATACACATGACACACCTTCCTAACAGATTCCAAGCTTTTCACTCTCCTTGTGCCTTTGTAAATGTTATTTTCCACCTGTCTGTTAAATTTCTTTCCAGCTCCTAAAATTCAGGAATTTGTGCCTTCTTAGAATCATTAAACTTTCATTAAAGCTCCAAGTGAAAATTAGGTTTTCCACACTGCCAAAACACCTCTTCTTCCTAGACACACAGCTAGATGGTTTCTCAGCCTCCCTATAGTTTGAGGTCACCATGGCATTAAGTCCTCAATGGACTGTCAGTCCAGGGGTCCCCAACCTAACCATGCATCTTCATCAACATAATGTAGAAAGAAGGCTTTTTAAAATTAGACAATGGGTCCCATTTCCACAGATTGTTTCACTTATCTGAAGTGGGGCTCAGGCGTCCCGTGGTTTTTAAAGATCCTCAGGTCATGCTAATGTGCAGCCAAGAGTGAACACCAAACTATCCCCCATTAAAATACTGTCCTCCACATGCTCACGTTATGCTCTACGCATACCGTCAGTGACATACTGTTTAACTCTACCATTATATTTTCTCTATAGATCAGTCTCCTCACCACACGCAAACACCTTCAAAGAACCAAATCTTGTCAGTTTCCCTTGCTGACATTTTTAAATCTCTTACTTTAATTTTTATAGAATATTTTCATGAAAAATCATGGAAAAAATATACTTATTATACTTGAAACAGTATATCCATATGATCCTTTTTCATTAAGAGTTGAAAGCGGATCAAAAAGTACATTAGCAAAAATACTCCCTGCCCCGCCGCTCCTACTATTACTACCACAAAGATGCCTCACCTCTGAAGATATCTGTTCTCTTATTTAAAAAATGGGGTGCCCTGAGTAGCTCAGTCAGTTAAGCATCTGCCTTCGGCTTCAGTCGTGATCTCAGCGTCCTGGGATTGAGTCCCTCGTCTGGTTCTCCCTCTCCCTGTGTGTGTGCATGCTCGCTCGCTTGCTAATTAATCTTTAAAAAAAAGATAAAACATGGGAAAATTGGAATATCACCCTACTTTCTATAGGCTAGATCTGGGTAAAGAAAAATCTAAAAATAAATGTAAGGAATGTTTGAAGGTAGCTTATGTTTGTGATCTAGTCTGATTTGTGAAAAAGCAAATTTGCACATTTAAGGAGAAATCTTAAGAATATTCTTACGTAGCTCCCTTACATATAGGCTGTAGGTAAAAAAGTGCATAGTCAAATGAAACAAGACTTATTGATTTAAAAAAACCCTATAATTAAAATTGTATTCACAAAAATTTTTAGAAAGCCGATTCAGCATTACTAATCAGATATCCAAATTCATTTGAATGAAATCAGAGTCATCTAATTTAAATCATGACACATTCGTTTAAAAAAAGTGAACATGGGGGCACCTGGTGGCTCAGTCAGTTCAGCATCTGCCTTTGGCTCAGGTCATGGTCCCAGAGTCCTGGGATCGAGCTGCACAACAGGCTCCCGGCTCTGTGGGGAGTCTGCTGCTTCCTCTCCCCCTCTCATGCTCTCTCTCAAATAAATAAAAATTTTTTTAAAAAGTGAACATGTAGGGCACCTGCGTGGCTCAGATGGTTAAGCATCTAGATGCCTTTGGTTCAGGTCATGATCTCAGCCTCCTGAGACTGAGCCCTGAGTCAGTCTTCCTTCAGAACTCGGCTTCCCCCTCTCCCTTGGTCCCCGCTACTGCTAGAGCTCTCTCGCGTGCACTATCTCAAAAAGAAATCTTACAAAGTGGACAGGTATGTAAATATTATGGCCATTCCAATTATTAATTCCAGAATTTCAAAAATCAGATACTATAAAATCGACTCATTCTTAAGGTCTTAAGTGTCTTCTTGCTGTATCCTAAAACATAACTTCCATTTCATGACATTTACTCAAATATTTTCCTCAAGCATTTTGAGCTTTAAAATTACCTAGATTTGAACAATATAACCTCCTAATTGTCATTTCTACAGCTTTATTTTATTTTGAAAATGATTTTTGTTATCAAATTTAACTGCCTCTGTAGGGCGTGCTTTATTTCTGCCAAAGTAGACAAGTTATATTAAATAAAAAGTGTTATCAAATCACATGCTACTAGTTGAGGAAAAAAGAGGTGAAAGGCAGGCTGCAATTTCCCCCCTGAGGATTCATATTTCTCTCTCTTCTATTTTCCTTTGACATCCTGAATGCAGGTCTTCCAAAGGGAAACTCACAGTGAAAGGGGCAAGAAACACAGCAACTGCCTAGATTTGGTGATTTTCTTAAAACTCTTAAGCCCAAAGTGCTTAAACTCCAAGGCTAAAGTTCCTAGAGAAAGGACATCATAAACCTACTTTTTATAAAAATTTTTATTTGAGAGTGTGAGAGAGCTGTCCACGCATGTGTGGGGGGTGCAGAGGGTGAGGGAGAACCAGACCCCCGCCCCCACTCTGAGCAGGGAGTCTGATGCAGGGCTCCATCCCAGAACCCTGAGATCATGACCTGAACCAAAGGCAGACACGTAACAGTCTGAGCTATCCAGGTGCCCCTGAACACTATTTTTTAACCATTTATCAATTATTCTTGCTTATCCCTTAAAATATGCAACAGTTCTGTAGTATCAGAGTTCTTGCAGTCTTCAGAGATTATACGAAATTTGGGTGGAGGGATATTTAGGAAGATTTCAGTTAACTTTGTTTTGACTCTTGGGTAAATATGGATGGATCACTTTCTTCAGTGAATGGAATGAGATTATGAAAGTTTAACGAAGGTAGCCTTGGGCAGAAAAGATGAGGATTCAGATAGCTGTCAAATTCAGTTACTAATTCTCTTAAAATACAAATTAAGAAGAGGTGAGTTACTGTTTATATAGAGCTCTCTGTACCCCACCATGCCCACTCTGGTCATGTAGGACTGGGTCACTCTCCAGTTTGCAAAACCCTTAACCTTCATCTGCTCATTGTCATCTCGAACCACAGCCCCGTGTCTTCCTTATCCTCCAGCAGCGACAAAGACTTGCAGTTCCCCAAGTGCCAATGCTGTTCTGAATACTCTACACATGCTTATCCCTCCTCACAGAATATTTCTTCAGCATCTTATTATACACTCCTCCAATACTGTGTTCCTTTCAACCTCAAGAACACAGAGCCAGGAACTCACCACCAGTATGGCACTTGCAATGTGCTCCCCCCCCCTTTTTTAAACAAATCTAACAAATAACTAGGTCTGGTCTCTGTGTTCCTATCATTCAACACACTGCTTGGCACATGATTTCTTATTATATCTATTTTTACATGATTATGGAGACTGAGTTAACAGACTTGAACATATTACCCTGTTACATTTTATTTTATTTTTTAAATATTTTATTTATTTGACAGAGACACAGCGAGAGAGGGAACAAAAGCAGGGGGAGTGGAAGAGGGAGAAGCAGGCTCCCAATTGAGCAGGGAGCTGGATGTGGGGCTCGATCCCAGGACCCTGGGGTCTGACCTGAGCTGAAGGCAGATGCTTAACCGACTGAGCCACCCAGGCGCCCCTACCCTTTCACATTTTAAAACAATCTTTAATAACCTATTTCTGTTCAAAGGCAGTTGATAACTAGTACTACATAGTAGCAGCATTTTATTAAGAGGTGAAAAAAATTTTAAGATTACAAAATACAAACCTTTAATATCAACTTTGTTTCTTTAAAGGTATAACTATATTTACTTGAAATTCACTACATTTCCTTAAAATTATTCTGAAATTAAACTTTTCACTAACAGATTGTTTTCCCTTCAGTTTCTGTTACTATACCTCCAGTCTGATTCAAGAAAATCACAGCTAATAATTTGATTCTTATATTGTTATGCTGCTCATTTTAGAATGTTTTTTTTTTACCTAATACTTTTTTACCTAATACTTTGTTCCGTAAATGTGCAGCAATACAAACACATTACTCTCCAACCAAAGAATCCAAAGTGTGACAGGTAAGTTTTACCTCACAATACCTAATCTAGGAAATATCTAGATTGTTCTTATTCTTTATTTTTTGGTAACACGTAGTAATTTTTCTTTCAATTATCCCTAGTTTTATAATTTGTGATATCCTCTACATTCATGTTTTACTTTTATGCCTTAATTTTGATAATGACTAAGTTCCTGGCTCTAATCAAAAGGAACATAACCACCCAGGCTTGCTTAGAAGACAGCTCCCTGTTTTTCCACTCCTGATGCTGATCCTACAGTTCCGGGATGAGCGCTATGACCACACGAAGCTCCTCCTGGCATCAGGCTGCAGCTCAGGCACTGCTCCCTTCACATTCCAGCTTTTCCTTAAGCACCAAGGACTCTCTGGCTGTTGCCATCCTGGACATCTTAGCAGAACAGCTCTTTATGCAGAGCTTCTGACCCTGAAACAAGCACACATCTGCGAGGTTTCCTAGGGGACCACTACCAGCAAAAAACAAGGGACCACCTAAGGGTAAACAAATACAGAAGAGTTACAGTTAGTAAGTCTCAAAGCCTTTCTTGAGATGTCAGGAAAGTGGAATAAATCTCACCGACCTATACCTGGAACCAGGTCCCAACAGCTCAGCTAGCTTTAAAGTCCTTTCTCTACTCCCCCAAACCCTGCTCCACTATCCCTCTTCTCCAACTATTCTTTTCCTGTAAAGCACAGTCTATTGTCTGTTTTCTATCACCTTTTCTTTTGAGACCTCTGTTGAAAGACAGTGGAAGAACAAATAAGATACATACGCCCTTGAGAAAGAAAAAAGAATCTCAGCTGTTTTTGTCCATTATTTCATTGATTTCATAAAATGATTATGATGCCAAAGTAAAGCTGTTCCTTTATTTATATAAGCATTTTTCTATTGTTTCTTCAAGTCTATCAAAGAAATAATCCTTAAGAGTTTTTCAAATCTCAGAACCAAAGGAATTGCAGTTTGAGCTCGGACCTGTAAAGAGATTGGAAGTCGTCACTCCCATTCTTAAAATAAAGAGCTAAACAAACTGAAAATCAATGACATTTCTTGGACTTGTCAGAAAACTACGGTTGCAGGGCAAACCACTAACCCAACACCTGGAGACACGGTCAAAACCAGAGAGCTGTAATACCTGGAGCAGAAGTCAGTGGAGGTCATAAAGAGTAGGACTACTTACTTGACAAGTAATTTGGACAAATTACTAGAAGCTGAGGGCAAAGAGTAAGAAACACCTGGGCCTGCAATCAGAAGGAGGTTCCCACACTCTAGAGTAACCCCACCAAGTTCTCATTGTAGGGATCCAAGATAGATCCCATGTGGACTTGGCAGGAAGAGGGGAAGAAAAGTCACTACTAAACCTCCCACATTCTTCTACCTAACAAAGGGGGATGGACTTTGCCAAAAGGAAATATTGAATAATTGTCCCAGCTGGAGAGAGAAAAGGCTACCCTCTGCAGTCTTTTGCAGCCCTCTGATCTCTTCTACTGGGGAAAAGAACACCTAAGTGATGAGGAGGCACAACTTCAAGAAAACAGACTGGGGATGCTTTAAGCAAGGAAGGGAATAAGGCACGTCATGGGGAAGGAAGCCATACTCCTAGACAAGGGACAGAAACACTTGTAAAGGCTACAGCCCCAAGACATAGGCCTACTAAAAATCCAAGATGCAGTCAGACTGTAGAACAGTCCCTACTCCCCAATGCTCTACACCACAACACCAGCACAGCTCCAGTGTAACAGCAGAGGAGCTGTAAGACACTCTTTCTGAAGATGAATACTTAGGAAAGCCTAGAGTCGAAAGACAAGGACATTAGAAGAATTTGAAGCTTCTTGTACCTACAAACATTACAATAAACATTAAACACAGCCTACTTTCCAGTCAGATCAATGTAAATCTTCACACCAAAGGCTAATATATCTGATACAACAGGACTGGCTTTCAACAAAAACTTACAGAACATGCCAAAAGAGAAAAAGAAGAACAGACTGGAGAGACAAAGCAAGCATCCCAACGGGATCAAGTGGCGACAGAGAGGTTATAGGTATCAAAAAAAAAAAAAGTTTAAATTAGTTAATAAATTAAGGTCTCTAATATGCAAGAACATGCAAGAACAGATGGGTAATACAAACAAGGAGATGGGAAGTCTAAGAAAGACTCAAAGGGAAAGCCTGGGTCAGTAACACTAGCATAAATGAACAGAGCCTTTGATGCGCTCATCAGCAGACCTGAGGATTTTGAGAAAGAGTCAGTGAACTTGAAGAAAGGTCAACATCAACTTCCCAATCTCGAATACAAGGAGGAAAAAAACGTAAAAAAAAAAAAATCCCATAACTGTGGGACAGCATCAAATAGGGGTGACACGAATGTAACTGGACTATCAGAAGGAGGTGAGAAAGGGACAGAAGGAAATTCTGAAATAATCACAGCCAAGAATTTTCCAAACTGATGACAGACACCAACCCACAGATCCCGGAAGCTCAGAGAATGCCAAGCAAGAGGATCATAAAGCCTATCCCTAGGTGGATCATATTCAAACCTGGGAAAGTAAGATAAGGAGGAAATACTTAAGTCAGAAAACAGAAGCATCAGACTTCTCATCAGAAAGCAAGCAAGCAAGAAGAGCATAAACTGAAACCTTCAGAGTGTTGAAAGAAAAAAAAAGCTAACTGGTAGGGCGCCTGGGTGGCTCAGTGGGTTAAAGCCTCTGCTTTCGGCTCAGGTCATGATCTCAGGGTCCTGGGATTGAGGCCCGCATCAGGCTCCCTGCTCAGCGGGAAGCCTGCTTTCCCCCACTCCCCCCCCAACCTGCCTCTCTGCCTCCTTGTGATCTCTCTCCCTCTGTGAAATAAAATCTTTTAAAAAAAAAAAGCTAACTGATAATCCTATATCCAGTGAAAAGCTGAGGAACTCATCACCAGTTGTCCTGTCTGGCAAGAGGCATTAAAAGAAGGTTTTCAGAAAGATTAGGAAAATGACATCTAGTCAGAAATGTAGGTCTACATAAAGAGTGTCAGGAGAAGAAATGAAGGTAAAATATAAAAATTTTTATTTTTCTAGTTTTCTTATTCTTAATACCCAAAAATTAACTATTTAAAGCAATAGTAGTGACAACGTACTAGATAAAAACATCAGGGTAATGAAGGACAGAAATATTGGTGAAATAAATGACGGATATCACAAAAGATGGGAGGGAGGAATTGGGAATTCTCTTACGGGACACCTGTACTACACTTGAATACCTAGTGTTATTTGAATATGGACTTGAATATTTTAAAACACAGATTGTAAACCCTAGAGCCGCCACTAAACAACCCCTAAATAAGTTAAAACAAAACAGGTAGTACATCAAAGGGAAATCCCATAAAACCTAATCACATAAAATGCTCAATTCAAATCAGAGAAGGCAGAGAATGCAAAAGGTGACAACACTAAGACTGTAGGACTTCAGTCAACGATATCACTTTAAATAAAGTCTAACCATGGCCACTAAAAGACAGAGAAAGTCCAGCTGGATTAAAAAGAAAAACAAAAAACAAGAGGCAATCTGATGCTGTTTACAAAAAACCCACTTTAAACATAAGGAATTAAATAGGTTAACAGCAAACAGAGAAAAACACCAGGCTAATCAAAAGAAAGCTAGAGTAGCCATATCAGTTTGACAGACTTCAGAAAAAAGAAAATTACCAGGGAGAAAGAGGAATTTTATATCATGGTAAAGCAGTTAATTATATAAAAAGACATAACATTGTTGCAATTATTTAAAAAAAACCTGATAGGTCCACTGATTGGATGTTATGACCTTGTAACACCCAGTATAAGTTTCAATGCATTTGTAATAATTCATTTTGGAGGTCCATCTGCTCTACTAGACTTCAACATATGGAGATACGGAGAACAAATATCTTCATTTGCTCAGCCTGATTTCCCCAACACCCAGCAAGTCAAAAACTTGAATGCTCAATAAATACCATGTGTGTGAATCTGAGTTTCACTAAGTGATGTTCATCAATATTTAACTATACAGGTGAGTTACTGTTTCATTAAAAATACAAAGTCCCAGCTGCATTTATCTTTTAAAACAGAAGATTGTGATTTTATAGTCATTCTCCATTATTATCAAATAATTACCTGGTTAAATAACAGTGAAAATAATTATGATGAATGCATGAATTTTTCACAGGGTTAAGATGCTACATTGCTTTACTATTAACTGTCAATTTATTCATTTGAAGTGATTCCCAAGTTAGTAATGCAAAGCAAACGATACACATAGAACGCAGAAATTGAGAAGACTTGTGAAAAGATTAAAAATACATGTAAATGTACATTATAGAAGTGTAACTCTAATGAATGCATGAATTTTAAAATGCCTGAATTTTGTCTATTTAAATTGTATATTAGGGCATAGTTAAATAATTTATACCACTAAAACAAAATGCAAATATGAAATGAATGATTAGACAAATCATAGGACCCAAAGATGAAAGATGTGGAACATGGTATTTTATTCAATTTGTCCTATGTATGGTTAGAGTAACAACCGAAGAGAAAAAGTACTTTTTACTTGGTCATCTCTAAATTACCTAGTTCAACAACATCTTCATTTCTATCCTGCTCAGTTAAAAGAAATTCTGAAGTTTCAATTACTTCCTTAGAACTCAGAAGACCAACATAATTTTATGAAAAAAATTATTTTGCACTCAGGAATACCTGTTTATTATAAATTGCCCAGCTTTTTTAGATTAATAGAGGATTTTCATTTTATTATTTGGGGCGTGCCCCTTATGTACCCAATAGGTGAAAATCTGAGGTCGTAACATATCACATATGGGAATGGTTATTTACAGGATAGAATGTACTTCTCCCTCTATCAAATACTTCAAAGTTTCTTTCAAATACCACTACTCAATTTATTAAAATTCATTTTCACTCAACTTTTCAGGCAAAATGATTATAAAACATACATTTTCATAGGCCTACAAATATTTGATATTCATTCTGAGCCACGTGGGGGAATGGGCCACTTACCTGACATGCATTATAAAGGAGTTGGTGTTCTAATTTTTTAATACCCAGAATCTGCTGAAACATCTCATAGAGTTGTTCCTTGCTCAGAATTAGTTCAGACACAGCACTTAGGGCCATTCTATTGGACTGTTTGCACATGTCCTCTTCACCTCTGTAAATGGCATCATATTTGGCTATCCATGAACTGAGCACTGTCTCTTTGCTCAAGCCATCAATTTCTGGCAGACTCCTCACACGTTTTTCTATGTTTTTCTTAAACACCTCTCTGAAGTCATTAGCAGAACATCCTCCACTCTGAACCATTCTGGCCACTCGATCACTCTTCAGAAAAACCTAGAAGACACACAAAAAACAAAAACCAATTTACAATTAGGCAGGAACACTAACATTCCTTGCTTTTAGCAATCCAGCCAGAATTATGACACCAAATGCTCTACAATGATTCAAAATGTTTTAGAACACATGGTAACTGATGACATAAGGAGGACCCAAATCTTCTAAAATGATGAAATGTTTACAAGAGGGAGTAATGAAAGCCAAGACACCATAAGATAAGCCAACCTGAACTACACGTACCCCTACCTGAAGGTCATGGGCATCTCTGCAACGGAATCCTTTCAGAGTTAAGAAAGTAACTGGAGATGTAAACTCAACTTCTTTAACTGTACTTTAGAGTTCTGGCTAGTTTTTCAGTGGGGAGGGGTTTCCCAACTATTTGAATGAGGATCTGAAGGCCAACAGCATGGAATCCAAGTTGGTACCCAGCATGTATATCTTAGTCAAACCTGTTCCATAGCTGGGAGATTAGGGTGCAACCATCACCATCCCTGACTTCACCAATCCCCATACTTCTTGCACATGTCTCAGAGCTGGTAAGAATGGATGACAGAAAAGCAAAATCTATAACAAATATCTAGATGTTCCCTAATACCAGGTAATAATAACATACAAAGACAAGCACAGACAGAGGGTTTCAGAAATGGATAGGAAGAGATGGGTAATAAGGTCTTACTGTGCAAAACATCAAAGTTGGCCTTAAACCTCTCCTTTTTTCTAAGTTGCAGACCCAAATATCAACAAACATCAGTCAAGATTCATTAAATACCTATTCCATCATCAAGAATCCTAAAATCCTCTATGAAGCAGGTAAGACTGCTTTTATTCTTTTCCCTATAATGACAAAAAATTCCTCCAGAAGAGCCTGTGAGATTATTCAGTGCAGACTTGTGAGTTCTGTTAAGCTTATGAAACAAAAATCGATGTCAACTTTTACCCTAAGAACTGACTTAGAATAATGGTACTCTAAGTTAGGACCCCACTACTTGGACTAGAGTATTATCATGTCTGTCTGGCATGTGGGTAAGCAGCACACATGTTCTGTATAAAGTGGACTCACCAGTCCCACAGACCATCACCTGACTCCAAACCTTCCCTCAACATTTGATTTCTCCCCTTTTAGAGTCATTCACACAAACTGTTGTTGCCTCTCTTTGTTCAATGGCCAGAGGATTCCTCACTGCTGAACATTTTGGCTAATATACTGAAATACAGGTTGTAAATTCGACATCAGGCAAACATTGAACACATACACATAATGTTTCCACTCTCTTTACCAGCTATGCGTCAGTCACTATAGGTAAGGCTTATTTTCTGTTTCTAAGCTGAAACTCATTCTTAAGAGACAGTATAAGAATAATACCTTTACTTTATGCAGATCAATGAAAATAAAGATATTCAATAATGTACTTTGGCCAAGAATACCATTTACTTTGAGACACATTAAGGGTGCCTTCATCTCCTTTGTCACCTTCTTCTAATTGCACAACTCTCACTGGGTGCTAGAATTCAAGATAAATTATATATACATACTTTTTTCCTAATTCCTATGAGACTTTTATATTGTTAAATGGGAACATATGGAAGCTCAGGGGTCAAAGTCATCAATTTATCACTTTTCTGTGCTAGCCCTCCGAGGACCCTGCCCTTGTCAGTTAGCACAACTTTACAGTGTTGGAGGGACCCCGGAGGATGAAGGTCTCTCTTAACACCTGCAGGCATGTGGCACAAACACGTGAACAGCTTCTCCCCAGTCCAAGGATGGCTTCCTAGTGCACCAGCCCCACTGGCAGACCCCCAGTGAGTCCTCTGCAGGGCACCTCAGAAGCCAGACTCCCCAGGAGTCCACTGCACTCGAACTCTCTGCCGCACAGTAGGCCACGCCACATGGATCCCAGGCTTTGAGATGTGGCGAGTGGGACCCTCTGCCTCAGGCTCCCTGCACAGCAGGAAGCCTGCTTCTCCCTCTCCCTCTGCTTGCATTCTCTTCCCTTGCTATCTCTGTCAAATAAACAAATAAAATCTTTTAAAAAAATGTGTTAATTGCATACGAAGATGGAACAGCAAGATAGGTTTCATGTGCAATATAAATACCTTAATGCTGGCTTCAGAAAAGCTTTTAGTTACTTGGTATCTAATAATTTAAGTTGCCAGGGATTTTTATTTTTTCTCAACTTCCACTGAACTCATGGCTCAATTCTACCAAGTAACCCAACAATGTTTCTTGAAGCAAGGATAATAGTAAGTCTTTGGAGTCTTAATTCCCTTATAAAACCATACCTAAAGCCATACTAACTCGGTCAAATTACATGTTATTTATGGATACTTGGGAAGTAATCTTGTGTCAGGCCTTTTGCTAAGTATTAAAGGAACAGAAGAGTGAATGGGCCAGAGACCCTGCTTTCACAACTCACACAACCAGAGAGACAGGATAAATAGTAAGAGCAAGAATGGCAGCCTATGCAAGGAGAGGAAAGAAAAGGAAGTTATCAACTCCATTGTCTGGGGACAAGGCTGAGGACAAGGGGGTCACAAAACAAAGACAGGAACCCATGATTTGAATGACCTGGGGTTTGAAGGGGAAAAGGCAGAAAACATTTCAGGAAAACGACGTAAGTAAATAGTATAGAGGCATAAACAGCATAGCCTTTTGAGAGCAATGTAAAAATTTCAACCTACAGAAGCATTACATTTAAGGGTGAGGGGAGCAATAGTTGTGCCAAGCAGACTAACAAACCAGATGGCAAAATGCACTGTGTGCCAAGCAAGGGATCTGAGCGCTCTCTGATAACTGAGTCAATGATGGCTGGGCAACCCAGGTACCAACATGGTGAGAAACAAGATTTACACAAAAAACTGGTGGAAGCATCAAGGATAGATGACAACAAACCAGAACAGAGTTGGGGATATCAGTTATCAGACAAGTACAGCAGACCCAAACAGGAAGGATTTGATCTAAGGCAGAGGTCATGGGCTAGAGAACCAGGGAGATGCAAGAGGGAGTTAGAAGACAGAATTAACATATATTGGTTATTTACAGAATGTAGAAAGGCAGGAAAAATTTGATGATTTTTTTTTAACTGGGGTGCCTGGATTCCATTAACCAAAGAACAAAAGAATACAGATGAATGACGTGTGTGTGTTGGGGGGCAGTATTTGTGTATGCTGGGGGTGTAGGAGGGTCAGGGATTATCAGCTTAGTTTTGGTAGAGGTCAGCTTTGAAGACAAAGTAAAGTAAAAACGAAGTCAAGTACACAATTCCAAGAAATATCTACAATTAAGAGGTTGACAGAAGAACTTGATCCGAGAGAGGCTGGTAGTGTTGGAGAAGGAGAAGGCAAAATACCACATTAGCGATCAAGAGAGGTTATCATCTCAAGAGAAAAACTCAAATGCCACAAGAGAAATCGACTGAATTAAGAATAGACTGGCCTGTATCACCAGATGTCACCTTTGACAGAGATTTCCTGGCGTGGAAGAGTGGGAGCCCATCTACAGGAGAGGAAAGAGGACAAGTTGCAAAAATTAAGACAGCAAACATCTGTTCTTTTAGGAAGCATGAATAAAAAAGGAAATGAGAGAGAAGCAAGAAGCTGGACTGGGAAACTGTGTTTAGGCAATGAGGGAGACAAGTCAGGAAAGAGAGGTAGTTTAAGGTACGGATGAGAAATAATGATGCTGTGCCACTCCTGAGATTAGGATTGCAACTTCATGTGAGACCCGAAGCAGAATCATCAGCTAAAAGCTACGCCCTGTTCCTAATGCTGAGGTACTGTGAGATGACATGTACATATTCACCATTTAAAGTTGCTCGATTCTGGGATAATTTGTTAGACAGCAATACATAATACATTCATATACACACACGGTTTACTCTTGCTTCATGTGGGTCTCCGTCATATCATTTTCTGAGAGAGTTTCCCCCACCCCTGCCTATTCGTCATTCTTACCCTTTTATCGTGCTCTAGTTTTCTTTTTAGTACATGGCACCAGATATGTATTTGTCTCCCCAAAATAGGAAGTATGCACCACCAGTTTTGTGTGCCTCTGAATCCAGTGCCTAAAACGGAGCCTGTCCTATAATTAGAGCTGAATTCGTTGAAGAAAGAAAGAAAGGACTATCTATAAACACCGAATGCTCTAAGGCTAAAGAGGATTTTATCGGCATCTAGCTCACAGATTTCCCGAGCTATGGATGTCTGGGTGAGAGGAACTGGAAGATGGATACACACTAAAAAACTGAATGTGTAAGATGTGGTATGGCTGAAAGGAATGCACTCCAGAAGGCAAGAGATTTTGCATGAGGAAGGAAAAGCAATGATCTGAAAGCAGGAATAAGCAACAGTCCTCCCCTGATCTTGGTGTAGGAAAGGTAGGTCTACCATCATAGGAAGCCTGCTTTTTTTCTTCCATGTGCTCCTTTAGGATTCCGTGCTGACCAGCATCACTTAGATCTGGGTTCCGGGTTACTCCACTTTGCACAATGCTTCCAATTCTGACACCATCACAAAGTGTGATCCACCAAATGCTCCTCGTATTACTCAAGTTTCAGATACAGCTAATACCAACCAAGAGCTCCCCTTACTCGTAAGGTAAGGTTGCCAGTGGGACAAATCTCATAATGGGATGCATGACTCTGCCTATTGTTTGCTGTGCTTCCTATCTGCTTCAGCGAATGTCAGATCCTACTACTTCCTTAGAGACCTGGAATCCATTCTCAACTCCTCCATCTTCTCCATGTTTATTTCCCAAATTACAACTTGTCACTAAACCCTGTTCATCCTACCAGCTCCTAAATTCCTCTCAGATCATCTTTGTCAATTCTTGTGCCCACAGGAGTTCTTCATGCCCCTCTTTCTATTCCAACTGGCTAAGAGTATTAGCCTCTTTACTAATCTTCCTGCTTAAGAAGTTTTCCTAAAAGACACCCAACTCTGATTTCCCCAAATTTTCCCCTTCAGTAGTATCAAAGTGGGGTTTTTATTTTGTTGTTTGTTTTTTAAAACCTGGTCATTTCAATCCTTCTCCAGCTTACAAATTCTTCACTGGCTTTCCACCAAAATTGTCACCAAGGTCCTACCTCAAATAGCTCCAAACTACCACTCTGGCTTCATCACTAGGCATTCTCCCTCTCATTCTCCATGCTCCAGCTCCACTAGTCTTCTTTCCAAAACTCCACACTGTCCATCTCACCATCATCTAATTATCTTAGTAATGCTTCAGATAACCACTCCATTAACCCTTCCTTAGTGATTCCTTCTCAAATTGCCTTGAATCAGCCCGATCCTGTGTTGTCTGCATGCAGTCCTAGTACCCTTTTTTTCTCATTTACAGTACTTATCACTTTGTACTGGTGATAGCTGAGTGAAGGTTCTAGTGCCATTTTATTTTTACTCACTAGAGAGTAAGTTCCATGAGGCCAAAGATGGTTTTGTTCTCCACTGTACATGTAGAACTTATCACCAGTCCAAGCACAAGAGCAAGCACTTAGAAAATGTTCCCAGAAGGAGCAAATGAGGAAGGAAGGAATGGTATGGATGATTATTTCCCCATCCATGCACTCGCATAACTTCAACTAACCACTAAAGTTTACTGATTTTTAAATATATGCTTAACCTAAGAATTGGAACTTGTCCACATGAATGGGAAAAAGACATTTCACAAGGAAGCATGAGTAAAGTCACAGAGGAACATAAAACTAGTTCTGTGAATAGAAAGTATATTGCTTAAAAACATAATGCCTAAATGACAATCTCTGTAACTGCAGCAATGATAGTTTTTAAAGATTATTCAGGTATTTTAAGTTATGAAACTAACAATGATGGACTTAGTCCCAGTAGATATAAGTGATCTTAATCTTGTATCCTTTCACAGTAATAAGTGTCAAGGTAAAGGCAAAGTGTGGTCACATAAAGAGGCGGTCCCAGAAGTTGGTTTCAAAGCCCTAGGTGCACATAGACCAGCTTTCTGCTGTAAGCCCCAGGATTCACAGAGTTCTGTCTGGGGTACATCTAGGGCACCATATGGGTGCTGAAGCAGCCATGGGAATTCATTTTACTGACAAACTCACTAACGAGCAAGTATTCGTTCTCCCTACAGCTCTTCACATATTATCTCCTTTTGTCCCCACAATAACCCTGTGCACCCTTTGTTATCTTTTTCTTTTATAGCTTAAATGATTTAGGCTGTGAAGTTAAGTGACTGGCCTATGGTCACATGTTGGAAGAACAGAGACTAATGGAATCCAAAAGCAACATTCTTCTCACTTCTCTCACGCCTATCAAAGGTTTACCCCCTGGCAGCCACATACTCTGGTAATTCCACAAACGTTGGCCAGCACCCATCAGTGACCTTTATGTGAAAATGCCACTCAACACCCACCCAATTCAGTGTGGGAGTTAAGAAAGGGACATCAAACAATATGGCATGCAGTTACATTTTCCCACATTTTAGCAAGTTTCATCTTGTACAGGGGCCCGCTGAGCACCACCAATGGTGCTTTCCATTCACCTGTGCAGTCTACATACTAAAAAAGTTATTGAGTATCTTAAAGTCACGGTGAGTAACAAAATTGAAATGTGATGACAACAGAAAACTGCATCTGCAGAAGGTAAGTCTGCTCAGCTGTCCAAATAAAACTTCAAATACGCTTTCCCCGCAGAAGCCCTTATTGTTCACAGATTACTTTTGATCTGATTCATGCATTGCTTCTTTGCTTCAGAAGGATTGTATAATGACAAGGAAAACATTATCTGCTTGCCACATCATTGTGGCCATCCATGGTTCCTGGGAAGGCTGCCAGCATGTGTTCAGCCAGAAAAAACACAGAGAAAGTACAAGAGCCCCACTTAGATGCCTTTTTCTCCTTAATAATGCCAACTACTACTATTTCCCATAGTGTGTGTTGTGCACAGAGAAACAATGACTGTTTTTAAAAACGATTTTTCAGGTGTTACCAATTCATGAAGCCTTTTTAACAGTGATGAATTTAGTCCCACTACATGTCAATTTCTTATTTTCCACTATCAATATGAGTATTTATCGCTCACTTCATACGCCCCCAAACCAATCATTAGCTCGGTTCCCTGTCGGAACCATGTCAGTCTCTTCATCCATCCAGGGCTCTTTCAAGTTGCCTTTCCAGTCTTCCCTTCCACCTCTCTGGATGACATATTTTCTGTTCCAATAAAGGGGCACACTTGTTCAGCACAGCACTCAACAAGTTTCTTCCCCCGTACTTCACCCATTTGATTCATAAATACGTTATCAAAACATACTATGTGTTGGGCAATGTGCTCAGTGTTGGGAATGTCCCAAGGAGCCAAAGACATGAGTTTGCTGCCTTCACAGAACTTACACTGGAGGAAAACAAATAATTACACCAACTAAAATGACTGCAGCTTAGTGAATACTATTAAGAATTTCTGGAGCCATCAGAGTTTGTAACCAGGTTCTGAACCCATCTGAGGAGGGCACAGAGGATTGCCTGAGGAGGTGAGTGGAGACATGAAAATGGAGAGGAATGTCTTTGGAAATATGGGGAGAACAAGGGGTGGTGGATGGGGGAACACAGCTGGTCTAAATGGGCTGGAAAAGGTCCTTGGGCTTCAGTGAAGGGACTAAGGATCTAGTGGAATGAGAAGATGCTGGAGAGGAGGGCCCGGATTCATAAGCCTTGGAAGGTACCTGGTTTTTATCTCAAGAACATGGAATGCCTTCCAAACAAAGTCAGGGAGTCATGTGATTCAAATAGCATTTTGAAAAAAGCTAGAATATATTCTAGGGTTTTACATATATTAACCTTCACAACACAAAGTGCTAGCATCTATTCCTAAGTCTTTAAAAACAAACAACACACACACACACGTTGGGAGGAAAACAAACATGGTAGGGATCACACGGCCAGGAGCAGAAGAGTGGAAAAGTGAAAATTTAAGCCAGATGGTCTCACTCAAGAACCCTCCTCTTCTCCACCATGCAATCAAACTTGGGGATTTACCAACTTGTGGTTCATTAAACTGAGCAACAGATTTGAGTGGATGAAGAGAATCAGGAGAGAGAACTTCCTCCTGTTACACTCTATGTCCTGTGGGAAGCTTCTCACTGCTTGATACCATTTCTCTATTCTGAGTCTTCAGCGGGGAGCTCTCCATTCTCTCCAAAGGGATCAAACACACCTGTCCTCACGCTGCAGCAAATTCTGTACAGCATATCACTGTATTTCTCCCCTGCTCAGGCTACGAATTTCATCAGACCTGCACCGTGAAAGCTTCTGTAAAGTCTGGTATCATTCAATACTCAAATGTTAAAGGAAATCATGAGACCTTTTGATTAATGGACTTTGGAAAGCTACTGAATCCAAAAGGTATTGTTTTGACCCCTGAGACATAGTTATCCCCGATTCAGTGTAAATTAATGTAGATGGGAATGTAATTTTAGTAAAGCTAAATTTATTCAATATTGTAATAGAAATCATAGGTTCAACGAGCCACTTATTTGTAGTGCAATGTTAATAAATTGTGGGGTTTTTCTTATTGTGGTTAATGATCTCTCTTGGCAAAAAATAGAAAGGCTGTACTTGACCTTGGTGTTCACCGATCCATGAATTCCAAAGGTTTGGAAACCAATTATTTAACCAGTCCCATTCCCTTATCAAATGTAAAAAAAAATAACAAAACTGATAGCAAACAATCTCTTATTTAAAAATAAATTAGGTAAGCGATGCCTTTAGACCTCTAACTTTAAACTTTTAGAAAGTAGGTGCTCTCAAATGACTGTTTATATTCCTTATTTCCTTCTTATTCCTTATTCCCTATATTTATCCTTATTCCCTATAATTCCTTATTATAACTAATGCTCATAAACTCTAAACCCTCTAAACTACAAAAATCTTCTTGCATCTTCTTGTGGTTTGAGTTTGTATCCAAATAAACATAAATGTGATCTGAAACAGGGGAAACGTTTTTTGAAAAATATGCATACTATTCCTACTGTATCAATGTTAGAAAGCTTTTTTTAAATCTAATACCAGCTAATAGCAGATCCTTTAGATTTCTTTATAGGTATTTTCCAACACAATGATTTCCTTAAACTTCCTTAAGCCAATGGCACTCTTTCCTTAACCCTGTAACAATAGAACCTGAAAAAGTTACCAAGCCACTCACTCTACGGACAAACACACAGAATATGTGCTGCCGAAGCGAGCACAGGACAAACACACGTAGAGAAGCAAGATCACTGGGCACCAGCTGGGCATCCAATTCCGAGACTGGGATGGTTTAGGGTTAAAAAAAATCATTTTCACAGTGGAAAAGGAAGCTAGGACATAGCAGATGTGAATTTCTACTGTAAATTTCTATATGAATGCATAAAGTGAAAAAAGAGGCTACCCTCTCTCAACTCTTATTTCATTCCACATTTCATTATAGCACTGAAAACGCTAAGGGGCACCTGGGTGGCTCAGTTGTTTAAGTGTCTGCCTTTGGCCCAGGTCATGATCCGAGGGTCCTGGGATCAATCAAGTCCCATTTTCCGGCTCCCTGCTCAGTAGGGAGTTTGCTTCTCCCTCTGCCCCTCCCCACTGCTCATGTTTTCTCTAATAAAATCTTTAAAAACTAAAAAAACAAACAAACAAAAAGAACATTAAGTTCCTGGGTTGAGCTATTTTGTTCTACCTATTTTATAAAGATTTTTCCCCTCATGATGATATAGAAAAACTTTTAATTTAGTGTCTTACTTCTGTAGTCTCATAGTATCTAATGTTCAATAAATCCTTTATCATACGCAACAAAGAAATGTGCTCAGTCTTCCAGCTTTGAAATATTCCAAAGTCAATTCTGTAATTCTGTTCACCTCACCCTCACTTCTGTGTCACTCTACTTTTGTCAGCAGAGAAACACTGTAACACGCACTGGAGGGGAATCAGACCTGGGCTTTCCGGGCGTGACCCGAGCTGAGAAACCCTACAGCATCCTGGCTCAGTTCCCTCACTGGTGGAAGAGGGATAACTTTTTTTTTTTTTTAAAGACTTGATTTATTTGACAGAGAGAGAAATCACAAGTAGGCAGAGTGGCAGGCAGAGGGATAGGGAGAAGCAGGCTCTCCACTGAGCAGGGAGCCCGACATGGGGCTCGATCCCAGGACCCTGGGATCATGGCTTGAGCCAAAGATAGCCGTCCAACTGACTGAGCCACCCAGGCGCCCCAAGGAATAACTTTCTTAACACAACTTTTTTAGTATTATACCATAAATTAAGAGTTTAAACAGTGTTATCAGAATTGTGAGCCATGGACCAATGCCAGTACCCAAGTTATTAACATCACTAAGTACAGAGAATTTTTAGAAACTTATAGTGATGTGGCATTGCCCTGACATCCAAAAACAGAATTTTATACCACCATTTGGTTATGAAAATGTCCACACAGAAAAACTGAAAGGTTTGTAGTGGTTTGAAAAATCATTCATTTAACCAATCTCATTCCTTTATCAAATGAAGAAATCATGAGTTTAAACACATAACAACTGCCTTTGTTCTGACATATACGACCAGCCTAGATGTTACAAATGACATTTGAATCTAGCATTTCTCTCACATATCCATCTACACCTCCATCAATCCAAATTATTTTTGTTAGGAAATTCAGAATAAGTCAAACACATGATTTTTATTTTACAAAATAATCCACAATGGATTGGAAAACGAATACTGGTACCTTTCTAGCAGATTCAATAGCTCAGGAAACTTTTGAGAAGACAGGTGATATACTAATGTTGACAAATTGAGTAAGAACATTTCTAAAAACTGGGCACACAGGTAGCTCAGTCCATTAAGCGTCTGTCTTTGGCTCAAGTCATGATCCTGGAGTCCCAGGATTGAGCCCTGCATCAGGCTTCCCGCTCAGTGGAGAGTCTGCTTCTCCCTTTGCCTCTTACCCTGCTCTTGCTCTCACTCAAAATCTTAAAAAAACGTATTTCTAAAAACCAAGTCACTTTATTTTCTACAATACTGTCAGGATACCAGAGAATAAGCTACTATCCTTTCATATTCTAGGTTTCTAAAACATGAATCTTAAGGATACCAAGTTATTTACTCTTGATAAGCCAGGAGCCTACAGCAGAGAAATGAAGTTCCAAAATGAAAATGAAAAAAATTTCTGGAAAGTCAATCTTCAAAGCAAACATTCTGTTAAGTCAAAGAGAAATGAACCCAAAAATCACTGAACTACAATCTCTCTGGCGTCTACTGGCTCTCAATAAATATTTGAATCAATTTCTGTAGTTTATACCTTGTAGTTATTTGTTTTTCCACCAGATGGCAACTATGCATGGAACAACAATGTTGGTTTTGAATCCCAGGATTAGGTTTTCAGATAGTGAGGGACTTCGAAGGTACAAATCCGAGAGCCCTTTCAGAACCTGGATATCCCTAGGGTATCCACCTCAATCGGTTAAGTGTCTGACTCTTTGACTTCGGCTCAGGTCATGATCTCAAGATCGTGGAAGTGAGTCTTGTGTTGGGCTCGCGATCAGCGGGGAGTCTGAGGATTCTCTTCCTCTGCTTTATCCCTTTCCTGGTGGCAACACTCCCCCTATAGCAGTCAACCTCTTTCAGACTCCTATCCTCTATAATAGCAAAGAAACTAAGTTCTTCCCAAGGTCGATTCTTTGAATTTTTAATGGCAGCTAACATGGTGTTCAACCTTCCAGGTTAACCACTGCTCAAGGGACAGGCCTCCTCACTAAGCTGGTGGCTCTCTGCACGTGCTACACTTCCCATGTATGTGTTCTAATGCAGAGCCTGCATTCTTTCCAGGTCTTTGGTTCAGCTGTTCATCTTCTTAGTGAGGCCTCCTCCATTTAAAACTGCAACTCTGCCTCCGACTGCTCCTGCCCTGTTTTCAGTTTTATTTTTCTCCACAGCACTTACAACCATTTAAAGTATTACATTCTTACTATAACTTAATCCCACTAGAAAGGAGGCTCCATTAGGGCAATAGGATCTATATGGTTCACCCCTGTATTTCCAGATGAATATTTGTTGAATGAATGAAATTATCAAGGAATTTGCCATAGGGATAGGATCTCCCCATTAACATGAAAAGGAGTAATTCTAGCTACAGAAGCAGTGGTGCTATTAACACAGAAGAGGCCATGCACCTTTAGGTGGCCTGCTTAGATGTAGTTCAGCTACATTTTTAGGGACATTAGGTCCCCCTCCAGTATTTGTGAAGCTCAGTTTATGAACCCAAACCTAGGAATTTATATAATTCCCTTTTGCATTTCATCTATGTCCCCTGTTTTAATAGGTTATTTTCAGACCTATATTAAATAGGTGGTGTTAGAAACCCTCTTTACCCAGTGTGGGCTTCCCAACCTAGCGTGTGGACTGTCCTAAGCTCTTTCTGCCTTTTGGGTTTTTTCTAACCTCCTACTCTGGAACTCCTGTTTTCTCACAAATCCCCTGGCAGTGTGATAGTGGTGGTAGAGAAACCAGAACTGGGAGACGAAAGGCATAAGCATTTATATGCACAAGTCATGCATAAATCAGAGAAGTTGGACACATGAAATATGCCTATGTCTCTTAATGTAACAATAGCAACTTTTACCTGTGTAGTGCTTTAAGACACACAATTATCTTCGTTTATACTTTTTCATTCTAATTACATCTGTGTGATGCATTCTTTTTTGAACATAAACTGACTTTGAGACCCAGTAGAGGTCCCTAAACTTGAATGTTTGTCAAAATCAGCTGGAGAACTTGTTAAAACAGGTATCTGCCCCCCACCACAGTCCCCAATTTTCTGACTCCATAAGCTCTGCAGTGGAGCCTGAGAACCTGCATTTCCAACAATTTTGAGCGATGCTGCCACTACTGGCCTGAGAACCACTATCCTGAGATGCTCTGCCCTGGGAAAAGGACACACGAGCAGGTCATCTGATGTAAAAGCATGGTGGTCTTTTGTATAGGCAACTGTGCTTATCACTGAACTTTCAAATGGAAGGATATCAATTAATAGGGGGGAGTTACAAAAATTATTTTTAACCCTCTCAAACCGCAAAGGAAGAAAAGGCTAGACACCCCAGCCACCCCGTCCAAGTAATTCACTTTTTTTACACAAGAGCTCAATTCCAGAACCAGTACTTCCTAATTGTAAGCAGTCTTTCCCCTGGAGCTCAACTTTCCCTTCTCAGATACATCCTGCCCACACCCTCACCCACCCACACTCCTCTTTTTCACTAATTACATTGAGATTTCACCAGTTACAACTTCTTCCCTCCCATTAGTATTCCCAATACCTTTTAGCTAGGGGTTTTCTTCTAAGGCCCAATCCCTAAAGTCCTCTAAACAGGACTCCTTAAACACTAGCTTTTCAAGCTACTTGTAGTGTAGTGGTGAAGACCAGAACCTATGAAACCAGATCAAGGTCAAACACAGACCCTGCCACAAATTGCACAGCCTCCTCTGTGGGTCTCCAGTTTTCTCACCTAAAGAATGAGATACTAATAGTGCCTACCTCAGTCATTGAGGGGTTCAAGAAGTTTCTACCTGCTAAATGCCAGGAACAGCGTCCTGTTATACTGAAGGTGGTATTACCACCACCACACTCACCATCCCTTTTTGAGACAAAAAGTCATACAGCACTGCACATGGGAATACTATAAAATCAAGGAATCCAAAATAATATTAAATGTTACATTTTTTTTAATTTTTTTTTAAAGATTTTATTTATTTATTTGACACACAGAGAGAGATCACAAGTAGGCAGAGGGGCAGGCAGAGAGAGAGGAGGAAGCAGGCCCCCCGCTGAGCAGGGAGCCCGATGCGGGCCTCGATCCCAGGACCCTGAGATCATGACCTAAGCCGAAGGCAGAGGCTTTAACCCACTGAGCCACCCAGGTGCCCTAAATGTTACATTTTAGTAAATCACCACTAATATAAGAGTCAATGGTGGGTTATTTTGCTAGTAAAAATCACCACAATTGAGTACTTCACACACGTCATGCCTTTTGCTATGTTTTCACTTACTAATTTGTACAGAACTATACTTTCAGATATGCAGTGAACATTACCACAAATTCTTTGGATTCCTCAAATCCGGCATACTCAAAATTTGAAGTCCTCTTCCACCCTAAACCTGCTTTGCCTATGTTCTACACCTCATTGAATGGCATCATCATCACCTAGGGCAGAAAATCCAGGAGTCATCCTTGACTCTTCCTTAACCCTTTCTGACCCTAACCTTTCCATTCTGGATCCACTGTGTTGCTAAACTGGAGATACACAGATGATGAAGGTTATGGGTATAGGCAAGTTTTGAAATCAGTGACACCCTGGTCATTAAAAAGTGAGGTAGAAAATAAAAATGAGCAAATGAAATCAAAGAACATTATCTTGAAGGTAACCTGTGTTATACACATCACACCCGATTTACCCTATTGCTTTTATTCATAGTTTTCTCTTTATCATTCCTGGATTATTACCACAGCCTCTGGAATTCCTGGTCTTCAAGTTCCTTAACCAAAATTCTATAGGACACTAACTTCCGTATAAAACCCTGTTGTTCAAACAGCTTCTTAACCATAGAGAACAAACTGGGTTGCTGGAGGGGAGATGGGCAGGGGGATGGGTTAAATGGGTGATGGAGATTAAGAAAAGCACTTGGGATGAGCAGCACTGGGTGTTGTACATAGGTGATAATCACTGACTTCTATGCTTGAAACTAATACTATGCTGTATGTTAACTGGAATTTAAATAAAAACTTGAAAAAATTCTAGGAATCCACAATCTGTCAGGGTTATTTTAAATTCTTCTTAGATGAACTTTTTTTTTTTTGCCTGAATTACCAAAAACAAACATCTTTGGGGAAAAAAGAAAAACAACTACTATTGTTCACATCCTTCCCAAATGGTAGCTATGTTTCAAATGCTATTTCCTTCTCTAAGTGTCCCCCCCTTCCTTCTCTAGCTGAAATCCATTCCTTCATATTCCCAGAAGTCTTTATCAATTGCTATTCATGGACTATCACCATTTATGAATTGATGTTTAGATTTCTAACTCAATATTTTGAGTAAAGTGAAAAGTCAACGTGAAGGAAGCAAAAGGTGAAACTGAGAACCTGACTAAAGTAAAGGCTCTTTGGAACAGCCCCTTAGTAGCATTTCTCAAGCTTATCCACACACTGGAATCAAATGGGTAACTAGAAAAAATTCTGATGCCTGAGTCCCAGAGTACAGGTCCTGGGTGCAGCCTGAGCACTGAGAATTTTAAAAGCTTTCCAAGGGATTCTGATGTGCAGCCAAGGCCAAGAAGTACTAATCTATGAGAAATTTAAAAAGGGAGTTAATGAAGAATTTTTAAATGGAAGTAAACATTTGGTGAAAATCAGTAGAGAGGACTCAGGACCAACAAATGGTCCTGTGAAGAAGTCTAGAAGGCAGGAAATTCAGGGGCACGTGGTAGAGTAAAACAGATGACTTACAGTTGGTTCTAGGCTGCAGACAGAAAAGAGATGGGCTGAGAAAGGATGGGTGCAGGAAACCCTGCTCGGAGTGACAACAAAGAGCAGACAGTGGAAATGAAAGGTCAAGTAAATTCGGAGAGGGAATTCTGAAAAAGATGCTCTTAGTTGGAAAATTTTCAAAAATGACAAAAGCTGATGTATGGCAACGATGTTGTGTTACTGAATTGAGAGATGAACATTCACATGTAGACAAGGTTTGAAATCAGGACCACCCTGGTCATCCACAATGAGGAACATTCATGTCAGCAGCTGAAGTCATCAAGGAGCACTGTATCTTGGAGGTCTAAGATGACAGCACAACTGTGAAGACACATGTGATGCTTTTAGGTGGTCTATCTATGAAAAAAGGTTGTTTTTGTGGAGGGAGGTGAAGAGCTTTGACACCAGTGTGCACAGGGATCCACTCATCTCAGCTGCATCATTCCCTTCTCTGCCAAAGAAAAGGTTTTGTAGTTTAGAAAACCAGGCATATATTAAGATATTTCTGTGTCAGTAACTGTAATAACTCATAATCCTTATTCTTTATCATTAAGCACTAAACATTTAAAACAATACACTAAATATAAAACCCAATAAATCCTAAAGTCCCAAAACTGGTGCCCATAGTAAATGGCGGAGCAAGAACACGGAGTCGCCGTGACTCCTTCACACAGTAGCAATCTGTGAAAGCTTACTCTTTTTACATCAGTGTTTCTCCAAATTCTGATCCTTCCCCCACTTGATTACTGTGTGCTATTTCAAAAACCAGTAAGTCTGTAAAAGAAGAAAACATGAACTATACACTAAAATACCATCGGAAACGCCAGATCCCAAGCTCGCTAAACCTTTTGAAGTAGTCACACTATGGTAAATATTATGGCTGACCAACATCTCTCTATAGCACAATTGCCTCATAGTAAGTCTATAGTAAGAGACAGGGATACAATCCGTTTAGTTTGTCCTGTAATACAAAGAAATGTATAGATAAAATCACCTATTGCATCACCCAATCAGTGGTCACTGTCTTTAGAATCCTTTTCACTTTAGTAAATATTAAATCTAATTTGTTCCAGTAATAAACAAAAAGCGCATTTTTATAAGGAACACCAACCTCCTATTGGAGGTTGAGTGTAGGGAATCAAACTACTAGAGAATGCAAAAACACAAAGAAGAAATGCAAGGGAAATCCACCATGACACTGGTATTAGGGGCAAAATACTTCACATTATGGTCCCATGCCATTATGACAATTTATTTACACCACTGTGTGTAAGGGAAAATGATGTAACTCCAAAGAAGGTAAAAATCTCCTACAATAAATACCTTACATTGGATATAGCAGTCTTATTTCCAGGTCCTAGTTATTAAACTCAGACTAAAAGTGGTTTATTGATCTGTTTACAACGCTCTAAAGACAAAAACTAAAACTGTTCTGTTCTGACATAAGAAAAAGCAATGCAAAGCACTCAGTCCACTGCCTGCTACAAGGTAGGCACTCAGCGATGACAGCTGCCGAGCTCCCTGACCCAAACACAAGTTCTAACACCCTTCAAAAAGGATCCACCGAAAACTCTCAAGTGGCGACAAGCACACACTGGGTTAAATGTCCTATTAACAAGATGCTGAATTATTAAAGTAAGTAAACGTTAATTTCGTACACATAAGTCAGGTTTTAGATTGACAATGATGAACCAAGGAAAGAAACAAATGAGGATGCAGAGGAGGACTGAAAGAGAAGGCAAGAGCAGGGTTAGTGTGAAGAGCAAACAACAAATTCTTCAAGTTTCGGGTCTGTCATAGAACACGCGCCCTAAGTTAATTTGCTAGGATGACAAAGAGTGGTAATGATTCTAGAACCTGGATTCGGGGGCTGCCAGCACCGCCAGATGCATTCACTTCCATAGCTCCAAGCAATCTTCTGGATGGCCAGTGGAAGCCACCCTAGCCACTCCCATAAGCTGCTAGCCCTGGGGTCAGAGATGCCAACAATGACCAGTCTGATGAAGTCAACTAATCTCGGTTTAGCCTCAGATCCTACTAAGTGTGGCCCCCTCCAAGCGTCCTCGGGGTCCTGTCTTTTCAATGTGATCCTTAGTACCTCAGAATTTAACTTTATTCTCCCAGATAAACTGAGAAAGATCCTCAAAACCATACTCCTGCTAAATCCTCCACAATAACAGTGCTCTACGGTTCTAAGAGCATCTCCTTTGATTAACTTCATCCAAGCTCCCCAGGATTGGATATAAAAAAGCCTGTACACAGTCAGGTTTCACCACCATACCTGGTCATCCTGGATGCATTTTGCTGTGTGCTGATTCTCCCCAGCCTAAGAAGATTGATTCTCCCTCTTTCAGTCACGCTCAGCGTTAGAGTTAGAACCAACTATTACCCAGCCACCTGCCTCTGAATCCCAGTGTTAGCCTTAAACTCAAGAAATCACTCCTAATAGATCTCTCTCTAGTGTTGCACAAGAACTAAAACCCCCTTACCAGCCCAGGAGAGCTGAAAGGTCTTTGTTAAAATTATGCGTGCTACATGCAAACAATGAATCATGGAACACTACATCAAAACTAATCATGTACTGTAGAGTGACTAACAAAAAATTATGCATGCTAAATTGAAATAATGGATTCTGGGCTAAGAATCACAGTTTTCCATTTGACAAGGTGATTTAGGGTGAATATTTTCAGGATTAACTTCCCATCATTGTGTATGATTGGGATAAACTCCAGTTTTTCATATTAACACATATTTCCATAATGAATAAAGTACTCCTTCATTCCTTCACTCCTAAAGTATTTGAGTGCCCAGAACTGTGCTAGATCCTGCGAATACAGTGAACAAAGTAAACACAATCCCAAGATGTCATAATAACATCTACATTGTGGGCGCCTGGGTGGCTCAGTGGGTTAAAGCCTCTGCTTTCGGCTCAGGTCATGATCTCAGCGTCCTGGGATCGAGGCCCGCATCGGGCTCTCTGCTCAGCAGGGAGCCTGCTTCCTCCTCTCCCTGTCTCTCGGCCTGCCTCTCTGCCTACTTGTAATCTCTCTCTGTGTCAAATAAACAAATAAAATCTTTAAAAAAAAATAAATAACATCTACATTGTGATACCTATCTCCAAAATACCCAAGCAGATTTCGAATACTGAATGGCAAAACAAACTGGGCAGTATGGTGGAACACATGAGAAAACTAAACAGAGGATTTATCATTTAAATCTTTCCATAAATTATGAACGTGTATTAATTATCAACAACACTGGACGTGGAATTATTTAAGAGCTAATGTTTTGCTTTTAAAATTGCTATCGCTATGCATATACAAGTCACATAAAGGGTACTAATAGTTTGAAAAGAACTGCTTGTCAAGAGTAACAGTATTAAGATTCTGTACAGCAAAATTTTCAGGCTAAGAATGAAAAAACACAGCACAAACATTTCAAAAGTAGTATATTGTACTATATATAGTCTCAAAAAATATTATTCTTCCTAGCATGTAAAAGATAATTTTTCTTTTCCAAACTTAATTGATGGTTTCTACATGAGGAACATGCAAATATTGTTAGCTTTTTTTTTTTTAAACCAAAACAGAGCCCAATATATGCACAAACATTTAGGGGAAAAAATTTGTCCTTGACTTTAACATGCACCTATACGTAGAAACAGACATATATACTCACAGGGATGACAGACACTGACAAAAGGTTAACATTTAGCAAAGGCAAAAAGGGAAACAAAAAGAACCCTGCTAGGCCCTTTTTCTGCTTGACAGAGAATGGAGAAAGTTGCCAAAGTAACAGAAAGGGACACAAAAACCACACTTTGAACAAACCAACTGCTTGTCAGTATTAGGACTTGAGTTGACAAACAGGTTTAATCCACTTCCTCAAAGGCCATGCTGTCAAGGTGAAGGATGAACATCTTCGGCTACTGCAGGAGGCTGGCTGTCATTCTGAGGAGGAGAGGGCTCCTCCTCCTCCACCACAGGGGTCACTTTGTGGGACCCTCTTGCAGGAGGAAGTTCGTTGTTTGTCCCCTCTTCACTAGGGAGGTTACCAGACAATTCATTCGACATGAGAACTTGCAAAGATTCTGTTCCATCTTCAACATCCACCTGAACGCCCAAAGCTTTAAGAATGTCACATTTGCACACAGGACACATCCCATGGGCCAGAATCCAGGGGTCAATGCAATTCTTGTGGAAGAAGTGTTTACAAGTGAGAATACGGACTGTATCGTTAGGCTTATAGAGTTCAAAGCAAACTACGCAGCTATCTCTGTTTGGACTGATTTCCTCATCCCCCTCCTTCAGTACCCGAAGCTGGAGCTGGCCAAAGGCTTTCTTGAGATCGGTCGTTAACCGCTGCCATCTCCGGTTCTGAATCCTTGCTACCCAAAGTCTCCAAATATGATAAAAGATGAAATATGCTAATGTAGCAGTGGTGACAATCACAAAAGACACAAAATAGTGATTCATCCAGATGATGTGTTTTCTCCCCACCTCAACTATGGCTGTGACGTGAACGCCCTTCTGAATTAAGTGCAAAATCTCCATGCCCTTTAGGTTACCAATCATCACCACAACGATGTCTTCAAACGCCTGATGAGACATGGGGAAAACCTGATTACCAGTTCCCGGAAAGTTGTAGATGATCACGCCACTGGCTCCCTTCTCAACAGCTACCTTAACTTTCTGCGTGAAGGTACAACCTCCCCGCTCAACGAGTGTGAGCCAGGTCTCAGAGTTCTTTGATCTTCTGAAACTGGTGTTGGGATTACACGCATTTTGAGTTTTCCCCTCTGGTGGCACGATAACTCCCGCCACTCTCTTCAAAGTGGAGCTTCTTCCAAATACTCCGGTTTCCCCCAACTCTGACAACATGCGATTCCCAACGTGAAATGATATGTTCATGTAAGCAGTCCAAACAGCACTAGCGCTGCAACAGTTCTGACTAAGAAGCCAAAGAAAACTGAGGTTCATAAGCCAGGAAGACGCAGTGTTGTTTCCATGAGTGCCAATCCTGAGTAGATTCATCTCTCTCTCCACCTAGAGACTGAAGTACCAACCCAATAAATAGATGTGGCTTCCACATCTGTTGACAATCAATGGAGAATAACAACATGAGAAAAATCTTCCGGGTAAAAACAAGTTTCACAGTCTTCCAGCATGTTTTTTGTAAGAAATTCTTAAAGATGTCTTAGGAGGTTCAGATGTTTTATTAGAGAGAGAAAGAGAAACACTTTAGTTTGAAAATAAAAATCCCAGGCTCACTAATGTAACTCCAGATACTGTTTACAGTTGGGTAATGGGATTATGACATAAAAGGCAACACAGCCAATTAGAAAAGAGCTTTGAGCCTGCTAGAAACTTACTGGCCTGAATGCTTCAAATACTGTTATGGGTGATTTCTAGGTTGTAAAATCAATTCAATCCTTGAGCTACATGTTAACAGGTTATCACTTTAAACAAAAAATTAAGTGTAAAATTCATACAACACATGCACATACAAAACTTGAAAACATGCAAGAAAGCCACAGGATTACCATTTTTCTTGACAATAAATCAAGGAAACATGTAACAAAATGGCAAGTTTTAAATAATTCGAAATTAGTACTATGGTAAAAGCAGTAGACTCTAATACCACTTTTAACTCACATTTGGTCAGAGTGCCAATTATCATGTAAACCATTGTACTAAATTTATTTAATAATTGCTTGCTCAGGTTTGTTGGTTCAGTTCGGTTTTGATTCTGATTTTTAAAAGGAGGACTTTGATTTCTAAATCCTGTTAGATTACTTCAGCTTCACTTTTAAATTGATTCTCCATAGGGATGGCACCAGTAAAGAACGTTAATCTCTTTTCTCTGCAGATCTTGGCATCTGCTACTGATTTAACAGTATTTTGAGGGAAGAAAGGAAGAATAGAAGGAAAAAATTATATGTAGCAGTCTTAGTTTAGCATAATTCATTTTAAATAAAAAGGCAGCTATTGATTTCAAGAAGAAAAAACATCAAGGTACCCATTTAGAGTTAACCACCAATGACAGTGTTAAAGGTCACAGATGCTCTGAGCAAAACCTTTGTCAAAATCAACATTCCTGGTGGACCCATCCTCTACACACACACACACACACACACACCACTGTCAGCTCTGCCTTTATTTCTGCTACACTTGTATCAATAGCACAAAATGACTCTAGACCAAAGCAACTTGTGAACTAACAAACATGGCCAACCCCTGGTGCTGCCATACACTTTGCAGGTATCTCAGTGGTTCTTATCCACTAGCTAGGAAACCAAGAACTTTGACCTTGAACACAAAGGTCTGACCTTTATACACAGGATGCTAAGAGACCATTTTGGTTAGGTCTTATCAGGAATAAGGGAGTTAGTTCCTTTTATGAAATGTGAATCAAAATAACTTGAGGCAGGAAAGGAGCAGGAAAAGGCCCTATAGGCCCAAACAAAACAGCATAAAAAGAAAATATTACCGTGTAAGCTATAGCTCACGATGGTTCATTTTCTTTCCCAAAGGCCATTAATCTGATTTTATTTCCATACACCCCGATCTTAAAAGTGTGTATATAGTGTGTAGACTCAAAGTGCCAGCCAAGTTGGATATCAATGGTTTAGTATTTCAACCAAAAACATTTTAGTCAAAATGAGAACTCAAATCTTTCAACCACTTATTGTTACAAACAGGCGTTTGTTTGTCTACTCAAAAAGAGAAGCAAAATAAGGCAAAAGATACAATTTGTAAAGGTAATTAAAATTTCAGTTCCACTCCAGCTATGTATCAAAATGCCCAGACACACACACACACCACCATTTTAAGAAAACAATTTACTACGGTCACTTCTAGAAAGGAAATCTGGTACCACAGCTAATTCACTGTGCTAGGATTTAAAGGGCTGTGGCAAACAAAAGTGATTTTTTTGTGTGTAATGGTGCCCTAAATGAGGCCTATAATAATTTAAAATATTTTAGTTATATAATCAGAGGTGCTACCATCTAAAATAATTACTTAGAACACATTACTTACTCAGTAATTTTGGAAACCAGGTTTCCTGATATTAATCATGGAGAATTAAATCAAGATCTAATTCTATAATGAAACTTATTTAACAGCGATGTATCAAAAATATGGAAATAAAATTAATATAAAAAAAGAGACTTTCAAGTATGATGACTATGGCCTCAATGTCACAATAATTTTAACTTGAAGACAAATTTGCTTTTAACATATACTAATATTCTTTTTGGATAAGGGCTAATAAAAAAACAAGTTCAAATAGCTAGGCATGGTATGGAGTTTTATTTTTAAAACACACAAATGTCACCCTTTTTAGTGCTTAGGTAGAGAAGATGAAGTTGAGTTTTTTTTCTCTACATTAAGTGCTAAATGAGAATTCATTCAATTTTAATCTTTGGAAAGACTTGTTTACATCTTCAGAAGCTTCTCCGGGTTTAAGTTTTCAGAATATCACACTTGCACATGGGGCATGTCCTATGGGCTAAAAGCCAGGGGTCAATGCATGCCTTATGGAAAAAATGTTTGCAAGTTAAAATACGTACTACGTCCTGGGGTTTGTATATGTCAAAGCAAACAACACAACTGTCTTCATTTGGATCTAGTTCCTTATCCCCTTCCTTGAGCACTCGCAGTTGAAGCTGACCAATAGCTTTCTTCACATCTGCTTTTATCTGTCTTCGCCTCCTGGTGGAAGAATTGGGCACCCTAGGTCTCCACGCACAGTACAAAAAAAGGTACGCAACTGTGGCAGCCAGGAAGGTGAACAGAGACATGACATAATGGTTCAGCCATGGCATGTGCATTCTCCCCACTTCAATGATGATCGTCACATAGACTCCCTTCTGAATCAAGTGCAAAAGTTCTATGCCTTTCAAGTTGCCGATCATCACCGCAACTATGTTTTCTGTTCCCTGGTGAGACATGGGAAACACTTTGTTGCCCGTACCTGGATAGTTATAGATGATCACCCCATTTGCTCCCTTCTCTGCCGCCACATTGATCTTATGTGTAAAAGTACAGCCTCCCCGTTCAATGAGGGCCAACCAAGAGTCTACCTGTGGAGGCCTGCTGAAGTTGGTCAAAGGATTACAAGCATTCTGATTCCATCCTTCAGGAAGTACCACTGCACCAGACACCCTTTCCAAAGGAGAATGATTTCCGAAAACTCCACTCTCTCCTAATTCTGATATAATCCGATTTCCCACCTGAAAGGTTATATTCAGGTGGGCGGTCCAAATGGCTTTTCCTTTAGAGGCAGGAAGGCTAAGTAGTAGAAAGATGCTAAGCCTCAACAGTCTCGAGGAAACAGAACCATGAGTTGAAGGAGTAATTCGAAGTAGGCTCATTCCTCCATTTGCCTATGAACTGACAAAAAAACAAAACATCAATTGTAAAAGAAGCTAACTCCAATTATTGGCAGTAGATATCAAAGCGCATCCATGGAAAAAGGTCTACGTCGATCTAAGCTATGCTGCTCCTTCCAGCATTTTTATTTTTGGTAGATTATCTTTCTTCTAATGAAACAGAATGACAAGAGCTCTTATTACTACAATGTGATTTCAAGAAAATTATGACTTCCTAATGGGGAAATTGTGACATCAGAGGTAGTTAAGCCAATCCAGTTGTTTATATTATTGCACTGCATGCTGAAATCCTATTGGCCAAAAGCCTACTAAGCTAGGACTCACGGTATAGAATAATCTGAATAAACTGTAAAGCAATAAACAGGGAAATTTATTATTTTTAGGTCTTGAGTTTCTTCCCTGGTTCTGGATAAAGTGAAAAGCTGCCTAATACCACTTTATATTCACTGTTGTTCTGTTAAGCAAAGTATAAATCATTTAGGTATTAGTGCCTGTGGTTGGCCAGTCACCAGTTCTCATGCATGGTTCTATGCTACCCAATATGCTAATCTATGGACAGTAGGAACAGATCTTTCCCACTCTCTTCCAACATTAAATGCTTATCCGACATTCAACATGAGGACAGTAAACATGCTCTAAGATTGATACATTGCCAATGTGCAAGCCAAATTCAACTTTTCATTAAAATAATTACTAAGAACCTACTGTGTGCTAGGCAAACACTAAGCATGGTTCATACAGTGGAGAAGCAAACACACACACACCTGATGGAGCTTACTATCTGGTGAGGGCAGATTTTAAAACACACACAAACGTATAGCTGCAAGTTGTGATAATATGGTTCTGAAAGGAAACAGGAGTATCAAGAATAATATAAAAGGAGCCAGACTTTGATTAGAGGTCCGAAGCATTGCTCCCCTAAGGATGTGGTACTTAGTCTAAGACTTGAAAGATAAATCAGAATTACCTAAGAAAAGAATACTATTTCAGGGAAGAAAAATGGCAGTTTCAAGACCCCACAGCAAAGAACATAGCAAGTGGAAAGGATCTGAAGCAATATATGTTTGGCAAGATGAGAGAGAGAGAGAGTGCAAAAGTTAATGAGAGAGGAAAGCAAACAGCGGTCAGTGTTCAGGGTAGTAAATGTTACACCAAGGATTTTGGATTAGGTCCCAAGGACATGAGAACCATGCTGGAGAGTTCCAAGCTGGGGAGGCAACTTAGAAGCATTTCAAACATTGAGCTGTTAACAACTGCCACCTTGGTTGCCCTATGTGGGAAGTGAATTAGAGGAAGAGAGTAAAGTGGTGAGATGAGCTTAAGTAGACAGTGGCTTGGACTCCTGAAATAGAGGAGTGGAGAAGCAGAGGCACAAACAAGTCCGCTAGTTACTTCCAAGGTTGAATTAACAGATGTGGTAATTGGAAGGGTAATAGTGGACTGAGGAAAGGATGACCACAACTGTCGCCAATTCCTACATTACTTTATTGTTGTAAACCACGGCACCTTTACTGCTTTAAAGACCCTTTAATGCTGGTTTGCTTCTATTTTAAATCTTCACCTAAAGTCTGTTTCAAGGCTTCCATAAATTGATAACACTCAAACATTTATTATTTACTTTATATAGGACACAGCCTATGCCCCTAGGCATGCTCTCACACCCTGAGGATACTACAACAAAACAGACAAAAAGACAAAGAAACCAGAGGCATGTTGAAAGAATGTTTTCATTTTGATAAAAACATTTAATTGTACTCCCCTGCCCATAATATTTAATACTCATTTTTAAAAATAAAATTGGAAACAAACTTATATCATTCATACCATTTTCTTCAAGCATCATGTTGTAAAGACAGATAAAATGTAGACTTTTCCCAGTTTCAAAACGAGTGAATCCCTGGCCCACTCTATTAATGTTGACGAAGTGAAGCTTTGCTAAGACAACAGTTTACATCATCACATTAGAGGCTGTTTACATCTGTGATTATTTAACATTTGGGGGTAGTATTTTTACGAAGTCATTCTGTAAGTCATGGGAATAAACAGCACAGCATAAGGAATATAGTTGATGGTATTGTAACAGCATCTTGCGGTGACAGATGGGAGCTACACTTGTGAGCAGAGCATCACGTATGAACTTGTCCAAACATTATGTGTACACCTGAAAGTAATGTAACACTATGTGTCAGCTACGTTTGCGAAAAAGCACCACCAGAACAGAATTTAAGACACTGGAATTACCTCCTTCCAAATGAGTTTATTAAAAAAATAAACCACTAGGGCGCCTGGGTGGCTCAGTGGATTAAAGCCTCTGCCCTTCGGCTCAGGTCATGATCTCAGGGTCCTGGGATCGAGCCCCGCATCAGGCTCCCTGCTCAGCGGGGAGCCTGCTTCCTCTTCTCTCTCTACCTACTTGTAATCTGTCAAATAAATAAAATCTTAAAAAAAATAAAATAAACCACTACGTTGTAGAGACCTAACATACAGCATGGTGACTGTAGGAATTAATAATGGATACTCAAAATTTGCTAAGAGAGTAGATCTCAAGTGTCCTTATCTCTCACACAAATGGTAACTATGTGAGGGGATGGATATGTTAACTAACTTGTTATATCAAAATACATATATCAAGACATCACACTGTACACTTTAAATATATACAATTTTTGTCAATTATGCCTCAGTAAAGCTGGTAAAAAGTAATTCTTTTAGTTTTCTAATTTTTAAGGGTAAAGAGTTTAGACACTAAATATATTTTGGCACAAAACATCTCAAATCTCAAGCTTCTTTGTATGTTTGAAAAGATTTGAAAAATTTACTAATTCATTATATTTTTCTCACCATAAGGTGAAGTGATTAAGGCAATGATAGAACTTTCGCTGTCTTCTGCTTGAGTCTTAGAACAAATGCAAACATAAGAAACAATCCTTTGCCTTCAACATAGTGGTTTCCAAATGAGGGACAACTTTCCTTTCTGAGGGACACTTGGCTGTTTCTGGAGATATTTTTGACTGTCACAATATGACTGTACTATTGGGATCTACCAGGTAGAGGCCAGGGATGCTTTTAAACATCCCAAAATGCAAATGATAGCCCTGTGAATTAGTTAGCTGGTCCTAAATGTCAATAGTAAGGTTAAGAAATGAACGGAACGGGCTTGGGAGGAAAGAACCATCCCAAAACTCACTTCTCCATGAAAGACAACCACATCTGAGCTCTTATCAGGAAGTAAGCTTTTATAATTGACAATACATCTATCAAAAATGATGCCCTTATCCTATCACCATTTCCCATTTTCCTTGGAATAGGAATAAAGGACACCTGCACAAGCAACCTATTAGTCCATAAAGGCTCATTACAAACTGCACCCATTTTATCAGGACCAGACCCAACTATCTAGTTGAAGAGAAAAGAAGGGGAAGGGCATGTGGGATGAATGACTGCTGCTATTCTAATCTGTTCCTTTTAGATCTTTTATTCAATCTATAGACTTCCTTTCTTTTAGCAGCAAGGTGAAAGAAGTTTCACTCCGAACTTTGCAGGACGACTAGAGAGAACTGACATACACTCCTGTGGTTGGCTGACCCAGGGGGTTCAAAACTCCCCTCTCCTTCCATCTTGTCGTTCTGCCCATCTACATTGGTTCTTGTCTCACAGAAGCTCACGTCATGATCCCCCAAGGCAGCTACTCTTGTTCCACATAGCAACGGGCAGAATGGCAGACCCTCCAGAAGCACAAAGAAACTTTCCTTCTGCCATATCTCTAAAATAACTTGATGTCACTCTGGCTAGCAGTGCTTCACAAACCCATGCCTAACGGAACCCCTAGAAATCATAGAATTATCATGACAAACTCAGGTTAATCACGGTTTACCCTGCTGAGGAGAACCCGTCCCCTAGCAGAATACATGGTCAGGGGAATTGTAAACCTAACTGGTGCTCTGCCATGAAGGGAACAAGGTATAAACTAGAATGTGAGTAGGTAAACAAAACAGCTACAGTCTCTAAATTCCTGAGTTTTACCCAAAGGAACAATACTTAAATAATCATTAACCACAACAAACATGTAATACACACTCTAGACTCTGTACTGACAGGAGCCAGAGCCTATATTACAAAGAACACAACATGGCTTCTATATTAAGGAGATCATCTAGGCAAGAGAAAAGTTATACACGAATCAGGAATGTGCATGTATGTATCTTAACTTCCAGGTTCCAACTAAAATTTCAAGAAAGGTTATAATTTTCATTAAGATGGGGGTGTAGAAAGCAGGTGACCTCTCTCTATCCCTCTGCTCTTCATCAACTTCTGTTAAGAATGCTCAAGCTTCCAGAAATTTCTACTCTGATGAGCGAAATAGCCAAATATATTCACACAGCATTGCCCAGAGAGTATCTTTAAGATACAGGGCATATTGAAGAAACATTGCTCAATGAATAATTTCACAAGTCACAGTATCCAGGGCTATGATATCAAAGATCTCCAGGAATCCACAAAACACACTGTATTTGCATTTAAGTTTTAAAACTATGTAGGTTTTCTGCAATTAATTAAATGCATCATAATGGGATTTGGCAGGAACAGATTACTGACTCAAAGTAGTTCATGGAGAACCACCAAAAAGCAAATAATGCTGATATTTTCTGAAAGTAGTTACCTTTAAAGATGTTTAAAAATAAAACAATCTTAGCTTAACATTTTATATTTGACTGTAAACTGGTAAGTTCTCATAAACAATGTATTTTCTCAATTTCCCACATAAGTTAATCACTACTCTTACATATTCTCAGACATATGCAAGAAAAAATTAACATATAAATAGATTTTCTCCTCTTAATATTCCTAAACCCAGAAAAGAGTTCTGAGTATAGTAAAGTGAAATACAGTAAAGTTTTAAAATAACGCGAGTTTCTGAATTACCTTAAAAGTCACATATATGTACTAGGGCAGATCCAGATGTATGAAATCCACAAAACTTACTCAGGCTCTTCATTATTCTTTATATTAACCAACATAATGACTTTCAATATCATTACAGGCTCTGATAATTAAGTATATTAGAGAAAGAAAACAAACAGCCAAAGCAGACACATTTTAAATCACATCACTAACATGATTTCTTCACTAATGTGAGCCAGGATTGCTATTCCTTTCTATTTACTGCATGCCTAACAGTCGGATGCATGAAGAAAGCTTAGCTTTCTTGTGTGAGGGCTCCAAAGCTCCAAGAAACCAGGGGAATCCTCACATTTCTCAAACACCTAAGAGCACTGGCTCAAAAGAGCTTGTTTGAATGAATGATTAACATTGGTCAGGTTCACCACACTTGAATACTTTCCCACGGCTTTAGTTTTAGCCTTCAAAATCATTCCCACAGTGTACAGTTTTGCGATAGCATCTTATCTATCACTGTTTTGCTCACCTTGGATTCAGTCTGTTGCCAGAGCAACCTATAGACAAAAAGTAATGAAGTTTACAATGGCATTCCTGTTTGCTGAAAACCTTAGATGGCTTGCTCTATCCAAAGGATATTACCCAAGCATCTAAGAATGGAATATAAGCCTCTCTAGCCTGGTCCTCTTTCCTTTGATCTAGCCTCATTTTCTCCTATTATCAATCCTGAAATTTATGCTTCCTCAATTCAAACAGCTTACGGTTTCCCAAACTCCTATTACAGCAGTCACTATATAAAACCTTATACAGGCTTTATCCCTTGTGCAAAGCTATCTGTCTCTATGGTAGGTACACTGATTGCAAATGACACCAATTATTTTCCTCCCTCTTGCGATACCACTTGCTGGCCCTTCCATCAGGAGGTGGGATTTATTTCTATGCCCCCTTGAATCTGGAGGGACTGGTGATTTACACAGGTGAACAGACTAGAAAAGAAGTACTGATGTGTCAGTTCTGAGCTTAAGCATCAGGAAGCCTTATACTCTTCCCCGTTCCCATCTCCTGGAACACCAACACCCTCAAGTAAAGACGACTAGCCTAACAGATGAGAAGAAACTACTGAGAGGAGAGCCTAGCTATCCTAGCTGAGCCTACCCTAGATCAATCTACAAATAGGCCAACATGTACAAGAGCCCAAGACGAGTAAAGATGTCTGTGTGATCCTAAAGACTCACTCTAGGCAAGACCTGAAGACTCACCTAGTCAACCCTAGACTTCTGAGCAGTAACAGATACTGGCTCTCATTTTTTAGTTTATGAAAAAAATTGCTCTGATATACAGAGTTTTGAGGTGGTTTATTATGTAGTAGCTGATACAGCTCCCTCTACAAAATTATCTATTCATCTCCTGGAGGGCTGGGACTCAATCTTATTTTTTTTCTAGTACTCATCCTCTATCACAATATCTAGCACATCATAAGTTCTCAGTGAAGGCTGAATAAGTTGTTAGTGTCCTTATCCTCCATATTCGAACCTATACTATTCTTCATGCAATAATATTTAGTTTTATCTTTACAAGGGTGATAATTTTAGAGTATAACACAGCTAGAACATGTATCATGAGTTCAATCTTTAATTATTCTGTAGACTTAATACTCCAAACTGGATTTCCTATAGCCATACTTGAACACAAAGATAAATAAGCACTTAGGATACAACCAAATCTCTTTAAACCATAATGGGTGTAAATCTAATTATAGTCCATTCTGCATTCAGAATTCAAGTCAAGGTTCACATAACTAACACTAAATTGAAGGACAATTTTTTCTTCTCAATCTACCTAGTTAGAACATAGAACAGTCATCAATAGAGAAGGAACTCATTACTAACCAATCTGAGAAATAATTGGGGAAAACCTCACACTATAACCTATGCATTACGAAGGATAGAGGAAGGAAGAGGAAAAAAGAGGAGGATAGAAGAAGGAGATGAAGTAAGTAAACACAAGATTAAGGACAACATTTGATGGTATGTTTATCTTTCTTTGACCCCAGGACAAAAGACATCTTAATAGTAACGTGATCATTTAGACTAGATTTTTGTTTGAAAGGCTGGAGAATTGGCAATATAATCAATAAAGGGGGGGAAGGAATACCAAAGCAGAATCTTTTGAATAACCACCAAAATTTTTCCTTTTCTCTTAATAGACTATTTTGCTCCAGTAGTTAACAAGAACAATAAGGACCAAACGTATATGAAGGCTGCTTTTGAGGCTCTGCCATTTTAAAGTTGTTCTAAACCCTAAAGTAGTTTCTAGACCTTCCTCAGCCAAAGTCAGTCATTGAAGGTTTCTATGTTTTGCCTTCCTAAGACTAGTCCCACTGAGCACAGTTAACTCTGAGTGAGCTCTCCGCAGTCAGAAATAGCAGGGTAGAGATGATTAAGATTTTCCCACTCAGTTTGGTTGAATTTTTCCAAATCACAGGTCACAAAACCCTTCCTCATTTATGAGGTAATTGAATCCCTCCTGGAAGGTAGCAGACAATCAGAAACAGGAGTGTGGAGTCCTCATACCCGCAGCAACTGTGCGGAAGCCCCCAGCTGCATGATGGACCTGCTAGGAACCCCCGTCCTGACCCCATGCTAGCCGAGTGAGGTGAGCCACACTGGGCCTCTGTTTTTTCATTTGTAAGATGGAGAAGTAACACTGGCCTCCCAGCACCACGGAGGAGTATCAGATGACCACTTCTACATCATTTATAAATCACCAAGTACACTATTGGCATGGCAGGGTCTCACTAAATGGGCCCTTCTTCCCCTTCCCAATTCTATACAGCCTATCTCCCTCCATTTTCCACCAAATAAAGTTCTTCTCAACCTTCAAGACTCATCTCAGTCTTCCCTTTGCAATCTCCTCAGACAAAAGTACCTGCTCCTGAGACATTGTTCTTGCATCTATTTGACAGTCAATCTTGCCACATAGTGCATGCAGTTAAAGGCTTGTGTCTGTTCATACTTTTGCTTGACTTAAAATGTCTTGTGAGTAGTGTTCACTTATTTTTGTAAAACCTGTTCCCCGCCCCCCACACCCTCCTTGCTCCTATACTAGCACAGGGGCTAGTACTCAGGATCTCTGTCAAATATTTGACTTTTCAAGCATTTATTCTTCAAAATATTAAGACACGCCAACAGCTTTGGCAACCTCTGCTTTGTAAAGCCACCCATTAAAAAAATATATAAACAATGATTTGACAAGTCTCTCCTCCAGAAAGAATGACTTTGACAACAGTTGTCCAGAAAACACTTATAACACCCCAGGATCAGAGGCCATCTGTCTTCCATTTTCTCTCCAAAAGAATTCCATCCACATCTCTGTATTTGAAAAATGGAATAATATACAGCCAAAAAGTAACAACACTTTCTAATGTATAAGTAGATGCTACTGAATAAAAAATCCTTTAGTCTGTGCATCAACATATCTATGTATCTCAAGTCATACTTCAAATGGTTATTGTAAGAAAACTATCAGATTAATTTTGTAACATTTGTGACATTAATATGATTTATGCTAAATCATATGAGCAGTAATACTGAAAACACAAAGTTTTAAATGAAACCATCTTTCTCAGCAACCCAGAAGGCCCTCTTTTAAAACTTCAGTCAAATCCTGCAATCCCTAAAAACCTTCTGATTAAAATCCTAGAATTCTAAGTCTCTATATTGACACAGAACATCTGGTATCACTTTTCCACATATAACATTCAGTCTTAAAGCCTAGAAAGCTATTACATAAATGTCTCTTACCATCTCCAACTAAACAGCTAATATGATTACTCACTAGACTAAGTATTTTGGGATTCACAAAGGGGGCAAGAAAATAGATTTTGCTTATTATGATCATTATTACTGTCCTAGTGTATGTGACGAACTTCAAACAGGTCTTTTTTGTTCCCTCATACCCAGAAACCTCCCACAAAAAACAAAATAAAGTAGTAAACCTTTTGATAAACTCTCCTGGCATGGTATTGCTCAGTACGATGAAAAGGTGTCTTATTTTACCAATTACTTGTTACATTACTAACCCATATCAAATTCCAAGAACAACGTTCAGGTCACCAAGGACTCAAAACTTAATTTGAGACTGAAGGAAACAAAGGGTTTGTAAAATCCACATAAAGAATTCATTCTATGTAAGATATAGAGATGAATTACTTATGTTCCACTATTTTATTGCGATGATACTAAAATTATGCAGGTGGAAAAACTAAATGACTGACATTCCATATAAATCAAGAGGGAAAGTAGACTGTGGGAAGATGGCAACAGAGCAGGACGACGCTAGGCTTGCCTTGTGTGAGGAATTACAACTAGATAACTCTGAAATCATACTAAATACCCCCAGAAATCGATCTGATGACTGGCAGGACAACCTCCACCACTAAAGACAGAAGCAGCCACATCAAACAAAGTGGGAAGTGCAGAGATGCAGCTTGGGAGAAAAAGATCATGGACATTATAATATGGAGGGAGCTGTGGTTGCAGAGAAGGGTGAGAGACAGACTAAGCACCGAGAGGAGCACATGAAGAAAAATGAACCTCTATGGCAATTGTCCTGGAAAGCAACAGGGTCCAAATTTCTTGAGTTCTTGCAACTAGCAGGGCTAAAAGCCTGGAGTTTTTTGTTGTTGTTGTTTTTAAGCCCGGAGTTTTAAAGGCCAGCACGCTTGGCTCTGGGGGAGCTCAGAGGATATTGAGACTGCTATCAGCAATAAGGAATGGGAAACAGCCCACAGACATACAGGGTGGAAATGCCAACCTGAAGAGCACCTAGGCCATACAGTGGGGGAGGTTAGTTGCTCATCTCAGGATGTCCCAGACAGGTAGCATGAAGGGAGAGACCCCTCCAGGAACAAAGGAACCAGCAGGGACCATTTCCCTCCCCACCCTTCAACACCACATAGGGCCACCTGCAGGAACCAGTCAGCACCCACACTCACTATCGAATTGCTTACACCAAGCCCTAAACGCCCCCCCGCCCCGACTCTGGTGGACCTATACCCTTCCTGTCACACTTGCTTCAGTCTTGGCCCTGGCAGGACCCCCCTCTCTCAGAAGACTGACCCAAACCCCCTACCCACACTGCAACTCCCAACCCAGGAATTTTTGCAAGTCCTGCAAGGTCTCTGTTCTGGTGGCATCAGAGACAGATCTCATTTCACAAGCAGATCAGAGCATCCTAGTTAAAACTTGCCACATTCAGACCAGGGACCAAACACTAGCCACAACACAGAAAGAGAGACTCTGCCTAAGACTGGGCTGAAGGAAAAAGCAGTCAGGACACAACAGCAAGAGTGCAGGCAGCACACATTGAAGACAACCACAGAAGTACCAGACCCCGAGGAAGAGGGAACACTAAACTGTAGAGTACTACAGGACCTCTTCTTCATAAGGCCTTTACTCTCAAGAACAGGAGAAGCAACTGACTTTCCTAACACAGAAAAACAGGCACAGAGACCTAGACAAAATAAGTCAGAGAAACATGCCAAAGAAAAGGACAAGGCCATGGCAGGGGATCTAAGTAAGTGAAACAGATATAAGTAACACGCCTGATGGAGAATTTAAAGCAATGATCGTAAGGATACTAACTGGACTTGAGAAAAGAGTGGAAGACATTAGTGAAACCTTTAACACAGAGATCAAGAATAACATAGCAGAGATAAAAGGCTCAAAACACAAAACGAAAAACACACCTGATGAAATGAACAGCAGACTGAAAGAAGCAGAGGAACAATAACCTAGAAGACAGAGTAATTAATGAAATCAAGTTTAACAAAAGAGAAAAATGGAATTGTGCAAAATGAGAATAGATTTAAGAAACTCGGTGATTCCATCAAACACAGTAACAATTATAGGAAACCCCAAAAAAAGGACAGAGAAAAGGGAACAGAGAATCTATTTGAAGAAATAATAACTGCAAATTTTCCTAATCTGGGGGAGGAAACAGATATCCAGGTCCAGGAGGCACAGAGACCGCCAACAAAATTAACAAAAGCAGATCCACACCAAGATGTATTGTAATTAAATATGGCGAAATACAGTGATATAGAAAAAAAAACACCAAAAGTAGCAAGACCAAAGATGACCCATTATATTCAAGGGAAACCCCATGAGCTTATCAGCAGATTTTTCAGCAGAAATTTCCAAGCTAGACAAGAGTGGAAGGATATATTCAAAGTACTAAATGGGAAAAACCTGAAGTCATCAACAAAATATATACAGCTATATGCAGACACTGTATATAAAACTCATGACAACCACAAATAAAAAATGACTAATAAATATGCATAGAATAAAAAGAAATCCAAATATATCATTAAAACCAGCAAACATGGGGTGCCTGGGTGGCTCAGTCATTAAGTGTCTATCTTCAGCTCAGGTCATGGTCCCAGGATCCTGGGATCAAGCCCTGCATCAGGCTCTCTGCTCAGCAGGAGGCCTGTTTCTCTCTTCTCCCTCTCCACTCCCCCTGCTTGTGTTCCCTCTCTCACTGTATCTCTGTCAAGTAAATAAATAAAATCTTTAAAATAAATAAATAAATAAATAAATAAATAAATAAATAAATAAAACCACAAACAATGAAAGAGAAAACGACGATAAAGGATGAGGGAAAATCTTTAGCAACAAGTAATAAAATGGCAATACACACATATCAGTAATTACTTTGAATGTAAATGGACTAAAAGTTCTAATCAAGATGGCACAGGGTGAAGGAATGGATAAAAAACAGGACTATCTATATACTGCCTAAAAGGGACTCATTTCAGACCTAAAGATACCTACAGAATGGAAATGAGCGGATCGAGGGAGGCCTGGGTGGCTCAGCTGGTTGAACATCTGCCTTTGGCTTAGGTCATGATCCCAGGGTCCTGGGGTCAAGCCTTGTGTTTGGCTCCCTGCTCAGCAGGGAGTTTGCTTCTCCCTTTCCCTCTGCCCCTCCCTCCCACTTATGCTCTAAAATAAATCTTAAAAATAAAAAAATAAAAAAGTGAGAGGATGGAGAAGCATTTATCATGCAAATGGATGTCAAAAGGAAGCTGGAGTAGCAATACTTAAGCCAAACAAAATAAACGTTAAAACAAAGACCATAACAAGAGACAAAGAAGGACACAATGTAATAAAGGACAATCCAACAAGAAGATATAACAACTATAAATATTTATGCACCCAACATAGGAGCACTAAAATAATTAAAAGAGTAGTAACATAAAGGAACTAATTACTAATAATATAGTAATAGGGAACCTTAACAAATCAACAGACAGATCATGAAAACAGAAAAATCAAGGAAAATTTGACTTGAAGGACACACTGGACCAGAAGGATTTAACAGATATATTCAGAACATTCCATTCTAAAACAACAGAATACATTTTTTTCAAGCACACATGGAACATTCTCCAGAATAGATCACATATTAAGCCACAAAACAAGCATCAACAAATTAAAAAAGATACAAGTGATAGCATGCATCTTTCCTGACCACAACAGCTATAAAACTAGAAGTCACCCACAAGGAAAAAGTCTGGAAAGACCAAAAAAAAAAAAAAAAAAAAAAAAAAAAAAAAAAAAAGGAAAAAAAAGACAAAAAACAGGGAAAAATTTTTGTATAGGTAGTGNAAATAACTTACAACTAAACAATGAATTGGGCAACCAGTAAATAAAATTAAAAAGTACAAGTAAACAAATGGAAAACAATGGCCCCAAACCTTTGGGATGCAGACATATATTGATGGAGGAGATAAGATGGTGGAAGTAGTAGGGGGACCCTGAGCTTGCCTCACCCCTTGAACACAGCTAGATAAGCATTAAATCATTCTGAACTACTAGGAAAATGATCAGAGGATTAAAAAAGCAACTGGCACAACTGGAAGGAGAGAACACGGCCAACATGAGGTCCAGAAACATGAATTGGGAGAGAGAAAAGCTGCAGTGCTGTGAAAGGAAGGGAGCCCCTTCTGTGGAAAGAAGTCAGGGAGAGCAGTGCATAGGGCTCAGGCAAGATGCCTTCAGTGTGGAGATCCCCTGGGTCACACTGGGAGAGAAAATTCCCATTCTTGGACTACATTTGGAAGAAGATATTTTCTCTCTCCAAGGACAATAGGCCTGCTGGGTACCACGGAGCAGCCACTCAATAGCAGGAGACAGAGACATATGCAGAGGGCAGATAACCTTGTTGCCGCTCTTTGCTGTGCTTCCATACAGACTTCAGGCACTGATGGAGGCAGATAACTGCTTTTCTTGGAGAAAAGGGCACCAGGCACAACACTGCGAGGCTCTCCTCCAGAGGAGGGGCATGGATCCACACCTGAATCCTTTAAGATTTGAGGTTTTGAGGTGCGCCTGGGTGGCTCAGTTGATTAAGGGTCCAACTTCTGAATTCCACTCAGATCATGATCTTGGGGTTGTGAAATTGAGCCCAGCATCAGGCTCCGTGTTGGGCCTGCAATTCTGAATTCCAGCTGTAGGCTAGAGATAAAACACAGAACTGTGGCTGTGGCACCAGGCACTGATGGCTGGGCACAGACAGGTTGAAGGCAGGGATCTGATGAAAGCCTGGGACACAAGAAGGGAGATGTCTGCTTTTCCATGAAGGCCTCCTGAACAGCAGTGGTCAGGAGTTCCTCCTTTCCAGGGACAAGAAGAGACATCATCTTTCACTCCCCTGCCCATCAGCATGGTCAGACTTCAGAGACAAACACAGTGCCTCCAGACTAGAATCACTTATACCAAACCCTGTGAACTCTGTCCCCTCCCCCGCTGCACCCCCTGGCATACAAAACTGGGCTGATTGTGAGCCAGTGCAGCAGGTCTTCTCCCCAGCAGTCCAACACAGACCCCTCCACATGTACCAAGTCTATGGATCATAGAGTGCTACAAAGCATCAGCGTCAGTTCTGGTGGAAATACGGTCAGGCTTTCCTCTTCCTTTAAGTTTTATTTTACATTTTTAAAAATTTTTTTCTATTTCTTTTTCTTTGGAATCAGATGTCTAGTTTTTTGTTCATTTGTTGGGTTTTCCCCCCCCTTGTTTTTTAGATCAGCCTTTTCCTTGTTTCCTTCTTTATTTTCCTTTGCAATCAAGCTTACATTTTTTTGTTTGCTTTTTTGTTTTCTTTTCTGGGATCAGGTGTCCACCACCTTTTTTTTCTTTTAAAGATATTATTTGAGAGGGTATATGCACATGAGCGGGGGGGACGGGAGAGGGAAAGGGTTAAGCAGACCACCCCCCCCCCGCAACCCCATTGAACCAGGGAGCCAGACACAGAACTCAATCCCAGGACCCTAAGATCATGTTTAACTGACTGAACCACCCAGGTATCCCATTCGCCCTTTTTAAAATCAGGCTTATCTTAAAGAAATCAAAGTACACCTAGTTAAAAGTCCAAACAATTCCCTCTGCAAGGAGGGAGAAACTCTGTAGAGGACTGACATGTGGAAAAGAGCAGCCAAAACACAACAATAGAGTGCACACAGCATACACCAGAAACACTTCCTGAAGTACCAGACTCTGGACAGTGTATGACCCCTTCTTAATATACTATTACTCTCCAGAGCAAGAAACACAATGACAAGACAGAGGAATTCTCCACAAAAGGAAGACCAAGAAGAAATCACAAACAGGGATTTTTCTCAAAATAGATGTAAGCAATGTATCTGAACAAGATTAGAACAACAGTCATAAGAATACTAGCTGGGCTTGAAAGAAGCATAGAAGACACCAAAGAAACACTGGCTGCAAAGAGATAAAAGACCTAAGAACTAGTCAGGTAGAAATAAAAAATGCTATAACTGAGATGCAAAACTGACTGATGCAATCACAAGAAGGATGGAAGAAGCAGAGGATCGAACAGGTGATATGTAAGTTAAAATTACAGAACATAAAGCTGAAAAGAACAGGAAAAGAAAACTATTAGATCACAAATATAAACTTAGGGAACTCAGGGATCCCACAGAGCGCAATAATATCCATATCATAGGAATCACAGAAAAAGAGGAGTAAGGGGGGAAAAGGGTTGGAAGGTATACTGGAGCAAATTATAGCTGAGAACTTTCCAAATCTGGGGAAGGAAACAGGCATTTGAGTCCAAGAGGCACAGAAAACTCCCCTCAAAAATCAACAAAACTGGTCAACTTGAAGACGTATCATAGTAAACTTGCAAAATACAAAGATAAAGAGAATTCTGAAAGCAGCTAGGGACCAGTGGTCCTTAACCTAACAAGGTTAAGCTCATAAGGTTAGCAATAGGTCTGTCCACAGAAACTTGGCAGGCCAGAAAAGAGTGGCATCATATCCTTGATGCACAAAATGGGAAAAATATGCACCCAAGAATACTTTATCCAGTGAAGCTAAATTCTATCATTTAGAATAAAAGGAGAGAGAGAGTTTCCAAGATAAATAAAAACTAAAGGAGTTCATAAATACTAAACCAGCTCTCTAAGAAATAGTAAAGGGCAAGACTAGAAAGGAACAGAGACAATCTATAGGAACAGCAATTTTACAGGTAGTACAATGGCACTAAATTCAAATCTATTAATTACTTTAAATGTAAGTGGGCTCAATGCTTCAGTCAACAGACTTAGAGTATCAGAATGTATTTAAAAACAAAAAAAAACAAAAAACAAAAACAAAAAAAGACCCATCAATATGCTGCTTACAAGAGACACATTTTAGACCCAAAGACACCTCTAGATTGAAAGTGAGGGAGTGAGCCATCTATCATGCTAATGGACACCAAAAGAAAGCTGGTGTAGCCATCCTTTTATCAAACTAGAGTTTAAACCAATGATAGTAATAAGAAATGAAGAAGGGCACTATATCACAAAAAAAGGGTCTATCCAACAAAAAGATCTGACCATTGTAAATATTTATGCCCCCAACTTGGGAGCAGCCAAATACGTAAATCAAGTAATAACAAACAAAAAACCTCATTTATTATAATATAATAATAGTAGGGGATTTTAACACCCCACTCACAGCAGTGAACAAATCATCTAAGCAGAAGATCAACATGGAAATAATGGCTTTGAATGACACACTGGACCAGATGAACTTAACAGGGATTCAGATTTCATCCTCAAGGAGAATACACATTTTTCTCCAGTGCACATATAACATTCTCCAGAGTAGATCACATACTGGGGTCACAAATCAGGCTTCAACCAGACAGATCATACAATACATATTTTCTGACCACAATGCTATGAAACTTGAAGTCAAACCCCACAAAAAATGGGAAAAGCCCAAAAATATATGAAGGTAATTAAAGAACATCCTATTAAAGAAAAAAATGGGTTAACCAGGAAATTAAAGAAATTTTAAAAATACATCAAAGCAAAAGAAAATGAAAATACAACAGTCTAAAACCTTTGGGACACAGCAAAAGCAGTCCTATAGCAATAAAGGCTTTCCTCAAAAAGCATGAAAAGTCTCAATTATAAAACCTAACCTTAAACCTAAAGGAGCTGGAAAAGCAAAGTCTAAAACCAGCAGAAGGAAGATTAGAGCAGAAATAAATGTAGAAATTAAAAAAAAGAAAAAAAGGCAGAACAGATCAAAATTAGCAGTTGGCTCATTGATAGAACAAAATTGATAAACCCCTAGCCAGACTTATTAAAAAGAAAAGAGAAATGACCCTAATAAATAAAAGCTCCAAAGAGGATATTACAGGGGTGCCTGGGTCGCTCAGTGGGTTAAGCCTCTGCCTTCAGCTCAGTTCATGATCTCAGGGTCCTGGGATCAAGCCCCTGCATCAGGCTCTCTTCTCAGCAGGGAGCCTGGTTCCCCCTCTCCCTGCCTACTTGTGATCTCTGTCAAATAAATAAATAAAATCTTTTAAAAAAGAGGATATTAGGGCGCCTGGGTGGCTCAGTGGGTTAAAGCCTCTGCCTTCGGCTCAGGTCATGATCTCAGGGTCCTGGGATCCAGCAGCACATCAGGCTCTCTGCTCAGCGGGGAGCCTGCTTCCTCCTCTCTCTCTGCCTCTCTGCCTACTTGTGATCTCTCTGTGTCAAATAAAATCTTACAAAAAAAAAAAGAGGATATTACAATCAACACCTCAGAAAGACAAGTAAGAGATTATAAGCAATTATATGCCAACAAATTGGAAGAAATGAATTTCTAAAAATATATAAACTAGCAAAAGTGAAATAGGAAGAAATACAAAATTTGAACAGACCCATAATCGGCAGAGAAATTGAATCAGTAATCAAAAATCTCCCAACAAAAGTTGAGGGCCAGATGGCTTTTCAGGGGAATTCTACCAAACACTTAAAGAAGAGTACCTATTCTTCTGAAGCTCTTCCGAAAAACAGAAATGGAAGGAAAATTTCCAAACTCATTCTATGAGGCCAGCATTGCCTTGCTTCCAAAACCAAAGACTCCACTAAAAAGGAGAATTAAAGACCAATACCCCTAATGAACATGAATGCAAAAATTCTCAAGATACTAATGAAACCCAAACAGTAAATAAAGGTTTTTTCATCATGATCAAGTGGGATTTATTCCTGGGTTGCAGGGGTGGTTCAACATCCACAAATCAATGTGATACAACACACTAACATATAGGGGATAAGAACCACACAGTCCTCTCAAAAGATTAAGCATTTCACAAAACGGCATCCTTTCTTGATAAGAACCGTCCACAATGTAGGGATAGAGGGAACATACCTCTACATCAAAGGCAATATGCAAACAACCCACAGCTAATAACGTCCTCCAACAGGGGAAAAATAGAGCTTTTCCCCTAAGGTCAGGAACATGACAAAGATGCCCACTCTCACCAATGTTGTTCAACATAGTACTGGAAGTCCTAGCCTCAGCAATCAGACAACAGAAAGAAAGAAAAGGCATCAAATCAGCAAGGAAGAAGTAAACCTTTAACTCTTTGTAGATGACATGATACTCTATGTAGAAAACCTGAAAGACACCCATCAAAAAATCACTAGAACTGATATATGAATTCAGCAAAGTCGCAGGATATAGAAACATACAGACGTCTTTGTGTGTCTATACACCAATAATGAAGCAGCAGAAAGTAATCCAGGAATTGAACCAATTTGCAATTGCACCAAAACCCATAAAATACCTAGGAATAAACCTAACCAAGGATGTAAAAGATCTGTAAGCTGAAAACACTTAAGAAATTGAAGACACAAAGAAATGGAAAAACATTCCATGCTCATGGACTAGAGAATATTGTTAAAACGTTTATACTAAATAAAGCAATCTACACCTTCAATGTAATCAAAATAACACCAGCATTTTTCAGAGCTAGAATAATTCTAAAACTTGTGTGGAACCAGAAAAGACCCCTAATGCCTAAAAAAATGAAAGTAAAGCTAGCAGAATCACAATTCCAGACTTCAAACTTTATTACAAAGCTATCATCATCAAAACAGTGTGGTACTGCTACAAAAAACAAACATATCAATGGAACAGAGAACCCAGAAATGGAACCAGAACTGTACGGTCAACTAATCTTCGACAAAGTAGGAAGGAATAGCCAATGGGGTGGAGGGGAACAGTATCTTCAACAAATGGTGTTGGGAAAACTGGACAGACACATGAAGAATGAAACTGGAAACACTTTCTTACAACATACACAAAAATAAGTTCAAAATGGATGAAACACCTAAATCTAAGGTAGGAAACCATTAAATTCCTAGAGGGGAACACAGCAGCAACCTCTCTGATCTCAGCCACAGCAACTTCTTACTACACCTCCAGAAGCAAGGGAAACAAAAGCAAAAATGAACTACAAGGGCATCATCAAGATAAAAAGCTTCTGCACAACAAACGAATCAACACAATTAAAAGGCAACTGACAGAATGGAAGAAGACATTTACAAATGATATATTTGATAAAGGGTTAGTATCCAAAAATCTACAAAGAATTTACACAACACCCAAAAAACAAATAATCCAATCAAGAAATGGGCAGAAAACATGAATAGACACTTCCAAAGAAAACATCCAGATGGCTAATAGACACATGAAAAAATGCTTAGCATTACTCATCATCAAGGAAATAAAACCACAAGGAGATACCACCTCACACCTGTTAATGGCTAATATTAACAACCCAGGAAACCACAGATGTTTGTGAGGATATGGAGAAAGGGGAAACTTTTGCACTGTTGGTGGGAATGCGAAGTGGTGCCTCCACTCTGGAAAACAGTATGGAGGTTCCTCAAGAAGTTAAAAATAGAACTACCCTATGACCTAGCAATTGCACTACTAGGTGTTTATCCAAAGGATACAAAAATAGTGATTCAAAGGAGCACATGTACCCCAATGTTTAGAGCAGCACTATCAACAACAGTCAAATTATGGAGAGAACCCAAATGTCCATGTCCATTGACTGACGAATGGATAAAGAAGATGTGTGGATATATATATTTATACAGTATGTGTATTTACATGCATACAATGGAGGTGTACACACACTATTACTCAGCATTCAATAAAGAATCAAATTTTGCCATCTGCAACAACATGGATGGAACTAAAGTGTACAATGCTAAGCAAGATAAGTCAGTCAGACAAATATGATTTCACTCATATGTGGAACTTAAACAAAACAGATGAACATAGGGAAAGGGAAGGAAAAATAAGATAAAAACAGAGGGGTGGGGTGCCTGAGGTTAGGCGTCTGCCTTCAGTTCAGGTCATGACCCCAAGGTCTTAAATCGAGCCCCATATTGGGCTCCCTGCTTAGCGGAGTCTTCATCTCCCTCTCCCTCTTCCCCTCCAAACTGGCTCTCCCTCTCTGGCACTCTCTCAAAAAAAAACCCAACAAACTAACAATAAAAGAGGGAGGCAAACTATAAGAGACTCAACTAGAGAACTGAGGGTTGCTGGAGGAGAGGTGGGTGGGGGGTGGGCTAAATGGGTGATGGGCATTAAGGAGGGCACTTGCTGGGATGAGAAGTGGGATGTAAGTGATGAATAACTTCTACTCCTGAAACCAGACTACACTATATGTTAGCTAACTTGAAATTAAAAATTAAACCTTTTGGGATGCAGCATAAACAATTCTAAAGGGCAAATTTATAGCAATACAGGTCTATGTCAAGAAGAAAAATTTCAAACACGCCACCTAATCTTACACCTAAAGGAGCTAGAAAATGAACAAACAAAACTTAAAATGAGCTGAAGGAAGGAAAAGATAGTTTGGAGCACAAATGGAAAAAAAAAAACAGATCAATGAAACCATGAGTCGCTTCTTGGGATGGGGGGTGGGGAATCAATTGATAACTGTTTAGCCGGACTTATCAAAAAAAAAAAAAAGACAAAGTACCCAAATAAAATCACAAATGAAAGAGAAATAATATTACATACAATTGTGATATTATGAAAGACTATATGCCAACAAATTAAACAATCTAAAAGAAATTAAGAGATCTCTAGAAACATAACTTACCAAAACTGAAACAAGAAATTGAATATTTGAACAGACCAATTACAAAGAAACTGAATCAGTAATCAAACTCTCAACAAACAGAAGTCCAGAACCCAAGAGCTTCAAAGGCGAATTCCACTAAGCATTTAAAGAATGGTTAATACCTATCCTTCTCAAACTATTCCAAAAAATAGAAGAGGAAGGGAAACCTCCAGCTTCATTCTATGAGGCATTACCATGATACCAAAATCAGATGAAGACACCAAAGGGAGTTAAAGGCTAGTATGTCAGATGAACGTAGATGCAGAAATCCTCAACAAAATACTTGCAAAGTGAATCAAACCATACATTAAAAAAAATATTCACCATGATCCAGTGAGATTTATTCTAGGATTGTAAGCATGGTTCAGTATTCACAAATCAACGTAACACATCAATTAAGAAAGGATAAAAACTGTATGATCGTTTCAATAGACACAGAGAAAGCATTTGACAAAGTACAACGTCCATTCATGATAAAAAAACAAAACAAAACAAAACAAAAACACCTCAGCAAAGTCAGTTTAGAGGGAACATACTACAACATAATAAAAACCGTCTATGATAAACCTAGAGTTATCATCCTCAATGTTCCCTAAGGTCAAGAACAAGAAAAGAATGTCCACTCTCACCACCTTTTTTAGTTTTGTTTTTGTTTTTTAAGATTTTTCTTGGGGCACCTGGGTGTCTCAGTTGTTAAGCGTCTGCCTTCGGCTTGAGTCATGATCCCAGGGTCCTGGGATCGAGTCCCGCATGGGGGTCCCTGCTTGGCAGGAGGCCTGCTTCTCCCTCTCCCACTCTCCCTGCTTGTGTTCCCTCTCTCACTGTGTCTGTCAAATAAATAAAATCTTTAAAAAAAAAAAAGATTTTTCTTAAGTTATCTTCACACCTAATGTGGGGCTCAAACTTACAATCTTTTTTTTTTAAGATTTTATTTATTTATTTGACACAGAGAGAGGGATCAGATCACAAGTAGGCAGAGAGAGAGAGGAGGAAGCAAGCTCCCCACTGAGCAGGGAGCCTGATGCGGGCCTCAATCCCAGGACCCTGAGATCATGACTTGAGGTGAAGGCAGAGGCTTTAACCCACTAAGCCACCCAGGTGCCCCAATCTTGAGATCAAGAGTCACATGCTCTAATGACTAAGCCAGACAGGTGCCCCTCCCTTTCACATTTATTCAACATAGCACTGGAAGTTCTAGCCATAACAATTAGACAAGAAATAAAAGGCATCCAAATCAGCAAAATGAAGTCAAATTTTTACTACTTGCAGATGATATATACTACCTACAGAAGACCCAAAGGACTCCACCAAATAACTGCTCGAACTGCTAAGCAAATTCAGTAAAGCTGCAGAGTACAAAAATCAATCTACAGATTGATTTTCTCCATATCAATAATGAAGCAGCAAGAAATTAACAATCCCATTTACGATTGTACCTAAAATACCTAGGAATAAGCCTAAATAAAGCAATGAAAGACCTGTACTCTGAAAACTATAAAACACTTATTAAAGAAAATGAACACAATACAAATAAATGGAAGGACATTCTGCTCATGGATTGGAAGAACATGTATTGTTGAAATGACTATACTATCAAGAGCAGCCTACACATTTAACACAGTCCCTATCAAAATACCAAAGCATTTTCCACAGAGCTAGAATAAACAATCTAAAATTTGTATGGAACCACAAAAGACCCTGAATAGCCAAAGCAATCTTCAGAAAGAAAAAGCAAAGCAGGAGGCATCACAATTCTGGACTTCAAGTTATATTGCAAACCTATATTAATCAAAACCATATGGTAGTGGCACAAGAAGACACATAGAACAGAAAATCCAAAAAGAAACCCATAATTACATGGTCAATTAAATCTTTAACAAAGCAAGAAACAATATCCAATGGGAAAAAGACAGTCTCTTGAATATTGGAAAAACTGGACAGCTACAGGCAGAAAAATGAAATTGGACCACTTTCTTATACAATACACAAAAATAAAATGCATTATAGACCTAGACGAGACATAAAACAATATCCTATGAAAGAGCACAAACAATAATTTCTCTGACATCAGCCACAGCAACTTTTCTCTGGATAGGTGTCCTGAGGCAAGGGAAAACCAAAGCAAAAATAAACTATTGGGACTACACCAAAATAAAAAGTTTCTGCACAGTGAAGGAAGAAATCGATACAACTAAAAGGCCAGCTTTGGAATAGGAGAAGATATTTCCAAATGACGTATCTAATAGAGGGTATTATACAAAATATATAAAGAACTTATACAACTGAACACCTCAAAAGCAAAATTTAAAAATGGGAAAAAGACATGAATAAGCATTTCTCTGAAGAAAATATAGAGAAGGCCAACAAACACATGAAAATTTGCTCATAGTCACTTATCAAGGAAATGCAAATTGAAACTACGAGGTTATCACTTCACACTTGTCAGAATGGCTAAAATCACCACAAGAAACAACAGATGTCAGTGAGAACGTGGAGGAAAAAAAATCTTACACGGTTGATGGAAATGCAAACTGGCACAGTCACAGTAGAAAAGAATATGGAGGCTCCTCAAAAAACTTAAAAATAGGGGTGCCTGGGTGGCTCAGTGGGTTAAAGCCTCTGCCCTCGGCTCAGGTCATGATCTCAGGGTCCTGGGATCAAGGCCCACATCGGGCTCCCTGCTTGGTGGGGAGCCTGCTTCCTCCTCTCTGCCTGCCTGCCTCTCTCCCTACTTGTAATCTGTCAAATAAATAAAAAAAAATCTTAAAAAAAAATTAAAAACAGAACTACCCTACTCTCCAGTAATCACACTACCACGTGTTTACCCAAAGAATACAAGAACACTAATTCAAAGGGATACATGCACCCTCTTCATAGCATTTTTTTTTACAATAGCCAAGATACAGAAGCAGTACAAGTGTCCATCAACTGATGAAGATGTGGCATATATGCAAGCACACTTGTGTGCAGACATGCGTGTGTGTACACACACACACACACACACACACACACACACACAGAGGAATATTATTCAGCCACAAAAAAGAATGAAATCTTGTTATCTGAAAGGATACGGATGGAGCCACAGAGTACCATGCTAAGTGAGATTAAGTCAGGGAAACACCATCTGATTTCATTCATGTGTAATTTAAGAAACAAAGCATATGAGCAAAATGGGCCAAAAAAAAAAAAAGACAAACTAAGACACAGACCTAACTATAGTGAAAAAACTGTTACCCAAGGGGAGTTAAGGGTTGGGGGGGGTATGAAATGGGGGATGGGTTAAATAGAGGTAATGGGGATTAAGGAATGCATCTGTTGTTACGAGCACCAGGTGATTAAAATAAAATTTTTAAAAAGAGGGAAAGTAATAGTTAACCTGAAAATACATCTCCTTAGCTCCAACTATGTACACAGTTCGCACTTTCTAGCCTCTCTACAACTTTCTGAATTATTTCCAGTGGTCTTATTTTAAACTTGATTTTCTATATTTCATTTTCCTCTCAAATTCTCTGGAAAACTTAATACTGTCCTTTCATCAATCACGGTATAAAATCAAACAAGAAGTAGGGCCATAGGTGAAACAATTATAGAAAGAACCCATGAAAAACTATGAAGACTGAGACACACACAGGTTTTGGGTTTTTTACATTTGTGTCTCAAAAATATGCAGGATGGGCTACTGAGCTTGAGACAGATTGAGAGCAAATTAGACAACACCCACCTCCACGTACAGGAATAAAACATACTCAAGGTTATTAGTGTAGTTTTCTTACAAACTCTTCTAGCTAGTATTTCAACTATAGTACTTTTATAATTTGTTCAAGTACAGTGATTTATAATGCTACTGCTATGAAGAACACAAGCTCCAATTTGAGGGTTACTGAATGTTGGTGATTAATACTTTATATATTTTACTATTCACAACACAATGAAGTAAACTACTTATAATCTCCATGCTATAAGTAAGAAATCGAAGCCAAACAAGTAATCTATTAAACACCACAGAGCTAAGTAAGTAGATCAATCAGGATTTGACCCCAAAGTCCATCTTACTGTCTCATAGCCCAATTACTTGCTTTTATAACTAGGTCCAGATACATAATTATTTCCCATATTGGATACTGGCCAAGAGCAACTTTTTCCACTGTAGAGTTAGTGTCCGTCCCCACTTTAATATTTAAAATATTAATAAACTATAGGAAATGTACTGTTGGGATTTTACCACAAGTATCAGGCATGATTCCATCTGTAATAGTTGAAGCACTGCTCATTGACAATTACGTACATGTTTATTCTATCCTTCAACTCCATCAAAAAGGTTAATCATAGAAAATTCAATATTACGGGGGAGTCATTTCAGTATTTTTAAAGATACAATATTAAAAACAGAATTTTAGAATACTTAGGTACTCATCACCCAACTTCAATGATTCTTAACATCCTGGACACACATTCAGTTTCCAGATCTGTGTAACAAAATACCACAGACCGCATGCCTTTAAAAGAGGACTTTTTTTCCCCTCATCGTTCTGGAAACTACAAATAGAAAACTGAAGAAATGTTGGCAGGACTGGTCCCTACTGCAAGCTCCAAGAGAAGCTGGTCCATGCTTTTCTACCACATTCTGGTGGGTCCCAGCAATCCTTCACCCCTTGGCTTACAGACATGTCACTCCCATGTCTGTCCCTGTTTTCATCTTCTCAGGGTGGTCTCTCCCCCGCAGCCTTTTATTCTGACAATAGAAATTAAGAGCACACTCTACTCCAGTATGCCCTCACCTTAATTACATCTGTAACAATCCTATTTCCAAATAAAGTCACATTCTGAGGATCTAAAAAATCTGAATTTGGGGAAACACTATGCAACCCAGTACAGTATGCTTATTTTTAAGGAAAGTAAATTAGAAGCCCTTTATATATCATCTAATAACTTTGAAGCTCTTTATATCCCATCCCCAAACCAATAATCCAGAGTTCCAGAGATAAACCCTATTCTGAATGTGCTATTTTAGTAAGCTTTATATGTATGTATTCATAGAAAACTATATAAATAGAACTATTCTACATGAATCATTTTGCAATTTTTTTGATCACAGTCTTCGAGATTTACCAATTTTATTCTACTGTATAAACAGGTCATGTCTTATACTTAGTCACTCATCTGCTGATAAATATTTGAGCTGTTTTCACTTCTTTAACACTGCCAACAATGTCCCCAATGGACCTTCCTGTATGGGTTTCCTTGTGCTTGAATTTCTCTAAAGTATACCCTGGAAGTTCAATTTCCAGGTCATAAGGTATAAGCACTAGGCTATTCCAGAAATTGAACAGAATGTTTACAAAGATTTACAACTTAACCCAGGAGCATGTAAGTACTCATTTCCTATATGCTTATTAAAGTTTCATTTTTTCCAAATTTGCCAAACTGAAAGACAAATGGTAGCTCATTTTAATCTGAATATCCTTGATTACTAGGGATGTTAATCATCTCTTGATTTCATAGTGAGTTGAATTACTCCAAGATATATTTGACATCCCTGTCAAATCTCTGGAGCTTGTGAATGTTACTTTTGTTGAAAAAAAAAAGTCTTTGCACATAAAATTGAGGATCGTGAAATGAAGAAATCATCTTCAATTACCAAGTGGGTCCAAGTCCAATGACAAGAGTCCTTATGAGACACAAGGAAGATTTGGCAGACAGAAAGGAAGGGGGCAATATTAAGAGGAAGGCAGACTCTGGAGTGACAGGATCAGAAGGCTAAGAAAACAATGCCAAAAGACACCAAAAGCAGGAAGCAGCTTTGAAGGAGTCTCCCCCAGACATTTGAGAGAATGGAGCCTTGCTTACATCTTGATTTCAGATGTCTAACCTCCCAAACTAGGAGAATAAATTTAAGCCAGTTTGTGGCAACTGTTACAGCAACTACATGAAACTGTTAGTTTATTAATCACTTAGATTTCTTATTCTTTGAATTGTTACTCATGTCCTTTTACGCATTCTATTCAAGGGCTGTTTGCCTTTTCATACAGATGTACAGGAGTTACATGTATTTTAGGTATTAAGCCTATGGTGATTATTGGTTTGTTGATCATAATACCATCTGTTTAATACCCCGTTTTGTTTAATACCCTCAGTTTTGTCCTGTGAAATATCTCAGCTTTTAGAATTTCAATCACATAGTTTGTGCCTTCTTAGGCTTAAAAATCCTGACATCCTTTGTTTTCTTTCTCATTTTCCTCAAAGTTCTTTTCCCATTTCCCTATAAAATGTGTAGAATGTATCTGTGCAGACTGTGAGGGCAGAATCCAGTATTACCTTTAACTTCCTATGGGTAGCCAATTAGCCTAGTAATGTTTATTCATCAGTCCATTTCATTAAAAGTTTGTGATGCCACTTGTGAAACCTGTTTATATCGATGCATGGGTTTATTTATATTATGACAGTATTAATAGTGAGGGGAGGTAAATAAGCCATCTCAATTACAAACACTTGTCCTTGGTAGGGCAAATCTCCTCATGCCCTTTCTCCTCTTCTGCATCATCTTGGCTGTTCTTGATAAGTTCTTGGTTCTGCTGTTCTTGGCTTTTCCATATAAGTTTCAGTATCAGCTTATCAAGTAATGTAAGACAAAGCACAATCACAATCCTGTTGAGGATTGTAGTTGCAATGACTTCCTCATTACATTGAGGTTAACCGACAAGTTAGGACAGCAAATCTTCCCATTCAGAAACAGGCTCCACATGTTCAGTAATATTTCATAGTATTTCTACCCTAGGGCCTTGAAGTTGGATTTACACCTAAAAGGTACTTTATGTTTTAATGCTTTTGAGAATTATTTTTCCTTACTGCCATCTTCTACTAAGCTATTTAATAAAGTGCTACAAGTTTCTGTATGTCTGTCTAGTTTTCATCCAGCAATCCTGCAGTTGTTAGTAATTTCTCAATAGCTCATCCTGAAACAGCCAAAACTATGCATAGTTTACCATTACAAGTTTAAGGACTCTTTCCTAGTTGCCGTGACTAGGAGTACATTGTAGTAAGGTAGGGTAGTAAGGGAGGGGAGCTTTGTCTTATTCCTGATTTTCTTTTGAAAACTCTGTCTTCATCATTAGCTAGGATACTTCCTGTAATTTTCTGCTATTCAAGAACCTTCTTTTTAGTGCCCATTTTAATCTTGGGTATTTTTATCTTGGACATGTTCAACTGTATTAATGCCATTTGTTATGTTAATATAATCTCTTATCTCAATGACATTAATAGTTCTAATATCGACTCATTCACCCACTCACAATAGAACATACTTCATAATATACAGCACTGAAATTTATTTTCTAATATTTTATTAAGGACTTTTGTATCCATGTAAGAAGACTGATATTTAGTTTCCTATTCTTATATTTTCCAAATTTGGTTTGTACAAAGATATGCTAGCCTTATCAGAAAAACATTCCTTCTAACTTCCAGAACAATTTTTCCCCCCCCAGAACAATTCTTAACAATTAGAAATTATTCTTCCTTCAAGGTTTGGTAAAACTATTTGAGCTCAGTGTCTTGGTACAATAGACATCATTTCACTATCTTAGATCATTCAGGTTTTCTATTTCTTGAGTCAATTTTTCCAAATAATCGCTTCATAGAAGGTTCCAAATTTATTGGCATAGAACTGTTCAAGTAGTTAAAACCCAATTTAACTGTAACTGTGTTATCTGTGCTTATCTAATTGTGCTTATCCATGCATTTTTTTCATTAATCTTGGTAACATTTGTTTGAGTCTACTATAACTAGACTTCAGTGTTAGTTTTACTATTTTTATTATGTTTACTACTTCCGGGTTTATTCTTTGTGGCTATTTACCACAGTTACCCGAGGCAACAGTATATTTAGCAAAGAGTATAGCAGAGATAGAAAAGTAAAAGTTAAAGGCTTAAGGAAACAAAAACAAAACAAAACAAAAAAGCTTTGGTTTTAGTGTTCCCAGGATGCTATTCAGTCTGTGGCAGATGTTCTGACTCTGACCTGTGAGCCTAAACACTCCCATTACAAGGCTGATGTTAACACTATGAATTTACTAAGTGGGTGGTGGAAGAACCCATCTTCACTCTGAGAATACTGTTTAAGACACTGCTTCCTTCTTAGCAATGATGAATGCCTGTTAGTAGGTTTCTAGATTCTTGAGCTCTTCCATCATTTATAAAATCTTTTAACTTGCATATACCATTTACCTCCCAGTACGAAATAGCATGGGTGCTGCCTCCAGTGACAGGATATTACCCTTTAGCAAGCAAACGTTATTGGACTGTCCACTGTTACTAGTTAGGATTAATTAGGCCCAACCTGCCCCTGGAGAAGGTTTCTCTCCTCACACCCAAACTGGTGGGGTATAGAGCATGACTCCAAATTTAGCTCGTCTATAAGCCACACGGTATTTCTTTGCCCTGTAATTAAGGATCAGCAGATGTTCTTTTGCCTATGCCTATAAGACATGAAAAGATTCTCTTTCACATACCTATGCCTAGGAAATGCCAGCCCTATTCTAGGCCTATGTACCAGGGCCACCTGTGTGGCCCACCTCCAGTTCAAACTGAGTGCATGCTCCTTTAAGTAAGGTCTAGAGTGTAAATACAGCCACGTCTCTAAATAAAGAGGCACTTTCCCATGGAAGAAGCCAGCTACCCTCATCTGCCATGGTCAAAAAATTCTCCATAGTATAAGGCTTAGAACTTTCACACCATCTGTGAGGAAAAGAAAGCAAGTTCTACAACTATAAAACCAAACAGCACACAACTCTGAAGTAAAAATCCCAATTGTCTACTCCTAGTAATGTACCCCTGAAGCTTAAAGTCATCCCTGGGACCCTAAGAGAAACAAACAGTTTGATCGTGTCCCCCCAGATTTTACTAAGGGCCATATCTTTCATACATATTTCAACATGAAAAATTACATTCCCCCCCCGGAAGTTTATAATTAATTCATTTGGAGCAAATCTGATCTGAAGCATTGTTAGGCTATATAGCCACTCCATGCTGAAGAAAACATTTAGTTTCTACATGGAATGTAAACAAGTTTTTCATTCTACTAAGAAATTTTTAAATTTTGACAATCTAACACACATGCTCTGATTTTTTTATATACCAAAATTTGCCACTTAAGGGAAATTTATAATGAACTAAAATGACAAAAGATAGATTTTATAGTGCAAGTAATTTTTCCTAATATTAACTGTTCTGTACATTTAATATTTTTGAATTCAGGCTATGACAGATTCCCAGCTTATTTTCATGTCTGGCATTATCTATCACTTTTTTACCACTTTGCATTAATTTTCCAAATAGCTTCTCAAGACCCCAATTAAGAAGTTTTCTGCTCTTCTCAGTTTGGTCCCACCAAACAAGCAAAATAGGACAGATATTTAGTAATGATGCCTAGTCTGGCAACTTCAAAAATGTGTAAATTGAAGGTACAAAAATATATTTTTTTTCTTTTAGACAGCACACACATGAGGAAGGGAAGGGAGAGAGACTCTTAAGCAGGCTCTGCACCCAGCACAGAGCCTGACAGTAGGGCTTGATCTCACGACCCCGAGATCACGACCTGAGCCTAAATCCAGAGTCCCATGCTTCACCAACAGAGCCACCCCGTCATCCCAAAGGTACAAAGGCATTAAAAAAAAAAAGATTCTTGTGGATAAGTTTTAATTTTTAAATGAAAACATTAAATGGGTAAGACCATATAAAAGTTTTCTACACAAATTATAAACATGCCAAAAAAGTGGCAGGACCTTTCTTCTCTCAATGAGATTACAAATTGGCTTACAGATAATACTTAGATTTTCCATGTGGAAGTTATCTTATAAATGAAAAAGTAATTAATTTTCGTACCCTAAAGTTAATAGCAATAATGAAGTAGCTTTAAAATAATGAGTAAACACTCTGCTGTAGAAAATCTTATACAACATGTAGCAACTGAAATCTTACCATCTTTTATCTCAAGGGCCTTAAATTTAAGAATGCACTCTGGAAAGAACCATTTTGTTCATGTAGTAAAATTACTGAGCAGAAAATAATGAAATAATACTTATCTCTAGCATAGTCCACATTTCCTAATACACATTTAAGGTTTACTAAGGTAGAAACTGAGTAGTTTATGTGACAGTCACTATGCAATTCGATCATTACATCTGAAGCTGACAACTCTGGCAACTTCATAGTCCATGTTCTCCATTGTATTCCTACATATCTATAAGTCTTCAGACATGGGAAAATCATGTGAGGATAAGGGGAGAGGGAAAAAAAAAGGGAGAAGTAGAAGGAGGATGGAGAGAGGAGGGAAGGTTACGGGATGTAAGCCGGGAGCTCGGTCCTACAGGACAGGTGGTGTTCTCTGGATAGAGGAAGGTGGCAAGAGCCAACGGGGCAGATAATGAAAAGCAAGATGCACATGCTAAATTCAGCAACTCCTGTTTCTCTCCCCATCGATGACTAGTCATGTATGTAAAAGGCAATTCAGTGAAATGAGGTGCTATGACTTGAAGGCTTGTGTCCCACCAAATTCCTAAGTTGAAATCCTAGCACCCAATGTGAGAGTATCAGGAGGTGGGGCCTTTGGAAGACACCTAAGTCCTGAGTGCAGAGCCCTCAATAATGAGATAAGTGCTGTTATAAAAGACTCCACGGAGCTCCCTACCCGCCCCCCACTCCGGGGACACAGCAAGAAAGCACCACCTACGAACCGGGAACTAGTTCCTTGCCAGCCACCCCACTGAATCTGCCAGAACCATATCTTGGACTTCCCAGTCTACAGAATTTTGAGAAGTAAGTTTCTGTTGTTTTAAGTCACCTAGTGTATGGTGTTTTAGTCCATTCAGGCTGCTAGAACAAGACAGATAAAAACGGTCAAAGAACTGATCAAACATGCAAGCATTACAACACGACACTGAAAAGAATGAGAAAACACTGGAGCAGAGAAGTGCAACAAGAGCCGCAGACTACCACTCAGAGACAATGTGGGCAGGCAAGGAGCCAGACTGTCTGCTAGTTGGATAGAGCAGTGAAGAGAGGCAAATAAACCCCTCTCTCACACAGAATTCGGCCAGGAATCTAAAGTCAGGGTGCATTTGATCTTGCTTTTACCTCCAACCCACTGCAGTTACAATAATCACTTGCCACTTACTGTTTCAATAGTAAGACCATTCTAAGTGTAACAACGTTGAAGAGGTTATGTTTTAAAAAAAAAAAAAAAAAAAAGGCAGCACAGCCCAGACCCAAATCCCCCTCTGTTCTAAGGACTCAGCCTCTTTAGCATACTTGGTGAAAGCAATGGGCAAACCAGGGTCTCAGTGTGGGAGGAGACGGGGCCAGCAGTCACTTCAGAGGCTGGGCGGGTGGGCGGTACTGAGCATCCAGAGGGCTCTTGGAAGGCCGAGGAGGAAATAGGGAAAAAGAAAGGAGGGAGGAAGGACAGACAAGGGAGTGGAGAGAGAGCACCAGACCCACCGAGCTGTGCAGCGCTGCGCGGAGGGGAGCCAGCAGGGACACCTCCTAAACACAGCCCTTCTGCTCTGCTCCCGAGCTTGCTCAATCAACTTTCTCCATGCTGTAAGGAAATTCGGGGCACCAAGATCAAACTGCCCCTCATCACTCTGAGCGCCCAACTAGAGCACACGGTGAAGCCAATTTTAAAAACAAAGGCTCCCAGGCCCAGAAAGAGGCAGGAAAGCTCGCTTCCTTTTCTTCCCAACATGCATGGAACAGAGGTAAAGTCTATTTGAATGCCTTACCTCTTGAAGGACCCTTCCTAATCCACCTGTAAGGATCACAGCTTTAATTAACAGACCTATCCCTGCTATTCCAGATGTGCATGTAATTTTAATAAGAAAAGCAGAAGATAGGGGAATTTAATTCCCACCCTGGCCTATGTGACATAGAAACTTTCAGAACAGAGAAAACTAGTCAAGCTAAAATCCCAGGAGTATATAAAGAACTAAATATAGTCTCAGGTGACTGGGGGGGTTGGGAGGTAAATCACAGAAGTAGGAAATCACTCCATCAAAATCATGTAGAGATTGAAGGCCACTGGCGAAGGAAAAATTTCCTCTGCAACTATTTGTTATAATTTAAAAAATGAAAGCATGTACGTATCATCTCAAAATGGAAAAACTTATTGAAATAGGAGTGTTCTTGCAATTGAGAACTACAATTACTAAAGTGTTTCCTAAACGTTATGTTTGAATTCAATAGTTCGCAATTTTCCCCTAATTCAGGCAGGGCCACTGCAAATCCACACCATCAGTGGACACCCAAGTGTTGGCTAAACAGAAATAAATTGGAGTGTCATGCTGAGCATGTCCCGCCAAACGAGTCCATGTTAACTGTTTTAGAGACAATAAATGTATGCCAGAGTGAAAACACCATCTCATTGAATTAAGGAATTTAAGTGTATTAACTTGATTTGAAAGAACATGCCGAACATTTGGAAACAAAATTAGGAACACAGTTGTTTTTTTTTTTAGGATTTATTTATTTATTTGACAAGTAGGCAGAGTGGCAGGGAGAGTGAGAGGGAGAGGGAGAAGCAGGCTCTCTGCAGAGCAGGGAGTCCGATGTGGACAGAGCTCGATCCCAGGATCCTGGGATCATGACCCAAGTTGAAGGCAGCCACTTAAATGACTGAGCCACCCAGGCATCCCCACATAATTAATGCTGTTAAAATCATAGATGCTCAAATAGACCTTAAGTGTGTAAGGTATTATAAAAGTATGTATCACCATCACATGAAGAACCTTTGGGCTCTTCTACTTTGTCCCCTATAAATGATCTGCCTCTGGTCTTGTTCTTAAAAGTGAACCACGTTTGATTCTTGACCAATAACTAAATGCTCCTAAGATTATTGCCACACGAATAGCAAGTAGAATTATTGCAACTTTAAATACTATTAGGTATATCCATAGAAAGCTCTTTTTTAGTACATCAAAAACACATATTGGTAGTTTCCTATGGTCAACTGAAAAGTTACCATTTGAAATGCATTATGTGCACACCCTGGGGTAAATTAACATGCTTCATCTAATTTTCACAGCTGCTTAAGTAATCCACAAAATGTCAACTTCCATGTACATAATATTTTCATGTCGAGGTAGGTACCATCACATTCAAATCTTTCTGGGTTTGCTCAGCAGAGAAGGGAGAACTTTAGAAGAATGATGCGATTTCAATCACCCCTACTCCATGCTAGTGAAGTTGGCCAGGAGATGATTTTCATCATCAACTGCTCCTGCATCCCTCTTTCCCAAACAGACTAGACTCTGAGGTCAAAGGACCTTGCCTTGTTCATCTTTTATTCCAGGGCTTAAGACAGTACTTGATTAACACGTCAATAAATGTTTATTAGATGAGCTGTTTAATGCAAAATTGATTACTTAGTGTCTAAATGTTCAGCAGCATATAAGCCATGGTTTCCTGCTCTGAAAGAGCTTTTAATTAGGAAGCAATACACATGATAATATGAATTAAGTGCTGAACTGGGGTGGGGGGGAAATGCCAGGTACTTTTGGGAAATCAATGCTCCAGGTAATAATAATAGCTCACATTTAGCACCGTGCTTAGCAATTTAAATTCATTAATTGGTTTAATCATCAACAATGCTGGGAGGTAGGTGCATTTATCACTGTTTTACAGATGAAGAAAATGAAGTAGCAAGGTTCAATTCCAGAAGCCACATAGATAAAAGGTGTTAAATCTGCAATTCCAACACAGAAAACACCATTTTCTCTGCCTGCTATTACCCCTTGTGCTTTAAACTATTTCCTCAGTGATGAAGCTTTCAAAAGTCCTCTAAGTCAGATTTCCAACCATTTTGGGAACAGGAACCTTTTGGCAGTCTGGCAAAGCCTCTGAATTCCTTCCCAGAGTAATGCTTTTAAACACAAGTTCATAGGATTACAAAGGAAAGTAGTTTTACTGAAATACAATTATGAAAATATTTTTAAGAACAAATGTGTGCTATAGCAATTTATGTGTCTTTAATAACTCATTAACAAGATGTACTAAAGGATTTAAAAGTAATGTAATTCCAGTGTAGTTCATGAACTTATCCAGTATTTCTAAGACAGCTGCAATCAAATATGTGATATGAAAATACAAATATTTTTGAATCCTTGAATTCTACTTCTGAAACCCATGTTGCACTGTATGTTAACTAGAATTTAATTTTTAAAAAAAAATACATATATTTTGATTGGGGATAAAGCCACAGATATGGCTAGTACTACTGTACTTTTTGTTTACAGCAAGTAAATGCTAAATTTCAATTAGTGGTTAGTGAAAATAAAGGTGTAATGTCTTCCTATCTGCGCTCTGATTCCTTGAATTCTATCCAGATTAAGAACCTCAACTGTAAATTACAATTAATCAGCTTCTCTCTGAAATCATCTCTTTTAGCATTCTTCATGGTCCTTCCTCTTATCACGGCTGGAATGTTGGGAACGTGTCTTTACCCTTCAAAGCTGGTAGTTCAGAGCAAGGTAGAAGCTAAGCACCTGGAGGGAACCTGCACAGCCCCTCCCACACAGTGGATGTTTGAAGGATTGCGCAATAAATGCTAATAGCTTCTATATTATCCCTTCGGCTAACAGTAGGTACTTCCTAAGCAGCTTCGATTTTTTTCCAAACAGCTGTCCTTTATTAAGACAACAGATGTTATTTCACTAGCTCAACTACTTAAAAAATGAAACTCCCATCACAAACCTAGATTTGTATGCAACAGAAGGCTCCTCCCAGTCATCTTCTGAAAATAAGACTCTCCACCCTAGAGGTACCGTCACTGACAACACAGCTTTTTCAACTGTCAAGTGTGAAAGAGTAGGGACTATGTCTATAGTGAGTTTTGGGGAGTACCAAATGAAAACAGGCTCTTCCATAAGCACTTAGAAAACAACTAACCAAGGTAATTAAATTATATAAGCTATACCAAAACCGTACTAAGAAACAGATGATCGATGACTATTTTAGTTAGTCATTGTATTGCGTATTTTACCTGTTTAATACCTTATGCTTTAAGAACTTTTAAGACTATGGAAGAGAAAAATTTAGACATCAAGGTGAGACCAGCACCCACTGGGACGAGGCTAACAGGGTACATGTGATTCCTCTCAGGATCTCCCCCTTGAAGCCAGTGAGCAGACAAAAAGCTTTAAAAATAGAAGCTCAATGAGAAAGACTCTGAGTAAACCAGACAGAAGATAAGCAAAGGAAACACATTTGAATTAAGAGTGATATTCGAAGTCTTGAAACTTTCAGGGTCATAAAGCCTCAGGGAAATAATTTATCCCTGAAACTTTTAGAAATTGAAAAATGCTCCAGGTAATCAAAGAAATTAACTGTGAAATTAGGAAGAACTTGGATACAAAAAAACAAGCCATGTAAGATACAACTTGACTCATGAGGTAAATTAAAAGACTATGGTTTTTCAAAGAAACGTTACCGTTAAGATGACAAAATAACAGGAATGAAACTAAGCAAGTTCTCAAAGAGATTTAGAGAGCATTTCCCTTATTAATGAAGAAGTAAACTTATAAAATGTGACCCGTGACCCAACAGCTCGCCCATCAAAGCTGCGGCAGGGAGACCACTCAGATTCTCTAAACACTAACGTGGTATTTTTTCCAGAAGGATATGGTTTTGCTGACTCAGATTTTATCTAAAGAACCAAGAGTGCCTGATACAGAGCATGACAGATCAAGATAGGTCTAAATTCTTCCTGAATCATGATGTCAGGCCAAAGTGTAACAAGACTGTGCCACCACTCAAAAGCAAGCATCTGAAATATGACAAAGGCCTTCCTTTGCAGTGTGGTAACCCAACCAAGAGAACGTGCATACTGGGTTTGGGGATTAGAAACTGCAGAACTGAGTAAGCCACATGTGCTTCTGTTCTTTGTAGCTGCCTGGATTGGAATAAATTCCCAAATCCCTGGCCAAACTGCAACACTGCACTAGATCTACTAACCTACAGTCTACTGTAAGCTACGGTACCGTTGTATGAGAACGTAGATGGAGAAGATTAACCGTTAAGAGAGAAAGGCCTAACCATGCCCTCTGCCACAAATACTCACGTAAGCCTGAAAAACTCAATCATAAATTCTTCTAAAAATATGTGAAGAGGAGGAAAATGCTCATAGTGATTTCCTCAGCTGCCTTCAAACAACAAAATCCTACTACCTATGGACTATGCCTTCCTCACCACAAAATGGATGCCATCAAGAAAGCAGACAAGTCTACAAAACACACTGACAGGCAGCATACAGCAAGCTCCCCTAAATAGAAATGAGTCTCAGATACGAAAACACATTTTCCAGATTCCTACGGAATGCTTAATTGAAAATGCCAACCTTAGAATTTAAGAAAATGTGATGTGAAATAAAACCACTAATATCAAAAATAACAAATACAATGTGATCTGCAGAGCTCAATGCAAATTTAAAACCTCACGTCTCATTACTGGTTACTGGGATTTCATCTATGAATGTGCTGACCTTTTTTTATACCCTTCTGCCACAGGCTGCCAATCTTGGTTTACTCAGCATTCATCAATTCACTATGAAAAAATAGGCCCTTTCCATGGCATTATTTCAAATTTTAAAGGATTTTGACAGGTCAAACATCCTCGGAATATGAAAAGTAAATCTTTCTATCCCAAAGTAAAATGATACAGAAATTTTCATCAAAATATTTAAATACAGACCTGCTCAGCCTCTCTCCCTCTAGTTGGCACACACAACACAAAGATTTGGGTTGTGCCTACTAATGCTAAAAGAGTAACTACATAAAGCAAAACAAAAATGTGTTAAAAGGTTCTCAGTTTTCACAAACCACACAACTGCACTTTTTTTTTATTAACTGGTAATTTTATTAAGGTTAACACAATGCAGAGGGGGATAAAGATCAAGGTCAGAGACTAATCTCTATCCTCCAAATATATCCCAACAATCGCATTGATCTTTACTTCCAGGGCTATCATTCTAAGCCATATGTCACTGTCGCCTGGACCAGCACAGTAGGCCAACCCTTGAGGTGAACTCCCTTTAAGTAAGCTCTACACTCAGTGTGGGGCTTGAACTCACAACCCTGAGATTAAGGGTCGCATGCTCTGCTGACTGAGCCAGTCAGGCACCCCTGCCCTTATTTAAGTAAATACTAAGAGTGAGGTTATAATGTCAGGGAAAGAAAGTAGGTAAAAGGAAAGATACCAAAGTGATTGCTGGTGACAGGAAACTGGAACAGATACCCCAATTTCCATGGGAGAAGCGGGCTGAAGTTCTGTGGTGTTCTGGATTAGGAAGATACAGTTTTGCTTTCTTTCAATACGTGTGTTTTAAAATTCAAAACTATGGCACAGAAATTTGTCCTAGAACCTCAGTATCAAGCCACGCTCCTTTATTCTTTTCATCTTTGAGATGGGAGAGCATACAAGACAGAGAAAGGAAAAGTAACAAGACACAAACTACCTTTCAGAGACTTGTGCAGTTAGAGGCAGTTTGAGATCTTCCCCCTTCAGCAAATGAAAGAAACAGGTCCACAGCTATGACATGAGTTATACCAACCATTAGCTATCTACTCACAGAGCTACTAATCCAAGAAGGGTAGTAGCTGGAAGGGTGGAAACATGATAGGAAAGCATGCTTACAAATGGTTTTTGAATAAGAAAATCCAAAGCAGACAAAATGGGCTGCCGTCTCTATTTGGGATGTGAATGTGCCTTTCATTCCACCAGAATAGGAAATGCAGTATTGGAGGTAAGGAAATATGCAAAATAAGTAACCACAGCATCACAAAGTCTCTTGGTCTATAAAGAACCTTATAAATATCTTAAAAAAAATTTGAGAGCNCACAAAGTCTCTTGGTCTATAAAGAACCTTATAAATATCTTTAAAAAAATTTGAGAGAGAGCAAGAGATTGAGTCAGTGTAGGGAGAGAATCCCAAGCAGACTCCCTACTGAGCAAGGAGCCCCATGCAAGGCTGAATCTCATGATCCTGGGATCNCAAAGCAGAGAAAATGGGCTGCCGTCTCTATTTGGGATGTGAATGTGCCTTTCATTCCACCAGAATAGGAAATGCAGTATTGGAGGTAAGGAAATATGCAAAATAAGTAACCACAGCATCACAAAGTCTCTTGGTCTATAAAGAACCTTATAAATATCTTAAAAAAAATTTGAGAGCAAGAGATTGAGTCAGTGTAGGGAGAGAATCTCAAGCAGACTCCCTACTGAGCAAGGAGCCCCATGCAAGGCTGAATCTCATGATCCTGGGATCATGACCTGAGCTGAAACCAAGAGTCAGATGCTTAACCAACTGAGTCACCCACATGCCCCTATAAATCAGTGTTTAAAAAAAGAATATTCAAATGGAAAAAAGGACAAAGGATATGAACAGGTAATTCATAAAGAAACAAGAATGACCAATACAGAGTGTTAAAACTTCCCAAAGGCAGGAACAAGTGAACCAAATAGTTGGGATTTATTTTATGACAGTACCAATGTAGAGGGAGAAAAATGGCACTCACATTGTTTTAGTACCATAAATTGTTACTTTTTTTAAGATTTTATTTATTTGACAGAGAAATCACAAGTAGGCAGAGAGGCAGGCAGAGGGAGAAGGGAAAGCAGACTCCCCACTGAGCAAGGAGCCCGATGCAGGACTCGATCCCAGGACCCTGAGATCATGACCTGAGCCAAAGGCAGAGGCTTTAACCCACTGAGCCACCCAGGTGCCGCCTAAAACAGACTTCTTATTCTTAGTACTCTACAGGCTGATATTGAAGCCAAACTTAAGACATCTTACCAAAATGCATGTGGTAAAAATTATGTTTCAAATAAAAGTCATTACCTTCACAATACATAGAGCATTCTGCATAGTATTCATGGTAAATATTAAAACAAAGACACATGAATGCACCCCCAAGAGGGCTCCACATAACACCAAAATCCAATCCTGTCATGACCTAGTTGAAAGATCTGATCTTTTAAAGTAATGAATGTACCTTGAAGAAATGTTTTAGGTCATATTACATGGAGGGAAACATCATATTTTAAGTGCTATAATTAATATCCCAGGTGTAAAGTAACAAACCAAGTATCTGAAGTTACAACCAATAAAAAACATACCAGTAAATCTTTATTGTCTTTAGAATATAGACATTCAACCAAGCTGGAATAGACATCATAAAATCATTAAATATCATTTATGAAACAAAAAAATCAGTAGCCTACAGACTTTGGGAGAACTTGTATTCCCAAAATATGAATATATATTGCTCTTTCGGTAATACACACTTATTCAGATCCTTCATGTCCATCATTACACAGTTAGAAATGGCCATCACAGCAAAAGGCTACAAAACCCAATAAAAGAGAAAATTACTACTGATAAGATTATTAGTGGTTGAAAAACAGTTGTCTATAGCAAACAAAATATCCCTGAAAAAAATAGACTTCAAAGGATGTAAGAAGCCAAAAAAGATTATAGAGCCATAGAATACTAAGTTTGAAAGAACACAAAAGCTCGACCATGCTTCTGAAATATTTACAACCTTTGAAGAAACAAACCATGAATGAGAACAGTTACAATCCAAACAAATACCATACTTCTACAAACAATACCTTTGGAAAAAGAGTTGTGGGGGGGGGAGCAAAATACATAATTTCTACATAGAGAAATAAGTGCTACAATCCTCAATCACTTAGTCAACACCTACTTGCTGAACTCATTTGTGTGCTACACACTAGGGATTCAGTAACAACCAGGACAAAAACGGCTCCTTCAGGGAACACCTATTCTAGTAGTTGTAAGATCTAGTTTAACATGTTTCTCAAAATAGGGTGAATCGAAATCATCCGGATACAACTTCAAAATACAGATGCTCCATCCTCAGGAATTCTGACTCAGTAAGTCTTGGGTGAAACCCAAGAATCTACTTTTCAAAAGCTTTAGTGCAAAGAGAAATTTTAGCTCTATTAATTAGCTATACAGATTTTAGCACTCTATTTTAGAGATGAAATAGATAAGTCTGTTTAAAGGGTTTATTCTAAAGAAAGAAAGATTTTTCAGCATGCTTGGTGCACACTACCTGAAACAGGTGTATTCAAAAAGGCAACTATGAAACAGCTATATGAGAATGAGTCTGAAATGTAGATTCATATTTAACTCAGATACTTATTTAATATATGGCACCAGACAAGTCATTTAACATCTGTGAGCATTAGTTTCTGTCTCTATAATTTGTGGGTAATACTTGTACTCTTTACCAGAGACGCTGGAAGGAAAAACTTAGGTATTTTTATTAGGCCATAAAAAAATACCACATAAAGTTAAGAGAGACTACTGGCATTCTTAGTTATATAGCAAAGTATACAAAACTAATCCTAAAACAAAGGGAAAAGACTTACGAGGAAAAAAATTGAGAAGGAAAAAAAAAATTTTTTTTTTTACTATATTTCAACAAAATGTCCTTATTCAAGAGTTTAAGTACCAACTGTGTGCCACCTAGACAGTAACTCCCAAATGTCAACCAGGAATATATCTCCATAAACACATTATTAATATCACCAATCTTACACTGCTTTGAGGGTTTCACAAAGACAAGGTGTACATACTCTCAGAAGTAAACACTGGCCAGAAAGACTAGATCAACCCAGTTCAATCACCTCTTTAGTTCTTACAACTCTTTCTGTAACAATCCCAACAATCCTCTAATTCCACTGGTTAGAAACCCACCAATTGTAGAACAATCTGAGGAGCTTTGATAAGTATAGATTCTGAAATTCTGATTCACTAAGTTCAAGGGAGAGTTTCAGGGCCTGTTGGGGCAATATGCCTTCCAAGTGATTGTGAAGTGAAGCCAGAATCTAGCCTCCAGGGTTGCAGCCCTCACCAGCCCATTTCTGCATTTGGACAGTGCAACAAAACTCTAATGTTGGATTGAAAACTTCCCACTCTAGTTTCCATCTTAGTCCTAGTTTTTACTGTAGGCTCCAAATACGACACAACCTGATCCATCTCCAAATTAAACATCTGTTCCTTCAAATAACCTACATGCGATATGTTCCAAACCAGATTAACCCTAAGTTTGTCCACATTTTTGTCTATGGCGCCCAGAAGAGAACACAATCCTCATGTAGAATACAGTGGGGACACTCTTTCACTGAAGTTACCATCTTTTCGTCAACACAGATTAACTATGCCTTCTGTGAAAGTATGGCCATGTTACATTATGTATTCTATGGTTTGTTTTTGTTTTTTTAAGAGGAGTGAGTGAGCCAGAGCAGGGGTTAGGGGATGGAGAGAATCTTAAGGAGGCTCCAGTGCCCAGTGTAGAGCCTCATACAGGGCTCGATCTTATGACCCTGAGATCATGACCTGAGCCAAAAATCAAGAGTCAGAAGCTTATCCAATTGAGCCACCCAAGTGCCCCACATTAATAAGCATATTAAAAAACAGTTCGGAATATATTTTGGGATAATTTTATATTTATACACAAGTGGCAGATATATTACTGTAAGCTCCCACACATTCCCCTCACCCAGTTTTTTTCCTAATGTTTACATGCCCAGTGGCCATAATACATTTACCCAAACCCAAAAGAGCTATTTTTAAAGTTACATCTTTTTACACTAATTACTTTCCTCAACCTCATTTCCTTCTCCCTGAACACAGACTTTTAGCTTTTCTTTCATTACCTGATACTAGTACAGGCCCTTATATTTCATATTATAAGATTCAAGGCAAAATTTCACCTTGCAAGACTGACTCAAGATGAAGTAAGATGTCCTTCCTGTACTTAAGATTTTTAAGGTCTTATACTTAAGATATTTTGAGTCACAATCCAGTTAGACATCACTACTGTCGTGAGACTCGTGCCATTCACATATTTGGTAAGCAAGACTTGTATGCTTTTATACAATTCAATAGGCCAACTCTTGAGGTAACATAAAACCCCCTTGGGCTGCATGAAGTAACTTCTAAGGCATATCATCAATGAGTTACAAATCGATCCAATTATCTGTATATGAAGTTATTCCTCATGCAAAGACATTCCCTGTGTGCTGGGAGTATCTGATCTACCGCATTCTCCACATTTTCTTTTTACTAGTCTAATACGTTTGCATGTTCTGCTTCTACAGGTAAAGATTTAGAATGTCCACACAATAAAAAGGAATGCTTTCCCCCAATGACTCTGAAACAGGATAAAAAGGAAATTTTCTAAATTTAACATCCACTGGCAACTCACTGAAGCAGTTAATGACCATGTGTAGACAATCCATAGAGAAATCCTGATGAATCACAAACCAAAACCACAGCAAATAGCCAGGTGGTATTGGTAGTAATACTCCTCCAGGAAGAAAAGAGAATTCAATTTATCCTATTGAAATTACTACTCATCTTAATTATAAGGCTTATGGAAAATGGCACAAAATAGCAATTTACTATTGAAATCCTCATTAAAAAGGATAATTTAGACATGTGGACCCAAAGATAGCTATAGTCAGCTGTATCAATCACTGCCAGAAGACTTTTTCCGAACACTTTACTTCTCAAAAGATGTCAATACTTTCCAATTCGGTTTATCTCTGGAAACCAGGTCATGGAATTAGAGTTTTTAAATTGCAAAATAAAATTGACAATGCTTTCAGGAAGGCTGCAAACTCACAGCCTTCCTATCATACTAGTGAGGTCCTCCAAATGTGGAAAACATTTTCTAAAACTTTTTCAACTTACCTCATAGTAACTTCGAACTGCATTGCAAAATGCTTCATCAGCCACAATTTGGGTTTCTCCATTGAGGAAGGCCTGGAACCTTTCTTTCAGTAACTGCAATTGTTGCTTGTTAAGCTGTAAGAAAAAGAAGGAATTAGCTGAAACATTAGTCAGAGAAATCCAACGATTCTTAAAAATTATAATTGCTGAAACTTAACACCTAGAACTTGATTTATGTTAAAGAAAAAAAAGGGCTAAAAACTACTACTTGTACTATGGCTCAATTATAAAACATTTCCAATTCACTTCTTACACTCTGGAATCCTGATATTGCAGTGCAATATAAATTTCTACACCAGATGGAGTTCTTCATGTGTTTACTACCCCAGTCTCTTTATAGAAGCAGGTAAAATCTAAAATTTGGCTGAGAAATGAACTGTTGTGCAAAACTGCCAGCTGTCCTGAACAGGAGAGCAGAGAGGACAAGTATCCTTGGAGAAGAGGGAACAACAGCTGTCTTAGATGAAGGATTATATAAAGAAAGAGTGCAGAGTACAGAGGAACCTGGAAAAAGAATCCTTGGAAAGCACATCTTTTGATGCCAAAAGTTTGGATCCCATGCACATACCTCAATGCTTGATGTGAGACAGAGAACTGAGGAGACAAATCCTGAGAACAGAGAGGCAACAGGCAGACAGGGAGTGAATATTTAAGCACACCAAGGGAAGAGCTGTATGCCAGGAGAGGGGAGTTCAAGTGCACAACCAGATTTCCTCACCCTAGGTCTGACTGCCATCATTATTACTGAAGGTGGATGGGACATGAACCATGACTTACCAGCCACGTTCTCTGGTCATCAGCGACAAGCAGAGTCAGCTACTTAATTTGTAGGGCTCGATGAGAATGAGAACCCCCTTGTTAAAAAAAATTAAGAATTTCAGGATGGTAGAAACAGAGCTTTACACCAAGCATGGGCCCTTCAAAGCACAGAGCCTTGTGCAACTGTCCCTGAAGTCAGCCCTGACCATGGGGCACAGAGTTCAACGGAGGTGGGCCACAGGAGGTCAGGCACCAGTTTAAAATGCTCAGCTGCTGAGAGAGCACAGTCTTGCAGATAAAACATAATCCCAAGATACCATAAGGAACAGGAAAGGAGTCATCTTTCCATTTCATTTGATCCTCATCCCACTATTGAAGAACTTAGCCCAGTTCTGGATTCTAGAGACATGCAAAGGATTTGGAAATATGCTGAGGAGAAAATGATGAAAAGATTAGGAAGGAAGACAAACTGGTAGGATTTGGCTTCAGAATGAAGGCTGATGCGACCTTCGTTTAAATCTGTTCAAAAGGCTTATTAAAATGCCATTCAAATAGGAAACACAGTGCTTACAAAAAAAAAAAGTGGGGGGAGCCCCCTTTCTTGTTAGATCCAGGAATCTAACAAGCCAAGTTTGGAGAGAAAATATTGCTGGTAGTAACAGACTGGTCGAGAACTGTCCTATTGCACCCCAGTGTAAGAAACCTCATCTGCACACTGAAGGAAATACACCACTCCGTTTCTTAAAGGTTATCTCCTTCATTTTAGGGAAAGCTAAACCAAGCTCAAATGCAGAGCCATCACCATTATATTGCACTTTCCAATTCTGTAGAAAGCATCCAAGCAGGAACCTTTTGTGTCTATGTACTGGCAAGGTCAATTAAGTCCACGACTTCAGCTCTCTAAGCATGGCTCACGAGAGGACCAGACCGGATGGAAACAGGACAGCAACAGCAGTTGCCGAGAGCAAGGCAGCTGAGAGCATTTTAGCTGCCAAGCCCAGGAGCTGCTAGGAAGGGCTTCAACTTGCACACCAAGTGTCCAGGTAACACAATGAACGTGGAAAAACGTAGAAATAATGGACTGGAGGGGATCTTACTGAGCCTTTGCCCCGTCTCTGAAATTTGATTAAAACAAAAATGTAAATAGCTTTCAAAACTTGAAAACCTCAATTTTCGTTCACCAGATGCTTTCTGTTCTTTACAGTGTTTGTTTCACCATCTTACGGAGGAGTTACTTTCTGGGGATTATGGCATGCAAAATTCATGAATACCACTTAAGGAAAGGAGATCTGAGCAAACCATCTTCTTGGAGGCTCCAACAATGTTGATAGAGTTCACAAACGTACCAGAAGTACCTGGCTAAGTATCAGACTTCAACATTTTTATGAACAATTCCTGCAATTACATTTAAGACCTAAAATGTCAGCCAATATTACAGTGTTACATAAGAAATCAATCAGTAAATACATCTTAAGTAGAGACGTCTGTATTTCCACATAAGATTGGGAGGAAAAAAATTAAATTTTAAATCTAGCTATAGGGATAGCCATTTAGAATGCAGAGTTCCCTAAATTCTATTTGCATTATCAAAATAAACCATATTATACAACAGAGACACTAATGGAATAGATCCAAGAATTAGATCCAAATGCACTCAGAAACATACTAAAAAATACCTTTATAGCACACCTCAAGTCAGTAGTAAAAGATGGTCTACTCAATCAAGTGTTAAAGTAACTGGGTAGCTGAGCAGAAAAAAATTAAATTGTACCGTGACACATACTGTTACATTAAAAGTTTTTAATTCACTGGAATGAGGTAAAAAGATGAAACCATAAAGGTACATGAAGAAAAAATTTCCTTTTAATGCTAGTATGTGAAAGACCTTTCTAACCATGAACCCAATTCCCAAGTCATAAATTTAAACATTAAAAATAAATTGTGCATGGAAAAATTATCATAGGCAAAATTATTAGAAAAATACTAACGAGGAAAAATTGTGTGTATATCTCCCATCTTTAAGAGTTCATTTCCAAACAGAGATCTCAGAAACCCTTAGGAATCTGACCAGTAAGTCAATAGAAAAATGGACAAAATGGACATATTTAAACTAGGATAGCATGCCTAACTTCATTCATAATAAGTAAAATGCAAATTAAATCTACATGACAGAGGAAGGATTCTGGGAAGATGGTGGAGTAGGAAGCACCAGAAATCTCTTTTGTACCTAGACTACAACTGCATTGGCAGTTTCTGCCTGATGTAAATATTTTGGAATTCTGGAGTCTACTGAAGGCTTGCAACTTACAGGGGAAGGCTTGAATGTAAATTGCAGTTACTTTTGGCCAACTTTAGCTCCTAGCACAGCAGCAGCTAGTCATCCCCCACCCCTAAGCTCAGCGGCAGGAGGGAAAAGAAAAAAAGCTAACAGCCTAAATTTTCATAAATAGAGGGCTAATAAATGCTACATTCAAACAGTGGCAATACTATTAGCTTCATAAAAAGAACAAACAGGTTCCCTTATGCATGGATATGAAAACATCTTCAAAATATGTGGGGGGAAGGAAGCTAGTTATAGAACACTGGGTAAAAGTAAGCCACCACTCCCATAGGAAAGGGGCAAAACAAAACAGGTATGTCAATTAGTTTCCATACGCAGATGGAAACTATGGAAGAAGGATGGCTGTGAGTACTGGAGAGATGGACAAAAAGTGAAAGATTTTCAACCTATACAGCTATATTCATTTTAGAATTTTAAATCACAGGACTCTTCACTAAAATTTTAATTTAGATTTAAAATAAGCCATAATAGCAACTTTGTCAATCTTTAGACTCAGAACGATTATGATCCATTGCATAAAGATTAGATCTGATCATCCTGGAGGAAGACTGGACAACAGATGAACTGACTTTCCAAGTCTCCTTTCAAGTAGAAGATTTGAACTTCACAATCTTTTTTTTTCTTTTCCAAAAACTATTTCAAGGTTGTGAATTTCTTTGATATTTAGACTGATTTGGGTATATGAGTAATCATATTCGATATTCTAATCAATTTATTCATCTTTACAAAACCCCTATGAAGTCCTCTCTCAGCCTCCCTTTGAGCCTGTGAAAACTAATACACACCTTCATTACCTCACAATAAAACCTATACTAGTTTTCAAGAATTGAAGCCTGTTGCCTCGATGACTTTCCCACAATGCTAGTTCTAACACCAGGACAAAACAGACAAAAGGTTACTTTCCTTCTTCCACAAAGCAGTTCAGATACTGGAAAACGGGCTGGCTTGTTCATGAGTCTTCTTCCCAGGATAAACTCTGCCAGTTCCCCAACATGCTAAGGGTACTCTCTAATTTGTTCATAAATCAAGCATTCAACTGTTAAATAAAACTTAGTTACATCTAAGTACAAAAAAGCACATTGAAAGCTGTAACATACAAATGAAACATGTTACAATAGTAATGTCCTTCCGGAAATGTGCTGGGTAAACTGGTCCTGATTCTCCTAAGATAGTGTGGCCAACACAGACAAGTGGGAGGGCCACTTCCCACATTCTAAGCACTATTAATTCACACCAAAAACAAATTAACTCTTCTTGGCAGTCACATCAACTGACTCACATCATCCTCATCAACAAAAATTTCTAAAACATTCTTATATATGTTTTATTAAGCCACATTTCATCTTGCTAGATTTGGTCTATTGTTCCAGTTGATTAATATTTTGGTGGAATTCTAATTCCTTCATCTAATGACCCAGGAACTCTCCTAGCTTTACATACACTAACTTAAGGTGTTATCCATAGGTCTTCGTCCAGGTCATTATAAGAAACCTTCAGTTCAGATTAAGAAACAAGAAACCTGTTATTGCATGGATTCGTCCAGTTTGACACAATTAACATTCTTTGGGGTAGTTGACTTAATCATGATTTATCCTGTATTTTCATTTTTCCCCCATATACTGTCTCCACACTAGTAGGTTCACTAAGAATGCATAACATTTTTCAAATACAGAGAAAATTTTAATGTGAAAATTATCCAATGGAAATTTTGAGAGCTTTTTATATGCAACTAAATTGCAGAAACTTGAACATAAATATCCTTGCAAATATCTAAATAGAGCCAAGAGATTAGCCTTATAAACAAAACACTTCGAATACGTTTTATGAATCTTGGCTGGCAGGGATAATTTATCCATAATAACTGCCACAGGAAAAAACAATTTTAAAAGTTCAGAGATGTTTTATGATTCTTAGGTATTTATGAGTGTGTGTGTTCAAGTTAGAGTCTAGCCTTTTCATTCAAGTCACAATCAACTGAAGACATGCCAGTATCATGACTAGCAGGAGACCAGCCACTTAGGAGAGTCAGGAACTCGGGAACCCAGCAAGCACTGCGGAGCAAAGCCTGCCTTGACTTGTGCTCCCTCATCCCCAGTCTTCACAGTTGTGGTGGGGGCTGTGTGATACCCCCTAGGAGGTAAAGGCAATCACAGCTTCCACAGCAGAGTGGCAGGGGACTAGTGGGTACGGTACCTCCAGGGTTAGAGGGTGGGTGATGGTGTATGCATATACCTCAGAGACATACAGACAAATGTTTTTCAAGGAAGTAAAATGACTTACTCCAGGCACAGATGGTCTCTGAAATGAGCAAGCATAGCTTTAATGTCTGTTCATGAGATAGAGTAAAAAATATTAACAGGGAAAGACTGAAGTACAGGTGTTACTTTCATTTTCCCTCCTTAACACACCATCAGAAAGATCTATACAAAACCATCGGGGCAAAATAACCAGTGCTTTCTATGTTTCCAAACCAACAAACTTCTCCAAAATGCCCATCAGAACAGAATAACAAAAGGGGCTGTGACGTCTCATACATTATAAATCTGGTGGGACGCATTGCTATTAGTTTCCTACCCAAGTAACTTTTCTTGGACTTTTCTGTAAGCAGATATCCGGGACATGCCTATCTAAGATGACAAATAACAGCTTTACTTGGTATTTCCAAGTTAGGGCTTAGGAGATAAAAGCAGAAATGTGTGCGACTTGCAGGAAACCCTAAAAGGTAGCTGAAAATCCAACACTTTTAACTCTCTCCTCTTCTACTAGCTGGAATTTGGGGTGTTTGCTGGACCACTCGAGTTGGCCCATAATGATGGTATAAGATAGAGCCTGATGTTCTTTCCAATGGGGAGCAGCCATTGTAACCCTGGACCCCCTACCCACCCCCAATTTCCTTTACTTAAAAAGAGAAATAAACCTATGTACACATCACTCTTAATTGGAATCTATTACTGACCAAACCAAATCCTAATGCATACAAATCCCAATGAGGTACCCAACCAAGGAGAAAATGCCAATGTTACTACCATCCCTTGCTGGTAATGTTACCTTAATTCTGAGATAGAACATTCATTCCGTAAGTTACTTTATATGAAAAACTCCTTATCCAGTAAATGTGCCCCAATGAACAGTGAACCCCAGAGTTTAAGTGCCCGAGGCAGAGTAAAAATTATTTTGGTAGACTGAATTCTATTGTCCCACAGTATTGAAACTGGGGGTGAAAAAGTGCCAAATTTCCTAGTACTACTTGAACATTTTACAATGAAATATACACTGCAGTAAGTACAGAACAAAATCCCACTGCATCATAAACAAATGAGATCCAGGCTAGGCTTACTCAGGCACTAAGTAAACTACTTCTGTCCATATTTTCAATGGCCTCCTAGTCAAATTCAAGCCTCAGCAAGATTACAGGCCACTATGTGATTGGGTGGGAGAGGAAACCTGCTCGTGCATACTGCAACTAGGAACATTCAATCCATGAATTCTATCAATTTCCTCGCTACACTGTACTAAACACATTCCACACATGTCCATTAAATCTTCCTTAGTCTGGTACAGATTGTTTATTGTCTCTTTATAAATGAAGAAATTAAGCTCCAAGAAGTTAGGCACCTTGCACAACTTCACATCTGGTAAGAGCCAGCAAAAGATTCTAAACCAGTATCCTGATCTAAAGCCTATATTTTCTCTCTTCACCATACTATTCTGTTTCCCTCATGATCACCCCCTCACGCCCCAGTAAGAGGTATTTGTCACCATCCGATGTGTCATAGCTTGTATATTTTGCTTTTTGCATGTCCCCACTAGAATAAAATCTGCATCAGGATAAGAACATGATTTCTAGCTCATAGAATATGCTCATTTTTTTTAAAGGATGAAAAAGTGAACAAAGGAACAAATGAAGCCCAGTTACTATGAAACTATTCCTTAGTAGTACAGCCACATCTTCCACTTACACTCACTGAGCCCCAGAAAAAAGTTGGTCTAGCATGCAATTATAAAACCTCGACTACCTCAATCCATCACAATGTATCATAAAACAGCTATCAGAGATGTTCACCTATTTCATTAACAAGGTTATAGGTGACAAATGGGGCAGTAATGAAGAACACAGCCTCTGGTGTCAGACCACCACTGTCAGTTTCCAGGATCCCCCGACAATTTGTAGGGTCTTCAGGTCACTTAACTCCATGTCTCCAGTTCTTTATCTAAACAGTGATGATAGTAGTAACATACAATTTAATAAGGCTATTGTCAGTAAGATAATAAGTGAACACATTAAACGCTTTACCTGCTACTTTAGAAATACATGGTGAAACAAAAAAATGACTTTGAAACAGCAGAAGTCAGAGATAAAAACCAATCTTAAGATGGATGCAGATGGACAATTAACGACAGACTGGCCAGAGCTATGCTGTCCAGTGCATAACCATGCCTGACCACCAAGCCCTTGAAACGTGGCTAGTCCAAGGTGACATGTGCTCAAAAGTCTAACATACCAAATTTCAGATACTCAGTACAATATGCAGCATCTAATACTTACATATTGCTTATATATTGAAAAACATTTTGTGTGTGTGTATATATATATATATGGTCAATTATTAAAATGACTTTCTTTAGGGTGGATGGGTTATGGACATTGGGGAGAGTTTGTGCTATGGTGAGTGCTGTGAAAGGTGTAAGTCTGATGATTCACAGACCTGTACACTGGGGCAAATAATAAAAACATTAAAAAATAAAGTTAAAAAATAAAATGAATAAATGAATAAAATCAACTTTCTTTGGTTTTTAAAAGGTCACTAGAAAATTTTAACTTACATGGCTCATGTTTTATTTTACTTGGCTGGCAGTGGCGTAGAGAAATGTGTGTGATGGTCAAACGGCCATTGAAGGCAGATGAACAGGGCCAAGCTACGTCCTGCCCAACAGGTGTGGCCTCACTCACAGCAACAGGACCAGCAGTTTGTAGCTTATAGTCAAGTCCTGTAGTAGGACTGATTCAGGAGAAACTGAACAAGAGCCAAAAGGCAATACCTAAGTATTTACCTAGTGTTTTCCATCGTCAAAGAGTGAAGTGGGTATTATTAGTCTCCCGTTATGGATAAGAAAACAGGCTTAGAGATTAAGGTACAAAACAAGTTAGGTCATAGGACCAAAATCCTAACCTCGGCATCGTTAGTCCGAGGCCATGGTTTTTACCCTATCACTGCATGCTGTCTATCCCACTGGCATGTGCTTATTTGACAGTCCTCATTCGGTTTAATCTTACAAAAAATAATCCAGTCAAGTGCGGAGCAGTTATTCAATAGGACGGTTTTGTGTTCTTGAACATGAACACAGGTTGAGAGCAAACTGGCAAATCTTGTCATTATCCTCCAACAATCTGCTTCAAGCCCTTCTTATTCATTCCAGCATCAGCTTCACCCACTACTCAGAAGGAGATGGACCTACAAATGCCTTTAATGCTTCCAATTAATAAGCTCATCAGAAGCAAATAAAAATTCTCACTTGGTTTGCTCCTGTCTACTTGCTAGAGCTGGTAAAACACTGTTTCTCAGTAGGTCTGTGGAAGTGTTTCTAGAATAGATTAGAACTTTATTCAGTAGACTGAATAAAGAGATCCACCCTCACCAATATGGGCAGAAATCATCTAATTCATTGAGGGTCCCAACAGAAAAAAGCTGATCAAAGGTGAATTCTCACTCTCCTTGAACTGTAACATTCATCTTTTCCTCCCCTTGGACATCAGAGCTCCTGGTTCTTGGACCTTTGGACTCAGACTGAATTATACAAGCTTTCCTGGTTCGCCAGCTTGTAGAGGCAAGATTATGGGACTTCTCAGCCTCCCTAACCATGTGAATCAACTCCTGTAATACATCTCATAGATCTGTATCTGTATCCTATTGGTTCTTTTTCCTCTAGAGAACCCTGATGAATATGCCAGTGATCATATATAACATTCTTAGCAGTATGTTGCATCAAGCAAGTCAGAGAGGACTATGGGCATATAAACCTTATGAGGTATTCTGAGATGTTCCTAATGCGATCAAGATTCACCCTCTCCTCCATTAAGATCTGACAAAAATCAGTAAGGTTTCCCAATGAAGTCATCTTGGAGATGAATGATGTTTAAAAACAAAACAAGGCAGGAAATTGGAAGCAGTCAGCACACATTCTGCCACCTCACCACCTGCAAAGTCAGAAGAAGCAGTCGGTCATAAGCCAAAGGTTCTAGTTCCAGCTTTCTACAAATCTGGTAGACCACGTCAAGGTAGGTAAGAGGATTGCCCTTTTGAAACAATAGGCTTTCCCTGGACCACCCTTAATGTGTAATTTAATACCTAGTAATAGGTATACTAATTGACTACTTACCGCATAGTAAGAACATTTCTAACCTCTTTACAAGGATTATTCTAAGCCCCCATGAGGTAGGTTCCTTATGTCAAATATGAAGCTAAGACTCAGATAAGTTAAGAAAGTGGTCCAGGTCACCTAACTTGGAGGCAGACCCGGGTACATCTGACTAGCACACTCTTAGCCATGGGCTACCTTTAGGGTTTCTTCTTGAGCAAATCATTCTCCACACCCAGCTCAAGATGCAGGACCCTCAGAACCTAGCAAAGCTTTCACATGATTTGATCAGCCTCACTAGGTAAGTAAAAGCTCTTCTCTTTCCAAGTCCTTACCCCATCGTGCTTGTTCAACACGTGTTAGTTCCCTCTCCCTAGATTTCCTTTCTTCCCTTAGAAAGTAACCCAAATGAAACCTCCAAGAAATCTCCTTCCTCCTGCCCTCTCAAACGAAGTCATCCCATCCTCTGTGTCACTTGTACACCTCATATGTACCCTATCATTTGCATAACAGGACTTTCTCCTTACTAACATACATGTTCCTTACGCAGGGATGGCACTCATCTATATATCCTCGCTCCCACTTAGTATTTGCTGATATGAATTCATCTACAGTGGAAGAAAATCTGGAGTGCAAGAGGATATCACCATGCACTAGTGCTTTTCTGGGCATGCATCCCGTCCGAACCACCGGCAAAGGACTAGTAGTAACATAACTGAGTGAGGAGTTGGAAAGAAAAGGTCTTAAAATTCCAAGATAGATTGTGTGTTGCCTAAGTTCATGACCAGACTCAGGGTGGCCTAAGAATCAGCGAAGGATTTCTTTGCTGAGCTGCAGTGTGAGTAGTTCTGTTTTGCAGATGATATTGTTCTCCAGCAGGAAGAACTTTGTGCTTTGGTACCATCTGGTATTTCATGGCAAAGTTCCGTATGCTGAAGAAACAGTGATTTTATATTCGTCACAAAGAATTTGGACAGGCTCGGCATCAGACGACTGTGTACTTGTCTAAAAGCTTAAACATGCTGACCAGCTCCAAGCCACACAATGGCCTTTTCCAGGAGCTAACAAGTACTCTGGGATTGCTTTTGCAAGAAAATATGACCTCTATTTGCTTTCTTCAGAAATGTTTTCGGTGTTTGCTTTCCTTCTAAAGCAGATACATCATGGATGAGAAATGGCTATCTGTAAAAAGGGGAAAAGAAACCTCAGCTTGCCATCTTTGTCAACCCATCCCTCTGACGCACACACTGGCAGGTTCCAGTGAGACTGCATCTACCTTACTCCTTTAATGTGGTTCGAGTGCATTGGACTGAAACTTACAAAAGGTCCAAGTCAAAAAGGCCTATTAAATTTACTTGGCATATCTCAAGAAAAGAAGGTTCCTGATCATTTAATTCAGTTGCTCAATGAAGTTATCAAGGATCCAGGCCTTTTCCACCTGTAAATATCCTCCATATGCTGGTGTGTCCTCAGTTTCCCTGCCTTCAAAGAAACCCATATTAACTCTATCAGAACAACCTCCCATCACAAAAACCAAAGATTGGGGCACCTGGTTGGCTCAGTGGGTTAAAGCCTCTGCCTTCGGCTCAGGTCATGATCTCAGGGTCCTGGGATCGAGGCCCGTGTCGGGCTGCCTGCTCAGTGGGGAGCCTGCTTCCTCCTCTCTCTGCCTGCCTCTCGGCCTGCTTGTGATCTCTCTCTCTGTGTGTCAAATAAATAAATAAAATCTTAAAAAAAAAAACCAAAACAGAAAAACAAAAAACAAAAACAAAGATTGAAGTATTTTTTTTCAGGAAAAGGGACAGAATAAGAAAACGTCCCCAGAATCAGCACACCCCGACATGTAGGATTTCTCCCTACATGTTATTACCCTGAAAGGACTCATGGGTCCATTCCTAAAGAAATCCCTGAAATCAAGAAAAGAGTGTCGTGACTGACAAATCAAGAGTCACCATGGGGATTCAAGAGAAAGCCAGTCACTCCTGCACAGTGGTAGTCGGGTATCTGAATAAATAAAAGGCAAACTAGCACTGCTATTCCCTCCTGACCTTTCCAATAAGGAGGTTTGAACTGGAAAAATGCATCAAAGAGATAAAGACTAATGTTTCCCAATGCCTAAAAATATTTCCCTAACAAATTCAAGCCTATACCTAAAACAAATCTTAGCTGCAACAACTTTAAGAATTCAAATGAATTAACTTGTGTTTATTACGGCAAGATCACATTATCCTTTTAAAAGGAACTATTTCCTTCTCTAACCTAACAAAATTTTATCCAGCAAAAAATGCTACGATAACTCCACCATGTCATGGCATAGCATTCCTAAGAGCAAGTTCAAGGATCTGTGAAAATTAAACAGATAAAAGTCCTTCAAGATTAAAAGAAATGAATACCTACGCTACAATGACAAATATTTGCTTTAGATTTTTAGGTTCTAAAAGCAATGCTCAATTCCTATACAAAATACTGGTAAGTAAAGGCAAATGTGTAGCTCACTTGTACAGAAAGTGAGGTCAAACCAGACTAGATAAACATTTCCCCACTAAGAAAAAGCAAATAGTTTATCCTGTCAACCACAAAGCTAGCTTTCAAGTAACTGAAAACCAAAGTTATTTTTAAACACAGCCTGCTTCTCGAGTTAATTTAGTCAAATGGCTACTTTTCCTACGCTTCTGAGTCTAAGCAGGATTCCATGGCCTCCTTTTACACCAGTGGGCTTCCAGTGAAGGCTGCCAAATATAGGTTGTCCCAATAAATTTGAATTTCAGATAAGCAATAGATAATGATAAAATACTTATCCTAACCATGCATTTGGGGTAGTTTTTAGTGTAAACATGTCCTATGAATACTTGGGATATACTTATGCTAAATATAATCTATTGCTTACCTAAAATTCTAATGTAACTGGGTATCCCGCACTTGTATTTCTATCCTACCTTCTGACTCACTGAGACTTTGATAACATCTTCTCTTTGTTCTCTGCATTGCCTTGTGTTTCTCTGTCTCTTAGGACCTGACAATGTGTCACAGTTACAGTCACTTCCAACACCTTTATCTTCTCAGTGCTTTCTGAAAAGGAAGCTCAAAAGGAAATTTTTCACGACACAACTCAATATGCTATGCAAGACAAAGACTGGACAAATAGAGGAGATACAAGTAAGAGGTAAGTGTATCACACTTTTTAAAGAATGAAAAAAAAGTGAGTTTCTCAAACCTGGCTCATCACAATTTTTGAAACTTTTTTCAGAAATGCAAATACTAAAGACCTACTATGTCAGAGTTCTAAATACAGTAACCTAGAAAGCTAGTCAATTAAATTCTGCAGGGTTTGATGTTCAGCTAGGTTAGAGAATTGCTGGGTCTGGTATCCACAAGTTAAGACATCCACCCAACTAAACCAGAGAGAGGCATCGGTGTATTGATGTCGGTTTATAGAGCATACTACTTAGTCAAAAATCCAACCCGTAGAGTTGAAACTAGTATAAGATGGAGAAACAGAAGCCTGATCCACAGGACTAACAGCAACTTTTAGATTTTTGCTCATGACAAAGAAATGGGAAATTTGTCTTCTAGTTAGTGTAATTATGAGTCATATTTTAAGATAAAGGAACTCCTTAAAAGTCTGAAATCTTATCTACTTAGAGCACACATAACATAAAAATGCTTACATATAAAGGAAATTTCTCATTAGGATGATACAGGATATTTGCAGGGCATGGGGTATTAACATCCAGAACCCATGAGATTCAGCCACCTACTCTACTGAGTCAGAAGTCTCAGCACACATAGTGTGGTAGAAGTTAGAAGCATGCCCAGGGAAGTTAGTCCTCCTACACAATGTAACTTTAACATGCCTGAATCTTACAGGGGATGGTGACTTTATATACTGAACCTGCAAGTTAACATACAACACTGGATGCCAGATATATTGTAAGAAATTAAAGTAATTCAAATAAACATGGAAAGACTTTGGCCACACAGAACTTCCAAATACAACAAAATCCACAAGGATGGGAAAAGGTCACTGCATCATACCACTCATTAGGGACCACAGGTCCTATATATCGCCACATAATACATTTGTCTCAGGAGAAAACCTACACTCCAGCAAAGGCATGAAAATATAGGCTGCTGAACAGTGAAGTGCCATGTAATTCAGGCCACAGCATTTGCATTTTGGTCCTAAAACTGTCTCTTAGGACTGCCTTTGGCTCTACTCCATCTACTGCCCACCTAAAGAGCTAGAGCCAACTACAAGAGTCCTTATTTACTCTCCGTTAATGTTTAAGACTATTATCAGTTCCATTTTACAGGAAAAAATTTAGATGCACAAAACAGATGTCCAAGAAAACTCAAGATAACTGAAAAGGGATTCAAGACGCTAAAAACTGAAAGATAATCTAGGATGTGAATATATAGAACAGAAAACTTAAATATTTTGTGCTAAAGTACATTTAAATTTTTTTCCATATTGGAAGACATTCCAGTGTTAGTTTCTGTTTAGTTTCTCACAAAAAATTCTATGAACAAACCCTACTTATCCTATAAAATATCTATTGACATTGCTAAATTACAATACCATCCAAATCATTTTTGTAGGAAAAAAAATAGCACATTCTCATGCTTTCTGAAATCGTTTTCTGAAGGCCTGAGTTGTATAAGTTCTTGAAATGTTCTTGGACAGCATAGCAAAATTTGTCTACAAGACAGAATTATAAACATCAATAGAGAAATTAAAACATTAACAATTTGATATAATTTATCATTATAGTCAGTAGTATGTTACAAGGAATTACATAGAGTAGCTCCAATGAAAAAACATTGGGTAAGTTTTATACAACTCAAAAGGCTTCCATGTGAGAGTCATGTGATTTGTCCCATCTTCCTGAACACTACTCACATACCCTACACCTTTCCCTACTAAAATGTCTGGCTTTTTTTTAATGACAAATTCTTTGGGTTATAGTATCATTTCCAGATCCTCTGCTTTGTCAAAAGTTCCTGCAGTAGGTTAGTATTTAGTTCTTTAAAATGCATGGAAGCTTAACATCAGTTCACTAAGCCAACAGCCTTCTCCTAAAGGATAGGGCACAAATAATTTTCCCTCCTGATTAGGAAATGAACCAGCAGAGGAACAGGAGAAGGAAGAAGGAAGAGAGCACACAGAAGGCTGTGGGAAGGGAGGCGAAGAGGGATGAACAAGACAGCATAATGTGATACTGAAATTGAAACTTCTACTCCCCAAAGGGATTCATCGCAACAGAGCCCCCAAAGGATGTTCTGGTAGTGGATCACTTCGTCAACAGCCCTTAGGAAAAAAGTTACTCTCGTCACTGCAATCAACCGGCACCTAGACATTAGTCTCTTATTAATATACATCTGAAAAGCACATTTTTTAGATACAATCTTATAAGGTATAATTAAGTCAAAGCTAACTTTTCTAGGGAAAGGAGATGCATTTTATGCTACATACGTATGAAACACAAAAATTCATTTTCACGTTATTCATTATTTAAGCCTAAAGTCATACATATCACTTCTCAATTACTACATTGCCTTACAATTTTCTAAATACACAAACAGGAAACTTTAAAGCAATAACTGCCTCAACTTTTACTCAGAAAGGCTCTTAGTGGGGCGCCTGGATGGCTCAGTGGGTTAAGGCCTCTGCCTTCGGCTCAGGTCATGATCTCAGGGNAGAAAGGCTCTTAGTGGGGCGCCTGGATGGCTCAGTGGGTTAAAGCCTCTGCCTTCGGCTCAGGTCATGATCTCAGGGTCCTGGAATCGAGTCCCACATCAGGGGTCCCTGCTCAGCAGGGAGCCTTGCCTCCCCCTCTCTCTCTCTGCCTGCCTCTCTGCCTACTTGTGATCTGTCAAATAAATAAAATCTTTAAAAANAGGGGGGTCCCTGCTCAGCAGGGAGCCTTGCCTCCCCCCCTCTCTCTCTGCCTGCCTCTCTGCCTACTTGTGATCTGTCAAATAAATAAAATCTTTAAAAAAAGGAAAGGCTCTTAGTATTCAATATTTCTTCAAATATTCAGTAACTCAGTTCAACAAATATTCAAGAAACTGTGGCATACCAAATACTGTGATGAAGATGGGTATGAGAAGAAATAAGCCTACCTTCAAAAAGTTTAGTGATATTTTAGGAAAAATACATCATCTTTTTCCAGTATTTTGCAGAATAAACTACGATACTTCGAAATACAGTTGCGATTTAAGGAAATTTTTTTCTTCCTGTGATCTTGGTTTGTAAAAGAGTACACTTTAGTTAACAGCTATGACTGCGAAAAATAGGACTCATTTAGAGCACACTCAATTGTATACATATTAACACACAAATGCATATGCATACGTGCAAAATATACACATATTCCCCTAGCCACTCACAGGAGGGGGGATGCGGTTAACAAGTTTATAAAGCAGAGCTTCCCAACTAAGTACTGCAAGGTAACCAAAAAGAAACTTTTCAAACTACTATTCAAAAACTTCAAACAACTGAGTCCTATTTGAATATTGTTTACGTGGCTCTTTCTATCAACTGTCTTGGTGAGGTCCTGGTCATTTTGGCAAGTAAGCCCTAATGCAGAGCACTCCCCACCAAGAAGCACCCATGCAGTCCCCCTACCAACTGCACCCCCGACTTTCAGCTAAATCAATCAGTAGGGTTATCATCCTCAGTTTACAACCAGAGTTTGGTTTAGCATCCCCCTGTAAGATATTAGTTTTCATTCTGTTTAATTTGCTTCTGTATTTCACAATTTTCCTACTAACCTAGTAAGTAGCATGGGTGATCATTACTACCACCACTCCTGTCATTGTCTTTGTGTGAACTTGATCAGCTGTTTATAAATTTAACTACTATTACTTTTGTTTTATTAGTTTACCAAAGTCTGACTCTTGAAGGAATTTGATGATTTGGCAAAATGTTTGCTCCTGAAATTATTCAATTTGATTGAAAGAATTAAGGCCCGATAGAGATTCAGAACTAGGTATTTTTTCTAATTTTTTATTTAATGAACATCTGCATTTGTATGGATTCTTACAATTGCGTTAAAGAACATTTGTGTCTCAGTATTTCCTAAACCTATTTTTAAATTTTTGTGTAGTCCTTTTTTTTTTTTTGACAGAGCAAGATCACAAGTAGGCAGAGGGGCAGGCAAAGAGAGAGGAGGAAGCAGGCTCCCCGCAGAGCAGGGAGCCCGATGCGGGGCTCAATCCCAGGACNTTTGACAGAGCAAGATCACAAGTAGGCAGAGAGGCAGGCAAAGAGAGAGGAGGAAGCAGGCTCCCCGCAGAGCAGGGAGCCCGAGGCAGGGCTCAATCCCAGGACCCTGAGATCATGACCTGAGCCGAAGGCAGAGGCTTTAACCCACTGAACCATCCAGGCGCCCTGTGTAGTCTTATTTAACATTCTTTAACAGGCAAACCTACATTTTTTTTTTTGGATCAAGACACCAACATAATAGCTCAGTCTCCTTTAGATCTAAATAAAAAAAATTTTTTTACAGTTGTCTTTCCACTAAAATGGGCAACATTTTTTTTTCCTTTTTAATTTAGAATACCTTCAGATGATAGTGACAAGCAAAAAGGTTTGACACTAACTAGGCAGCACGAGGCTCGTACTAGATCTGGATTGGTGTTCTCCAGTCATTCTTGTCTGTGGCCTAAGTGTCTTATTCCATTGTAAAAATTAACAAGTTAAGCAAAAGTACTACATAAATCATGTGATACCTTCCCATAATACATACACGTTAAAGATTGAAAACTGAAGGATTTTATGACCTTTGAAAATTTTATGAACTAGCTGACATAGGTATCAAACTGGACTCTAGAACTCAAGGTCATGCAATAAAAGTTAAAGCCAAAGTATCTCCCATAAACGGCAAAATCACTTTAACGTTACACATTAACATTAGACTGCATATGGGATTAGTGAAGCAAAGCATATTGAAAAGGTGTCATTTGTCAAAATTCTTAGCAATGAAGAGGGTCAGAGGACAGACACAACTCCAAAGATTACTAAAAAGAATTTTTAGGGGCGCCTGGGGTGGCTCAGGCGGGTCATCAGCTGCCTTCAGCTCAGGTCCGGGGATCAAGTCCCACATGAGGCTCCCTGCTCAGTGGGGAACCTGCTTCTCCCTCTCCCTCTGCCTGCAGCTCCCCCTGCTTGTGCTCTCGCTCTGTCAAATAAATAAAATCTTTTAAAAAAACAAAGCTGAGAAGAATTTTCATTACATATGAATGAATCTGCAGCTGTTTAAATGGTCTATTATTTACCTAAAATTCCACAATAGTCATGGTTACAAAACTGTTTTGTAGAGAAATCACCTAACAAACTAAGGATGAAAAATCCTCTGTGGCAGAAGAAAACCGAGAAACAAGTAATACATTACACANCAATAGTCATGGTTACAAAACTGTTTTGTAGAGAAATCACCTAACTAAGGATGAAAAATCCTCTGTGGCAGAAGAAAACCGAGAAACAAGTAATACATTACACAAACAAGGCCGGTGTTTATGCTCTGCACTGACAGGAGTATGTAAAGGCTTCAACATCAAGCGTTTATCCTGAAATCACTGCAATTTAATTAACACATCATTTTCTTCCAAAGAACCCTTCCTATAGAAGTTTGCCTGGATTCCACATTAAATTATGTTAAAAAAATGGTGAAGATAATCCAAGCTGCTACTGTCCCATCTGTTTTCAGCATTTATGTGAGCCGACAGGATCAGACCATCATTTGTTATTGTTTCCTACCACAGCACCCTACTGGCACAGAATAGTTTGTCTCGAAGAAAAAAAGAAAAACAAAAAAACACACCACTTTAGTTCCCACTTTAAAGAGAACTGTCAATGCTTTATTCTCACCTTGCAGATTTGTTGTTGGATAGTTACTGGCTTCAAAAGGTGGCTGACACTGGAGCACCAGAATGAACTAATGGAAAATTATATATATTAATGGATATTATATATATATTTATATTATATATACTATCCATTTATATATTATATATATAATATCCATTAATATAATGTATATTATATATTAACATGTACTGACAAAGCTGATAGATTCAAAACAATTATATATAAAATTATATATAATGATGATATTATATATATATTAACATGTACTGACAAAGCTGATAGATTCAAAACAATTTAACTTCAGAGAAGTGAGGGCGCCTGGGTGGCTCAGTGGGTTAAGCCTCTGCCTTCAGCTCAGGTCATAATCTCAGAGTCCTGGGATCGAGGACGACATGAGGTTCTCTGCTCAGCAGGGAGCCTGCTTCTCTCTCCCTCTGCCTGCCTCTCTGCCTACTTGTGAGCTCTGTCAAACAATAAAATCTTTAAAAAAATTTTTTTCTTTAAAAAAAAAACTTCAAAGAAGTGAGGTTAAAACAAGTCACTAGCACAGTTTAGTTGGTATTATCATTTATATCCTAATACTGCAGATCATCTAATTATGCATAGTCCTTTTGAAATTCTTTATATAAGTTCAATTTGAAATTAATTTATATTACATAAGTATACCTACATTTATTAAGGGATGCTACACTTAAAGAGTATTTATACCCTTAATTGAATTTAAAATACTTTGATGTTTTCCCATATCATAGTCATTCATCATAAGGAAACACCCTGGGCGGCTGGGCGGCTCATTTGGTTAAGTGTCTGCCTTCAGCTCAGATCATGATCCTGGAATCCCAGGATCGAGTCCCACATCAGGCTCCCAGCTCCACAGGGAGTCTGCTTCTCCCTCTGACCTTCTCTTCTCTCATGCTCTCTCACTCTCTCTCTCTTAAAAAGAAAGAAAATAAATAAAAGAAAAAGAAAATGCCCTGAATGCTTTTGAACCCTTACACATAGCCTTATACCCTCTAGTTTCAGCATACAGAACTGCTATATTGCAAAACTCCAGGGAGGTATCTTTTATGTTGATTAAATGTGAATGGTACTTCCTAAAATTCTGCTAACAAGGCAACTCTTAGTCTTACACATAATGACCACTGTTAAGTGTGTTCCAGCATATAAGTGAGAAACCTCTGAAATATGGCCAAAAGGGAATGTTTTGAAANAAATGTGAATGGTACTTCCTAAAATTCTGCTAACAAGGCAACTCTTAGTCTTATACATAATGACCACTGTTAGTGTGTTCCAGCATATAAGTGAGAAACCTCTGAAATATGGCCAAAAGGGAATGTTTTGAAACACTGCTGATCAGCTTCTGTTAACTTAAGTTGGACATATTTTTCAAAGTGCTCCTTACGATAAATGTGGCAATAGAGAGGATGGAAATACCTTTGGTTGAGGCTCATTTGGCCCAAATCAAAGTCCCAGGCTCCTGGTCTAGATGATTTGTAATCATTTATGTTACAAATGTAGACGGTCCTGACATTCATGTTCTGAATATTGGCTGAAATTTGGAAAACTAAACAATCCTCTGACCTAACACTGCCCTGCTTGGAATTCAATCTCTAGTTCAATTAAAAGACTAGCAGATCACTACGTTTGTATCTTTGGGGTAAATACCTAGTAGTGATCCAAAGGGGCATCTGCACCCTGCTGTTCATAGCAGCTGTGTCCACAGTAGCCAAACTGTGGAGAGAGCCAAGATGTCCACTGACAGATGAATGGATAAACAGGATGTGGATTTTAGACACACACTGAAAATGGAATACTACTCAGCCATCAGGAAGGATGAAGATTTACCACTTACACTGACGTGGATGGAACTGGAGGGGATTATGCTGAGCAAAGTAAATCAGAGAAAGACAATTATCATTGTTTCACTCATGTGGAATAAGAGAAACAGCACAGAGGATCAAAGGGAAAGGACAGGAAAACTGAAAGGGAAGTCATCAGAGGGAGACAAACCATGAGACTTTTTTTTTTCCTTTTTTAAAGATTTGACAGAGAGAGTGCACAAGCAGGGGGAACAGCAGAGGGAGAGGGAGAAGCCAGCTCCTCACTGAGGAAGGGGCCCAATGTGGGGCTTGATCCCAGGACCCTGGGATCATAACCTGAGCTGAAGATAGATGCTTAACCAACTGAGCCACCCAGGCACCCTGAGACTCTTAACTCTAGGAAACAAGCTGAGGGTTGCTAGAGGGGAGGTGGTGGATGGGGTAACTGGGTAACAGGCATTAAGGAGGGCATGTGATGTGATGAGCACTGGGTGTTATATGCAACTGATAAATTATTGAAATTACATCTAAGCTAATGATGTACTATATGTTGGCTAATTGAACATAAATAAAATATTAAAAACCAACTAGCAATAATTACATACTAGAAGAAAAATTGTAATTTTAGACCCAAAGGAGGTGGTCATTACCCACATGATACTGCTTAAAGTAATAAAAAGCTTATCTACAAACCCTTGGCTGTCTTCATGAGTATATCCACATAGTTCAAAGAAAAAATTAAGATCAGCAGAAGCATAAGATAACCATAAAATATAGCTACAACTTCCTAAAATAATCTTCCTACATCAAATAATAAACTTTAAAAATCATTTGACAGTAACATTCACAACCTAGTACTTTAACAGAGAGGCATCAAATCTATTAGAAGCAAATGAAACAAATAAGCTTGCTTCCCTTTATGCTTTGTTAAAAACTTTCTTGTAGTTTTTACATCTTGGATTAAATTATGTTCTTTTACTTACTATGACTTTTTTGGTTAGTAACTGCCAACAAATTATACAACTTAGAAGAATTGATAAATTCCTAGAAACAATATTCCAAGACTGAATCATGAAGAAATAGGAAATCTGAATAGACAGATTACTAATAACAAAATCGTATCAGTAATCAACAAACACACACCAGGTCAAGATGGCTTCACAAGTAATTCCAAACATTTAAAGAGTGAATACCTATCAACCTCAATTCATCCCAAAAACCTGGAGAGGAAAAAACAAAAAGAAACACTTCCTAGCTCGTTTTATGAGACTATCATGACCCTGATACCAAAACCACACAAAGACATTGCAAAAAAATTATAGGCTAGTATCCCTGATGAATATATATGCAAAAATTCTATCCGTGAACTAAATTCAACAATACATTAAAAGGATCATATACAATGACCAAGTAGAATGCATTCCAAGGATGCAAGGATAGTTTAACACCTATAAATGAACATTTTTTTTATAGCTCTCCTCAGGCAAGGACAACAACAAAAAAGAATCAAACTGAAAAGTTTTTATATAGCAAAAGGAAACCAATAAAATGAAAGGGCAACCTACTTCATGGGAAGATATCTGCAAATAATACATGAGGGGTTGAATCTCAAAATATGTAAAGAACTCAAAAAACGCAGTAACAAAAAACAATCTGATTATAAATGAGTAGAGGACCTATACAGACATTTTTCTGAAAACATCCAGATGCCCAATAGACACATGAAAAGATGCTCAACATCACAAATCAGGAAAATGCAAACCTAAACTACAATAAGCTATCCCCTCACACCAGTCAGGCTAACTAGGATCAGAAGTAGGAGAAATAACAAGTGTTGATGAGGATGTGGAGAAAAGGGAATGCTTAAGCACTAATGGTGAAAATGTAAATGGGTATAGCCACTGTAGGGAACATTATAGAGGTTTCTCAAAACATTAAGAATAGAGCAATCATATGATCCAGCAATTTTACTTCTAGGTATTTATCAGACAAAAAAGAAAATACTAATTCAAAAAGATATGTATACCCCTATGTTCACTGCAGCACTATTTACAGTAGCTGAAGTATGGAAACAACCTCACTGCCCTTTTGGTAGATAGATCAAGAATATGTGGTATATGCACACAATACTATATTAGTCAGAAGAAAAATGAAATCTAGACATTTGTGACAACATGGATGGACCTAGAGGGTATTAGGCTAAGTAAAATAAGTCAAAGAAAAACAAATATTATGATTTCACTTGTAAGTGGAATTTTAAACCACCACCAACAGCACAGACTCCAGGAGGTACCAGAGAAGGGGAGCAAGGGGTGAAGCGAAGGAGGTTAACAGGCACAAACTTCCAAAGTCAGTCACAAGGGTGAAACGTACAACACAGACAATACAGTCCACAATACTGTAGTAACTTCATATAGTGACAGTAACTGGACCTACCACGGTGATCATCTCCAAATGTACAAAAATAGTTAATCACTACCTTGTACACCTGAAACTAAAAATGTTATGTCAATTACAACTCAAAAGTAGCAAAAAAAATTGTCAGACCTTATTTTTATATTCCCTCTAGGTTCTCAAGATAATTTCTAACTCCTTTTGGGGTTATGCACTCAACCTCGTCACAGCAAGAAAATGGTTAGGCTCTAAATAGAACAAACTTTTCACTGTATTTTACTTCAACCTCTAAAATCTTTATTATTCACATTAAGACTCTTATAAACATTCTCATACATACTGTAGTGACCACACAGATGAAGCAAATGCAATCTTGCACCTTCTTTTGAAAGTCTCTACTGTATATAAAATACAATGAATACATAATGTAATTATTTTGAGACAAATTAAGAGCCTGATTTGGGTATAAACAACATAAATTTTAGCACCTATACTTCTTAGGTTTCTACACTTGATCTTAGCCAAAAGACCGAGAAGCGATACTTCTTAGGTTTCTTATTCAAAATATACTAAGTTCTTGCCACTTTTTAAACAGGCACGCATCAAATCATCTGTACCATTCTTAAAATTTATGAAATCAGACTTGCAGGGACACAGGGGCAGAATCTACTTAAAACCAAAGGAAGATGTGATTTGCATACGTTTACTGACCTTTCCCTAAGCAGTCCTCAGAGCTGATGCTAAACCACCTTTCAGAATTAAAAAGAATCAAGTTCATTCAATTATTTCTTCTCCTACCATGAAAGCCTTTGGGATTTAAAAACAAAAACAAAACATAACACAGTGATAACTGCAAACCATCAATGTTTCTTAAACCAATCTTTAAGAAAGTTCAAGGGGAAAATGACTAGGAAAAAAAACAGTTTAAGGTTAACACATTTCAAAGAGTACATGTTCAGAAAGGAAAATTTTACTTAGCACAAACTAAAAATAGTGTCTAAGGGCTTTCTTATTTCAGGAGGGGGAAAAATAATCAAAGTTCTTAAAGGAAAAAGAAGAGGCCAAAGAATCCATGTAGTTTCAGGGCAGTAAACCATATTTTTATGAAGCTGAATAGGACAAAAAATTCACAATTTTCTCACTAAATGGATAATAACCATAGTCTCAGGAGATATTGCCAAAACCATTAAGATTATTATGGTTCTGAGTAACCATTCTTCTACTGCAAAAGCATATACTCTGAAGAGTAATGAAGCAGATGTCAGTATCCAAAAAGGACTAAGACACATGACAAAGGGTGGATTGCAATGCAAGGTTAGGAAAAAACCAGTTTTCATAAAGTTACATTTCTGATTTTTAAAAAGTGCAAAAAGAAAAATTACTACTTTGATACATTTTATCATGCGAATCACCTTGTAATAGAACAAGGTGGCAGAGATAGTGTTTCTGACTTCTGATTATGAATCAAAGCACATCAACTGTAATAAAAATACAAATTAGAATGGCTTCAGACTCACCAGGAACTAAGACAATGGAGCAAAGTCTTTTAAAAAAAATTTGAGGAAAATGGATTTCTACTTAAAATTCTTCACCTAGTCTATCAATTGAGTGGGTCAGGGGAAAAGATATTTTCAAATTTCAACAACTTAAAAAACATTCCTCTTGTGAACCACCATCTCTCAGGGAATTACTGGAGGATGTACTTCATCAGAATAAGGTGCTCTCCCAAGAAAGAGGACATCCTCCAACAGAAATTTCACCCAAGGAGTGAGGCAGATGGAATTCCCAAGATGGTGGAGATCATAGGATGACAAGTATGCACCAGCCATAAAGGGCAACGCCATCCAAATTGGAGGGCTGTGACTCGAAAGGCAGATTTGTTAGGGACTGTCATCACAGTGCACTTTGCAGCTGTACATTTCTGGGTTTGTTTGTTTTTATTAACCTGATGAAGCTATTAGAGAACATGTTCAGCCAAAGCAAGAGATCTTGGTAAGAGGGGGAAATGATTCAAAAAGACAGGGTGGGGTGCCTGGCTGGATCAGGAGCGTGTAATTCTTGATCTTGGGGTTGTGAGCTCAAGCCCCTCGTTGGGTGTAGAGATCACTAATAAACTCTTTTTTAAAAAAGCAAGTGGAGGAACCCCTGCAATACATTAAAAAAAAAATCCCTCAGGGATACCCAGCCCTCCAGAAGAATAACCACAGGACTGGGAGCATCAGAACCATCTGCCAAAGAAGTAATCAAAAGGACCCGAGAAGCAGCACACCTAAGTCAACCTTACCTAAGAAGCCAGAAGCAGCACAGGTATGCTCTCTCAAGACTGAGAAAAAACTTAGCTGATGGTTACCAGTCCAAGTTCTGAACCAACCCAAAGGACAAAGGTTATTTTCAAAGTGACATTACACATAAAAATTGAACTTCCGGATAATGAACAAAAAGGACAAAGGGAGGAAGGAGGAAAGAGGACAATTTTACTATACTGGGATCATAACTATTAGCTGCAACTGAGAAGTAATGGACTCCTTCATAGGATACATGTTCTTGAGCTACCCACAATTTTCACCATGCCCTGTTGTATATTAGTTGGTTTGTCCATCCATTTATATTTGCTAATGACATGTATAGGACATTGAACAAACCAGTTAACAAAGACATAAAAGCAAGAAAGACTATCAAAATAGTACTTTTCTACTGTCTTTTAGTAGAATAGTAACACTGACATGCATACTTGGGCAAAGCAAGCAATGAAAGGTTTCTAAGCTATGTTCTAATAGGGGATCATCTGTATCTTGGTAGTCACTAGTGATCTAATCAAAGCATCTTTACCACCTGTGTTTTAGTTGGCCCGAAAACTTTCAATATAGGATATATAAACGGGGCGGGGGGGGGAATCAACTAATGATTGATTTGCAGTCTCACTACGAGCAAACTCTAAAATGCCAACCTTACGTGGTTGAGTGTAGTTTTACTACTTAGATGCCGATTTTAATCCCTTTTTTTTAAATACAGATATGAAGCTACTATTTCTTTGAACATCTCCCCCCTCCAAAAAAACCAAACCCCCCCCCAAAAAAACAGTTGCTTTAGCTTTTGGTTCAAACCTTCTAATAGTATCTAGTTGCTAAGACAGTCAAATGATGACTCCATCAAGGCATGCTATTTCATCATCAACCCTCTGACAGACATTAGTTTTCTGTCTAGTATCCCAAAGCTCTGTGGGCTTCTACACTGTAGTTTGAACTTCTGATATTCCTGCTGTAAAAAGGAATACCTAGGATAACAGCAAAAGGAAATTCCAACAAAACCTAGAAACAGCCTATAGAGCACATAATCAATGGAGGTCTCCACAGATGGGACTACCAAAAAGAAAGAAAATCAGAGGTTTTCTTTGCTCAAGATGACCAACTTGTGGAGAGCTGCGTTGAGAGGGTTTTAGATAGTGAGGGAAAGTTCGTAATTAGAAGTTTTAATTAAGGAAATAAATCGTTATTAGCTTCAGAAACACCAAAAGGACAACTATGACAATTCCCAGTTTTGAATAAGCACAGATGCAAAAGATAACGAATAGTGATGTAAGAAGAATATAACCCTATGCCGGTAATGAGAGAGGGAAGGGAAGCAAAGGGGATATAGGATAGGATGTAGGATAATGACGCTAAATCCTAAACCACAATGACAGGAAGTCAGCTGACAACGGCTAAATGGACTACATCAGTATATAAGCATTAATATGGCCATGTGTAATTCTGAGAAAAAGTAAGCAAAAATGATTTTCTTAACATTGTTTAACTCCAAATTTCCATTCAAAAAGCACTATCGTTAACACTCAAAATGTAAACTGTATCCCTGAGAGTAGGGATTTTGTCCGTTTTCAGTCACTGTGCCTGGCACAAAGGAGCTGCTCTACAGTGTTCACCACTGTATGAATAATGACCTTATCAAAGTACAAAACAAGCTGCTCTGGAAGACTTTGTTAGGTAACCCCAGGGGGTTCTATATACGACAACACTAACATGAAAGATACAGGTTAAGAAGTTTGAGACATTTCAAATTATTACAATAGAAAAAGGCAGGATTTTTATTTCTAAAGGATATAGGATTTAAGGTACCAATATTAGGAGTACCCGTATTTGACTGTTTCAGCAGTATATCTACAAGTTTATATATTCGACTGGACCAAAAAATTTTCCACATCTCATCCAAGCAACCTAACTCCTAAAACGTTCTCAGATCCCATATTTCTCCACACATTTCCACTGGAGCTCCCTCTGCCTGGTATCCACTCCCCCTAGCCCAACACTCCCACACTTCTGCTCCGCTCACGCCACTTCTAAGACTCAGATGATCACATTCTCAGGATACCCTCTCTGATCTCTGAGCCTGGAGCCCCTCCTATCCTACATGTTCCCTTATCAGCCTATCAATATCCCTATCACAGACTATCACACACTTTATCTCTCTTCCACTAAAGAATAGGATCTTGACAGAGTGACTATCCTATTTATAACTGTATCCTCAGCAACCAGCATAATACTTGGTGATTGTAGATATATAAGTGTCTAACAAGTCTGTTCCTTAAGCAATATCTAGCACCTACTATGTGCCAGCCATTTCCTAGGCATTGAGAATAAAACTGTGAAGACTGCCAAGAGTCGGCCCTTGTGGAACATACATTCTAGGTGGAAAGACAAAGATGCAAATAAATCTATATAACTGTGTAAGATGGTGCTAAGTGTTATAAAGCAGAATAAAGCAGAGAAGGATAAGGAGGAGTGCTATTTTAGATAAGATGGCAAGGGAGGGAAGACCTCTAAGCATTTAAGGCTGGAGACCTCAGTGAGAGTAAGTCATGGAAGTTTCAATTGGAGTCTGTTCTAGATAGAGGTAAGAGCCAAATACCAAAGCCCAGAGAAGGGACAGTACTGGGTGCATTCGAGACAGGTATGCCACTAGCTGGTTAAAAATAATTGGCAGGAAATCATTTCATCCCCTAAGCCTCATTTCCCCATCTACAAAACCCAGAAATTGTTACACTAAAAACAAGACCTGCAGCCAAGGCATCTTACTACACCTGCCTTTCCTGCGCCTGTGCCCCCTCCCACTCATCTCTGCTCAGGGCAGATGGCAGGCCGGGTCAGCTGGCTCTGAGATGTACACGGGGGTCATATCCCTGACTTGAATGTTCATCAATCCAGTCCCATTGCAAGGGCTTCTCGGACACTGTGATGGATTATACCAATTGAATTGTACATGTTCTGGCATGTAGCAGAGTTCAGGCACTCCAAACCATGCAGTGGCCAGATCAGGGCTTTGAAGGCTCACAGCTGGATTTTACTCTAGCAGAAAATCAGGGCTCAAGTAACAAGGACATCAAACAGGGTCTCATTTGGAGGCCCTATCGCTAAGCCAAGAATTTTTAAGCTCAAGTCCAATAGTATATTTAATTCTCCCTCCTAGAAGGAATTAAAACTGCCACAGAAAATCTGGTCACTTTCTACTGCTTACTATTGACTGATGGTGGTGGGGGCACGGAGGAGTGAGATAAACCAACCCTGGAAGCTAACAGTGTTTAACGAGCACCCAGAAAGAACCCAGAGTACGGTAAGAAACTATTATTTGCTAAATGCATGGACCAATGACCAGTGAGTCACTGGGAGATGGGAGCAACAGTCAGGAACTCATGAATCACTAGTTCCCCGGCTGTCTACACCCGAAGGACCACCATTATGAACTTTTCCCTCAGCTTGTTACAGCACCCACTTCACTAACAGTATTACAATGTCTATTCAAAATAAAGCTGTCTGTAGTATTTCCAAAACTCAAGTGCACTCTTTGTTAGGGACATTATGTCCTTTAGGTAGAAGCATTAAAAATCAGTTGAAGGAGCAGCCATCAATAACCCTAGCCTCCTATGTAACTATGCTGGCTGGAATGTAAACCCATTTAATCATCTAAACAAGCCTATGTTGTCGTTTTTATTAACTCTCACTTACAGTTGGGAAGAAATACTCCAGATAGGCGATGTTCCCAAGGTCACTCAAGAGCTAGCAGTTTGTGGAGCTAATATGCCAGTCCTCAGCTGTGTTTCATTTCTCTCATGAAGATAAATAACAGTTTTTCAATTATTTGAGCCACGGTCATGTAAAGTTAACGTAGAGTAATTACTAGCCACCTGTATTTTAAGAAATGTTTTATACTGATTAAGGAGTATTTTTTGCACCTGTGATCCTTTTACCCATTTAGTTCACGCTCTTCAAAACAAACCCAAAAGTTACTGTTCCATATCCTACAGTCTGTGTTCTTTGAACCATGGGGCAGGGAGAGAACTGTTCTTTCCCTTTCAATATACAAATTTGGCTCAGAAAAAACCTTTAATGCCAAGACCATTTTGAAAAATCTATCTTGCTAACACCTAAGACAAGATGTTATCAAGAGTGCATGCCAGGGCAAAAGGCAGTAGATCTCAACTACGTAAGCGCTATTTCGAAAGCTTTTAAAAGGACTCTGTGGCACAGAAATGTGGGAGAATGTATTTCAGCAGATGACACCCTAGCTAACAGGATAAGGAGGGACAGGTAAGCACTCAGGCCATACTGACGGAGCTCACGTTAAATGCCAGCTCTACCATTTGCTAATTATTGGGAAAGCATCTGTCTCTTTAGAGTTCCGTTTCTCATCTGTGAAGTGGGGATAATAATAGTACTTCTTTCACAGGACTGACATAAGAATGAGATGACTAATACCTACAAAATACAAAAGCCAAATATAAAAGACAAGCATCTAACCCTTATTAGCTACTTAATAAAAAGTCATTATTCCCCTAGATAATGTAAGGAAAGATTCAGGAGAAGGCCGCCTGCCAAATCATGTTTTCAATGCTATCAAATTTACGATGCTTCCAAGCAAACACTCTCAGAAACTTTAATGAGTTTTTAAGTGTGCATGTAATGTCATTTTAATTTTTTCCTAGATAGTTACAAGATCTTCCTTTAGTGAATGTTTCCCAGGTTTAGATAATAAACTCACTCATCCAATGATGGAGAACCTGGAAGTGATAGACACGGGATTCCAAACCCGGGTCTGTTAGTTCTAGACGCATTTAGGGTGGCATGGCCATAGACAGAGCTGTTAATTCCAAAGTCTACACTTTTGAACACTAAATGCCACCCTACCCCTTTATTTCCTCAGAAACCACCAGAAGTGCCACCCACTGTGCTTTTCAAGAAACCTAAACTTCTCAGTTGGAGAGGAATTATAGTCTGATTATTTCTACAAAGAAAAGTCAATAGAGAAGACATTCAAAAGCATGCAGGGAGACCCACAAAGGCTCTAATTCCATACAGATGGCACACCCATTGTGCCTGTGACTTACAGTGTGGTAGTGTGTCAGTGATTTTAGTAACTATAAATTAGTCACTTACTGACATCCCAAATTATTTAACTCCAAGCATTTTTAGTAAATACAATAAAGGGGAGTATGGGTGATTGGAAGAACTCGCAGACTTTCAATCATTTCACGAGATTATAGTTAAAAAGGGTGAAATATTGTTTCATAATGTTGAAAAATTAGGCTTCTAGAATTCTGGTTTCCTTACTATGACTAATCTGCCTCTTATTATTTCACGGAGGAAACAATAAGTTCGCTTTTCCCCACAATTTTAGAAAAATAAGGTCAGATGGCAGTTATGGCAAAATGAGTTTCTGACCTGATATATACAGATTTTATTATAGTCTATAGCCAGGTGTCAATCACAAATTAACAAAGGGAAATGTGATAACTAAAGCCAAACTGTCCCTTAATAAAAGGAGGGCTTACACCAGGCACCTTCAAATGTGTCATCACCTATTTGGCTGAGTGAGACAAGCACCTGACAATCATAGAAAAACTGTGGATACTACGAAGCCTAAATTCAGGTTTAGGACTTTCACTTCCTAGCTACTACTCGAGGGCTTGGGTACAAAGTATGAAGATAACATGAACATTTAGTCTCATGAGAAATATACAAAGGCATATATGAATCTAAGTAAGACCATCTAAAAAATTTTTAAAGCAAATACAGGAGGCAAAAAGAGGACTAGTCGATCTTAGGGTCAAGTAAAAGAACCACCTCAAAGGTTTTCAGAAAAGTCACCTTACCTTACCTACTGGTCATTCAATAGTGATCTTTAAAGTACTATCAGTCAGAAGACTACTTTGTTTTTTTCCAGATTGAAAACAAAATGCCTAAAGAGGACACAAAATAATGTCTTCGGTTTTGCAGAAGATACATACTATTTTTAGTTTCTGTATAGATGTGAGGAAAATCATATTGTGGGTAATTACATACGTAATAACGTTCCTTCAGAAGCCATATGTTCAGACTTAAATGTTTTCCCCTTTAGGTTTCGTCTTCAAGTATTGAGTAGCCCAAAGATCCCATGCATCTAAAGTCTTGAGAGTATAGAAGATACATTTTAATCTAAAAAGAAAACTCAAATGAGGAATAAACACCATGTTTCAAAGCAGAGCTTATGATAGAAAACAGACAACATGAAAGTCAGCATATGCTAATTGCCAGTCCCCCAACACACACACACACACGCACAGCTGCCCTCAGTGTTTCCAGATCACAGCAAGGCTGCCATTCAAATTGCACGGTCAGATTAGTCTACGTTTCATGTGAGATGCATACCACCACCAGAGTTTTAGTGTTTGACTTTTTGCTGTTTTATTAGCACTGCCCTCAAGACAACTCCAGTTAAGTCTTATGATTGGACAAGACCTCTTACTCCTCTGCCAACATATGGTTTTACAATTCATAAACATTCGAGTCCAAATCTCATGCTCCCCCTTTGGAAAGGGCCTTCTCTTCCCTCCAGATTCCTAGCGTGGCAGAGTCAGCGATGCTTTGGGAAAGCAGCAGCTGGGATCCATGGGCTGCTGTAGCACAACTAAGGACCTGGAGCCCCGCAGGCCACAACACCGGCAGGACTCCCCAGCTCCACTCCCGTTCAGACTGTGTCACCTTACATTACCAGACCTTTACCCCAAGACCCCTCTCCTCGAAATCATTCCCTACGTGCAGCATAACCTTCTGGAATGACATGAATCCCTTTGCCAAAGGTCAATATTCTCAGTGGTTCTCAGATCAAGTAAAAACCGCACACTTCCTAATTAAAGACTTCTAAACACTTAAGTGTGGTTTAACTACCTTCCTCTATTTCAGGAGCGATATGCTGTAACCCAAGGTAGAGCCTTCAGGATGAGACACACATGGACTTGAACCTGTCCATTGTTAAATCACATGGCTTGGGTTATTTGGTTAACACCTCTCAAACTGGTTTTGCCCCCCTTCAAAATGGACATAGTAAGAGAAATCTCAAATGGCTGCTGTGAGGGTTATAGTCCATAATTATAGAAGTGTTTAATGTTAGCTGTGTGTCCAGTATTACTGTAAGCACTTTACATAATTAACTCCATCCATACAACCACCCATAAGAACTAGCATTTGTTTCACAAATAGGGAAACTGAGGCATGAAGAGGTTAAGTGGCTACCCGATAATGGATGGGTTACAAACTGGAACCCGTGGGCGCCTGGATGGCACAGCCGGTTAAGGATCCAACTCTTGGTCTTAGCTCAGGTCAGGATCTCACGGTCCTGAGATTGAGCTCCGCATGGGCTCCGCACTTAGCAGAGTCGGCTTGTGATATTCTCTCCTCTCTGGCCCACCCCCAACTCGTGCTCTAAAACACACACACACACACACACACACCCCAGAACCCAGTGTGTCTATAGAACTCCTAACCCTTCAGGACACCTTACCTAAGCACAGTGTATCAGTCTGTTCCCAGCACCTGCCACACAAACGTTTCCTACCCCATCCACACTCCACCCTATATCATGCGGATTGTATCATGCATCCTTAAAACTCAAAGGATAAGAACATGAGGGATTAACAGAGTCCCCCACATTAAAAAATAAGAGCCTCCTTTAGAGAGTGTGGCAGACCATTCTGTTAAGTGACAAAGTAACCTTCTGAGTTTAATGGACACACCATCTGCAACTCAACTGCCACTGGTCCCATGTTAGAGAAAGTTTGTATCCCTCCCCTCAAAATTAGTATTTAGAGGGCGCCTGGGTGGCTCAGTGGGTTAAAGCCGCTGCCTTCGGCTCAGGTCATGACCCCAGGGTCCTGGGATCGAGGCCCACATCCGGCTCTCTGCTCAGCAGGGAGCCTGCTTCCTCCTCTCTCTCTGCCTGCCTCTCTGCTTATTTGTGCTCTCTCTCCCCGTCAAATAAATAAAATCTTGTTAAAAATAAAGTTGTAATGCTCAGCACTGGAAAGGACTTAGTGCTATGGGAACTTTTAAACCTATGAGCACAAAAATTGGCAGCTGGCATTCCTGAAATGCTACTTGGCTCAAGACCTATATATTGTGTATTCTGCTTAACCAATTCTTCTATAATCAATCAATCCTAATAATTGGTTCAAAAATCGGTATTCATTTACTGAGTGTTGCTATTAGTGACAGCACCAAATTGCTGATGCTAAACACTGTTTAAACTTCACTGCTACCTACACTAATAAACCTAGCTGCACGACGGGGTATGAAACAGCAATGGAAAGAATGGCTAGAGGGTGCACCTGGGACACACAAAGAACAGAATCCAGCCCAGAGACCTGGAAACGCTTCACAAAAGAAACGTAGGGTCCATACTGACTCTTTTTATGTTTACACATCCTAAATGTTAGAAAATGAACAAGTCCTTTTCTGGCATTGCTTTAATATCAGAAAAAAGGTTGGCATACAGAATACTTTTTTAATCTTTACTATTGTAGCAAATACTTCACCATGACAGCACTTCAAACTCTCAGTCCACTTCCCTTATGAAGCTTTCCTTAAATCACCTTTTACATTTTAAAGGAATGAAGACAGATCAACAGTTTTGCTCTCTGATGTTTGGCATTCCCATTTCCCTTCACGTTGTTTGTTCTGCATGCTCTATGGATTATAAACTTATGTCTGCTTAGTTCTGTCTTGTGCAAGCTTTGTGTATTATAGGTCAAATTTTTTATTAACAGGCTGTAAAAAGAAAAAAAAATCAAATAGCCAGGAAAATCAATGTAGTTTAGATGCTGAATTAAAGTCTTGTAAGCATTTAGATTTAAGAAAATAGCTCTTCAATTTCATTTAAATTTCAAGCACTACATATTGTCATAGGTATTAATCTCTAAAAGGTAGGTGTAAATTATTGAAAGCTGTTTTTGAATATAAGAAATTTGCTGAAATTTATTCAAGTCTTCCTATAAAAATAAAAATACACACTCTGGAAACATACTAGCTGACAAAAAAGCCTTCTCAAGCCAATTTCTTTCAAAGCTAAAAAGCTATTTTCTTTTCTAAAAATGGAACAATGTGTTAGCACAAGCTTATATTTAGCAGTAAAAACCAGAATCATTTCCAAGGAAAAGTTAGTTAAGCCTCCCTAGTTTCTAGGTCTGAATTTTTCATTTATTTTCATATCCCTTTGTTTAATCAAAGCATAAGGTTATGAATTTTCTACCAACTATGGTTTAACCACTTACCATAACCTTTGTTATAGGTCTCTTACCAATCCTGCTGTGTATTTTCACATTTGATATCCTCCTTGATCCTAAAATTACTTAGAATAATGTTTCATTTCTGTTAGGATTTTTGGTCATTTCAAACTTCTAGTTTAAATGGATTTAGGAAAGCAAATAAAGACTGAATTGTTTCTACTTTGTCGTATTAATTCCACTTTCTTTGGAAGGCTACACTATATTTAACTATTTCACATATTGTTTTTTAACACATGGTGNATGTGTGTGTGTGTGTGTGTGTGTGTGTGTGTGTGTNGTGTATCCACAGATATTTTCTACCATCAAGCTGTTTGAAGGTGATCAACAAAAATTTGGGGGAGATCTGACCATCTGTTATATTTTGAGAGAACTATGGTAAAGTCTCTCAAATAGGACTCGAAGTACAGAATAACTTCCATAAGTTTTAGTTTTTATAGATTCAGTTGCTATGTTGTCTTGCATTATTAAAGTTTAATGACAATTACACTCTGCACCTGCTGTACCTCTTATCCAGGGGTGACACGCAAAATATTCAACAACCAGTACAGGAAAATATCTGAAAAGTCCAAGATTTTATTGTTTGCAAGGAAACAAATTGGCTTGCCATTATTTTATAGATACTGGCACAGGAGAGGAGACTCCTGGGTCAAAGGTTAAAAGATATTATTTCAAAAGGTAGCATTAACTTCATGTTCCATGGGTTCTCCTTGGTAAGTCCCATAGAGGTGATGCAAGGTGTCTTGATGACAGATGCTTCCAGGCACAGTGGGTTGGTGTCACAGCTAAAGAATTCTCTAGTTGAGGAAATGGGATTTTTTTTTTAATTTAAAGGAGCTGCTTACGCATCTCTCCAAACTTCCTCCCAGGAGGAGGAAATGCAATACATTTATTACCCTGGTTAGGAAACAAAGTCTCCCTCTGTCACACAGGGCAAGGTTTTGTTTTGTTTTGTTTTTTCTTTTAATACTGCATTTTTTCTTACCTTTAATTTAGCCTATTTGCACCTATATTTGCTTATCACCATTAAGAATCAACTCTATATGATCTTCCCCCCAGTAAAATAGGACTGTGAACAAGGTTTTAATTTCCCTTCTCTGCCAGCCTCCTGAAATTTACCGAGCTTAGACTCCTGATACTTTTTTCAACAGAAGAGCTCTTGAATTTTGAAAACCCTTTCCTCACAACTGTATTAAGATTCACAGCCTTCTTATGAAGTAGCATTTCAAGTTTTATGATAAATTTTACTAATTTCCGTGTTCACCACTGATTCTTCCTTTCCACCTCCAAGTTCCTATCAGGATTCCTTTTCCATTTGGGTGGAGTACTTTTTCTCAAGTTCAAGAAATTTTTTTCTAGTAAAGTTAGAGGAGCTTATAGTTCTTAGACCTGTAAAACAACAACATGTTTTTCCTCTATAAACGATCTCATTCAGCTATCGCCACAACCAACCACAGAATGCCAGTACACACAGCAAGAAGTCTTCAGCTGGGGTAGCTCTGCTTCCAACTACTGGACAACTAGGGTGACTGTTCAACCTGGTCTCACTCTGGGACCAAGATGATGTTCTCATAGTGGAGGTTGGTAGCTCTCAGGAGGCCAACCTCAACCAGGTAGCACATTTCAAACGTCTGCTCAAGTAACACCCACAAACGCTGCCTTTGCTAAAGTCAAAAGGCCAAGCTCAAAGCAAAGGGGCAAGAGTAAAACCCTGCCCAGAATGAGAAAGAAGAGTGAGCATTTGCTAGATAAGCTAAACTAGGACACTTGTCTACAATATATAATGAAGTGTGAACCTTAGTTCACATCCCCCACCCTTCTAGGTCTTCAACTGAGTGTCCACACAAAACCCAGTGCAACTAAGGTCCTGCTTGTTTTTTAGAAGTCTTCAGTGAGAAAGTCAGGCGTCACACAGGTAGAATTAATTGATACATGATCATTTTGTTACCCTGTGCACCACTCCATCACCCACCCATCATGTTTCACTATCCTGCTCCTCTGAACCTACAGACTTACGGAAGCCTTTTGGGTGAAACCCACCCACTGACTTCCTGGGAAGTCCCACTGTACCATGTTGAATCACGGGCTAGTCAGCATTACTGGACTAGCATTACCTCACCCTGTCTGCTGCAGAACTGCTAGAAATTCCTCAATGGCTTAGGCTACTCAGTGGCATCCTTCCAGGTTTTTTTATTTGTTCATCCTTTCTGTATTTTTAGGAGAAAAGAGGTAGGTTGGCTCAACTTACCTTGAGGCCAGACACCAAAGACCAATTTAAATCTACATATACAGAGTTGTACATTAACCCCTACATATCACACAATCTTTAATTTTCTTTCCTGCTTGAGTACATACTCCTCACTAATCTTCATTTAGTCTTACAAAGAAACTCAGAACACTTCTACCACAAGAACTAAAAATTGACAGAGCTTTGACTGTTTTCTCCATATTCAATTATGTAGATACAAATATGCACACAACCACATAAAATACACAGGTATTTTAAGTCGTAATTGTTTTATGAGAACGGGAAATTACAGTTTTGGTAGCCTACATTTCTCTTTCAACCAGTACACCTCCAAAGAAACCTCCCCTCCCAAGTAATCTGGTTTAGCACTAAGCCCTTCTCTTAGGACCTGCAGAATACTACAGGATACTTGGCCGTACCACAATCCATACGGCCATTCCCCTTTTGACAGCACTCAGGTGGTTTTCACTTTTATATCTCTACAATGCACCAATAACCATTCTCACACATTTATCCTTAAGAGTGCTTTTATTCTATGGGATAGCCCCACATGTGGAAATACTGAATTAAAGAATATATTAATCAATAGATCACTCTAAGGTGTTACAAGAATACCTTTCCTGCCATATCCATGATAAAGTGTTATTTTAAAGTTAGTAGTCTTAGGGGCACTTGGGTGGCTCAGTTGGTTCAGTGGCTGACTCTTGATTTCGGCTCAGGGTCATGAGATCGAGCCCTGTGCATCAGACTCTGTGTTGGGTGTGGAGCCTGCTTGAGATTCTCTCTCCCTCTCCCCCAACTCTCAATCCCACTCCTTCTCATTTGCTATCAAAAATAAAATTATTCTGATAAGTAGAAAGCAGCATTTTAATTTGCATCTTTTCATCAATTTGTTGATCATTTGGATTTGTTCTTCTCTGAATTGTCTGTTTCCTTATTACCCTGTTCTTTTCTATTACCAGGTCCTTCCACATAATTGCAGTAAATACATCATTTGTACTATATTTGCAAGGTGGGGGATGGGGGTGCTTTTCACTATGGTCTCTTCTGCTATTGAGAGAATTTCTTCAAGTCAGTGTTTTTCTCTTATGGCTTGTGCTTCTAGGTTATGAAGTTCTCTATCTCTCTGGACTTTTTATGTCTTATTTCATGTTATTTTATCCTAATACAAAAATTCTCATTTCCTTCCATTATGTCAGTACCATTCAATAAGGAATACCCTTTCCTAGTATATCCTTCTCACCAAAAATTATCACCATGTGTTAAATTTCTTCCTACTCAATTTTTAATGTTATTCCACTTACCTAAACTGTTCTTAGCACAATACTATATTGATTATACAGTTTATAGTACTGTATTTAGAGAATACTCTGAGTAAGCCAATTTCCCCACTTGGTAAATTTTCTGTCCAAGCACTTGTTCTCCATAAATTATTTCTTCCAATTTAAAGAAAAACCATGTCGGGATCTGAAATGAAAAGGCTTTAAATGTGTATACTGAGTGACCTGATATTTATTGGTATCGAATCTTCCATCTTAGGACAAGTGTACGTTCGTTTGTTCAGATTTGATTTTATGTTGGGAAAAACTCTGGTTTACTTTCACATATGGAGGTCTTACGCTTATCTTGAATTTGTCACTAAGTATGTGGTTCTGTCACTCTAATTACTTTCATTTTTATTTCCAGATGCTTAGTGTATGGTGCAGACCAGTGTATTTACCGTTTACCTAGCAANTTTATAGTACTGTATTTAGAGAATACTCTGAGTAAGCCAATTTCCCCACTCGGTAAATTTTCTGTCCAAGCACTTGTTCTCCATAAATTATTTCTTCTAATTTAAAGAAAAACCATGTCGGGATCTGAAATGAAAAGGCTTTAAATGTGTATACTGAGTGACCTGATATTTATTGGTATCGAATCTTCCATCTTAGGACAAGTGTACGTTCGTTTGTTCAGATTTGATTTTATGTTGGGAAAAACTCTGGTTTACTTTCACATATGGAGGTCTTACGCTTATCTTGAATTTGTCACTAAGTATGTGGTTCTGTCACTCTAATTACTTTCATTTTTATTTCTAGATGCTTAGTGTATGGTGCAGACCAGTGTATTTACCGTTTACCTAGCAACCTTATATTTTTTTGTTAGACTGAGTTTTCTAGGTTTAAAATTGCATCTCTCAGTAACAGGGATAACTTCTTTCAATGTCTTCGCTATTTTTACTTTTCTGTTTACTAAGATGTTCGAGAAGTATTAGATAACCTGGTTGTTACTGAAACTGTACTAGTAACCATTTATTCTAAAAATTTTACCGATTGTCTTTAAATTAGTTTTCATTGGCAAGGACTTATGTAGTTCTAGATGCACACATCTAGCACAGTACATGCTAAAAAGTATTTGGTCCTCTACACCAAACTCAAGAATGTAACGGATTACATACATGGATTTTTTTTTTTTTCTCTTTATAGTTTAACTGATGTTTGCTGTCTATTTTTAACTTGTCAAAATAAGTTTTTTGGGGGGGCGCCTGGGTGGCTCAGTGGGTTAAAGCCCCTCTGCCTTCGGCTCAGGTCATGATCTCAGGGTCCTGGAATCGAGGCCCACATCAGGCTCTCTGCTCAGCGGGGAGCCTGCTTCCTCCTCTCTCTGCCTGCCTCTCTGCCTACTTGTGATCTAATCTCTGTGTCAAATAAATAAATAAAATCTTAAAAAAAAAACCAAAATAAGTCTTTTTTTATTCAGTATCTACTCTTTCCTGTCCTTATCCTATTCACGTTTTCCATTAATACTACTCTGACTTATTTCGGATTTTCTAAAATGATAACAATGACACTTCATTTTAATGCCTCTCATTTAAAAGATCTTATAACCACTAACGATGGCAGTAAGCCATAACGAGAATCTAGCATGGATTCACTCTTCTAGTCTCGTTATCTGGCTTTAGATTTGTAACTATTCTGTTCAAGTTTAATATTTAATATTTTAGTCCTTTATTCCTGCTTTTAGTCATTTTATGTTGTAATTTTTTTATTTCAAAGGATTTATCTATTTAACCCCACCCCCTTATTAATTTGGACATTCTACATTCTCCCATTAGTCACCTTCCTTCTCCCTGTTCATCAGAATACTGGGCTCCATTCTTTGAAAACAAGATTACAACTACTTCTGTAAAGATAAACTGAGTTTTCCCTCTATGACCTTCTATTTACCCTTTCATACCCCTGGTAAGCTTAGTGTGTGTTGGTTTTAATTTCCCCTCAACACTATGATCTTTTTAGAATGCTTCCACTTCTCTGCCCACCATTGTCAACTTTTAAGTTGTCTGATATAGTTTGTTTCCAGGTTTTCCAGGAAAACTTAATGTGTCCCTATTTTACACTTAAGTTACAAACTCCCCACACAGCTCTCTCCATCCATTTAGGTTTAATTTCCAATTATCTACACACAAATATGCTAAGGTTTATGGTCAATATTTGCTCTTATTCCATCTCGAAATTCCTGTTCAGGTTTAGAATTTTGTTAGCACCTACCCTTCCAATAGGTTATGTATGGGTCATTCTCTGAATTTATGCATATCCTCAAACGTCTTTCATGTAGGCAGGTAAATTATATAAGTTGGTAATACGATTCTTGGATTATGGTCCATTTCTCTCAGTAATGTGTGGTTATCCCCATCTCCTCTCTTCTTGACTTGCAGATGAGAAAGCCAATGCCAGGCTGGTTCCCACCTCCCACTGTTTTCTAAAGTAAGTGGATTTTTTTTTCTCCCGGGAACCATCTATAGCCTTAGAGAATATATGTGTGTGTGTATACATATATATATATACATATATATATACATATATATGTATATATATACATATATATGTATATATATATATGTGTGTGTATATATATATATATATTTTACCAGAATAGGTCTAGACCATAGGTCTTTATCAGGTGAGCCTAGACCTTACTAAGTCATTTCTATTTGCTAGCCCAGATCTTTCTTATGCTCAGGTGTAATCTTTACTATTTATGTTTTTTTTTTTCACCTCACTAAACTTGTTACTTTCACTTCAGACCTCTGGGGTCTACTCTCCCATTCTCATATTCTCCCCTCATGATTTTTATCTTTTTATCATCTTTTCATACTTCTGTAATTTGAAATATTCTTATACTTTATCCTCCAGAACACTAATTCAGGTCTCAGTAGTGACTAACTTCCCTTTTACTCATGAACTAAGTAATTGGGAATCACGTTTAAGATTTTTAGGTGCTGCAAATGAGAAGAAAAAAACACCTAAGGAGACTATTTTTTCAAGTATTTAACAGGTCTCCTGCAGTAAAATACTTCACTCCCAATTTGTTTTGATTTCCCTTTCCCTGGCTGCAGGTTCTCTTACATAGATTGTTGTCTTTGCTGGTTCCAGTCTGGTGGTCTCTGATCTGGCTGCACATTAGTTTCACTTAAGTGGTCAGGGAGTTTAAAATTCCTAAAGATTAGGGCCTATTAAATAAGAATCCCTGAAGTACTCAGGCATCAGTACTTAGGTCAACTCCCCAGGTAAGTTTGATAACCAGAGCCCTAACTTAGTTCTAAATCATACCCATGCGAGCTCTGAAGAGGTTATCAACCTCTTCACTGCTGCATCATTCTAGAAACTCATCATTGCTGAGAGCAGAGGGAAGCCTGTTTGCTCTCAAGCCTGTTATCCTCCCAGGCTCAAACGCACGGATGATGCAGTCTAGCTATTCAGCTTCCTCTTGGGCTTTTGGGGGTCAGAGACATCCAGCACACCTCATACCCCTGCTCCTAGTAGCCTTCAAATCTCTGAAGGCTAGGCTTTCTCCAGGGTCTCTCTGAAGCTCTTTATCCTGTGGTACCAATACCACTCTCACAGCAAGGCTCAGACTATTTAGAGAAAGCCTCCATCAATTCTTTTCCTTGAGGCCCCACCCTTAAACTTGCTGCCCATAGGTCCTTGTAGCTCAGAAGAGCCAGTAACAAGGTTCTAAGAGAAAGAAAACATACCCAGAAATACCCAGACCTTCAAACTATACCCTCTGAGGAGGGATCGTATGGACTTTCATCTTTTGTATTTCGCATGTTATAGTCAAGATCTACATAGAGGTTTAGTTCATTTAGGCAGTAAATTAGCAGCATTCAGGAAATATGGGTGAGAGGCCAAGCAGAATGGTAGGTCAGCTAATAATGAGCATTAGAATGCCAACAGCAAATTTCAAAGGGGAGGGAAGACGATTAAGCAATCAAGAAACTAGAAGGAAGACTACGAGTCAGAATGCCTGCAGCAAAGTCGAAATGATTTACAAATAGTTCAGCAGCACATTTATAGATTAGATTTGTACAACAAGGAGGTTTAGCTGAAAGAGGGTGAATGGGGTATGGACATTCGTATAGCTCTTCTAGTATTTGTCAACGTTGGGAAGTTTTGCTTGTAAGAACTTAATTTTGATATTTATGGATTTAGCAGTGTGTGTGGTACTCACTAGTGAGATAAATATACAGCACAACTTTTGAGTAATTTTGCCTTCTAATCTTCAGGTGTAAACGTTTTCACTCATGTTCTGAGTTCCAGGTTTGAGACAGGGTTACAACTAGTATTTTCAGATCTTCATTCCATGGGAAGTAAAGAGCAATCAAGCATCACCAGATTCCAATTGTTTCTATTAAAGTGGTTTTGTTTTCAAACTGATTTTGGCTACCCTCTATTCAAAAGAAAGCAAATTTGAAATAAAATCTCACAATGGAAAACAAATGAAAGGAGAATCAAGACTGCTTATGACTTCATCTTCCCAGCCCAAATCATTCTCTCCGCTAAAAACCAGGTTGGGGGAGAATGAGGCGTTGGTGTTTCTCACAGCCCCATCCCCAGTCCTAGAAAATGCTAGGTAAGGCTGCCTATACACCTGGCATATAAGAAGTGACTCCCTTAAGAATACACACAACTATTTGGAAACAATTCCTAATTCCTCTGTCTAAATATTCTCTGGGTAAGTCGTTCCTAATATAAAACTAAGCACCAGGAACAGCTCATGCTCTTACTAGTTGAGTGATTGGAGACAATATATGTAACCTCCCTGCATCTCACAAAGGTTTCACAAGGGGCCTCTCTCCACTCAGAAGTAAAAAACCAAAAGTTTAATCACTCATTTTTCATGCCATTTGACAGCAGTGTCAAGAATCATGAACTTATGCACACCCTTTCTCGGGGCATCGCAGAAGGGCCTATGAAAACCACAGGGCTATTTTATTATAAAACTTCTGGATGATGTGTTCTCCAGACTGTTGGGCTCTGTGCCCAAATTTATTCCAAAGAAAGGCCCAAATTCCAGGTAAATCAACAGTCATTTAAGTTCAAATGACAGTTGGAAGCAGGCATATCATCAACACCAACTCTATATCCAACAGTCCATCTTTAACACTATCGTATTACTGCATTTGCTTCCATATCCGTCTCCCCCAACAGAGCTCCCAAAGACAAAAACACGCATTGTATTAACATTAAGTGCCTAGTGCATGACAAGGCCCACTGCAGGCTCCCAACTGTGTGTCTGGGGCAGGGAAATGGGAGTAAATTCAAACCTAACAAAGTAATCACATTCCGGGAAATCTGACAGTAGCAGAGGACCCTTCGGGATTATCTTCCATCACTCAAATTCATGGTAGTCTGGGGATAGGGCAAAGCAGTACTGAATGTGACCCCCTAACCCTCACTAGACACCTCTCAAAGTCCAACCACCAGCCTAAAAAAACTGGAAAGGCACTTGTACAGGTATGATTGGTCCGAAGAGGACAAGGAGTCCCTGACAAACAGTACTCAGACTAGATGGCCCTATGAGACTGAGCACACACTACTCAAGAATATAAAACTACGAGCTAACTTGAAGTAAAAATCTGCCCGGCCACTAAATAGGCTGGAGCAACAGACATGGATAGAGCCACATTCTAAGTTAATAGGAAGTATTATTTTCCTCAATGACCCCTACTGTAAAGTGCCACAATAACCCCCTTTGAGTGTACATTTTTACTCATGACAAAATTTAGTTCTCTAAAATCAGACTATCGGGCGCCTGGGTGGCTCAGTGGGTTAATGCCTCTGCTTTCGGCTCAGGTCATGATCTCAGGGTCCTGGGATCGAGGCCCGCATCGGGCTCCCTGCTCGGCGGGGAGCCTGCTTCCCCCCCCTCTCTCTCTGCCTGCCTCTCTGCCTCCTTGTGATCTCTCTCCCTCTGTGAAATAAATAAATAAAATCTTTAAAAAATAAAATAAAATAAAATAAGATCAGACTATCAAAAATTTTGCTGTTTGAAATACTAATGATCAGAATGAAGCATTTATTTCGCTTTTGCCTGCAGGATCTAGGAAAGTCACTTGGACAAAGAAAACTTGATTTACCACACAGGTGCAGAACTTCAGAAAGGTTTATGGATACAACATTTCACATCACTCAACTTTGTAGTTTCGAAGGAAACAAGACCTTGGTCTACTCTGGAATGATGTTAGCCTATTTACATATCATCATGCTCTAAACCTATCGCAACGTTTATTTACATTTCACCTAAACTTCACTCTTCTCCAAAATCTTATTTTCCTTTGGAAAAGGAAAGGAAAAACTCTGTATTTTCCTTTTATTGGTGAGAAATTGAGTGATTCCTCTGCTGTGTCATATCCCTCGTTGCAAGGAATAAACATGACTTTGTTGTACAACAGCTCTGTCCCTGATGGTTTTAGGCTGATTTGACAATGGCAAGACCCTCAGGAAGTCTTTATTTAACCACCCTTTCCATGACTGAGTTTAGATTCTGGCAAAATCTTATGCAGTCTGGTCTCCCTGTGGTCATAGGGCTCCACTTTGTCGCTTATACTCAGTCAGACTTAGGTGGACTTTTTCTCCTCAGGGTTTAAGTCCTCAAACCATCACAATTAAGGAGTTACCTGCTTCAGCAGTACTAACAATCCTGTATTTCACTAGCCCTACCTCTGAAGGCTCAAAGCAACCTTGCTGTCATCATTGACCACGAAGGAAGCAGCAGTACTTGCCTATGTCCCAGACTTTAAGATACTCCCAACTCCACATGTCCTCAGAGATGGGAAGTGTCCAATGGCAGAGGCAAGCAAGGAAAACTATGTTTCCAGGTCCTCAGACTGGTTGCACTGGAACCGTGTGTGACAAAGAACGATGAGAGTGTTGAAGGGAATGTCCTCAGAGGAAAAGATTTCAGTACTAGGATGTCATTTGGGCTGGAAGGACGCAGAATGCCAGCTGTAGCATCGAGACTCTACTCAGGACTTCATGTTTTTATAACCCCTTTTCTATCTGTCAGAAAGGCTGTCTTACTGCTTTACTAGCCCATGTCCCCTAAGGCCAATACATTTCAAGGAAGGGTTAGTCTCTAATTGGTTCATTTACTCCAAAGGCCCAGTAATTAGTAGTAAGAGCTCTTAATTGCCTCAACCACTTTATCTTGCTTTAGAAAGCACTCCGAAATAAAGGTCTTACAGAGGATAACTGCAAAGGATACAAAATGCTCACTTACTATATAAGCATTACAACCCCAAACATCCTGTGTCCCCAAACCCAGAGATCAATACAAATTCCCCCACTTCCAGAGAAGGAATGCTTTCACTTATAGCTAAAAATGTCCGCACATAAACATGTATATTCAATAAATCCTTTTCAAAAGATTTTTATACATAAAACCCAGAGGCCAAAAGGAAAACTGGAAATTTAAAAACGTAAGATTTTTAAAACTTATGCATGGAAACACAAAGCAAAACAAAAAACAAAAAACAAAAAAAACAACCAGAAACCACCACCATTTATGAAGGCACACTATGTGGGGAAGTATCGGCAATACTAGGAGCTACAGAGCTCGTTTTCTTGAGAGAGCATGGACTTGAATACACAGTTCACAGAAAATAAAAAGTGGCACTTTAACCCATTTTCTTGGGGTGCCTGGGTGTTGTTGTCAGTTGGCCCAACTCTTGGTTTCGGCTCAGGTCATGAGCTCAGTCAGAGTGACGAGATTGAGCCCCGGGTCGGGATCCATGCTCAGCACAGAGTCTGCTTGAGAAGCTCTCTCCCTTCCGTGCTTGTGCATGCACTCTTGCGCTTCTTTAAAGCAAATCTTTGAAAACAAAAAGGTAGGGTGCTGAAGGAAGTAAAATGTATTCACGTAAGAATAAAGAATCCTATCATGGAGTTCTCTGGGTTGTTGTTGTTTTTCGCAAGAAATACAGATCCTGGTTTCAAAGTTTGCAATACGATTGTAGATCAAAAACAGAAAAACTGTCAGAGTAGATGAGTTTTTCCTTAAATGCAATTTTATTAAAGCTCTTCTCTAAGTCAAGAAAACGCTCCTAACCCTCCCCCATCCAAATTAGTTTTTTTAAAAAGACTGTAGAAATGAGTGCACAAATGCAGGAAATACAGCACTTTAAAATATCAAGACATAAAGATCAAATGAACCCTTATGAAACATTTAACTTAATCCACATGAAATTTTTTTTTAAGTCTCTACATCTAGTACCCTGTCCTTCATTCTTGAAATTACAGTTCATGAATACCATCTAGGTCTGAAATCTCTTTAAAGATAGCTCTTAAAAGACACTCCAATGCATGACTAGTTCTGCTTAATTAAGCTGCTACTTGAAAATTCACAGGCAGAGGAAAATCTAAGCCTTCCGAGAAGCAAAGTCTCCTAAGAGCCCATCTCTAACATTTCCTGGCTATCAAGTCTTAACACTAAGGATTTAGGAATATCAACTATGAGCAAGTACAAAAGTAAATGGTAGCACCTGAACTAAAACAAAGGAGAAAATGTACAAACCACTTTAAATTCTGAGCTCCATGCTGTGAAAGATGTAAGCCTGATGATTCACAGACCTGTACCCCTTGGGCAAATAATAAAAATAAAATTAAAAAAAAAAAATTCTGAGCTCCACATGCAGGGTTGCCCACAAGGGAAGGCAAAGGTACCTCCATTCTACCAGTTGTCTGAATTCCTGTTCTTAAACACTACAGACCATTTTGACCAGAGCAGAAGTATGCTGTATGAGACTATGCTGATGGGATAAGAAAGAGTACAAATGACCAATCTGTAATACAGGAAGTTCAGGTGCTGAAATTATTACTTTTACATCACATTCTGATATAAGAAATTATTTTTCTACTTTGGTTTAAAATATTACCTTTTAATTATTATAGAAACACATGAGGGAAACCAGAGATGGGATGAGATGGTGTTCTTTTCAGAGATAAACCTTACTATTCTTGGTTCTTCTTTTGAACATTCTTAGTCCTCCTTGGGTTATTTGATACTCAATGTCAACTAAATCTTGAGTATGTTCTGAATTGGGCAAAGGGTAAGAGTGAAACACATAGTAAGATATACCAGCATAGTAATTAACAGCATCTGCCAGATTATCAGCTTTTCAAACACAATCTGAAGATTATACAGGATAACATTACCAAGTATACTGCGATTTACCAACTTTATCATTTTATTGCTAATTATTCTCAGCATAGCAAGACATAATTTTTATAAAAACAGGCCATCTTGGAAATTTTTCAGTTTCAGAGTAAATTTTTAAGTTAAAAAAAATGAACTCAATCTAATCATAAACCACAATCTAAAGTGTGTGTTCAGAACTGAAGGCATTTAAGCTTTAGAAATAACCAAATGGTTTGATTAAACCAAATAAATGCATCTTTCCCTCAATGTTATCATTAAATGATTTATATCCATCTAATTATTTCTCAAAATCTGGTGAAAAAATACATTTTATATTCATGTTTGATGCCTTAAGCGAACTAAATTAAGTGGCTCAGTCTGTAAGCAACAGACCAAATCCCATGTATCACATTTGCTTTCTTATACTGAATATTAAAAAGAAATGAACCTAAAAAAGAGGCAGACTCAGTGTCTATCAAATCACAATCTTGTGCCAAGTGAAACGTATTTCCAAGTATATCCTTTGGGGGAACAGAAATCACCATTCCTCTGATAATGAACTATAACAAAGATAGTCCAGAAAACATATTTTAAACTACCTTTGTTAAAAATTCAATAGCCTTTATAGAAGCACCCATTAGATTCTTGAAGGTATTTAGTAACATGAAATTATGGATTTCAAGTAAACTAGAGCTGATATCTTCCAAGCAGCTTATTTTATAGAGCAAAGAAACAGAATTACAAGATGCCCCATTTAAATATAATGGAGGGAACAAATAAGATCACTCACCCCAAGCCAAAAAACTAATAGGAAAACATCTGATCTCTCAAGATCAACAGATCACTGTAATAGCACCGTGTTTATCCCATATCAACTTCTGGTCAATACAGGATGGATAGGATTTGTACACTTCCAATGTGATTCTTGAGTGCTTGTCTGAACAATCCAATATGAATACTTTAGTTCATCCAAAGAGTACTGAGTGCAAAGGAAGAAACCTAAAAGTCATACTTTTCAGACATACCACATACATACACTAAAAGCTTGCCTAAAAGCAGCAGAGATTCACGGTGTCAAGTGTGTAATAAGACCACTCAGGGCCTTTATGATTTCTCCTATCTTTCCACTTCCCCTGTTTAAAACTCTTTGGTCCATCCTTCCAACCCCTAACCTTTGAACATTATCCTCTGACTAAAGTTCAGACATGGAATCCTCATCCTCACAGTACCTTCAAGAACATACATAAAAGCACTCTGACTCCACAGTAAAGCTTTAACAAATGAATTCTTTCCTACCCTAATGCCTCATTTTAACTATCAAGAGAAAATAAGGGGGGCGCCTGGGTGGCTCAGTGGGTTAAGCCTCTGCCTTCGGCTCAGGTCATTATCTCAGGGTTCTGGGATCAAGCCCCACATCAGGCTCTCTGCTCAGTGGGGAGCCTGCTTCCTCCTCTGACTGCCTCTCTGCCTACTTGTAATCTGTCAAATAAATAAATAAAATTTAAAAAAAAAAGAGCAAATAAGGTCAGAAGACACTAGGACCCTCCCTGAACACACCATTCTCCTCAACTTAACAGAGACTGCTTGCTCAAGGCTGCAGCTCACTCAGCCCTTGGGCAAGGTAATATGCTTCTCTCCTTGATGGAAAGCCAAAATAAGCATATAAACTTCCCCACAAAGTTACCTAAGATAGGAATTACTAGCTGAAACAAGGATAAACTCTTTAAAGTAGAGCCACAGCTACCTAAGCGATATGTATAGCCTCTGTCTCTACATCAACCATACGCATGTCCTTTATTACCCCAAATCCTATGAAGCCAATCAGAGGTTACTCTTCACAAAGTTTTGGTCAACACAAAGTATTACAAAATAATCTTTCAAACCAAAGACTTGACAAGGATCTTATTAAAAATCACAAGAAATTCTACCACAGCCTCCATTTTTACCTCAAGCATTTTTGTAGACCCAACTGTACTAGACCTCTAGAGAATTCCATTTTATTTTAAACTCTACTTCATGAAACTCTTATTCTGGGAGGAAAATAAAAGGGCTACATTATGAGAGGAATATTTGAGGTTTCCTGAGCTCAAAGATATTTATATAAACTTGTCTTAGAAAAATTAAGCAGCAGGGCACCTGGGTGGCTCAGTTGGTTAAGCAGCTGCCTTCAGCTCAGGTCATGATCTCAGGGTCCTGGGATCAAGCCCCACATCAGGCTCCCTGCTCAGTGGAGAGTCTACTTTTCCCTCTCCCTCCTGCTCTGCCTACTTGTGCTCTGTCAAAATAAATCTTAAAAAAAAAAAAGGAAAAATTAAGCAGCAGATAAGACAAGGAAGAGAAGTCTCCTCTTTGCAGAAAGTACTCAACGGTTACTTTGGACAGCTAAGTGCTCCCCCCCCCGCCAAAAAAAACCCCTCTATCGATGGCAAGGAGTACTAGAGCAATCATCTGTTCAGGTATAACCCACATTTAGAAAAATGGTCTTCCATTGTGAAAATGCTGGTTACATTTTCAATCATCCAATAAATCTAATGGCTTTGTAAACTAAATCAGATTCAAGTATGACATCTTCCTACCATTCAACGATTTAGCACTTTAAATACCAACCCTGAGATATCACCAATTTATCTGAAAATATTACCTATAATGATCAAATTCAAAAAACTTTTAGATAAGACAAAAATGTTTTAAGTATAGCTCATTAAGTAAATGAACACAAAATTAACCAAAAGAATTAAAATGGACGGGGCGCCTGGGTGGCTCAGTGGGTTAAAGCCTCTGCCTTCAGCTCGGGTCATGATCTCGGGGTCCTGGGATCAAGTCCCGCATTGGGCTCCCTGCTCAGCAGGGAGCCTGCTTCCTCCTCTCTGCCTACTTGTGATCTCTTTCTGTCAAATAAATAAATAAAAATCTTAAAAAAAAAAATTAAAATGGAACCAAGTTAAACAATCTTTTCATCAAAAACCCTGAATGAGGAAATCAAATTAACAGTGGCACTTAAATTAGTCAATGTATACCTAACAATCCAACACTTGAAGAATATTCAATTACTCACCTTCTCTTCTAGAGGATTTAGTTTGATGCCTAGTATTCACTTGTCCCCCAGTTAATACATTTACTGGTGTAGGAGAAAAGTCACTGAACCTCAAAATCAGGGGAGATAAATCTACATCTCCTGGCCACCTACGAGCTAATGAACCTTGAGAAAGGCTGCTTCTGGCTTCTCCACAGTAAATACAAAACACCTAACACTCCCTTACAACACTATCATATGTAAACAGTGCCCCATAAATACCATTTACACATAGGTTATTTCACTGTCTACAGTCTAGTTCAATACCTGGAACATACTACACAGTTACAGTGTATGAACAGATACATCCAGAGCCATGATACTAGTTCTATTCTTATTGAACATTTGATTCACAGTATAAGAAATACTTTGATAAATGCGATCATGTTGGAAAGTTTAACATCTCCAAGCACAGTGCTCAATCTAACTTGTCAGAATAAGTGCAAAATTTTTACCTCACAGATTAACTCTTAAAAATTAATATGTAACCTTTACAAACAATCAAATTCCAAGAAAATGATTCAACTTTAACATTCACATAAGTCACCTGGGAGGGTTTTTGTTTTGTTTTTTGAGAACAAGAACACGTGTGTGTACAAGCAGGGGGAGGGGCAGAGGGACAGGGAGATGCTGGGCTCAATCCCAGGACCTGAAAGGCAGATGCTTAACCTACTCAGCCACCCAGGCACCCCACCTGGGATTCTGGTTCAGTAGCCAGAAAAGGCCTGAGAACCCGCATTTCTATCAAGCGCCTAGATAACAATGTGCCTAAACCCACTAAGGTTTATGCCAGAAATGCATAGATAGTACAATATGAAAGAAAAATCCTAATGAAATCTGTTACATTATCAGATTAAATAAAAAGCCATGTGATCATATTAATGCTTAGAAGACTCTACGTCATCTTTTGCTAATAAAATGTTTAGAAAGCAAGGAACAATATTCAAGTTTCTTCCTTTAGTAAAGGGTATCAAAGTAGATCTAGTAAAAATTCCCGTACAATATTTAACTGAAATATTAGGTAAGCTCCCATTTAGATCAGGAAAAAGACAAGGCTATCTAGTACCACTGATACTACTTATATACTGAAGATTTTAGTCAATGTAATACTACTAATAAAAAAATATGCATTTTTAGACAAGGTTTGTCTTTACTAGAAATCACAGATCTACATGGAAAAGCCAAGAGAATTGTTTTTAAACTATTAGACTTCAGGAAGGATTTAAATATATAGACTTAAAACAAAATTTAAGTCTCATGATAGAAAATACTTAAAATATTCAAGTGTCAATATGGGTAAAATCTTAGAAGTTCAGACTTAATAACCTGGGTTATGTTTCTATTATGGAAAAATCTATACCGTGAATACCAAATACCCCCCTGAAATTTCCCTATATATGAGGGGGGGGAAAAGAGGCTAAGTTAAAATTAACGCTGAATTTGTAATTCATCTTCAAAGAGGAGAAAGATCCTCAAAGATCTCTTCCATCAGAACATAAGCTCCATCATTGAAGAAATCACAGTCTCATCTCCAAGGGCTGGCATGTCTGGCACGGAGGTTTGTTCTTAGAAGAGTATGTTCCTCAAGAACATTTTTTTTTTTAACTATTTACCATCCAAAAGTAAGTGGTTGGTTAAATAGTTACACATGCTTACAATGGAATAATACGCACCACTAAAATAACATTGCTGACAAGTAGTTAAGGATAGCTGGTAAACTGCCCATATTGTAGTCAAATCTATATATACAAAAGGATACATTTCTTACCTTGACTACCTTTGATGAACATTGTTTTTCATATTTTTAATGTTAATTTTCATTTTTGTATTTCTATAACCATGGTTTTTAATAAGAAAAAACCCAGCATGGGTGTGCTATTAGATGCACGTATTTTAAGGATATAGACCTCTTCACTTACCCAACTTGCTTATTACCCTATGGTCCTGTATGTATGAACTCAAACACTAAAAATATTTACCAGTGATCAAGTCATACAGCTCAGTGCTGTCTGTAGAAATCCACTTAATCCCTTACCTTGCTGCTTTAAATAAATAAATCTTCAGGAAAATAAACACATATTGCTAGTATTTTGTGAAGAGTAATCACAATCCGGGAAGACCCACTTCTTTCTTTGCAAGGTAGGAACAAGAACTACCTCTCTCAAATCCTGCCCTGATAATGTAAGAGGAAGAGCAGGGAAGCAATCACTTAATTGTGAGGTCTCACCTGGGGACCTGCAAGAATGTTGGATTGCTACCACCGTGACACAGAACATCGTGGAGAAGGACCAGCTGCATCAGAACCGTGTATGATAATGTGACACAAACCCTTCATCACAGTAACCTTTAACCACTAGATGGTGATCTTGTGGCTTCATAGTTCAGACCTGACATCACTGCTCTCTTCAAGGGGAAAGGTTGGATAAAGATACTCAAATTCATCTTTAGGAGTTGTTTTAATTAAGAAAACCAGATATTGTCAACTGAGCATCATGCACTTCAAACAGATATCGATGCAGTTTTAAATAACCAAGATGAATGCTTAAGTCCTGGTTCTTCTAGTACATTTATACTCAAATTTAACTGAGGTGGGGGAATGGATTACTTAAAATGACCATTCCTAGCCTTAGGCTTTCAGCTTTTGAACTCCCACCTATTCTCTTTAACCAGGTTTTTTTTTTTTAACCAGTCTCGAATGAATGAAAAAAAATCACTACCATGCTCACACTAAGTATTTTGTTTTTTTGTTTTTAAATATTTTATTTATTTGACAGAGAGAGAGAGATCACACGTAGGCAGAGAGGCAGGCAGAGAGAGAGGAGGAAGCAGGCTCCCCACTGAGCAGAGAGCCCGATGTGGGCCTCAATCCCAGGACCCTGAGATCATGACCTGAGCAGAAGGCAGAGGCTTTAACCCACTGAACCACCCAGGCGCCCTTAAGTATTTTACTTTGTGTAACAGCTGCACTCTAGCCAAATGGTGGGAAAGCGCCATCAGTCCACTGTGGCCCCACGTTCCCAGCCACCACAATGCTCTTGCCAGTCCCTGACTGAGGATTGGACTGGACCTGAACTCAAAGTTTGCTTGGAAAAGTCTAGGGCAAAGCTTTAATCCTGACCCCGGCACTTCCTTTCCTCCTATCAGTGCACACACTAGCATAACCGGTACTTCTCTAGAAGAAACAGTGAACTTTAAACTTTAACTTCCTTTGAAATGGCTTTTTATGTGAGGCACCTGGGTGGCTCAGGCGCTTAAGTGTCTGACTCAGTTTCAGCTCAGGTCATGATCTCAGGGTTGAGATTGAGCCCTGCATCCTGCTCTCGCTGGGTGTGAAGTCTGCCTAAGATTCTCTCTCCCTCTGCAGCTCAAACTGTAAAAATCAATGACTTTATAATTTTTTTTAAAGAATAAAGTTTTTAAAAACATTTTTTTAAAGATTTGAGAAAGAGAGAGAGAGAGAGAGAGAGAGAGAGAGAGAGAGAGAGAGAGAGAAAGCACGAGAAGAGGGAGAGTCGGGGTGGGAAGCAGACTCCCGTGCTTAGCAGACAGACAGCCCGATGTGGGTCTCAGTCCTGGGACTCTGGGATCATGACCTGAGCTGACTGAACCATCTAGGCACCCCAAAATGACTTCTTGTAAGCCAAAACAAGGCATATCTCTAGGTATTTATACATATACATACATACCTACACACACCACGAGTTGGAATATATAAACATTCACAACCACTGGAGACTTTTTTTAAACAGCCACAGATACAAATGGAGTTATCTTTCAGAAAAATATTTTTGATGTAATAGAATATCTGCTCTGAAATTCTGTGCAAATGAATGGCTGAGTTTTAGAATCATTGATAGTTTCAGTTAAAGCCAAGAGATCGATTTATCATTTTCATAGATTTCTTCAATGGCATTTTAAGGAAATGCGAAGCATTTTTGGTTTAACTAGAGTATATGATATTGAGTCGATGAAACAAAACATGTAAACTTTTCTCAAACCTCTGAAATATTTTGACTGGAGAATACTAGATTACAACAGAGATGTCCTCAGGACACCATGTGCCATGGAGGGTCAGTTCCCCATATTTTAATGACAGGATTGACATACCTGAAATTCTTACACGCCTGATAGGATTTTCCTCGGTCTTGCCTTGAAGTCAACGATCATTTTCCCCTATAATCCTTAGGCTACCTCTAGAAGTTCTTGTCACGTACTATTTCTAATACACTTACACTAGAGAAATATGATAGAACTTTATGTGAAACAGTAAGTAAACCCTAGGGGTTGGTAAGGAGCATTCTTATCAAAAGCTTGTGTACTTCAGGAGGACTGTTTTATCTATTTAGCATTAATATCCATTTAGTATTAATTGTAGTTAACAATGGAACATCTAGGCCCAGTTTCTTGAGGGCAAAAGCTACATGATTCCTCCGTTTTTCCATAGCACAGGGACTTGCTAAGTATAGGAGAATTCCTTTGTTTTTTTCTTCTTTCATACATTCAATAGTAAAACACAATTTATTTGCACCTAATTTTAAACAGTGGAGCCAGACATCAAAACCCTCCATATCTATTTGCAAGTATAGTCTTCCAGATCTTTTAATCCCAACAGGTCATAACCTTCTTCCCTGGTTATGATTCAAGCATTTAGCCTATCAGGACAGGTATCAGGAGAAGCCACAACGAAAGGTCTCGGAACTATCAAGGGCTGGTGAAAGCCAGCACTGACAAGTGGCAACATAAGAGAGTTGCAAGTTACAATGCACCTCTCATCTTGACGACTCCTTCCCCAAACAAAAACAAGAACAAAAACAAAGGGAAAAAATGTACATGGATAATGACGGATTTGCTGCAGCCCTTCCCATGCTTAAACTTGAATACTGGGATAAAAGGACACAGGGACACTGACCCAGAACACTAGCTCTTTATGGAGGTTTTTTCATGGCTTTTAAATGTGAACTGTCCAACAAAGCAGTACCTTCTTAAGTCATGCTTTTCTCCGTAGTGTTTATGTCCGAGCACTGGATATGCCAACCGTTGTCACAGGATCATTTCTGAAAGTATAATTAAGAGCTACTAACCCCAGTGACTTCAGGTTTTCAGATTTTTTTTTAAAGATTTTATTTATTTGACACAGAGAGATCACAAGCAGGCAGAGAGAGGAGGAAGCAGGCTCCCCGCTGAGCAGGGAGCACAATGAGGGCCTCAATCCCAGGACCCTGAGATCATGACCTAAGCCAAAGGCAGAGGCTTCAACCCACTGAGCCACCCAGGTGCCCGGGTTTTCAAATATTCTTACTGTGACACAGCCACAAGATGGAAGACTTCCATTGTCAGAAGCTATCATAATGTAGGTCATTTAAAGATTTATAAATCAAAGCTACAAAAATTTGTTCTAAGCGATTGTTTCTGAGGACACAGAAGATCAGTGTTCCCTGCTGAGTCAATAAGTCACTTTTTTTTTTAAGATTTTATTTATTTGAGAGAGAGAGAGAGAGAGATTACAAGTAGGCAGAGAGGCAGGCAGGAGAGAGAGGAGGAAGCAGGCTCCCTGCCAAGCAGAGAGCCCGATGTAGGAGCTTGATCCCAGGACCCTGAGATCATGACCTGAGCCGAAGGCAGAGGCTTCAACCCACTGGGCCACCCAGGCGCCCAATAAATCACTTTTGTGACCATCTCAGTTCTACACAGAAATAAGTTTGCTTAGAACTGGCAATAAAAATTCGACCTGTCATTTCTTTTCCTAATACTGCACCCGAACTAAAAGAAAACACATCTAACAAAGTGTTCTGATTGGGAAATAAAGGCCAGAATCTAGAATTTATTGCCTAATTCCCCCTAGTGACTTCACTATATCGGCAAGGACAGTTAATGTATTTGTAACATAAATGCTTCTTTAACACTGACTTAAATAACTTCATGTGTCTATAGAGCAAGTTTTCACCCAGATTCTGGTCATCTATTAACAGCAACACTAATTATTTCTTCCTCTTGAAGCTTACCATAGTCTGAGAAACATATCTAAGGTAGCAATTTCAGTGAATACAGATTAAACCATGAGTTCCTTAGGTTACCACTAAGTATTTTTGCCAAAACTACCACATTATCTTTTCCTCAATGGTTATCATATAAGCTATACTTCAATCTAGCAATCTGTTATTTAAAAACCGCCCGTCTTTAAGTTTTTATTCCAGGGTAGTTAACCTACAGTGTTATGTTTTAGGTATACAGTATAGTGACTCCATTCTATACTCAGTGCTCATGAGAAGTGGACTCAGTCCCCTTCACCTACTTCACCCATCCTCCACACTTCCTCCTGGTAGCCATTTACTGTGTACAGGGAAGAGTCTGTTTTATAGGTTTACCTAAAGACAGGCAATATTAAGGAGTAAAATAAGTCAGTCGAAAGTTTAATTCCCAAACAAGGTTAAAGGGAAAAGAGGGAGCACCTTTAAGACAGCCAACATTCTACTGCCCCTTGGCTCCAAATTCACCTTTTGCCTACTCTTCGAGAACTGAACACGGAGAAGCATTCCTCCTCTGCTGTGAACGTGGTGTTAAGTGGTCAGTGGAAGATACTGGTGGGACATTGCAGAAGGAAGGGGCATTTTCCCCTGGTTCCAACATGCCTGTGGTTCATGGCTTCTCGGTCCTATCCCCCAGCTGTAAGCAGTGGGAACAGGGGAGACACAGTGCTCCACCCCAGTTGCATGCGCCAAGCCAGACTCTCAGTGAGGTCAGAGCCCCAAAGCTTAGCCTAATGAACATGCTACTATAGTCCTCAGCCCTGGACATGGTACACCCTAGGCTGCACTCCACTTGGCCAGTGGGCATGCTTCCATTGCTAGAATCCTTCTGCCTCCTTCCACTTTCTGGGCCCATCTGAACCCCTAAGAAACATTTCCTGCCTACCAGACTCAAGCTGTTTCTAATCTGGAGGGGTAGTAACCCTGCTTGCCTGGCAACCATGGACCAGCGCTGGCCTGGACAACTCCATAAACTTCTGACCTACTGTGGGCTAGAACCATACTTTCTACAATGAGCTCTCAATTCCAGCCTTGGACCAGGTGCTCCCTTTCTAAGTTTGTTGCTTCCTTGGTTTAGAAGGTTGCTAAAGCTGCCCTAACAATAAGCATGGTGTCATAGGTCACATAGCCTTGCATTACAGATGGTTGCTCTCTTGCTGGGTCTTCACATGGTCTTCCTTCCATGTGCATGTATCCTTGGTGTCTCTTATGTCTTCATCCCCTCTACTTGTAAGAATAGCAATCAGATTGGATGAGGGCCCACTGCAACAGCCTCATTTTAACTTGCTAACATCTTTAAAGACCTTCTCTCTAAATAAGATGATATTCTGACACACTGGGGGGATTAGGATTTCACCATATGAATTTTGAGGGGGCACAGTTCAGCCCATGACACCTGGATGGCGTCATGTATCCCATTAAGGTACCAATGAAAGTTCTGTTTACTCCTTTAGTGGTAGATCGTTAATCTCAGTTTTTCTTGTTCAAATTACTTTGCAAATTTCTGCCTCCAGATTGAACCCTTTGATACTTTGAAGGTGCAGTCGTGTTTGGACTGGAATCCCTACATTCTCGGTTAATGTCACCATTCCTACGGTTACATACCTTTCTGATTTAGAATTAGGTATAGCTTTACAAATTTCTAGTATTATTCTGTTGAATTCTCTGCCACTCATTCTTAACCATCAGGACACTTTACTGATCAAGGTCCTGGAGTATACCATTACAAAACTGAGTAGCAGCAGCTTCAACTACTGTTAAAGTGACAAAACCTAACTGCTTCCTTGATGTTGGACAAGATCAATGCAGATACTTGAGCATTGTCTTGAGGGATATGGAGTTTGAGGTTAAATTTCTTAGATCGAAACTGAAGTTCTCATTATAAGTATAAAGCAAACCAAAATCACATAGCTCTGAACACAGGCATACTATCCACCTGACATTTTCTGAAGCCCCAGAATTTGCCACGAAAATATTTAAGTAAAACTAAGATACTGGATAAGTTAATGGAAAGCAGTATTTCAAGAACTCAGTCTTGGCACCAGGGATGCTCATTAGTACTATTGTTTCTACGTATTTTCAGTAGAAAAGAGTTAGGTTTACCTTTAACTTTATATAGAGCTAGGATTTTGATACACAGGTATGCATACATACATATGGAACTTCATACTGATAACTCCCTATTAAGTTTAGGACCGCTGGTTACTTATATTCTTAGAGGGGACACTGGTCTGGGCTTCTGGAGTACTTGGCAAGACTCTATCACCTTCCCACCAAAACAAGGCTGTGTCCCTTTAAAAGTCATTAAACTATTTCATACAGTCTCTGCATGTATGTTATATATTTCATATCACCAAAAGATTAACTAAAAATTTCAAAAGATGGCAAGTGTCTAAGAAATGCTTCCTCATATCTCAGTATGAAATAGTTTTATAATGTATTTTAAAATACCAATATCAACTATCAAGTCATGAAACATGGAGGACTTTTAAATGCATAGTACTAAGTGGCGTTTTTATATATGGAGATAAAACATTCTCGGAAACCATGGTTTTATTACATTACCCACTGCTAAGCAAGACTACTCAGAGAAATTATTTGCTAAACTGGGCACACACTTATTTATTCAACCATTTATATCATTTGTTGTTGCTTTTTCCTCTTTTAAAGATTCTAGTATTCCAGGTCCTCAGCTAGTTGGGAATTTCACTTATTTCTCCCCCTCCTATCTAGGCTTTCAAAGTCACAAAAGGAAGTAAAGTCCCCAAAGACTAAACACCCTACTTGTACCAGTATCTTATTCAATGATTTCTGGTAATACATCAATTCCCCATCTGTATGATGCCATTCATCCATGAATTAGGACTTGATTCCATGAGTTATTCTCACGGATTTTCATGATACACTGACAGAAAACAACTTTAAAAAAATGTAAGCAGCATTTACTTCTCATTAGTTATAGGTCTAAAATTGAACAAATGCTAAAAGCTAAAAAAGGTCTCTTAGATGGTAAATGTAGAAAAAAATGGTGTAAAAGAACGTTTTAATAAGGGAATTTCAAGTATTAACAGCCTATGAGAATGGGTGTGGAGGGCATATCTTTATGCTAGATCCAATACCTTATTGTCTTCAGGATCTCTCCACAGTATCCAGCACATAGGATTTATTCATTCAATATTTCAGCCCTTCGTATCTTCCAGTTATTACTGGTTAGATGCTAAAAATATCTAGTTCCAGGGTGCCTGGGTGGCTTAGTCGGGCCGCTGCCTTCAGCTCAGGTGGTGATTCCAGGGTCCTGGGATCAAGCTCTATTTTAAATTATGGTTGTTTTATTGTTTTTAAGATTTTATTCATTTATTTGACAGAAACAGCGAGACAGGGAACACAAGCAGGGGGAGTGGGAGAGAGAGAAGCAGGCTTCCCACTGAGCAGGGAGCCCAATGAGGGGCACTGTTTAATACACAACGAAAACCTAGTAGTTATTTTCGGCTCAACATACTGTTTGTCAACTGCTCCTTGGACCTCCTAAAGCTAGCAATCAAACCTTCTGGTCTTACATCCAATATGGAACACAGCAGGAAAAACTATGAAAAGAGAGACGAAGGTCCTACCACTTCCCGTTCTTCTTCTACTCAGATTTTAAAGCAGTAGATAGGAGGAAAGATTTTTCAAAGTCAACATTATCTTAGAGAAAAGTACAAGCTAATTACGTCTTCATCTGTACTAAGTCTCTTTTGACCCTCCCTGCAAGATGTAAATCAATACCTACACTTACAGCGTTTTTCTTCTCTTCCTACTCACAATTAAAAAACAAAGTATAATCACAAATAAGAACATTTTCATTTTCTATTCAAGTCCAAGCTCCAAATTATATCAACAGCCTATAATAATTATACTGCTTAATTATGCTAATTTGTGATAATTACATTTAAGTCTTTTTGCTAAAATGTTACGGTTCTATAACTCATCTCTAGCTATTTGTTAACCACAATGGAGTGTTTATACTTCTCTAGTCAAAAAAACAAGGAAAATCACCATCACTTGTAAATTACCTTGATTATTTAGGTTAAGAACCTTTTAGGTTCAGAAATTCTCTTTAAAACTGAACTTCAACATCAAGAAGTTTGACTTCAGTAAATGCCTGGAAATGCATGTAGGCTAAACTGTACAGTTCTAAAGAACGACTTTGTCTCCGTTACTTTTCAGAGATGTGGTAGTAACATTTTTAGTACGGCACAGAAACAAAAGGCAAAACAAAAACCACAAGCTGGGTGAACTGGGTAATAATGGGAAATAAGTAATTGAGATCCTTTTGAAGTTACAGATGTACCAGCTTTCCCTTTCTGCTACCCCCCCGCAAGGGCCACCCCCTTTAAACGCTGAGAAAGGAGCATGTCCCATAAGATGGGAAGCAGGGTATTAAGGAGGACACTTGCTAGAGCAGCACTGGGTGTTGTGATGAATCATTGTTTCTACTCCTGAAACCAAGAGTGTACTGTATGTTACCTTGAATTTAAAATTTTATAAAGGAAAGTTCGGGGCACCTGGGTGCACTCTGTCTCTGTCAAATAAAATCTCTAAAGAAAAAAAAAAAGTTCACCAGGGAGAAGGGAGGTCTGACCTAAAGTTTTTTTAAATTTTTATTTAAACTCAATTAACGTACACTGTATTATTGGTTTCAGAGGTAGAGGTGAGTGATTCATCAGTCTTATAAAATACCCAGTGCTCATTACATCACATACCCTCCCCGCAATGTCCACCCAGTTACCCCATCCACCCCCTCTCCTCCCCTCCAGCACCCTCAGTTTGTTTCCTATGATTAAGAGTCTCCTATGGTTTGCTTCCCTCTGATTGTTTTTTTTCCTTTCTCCTATGATCCTGTCTTGTTTCTTAGAGTTTTAAAAGTAACGTTATCCATGCTACCTTTTAATAAACGTGTAGAGCAGTTTTAGGTTAACAAAATGAAGGTACAGAGATTTCCCACAGAAACCCCCAACCCAATAAATGCAGCTGGCCTCCTTATCATAATCCTCCAGAGTAGTGTATTTGCTACAGTTGATAAACCTACACTGACATAATCATCCAAAGGCCTTCATTTACCTGAAAATTCACATTTGGTATTATTCAATCTATGATTTTGGAGAAGCGCATACTAATGACGTGTACCCATGATCACGGTGTCAGTATTTTCATTGCCCTCAAAATCCTGCTCTCTGCCTATTCATCCCTCCCTTCCTTATCCCTCAACAACATTTACTTTCTCTCTAGTTTTGCCTTTTCTAGATCATAGCTGGGACCATACAGAAGCCTTTCAAATCAGTTCTTTCACTTAGTAATATGCACTAAGGTTCCTCCACATTTTTTATGGCCTGATAGTTCCTGTAAGCACTGAATATTTCACTGTCTAGATGTACCAGCTTACTTATCCACTCACCTACTGACCCCTGGCTTGGTTGCATCCATGTTTTGGAAATTATGAATAAAGCTGTCAGTGTAAACATAAGTTTCAAGTACTCTGGGCAACTATTAATGAGTAGAATTGCTGGACTGTAAGAGTATGTTCTTTCTCTAAGAAGCCAACAAACCACTTTCCAAAACAGCTGTTCCATTTCATATTCTCAGCCATGGGAGTTCTTACTATTCCACATCAGTATTTGGTGTTGTCAATGTTTCCAGTTTGGGCCATTCTAATAGGTTTGTAGTGGGAGCTCATGGTTTTAATTTGCATTCCCAACTTCAGTTTTAAAATTACTTCATTCATGTGTGTATAGGGACACGGAGGCAAGCTAGTCTTATTCCCATTTTAAAGCTTAGTAAAATGAGGCTGAGGGAAAATGAGCCCAAATCACACAGCTAGCATGTGGAATTAGACCTGATTACAAGGTCTAACTGTATCAAGCTATTCTGCCAACTGATATGCTGCTAAGTGTTTTTGAAAAACAAGCAGAGAATATTCTGGGTGGCAATATTAGTAAAATCCTCAAGGGACAGAAGGAGATACACTAAGCATATTACATAAGCAAAATGACAGGAAATCTCAATTTAGTGACAACTGAAACAAACATACAATTTCGAAATATCAAATGAAATACTCTAAGCAGCATCTTAACTGCACCACTATAATCATAACTCTGTCAATAAAAACTAGAAAATCTGTATTATGGGACTTACCAAGCTTTGTAGGTCCTACCAAAATGGTATTCCTGTGTTAATTTTTTTTTAAATCAAGAATATTATTCACCTCATACCAAAAATTATATGAACTCAAAACTTGGGTCCACAGTTTTGTTGGGACACAGCCATGCCCATTCATTTGCATACAAGGAAACTTTGGCATTCTAAGAGTTGATCCAGAGACACTATGACCCACAAAGCCAAAAATATTTAGTGTCCATACCATAAATACAAACTGAGTTATTTTATTGTATGGTTTTGAAGATAACCAACATTTCACTATTTTTATTATAAGCTCCTGTGAATCAAGAAACCGTTCACATACAGTTGTCATTTTATTAAACTGATTGTATTTCGGTTAATGACAACCTCCTTTACACACTTGATTCAGGGTCTATGTACTGTAACGAGCTAAGTGGAAATTATTCCTAGGTCGGTCCCACAGAGCTTCTGCACAAAGCTCAACACTCAATTAGAAAGCATGAAGGAAAATAAAACCCGAGCAGTTTTTATAGGCAAAAGCCAAGATGTATTTAAGACGTAAGGAAGGCTTTAAAAAAAAAAAATCACAATTCTGCATAGACTTTGCAACATAGCTAAAATAAAACGGTTTCAATATGTTACTTCGCCAACTCATTAAGTTATTCTACACATCATGTGTGCTTTCCTTAATCAAAAGTGTTGAGTATCTGCAAAGCTTACCTACTAGAGATGTACTTCTAAACTAACCCAAAATGCTAGCTAATTTCCTTCTAGAAAGGAGTGTGCTCAAGGTCCCCCGTAATGCTTAAGAATAAACTTCAAATGATTACGTTTTGACCTCACATCTGGAGAAACTGATTTCACAAAGCTGTACTCCAGAGCAAAGTTCCTCTACAATTTTTAACAAAAGATCAAAACATTAACCCTCATTTAGAAGTAAAATATATAATTCAATTCTAGAAGTTATTCCCTGGCTGCAGCATAAGCAAGGAATGCTCTAGGCAGGTCAGGCCATGGAGCAATGCCACAGAAAGACCTCAAAGGGGAAAGGGAAAAAAAAACAAAAACAAAAAAACCTGTCATAGCTAATAATGAAAAACAGTAATTCATAGTATATTCCAGAGCATCATTAAAACTTGACAAGGGAAATACAGAATAAACTCACCAGTTCCTGCATGATTATGAAACTACATCAATTATCACCTCTAACCCACCAGTCACTGATAGCAAAGTTTCCTTTCAACTCTCAGCAGCTCTAATTGCAATCATTCTGCTTAGGAATTAACCTAGTTATTGTTAGATGAATTTTACTGTCTCAAAATGAAGTTCTACTTCCTAAATTTTTAAATTTTATTTAGCTTTTAAAGAATATTTTATTTTATTTTAAATCAAGGAGTGTGCTCTAAACTATTCCGTCCTTTTCAGGTGAGAAACACCTGATGGTCATCTCCCAGTGAGGTCTTAATTGCACAAGGCTCTATTTCAGGGAAGTGGGGTGGAGGGGGAGCTTCCCATGTCTCAGTTTCCCCCACTGTAAAACGGGTAGACTAGAACCGAACTCCTAAGCTTGAGGTATTAAAAGACAATGATGTACCTTGTTTACACACCATCTTAACATATAAATGATTAATAGGTTCGGGTATAGCCATGAGGTCTCAATACTGGGAATGAAAAAGGAAACCAATCAGGCAATAAAGTTTTAAGTTATGAATATAGTCCCTTTCTCCCACTCTCCTAGAGAGCGTTCCATTAAGAGTCTCAAGTCAACAGTGCTTCTGATTTTGAGATATGCATACAAATCCCTTGGAGATCCTCCTGAAATGCAGTCTAATTTAATACACACACCCCACCCCACCCCCCTCAGGAAAAACTCAAAACTACCACCACTACCCCCCTACACCTCCTTATCTTCAACCGTGTCAGCGAAGGACAAGTGGAAGCCTAGAATTCTACTTTCTCTGAAGACTAACACTTTAAACACACCTGTGCAGGCTGTGCCAGAGACTGCCACTTAGAGAAGGAAGCTAGGATTATGGTCCCCTGGGCAGTAACGAACACTCCCCTTCTAGGTCACTGGAGGCAACATGTGAGCCTGGAATTCAGCCCCCACACAAGGTGGCACCCCGCCCACTTAGGTGGGGACAGAGGAGGCCTAGTGGAGACTAAAGACTTTCACCATCACCCAGTGGGAACACCATGGGGTCCAGGAAGAGAAGGAGAGAAACTCCACTCCAACCAGCAATAATTAAGAGCCTCTATTTGCATGTCAACAGGCTGAATGAGGAACCTAGACTTCTACCTCCTCCTGCCAGTGATGAGGCAGTTCCGTGCCCCTTGTTCCTGCCAGCAACAAACAAGCAGTTCACAGAAAGTTTAAGAAACACCCAGTTTCTCATGACACAAAAATATCTAGGTTTCAAGAGAAAAATCATAACCAAGAGCCAAGAATATCTCAAACTAAATGAGGAGACAATCAGATGCCAACACTAAAATGACACATGTTAGATTTATCAAAGATTTTAAAGCCGCCATCATAAAAACACTTCCTAAAAACAATTACAAATGTTGAAACCCCCTAAAAAAAAAGTCTCAGAAATAAGTCTCAGCAAGGAAATAAGCAAAATAGATTTTATACATGTAAAGAACCAGTATTTCAAATTCAGTGAATGAATTCAGTGACAGGGAACAGAGGAAAGAGTCCATGAACTAGAAGTTAGAATCGGAAATGTCCTATTTGAACAACAAAGGGAAAATAAACTGAAGAAACTGAACAGAGCCTTGGCCAACTATGGGATTATAATAAACTTTTGTGTTACTGGAATCACAGCAGAGGAGAAACAAGGTTGAGTCTGAGAAAGTACTGAATGGTGGCTGAAAACTCCAAGTTTTTTGGGAGACAAACCTACAGATTTAAGCAGCTCAGAAGACCCCAAACACAATAACCCCAAAGAAATCCATGAAAAAAAAGCCTCATAATTGAACTTCTGAAATCTTAAAATCTTTAATGAGAAAAGTTTCTCATTAGAACTCCAGGAGACCAGAAGTTGCACAATGTTCTGCAAGAGGTGAAAGAAACTATCAACCTACAATCCTATCTCCAACAAAAATATCCTCAAATAGAAGGGAAATCCAGACTTTCTCCAATAAAGAAAAACTAGAACTTTTCACAATCAAACCTACTTTAAAACGGCTGAAGTGTTTTCTAAGCAGAAAAGAGACCAAAAGAAATTATCCTGGACCATCAGGAAGGCAGAAAAACAGAATAAACCAAAATACAAGTAAACAGAGAAGCTTTCCTCTTTTTCAAAGTTCTAAGTTACATTTGATGGTTGAAGCAAAATTTGTTTCATACCACTTCAACAGTATGTATAAAAATTTACTTCATTTCGTTTTTCCAGTATAGTTGACAGTGTTACATTGTTTTTCAGTGTGTAATGATTCAACTTCTCTATTATACTATGCTCATCACAAGCATACCTAGCATCTGTCACCAAAGCTATTACAGTATCACTGACTATATTCCCTACTCCATGCACCTTTTATTCCCATGACTTATTCATTCCATAACTGGAAGACTCTCTTCCGCTCCTCTTCACCTATTAGCTCATACCTCCACCCCCTTCCTTCAGGCAACCAGTTTGTTCTGTGTTTATGGGCCTCATTCTGCTTATTCTTTTGTTGTTGCTTTCTTTTAGATTCCGCATCAGTGAAATCACATGGTATCTGTCTTTCTCAGTCTGACTTTTTTAAAGATTTTATTTTATTTATTTCACAGAGGGAGAGAGATCACAAGGAGGCTTTTGTTGTTGCTTTCTTTTAGATTCCGCATCAGTGAAATCACATGGTATCTGTCTTTCTCAGTCTGACTTTTTTAAAGATTTTATTTTATTTATTTCACAGAGGGAGAGAGATCACAAGGAGGCAGAGAGGCAGACAGAGAGAGGGGGAAGCAGGCTCCCCGCTGAGCAGAGAGCCCGATGCGGGCCTCGATCCCAGGACCCCGAGATCACGACCTGAGCCGAAAGCAGAGGCTTTAACCTACTGAGCCACCCAGGCGCCCTCAGTCTGACTTATTTAACAGAATACCCTCTAGGTCCTTTCAAATTGTCACAAGTGACGAGAGCTCATCTTTTTTATGTCTGTGTAATATACTCTATATAGAATACCCAAACTCCACCAAGAACTATTAAGAGAATAAATGGATTCAGTAAAGTTGCAGAATACAAAATTAAAACCCAGAAGTCAGCATTTCTATATACTACTGACAAAGTAGAAGACATTAAGGAAACAAGTCCATTTAGAATGGTACCAAAAAAGAGTAACATACCTAGGAATTAATGAAACAAGGAGGTGAAAGACCTGTACCCTGAAAATTATCAAAAACACTGACGGAAGAATCTGAAGACTCCACAAAGCTATTCCATGTTCATGGATGGGAATATTGTTAACATATCCATGTTACCCAAAGCAATCTGTAGATTTAATGCAATCCTTTCTCAAGATATCAACAGCATTTTTCCACAGAACAAGAATACTAAGATTTGTATGGAACCACAAAAGACCACAAATAGCCAAAGTAATTCTGAGAAAGAACAAAGCTGAAATGATCAATTCCAGATTTCATAATCTACCACAAAGCTGCCATTACTCAAAAAGTCTGAATCCAGCACAAAACAGACACAAACCCATGCTTATGTGGTCAATTCATCTGTGACAAAGGAAGCAAGATTATACAACTGGGAAAAGACAGTCTCTTCAGTAAATGGTGCTGGGAAAACTGGACAGCTACACGTAGAAAATAAAACTGAACCATTTTCTAACAACCTGCACAAAGATAAACTCAAAAAGGATTAGAGATCAAAAGGTCAGACACGAAACCACAAAACTAGCAAACATAAGCAATAACTTCTGATATCAGCTATAGCAACATTTTCTTAGGTCTCTTAAGGTGAGGGCAACAAAGTGAAAATAAAGTATCAGGACCACAACCAAATAAAAACCTTTTGTACAACAAAGGAAACCATCATCATCACAAAATGGCAACCTACTGAATGGGAGAAGATATTTGTACAGGATATATTTTAAATGGAGTTAATATCCAAAATATATGAAGAACTTACATAACACCGAAAAACAATCCAATTAAACAGGCAGAGAACCTGATTAGATGTTTTTCCAAAGACAACATACAGCCAGCCACAGAAAAGAATACTCAACATCACTCATCAGGGAAATGCAAATCAAAACCACAATGAGGTCTCATCTCACACCTGTCTGAATGGCTAAAATTCAAAGAGTAACAGCAACTGTTCACAAGGATGTGGGGAGGAATAAACCAATATAAATTCAATTTTATGTTTCTCAAAAAAATTCCCTTGAGACCCTCTTTGACCCATTGATTATTTAGAAGTGTACTGCTTAGTTCTCAGATGTTTGGAAATTTTCCTGTTGTCTTTGCTACAAATTTCTAGTTTGGTCTTATAGTCAAGTAACACTATCAGTTAAAAAAATTTTTTTTTAATTTGTGGCTAGAATATGGTCAATCTTGAGATGTGCTCTCATGGCACTTGAATGTATTCTGCTGGGCAGAGTGATAACATTAGATTGTTAGTTGAAGGTGTTGAATTCTGTGTCATTGCTGATGATGGTCTTTCCTAGTAGTTTGAAGTTTCTAACTGTAGACTAGTATATTTTCAAGTTTATGATTTTTGCTTTACATATCTCACAGCCTTGTGTTTTTGGTGCATACACATTTAGGTTAGTGATGTCATCTTGGTGGACTGACTTATGTAATATAATACCAATTTTCATAGATTTGACAGCTTACCAAAACAATGCATCAATTCCTCAAAAAACAACCTCCAAGTCATATAGGAGGAAACCAATAATCTGAATAACCCTATAATTAAGAAGATTGAATTTTCTATTTAAAACCACACAAAAAAAGTGTCCCAGCATAGATGGTTTCACTGCAGAATTTTAGCTAATGTTTAAAGAATTAACCACAATTCTATACAATCTGTTCTAGAAAATGGAATATATCCCCTTTTATAAACCTGTCCTTAGGGATGCCTGGGTGGCTCAGTCAGTTAAGCGGCTACCTTTGGCTCAAGTCATGATCCCGGGGTCCTGGGATCAAGACCCACTTCTGGCTCCCTGCTCAGCAAGTAGTCTGTTTCTCCCCTCCCTCGGCCTGCTGCTGCTGCTTCTTGTGCTCTCTAAATAAAATCTTTACACAAACCTGTCATTACCCTGAAACCAGGATTAGACAGACCATGCAAAAGAACTACCAGATGCAAAAATCCTTGGTATTAAGGAAAAGAACTCAGCAATACAAAAAACTATTATGATCAGGTGGGGTTTATTTCAAGGAAATAAGCACTTTGCCATTTAGTGGTGGCGTTCAGCTTTTCTGAAATCTTTTTCACTTCTGTCTAGGTGTTCTATATTGATGGCTAGGAGTGATGCGTTTATGCCCAACTAAAACGTGGAGGTCTGTTTCATTTCTACCAATTTTTGCTTTATTGAGGCATTGTTTGGTATGTACACATTTAAAAGTCCTGTCTTTTCTTTGCTCTGAAGTCGAACTTATCAGATACTAACAATCACTCCTACTGGGTTTTTTGGTTAAGAGGTTATGAGAGCGAACGAACTTGAGCAAACAGGAAGAAGGGTAGAGGGAGAAGCATATTCCCTGGAGCAGGGAGCTCGATCCAAGTACCCGGAGATCATGACCTGAGCCCAAGGCAGACAATCAACTGAGACACCCAGGTGCCCTGCTCCTGTTTATTAACGTTAGCAGGCTCTAAATTTTTGTCCCTTTACTTTCAACTTACCAATGGCATTGAATGTCAGGTTTCTTATAAGCAGAATACAATCGGGGTATTTTTATCTAATATGCTAATCTGTTGGCTGATACACTTAAAATTATTTTAATTAAGGTAAGGAACACCCGGCTGACTTAAGTTGGTTAAACCTCAGTCTCGATTTCTGCTCAGGTCATGATCTCAGGGTCGTGAGGCCAGGTGGGCCACAGGGCCCCACATCTAGCATCCACGCTGGGCATGGAGCCTGCTTGAGGTTCTCTCCCCCTCTCCCAGTACACCTCCCCCTTCGCACCCCCTTCTATCTCCACCCCCTTCTCAAAAAGAAAAAAACTAATTGAGATGTTGGTGCTCAAGTCTTATTTGTTCCTTTGGCTTTTATCCTGTTTCTATCTTCCTTCAGGTTACTTGAACATTTTAGAACTCCATCTTGATTTAATGTAGCTCTCCATATAGTTTTTCATGGGGTGCTCTTGAGTATTAGAACTTAAAGCAACTCCTGGATATCAGCATTCTATCACCTCCAATGAAGTGTGGAACTGTCAATTAGATCCTTTTACCACCCCAACTTTTTTGGGGGGCAGGGGAGGTATGGTTTTGACTTATATGGTTTATAATTTGCTCAAATATTGTTTATGAAAGTCATAAGCAAAAAAGTTTAATCTTTTGTATATGCTCGTACTTAGGCTCCATTGTTTATTCCTTCCTATGAACCAAGTTTTGTTTTCCTTTTTGAAGAGATTCAGCCAATCCTTCAGCAAAAGTCCATTCAGCACCAAGTTATTTTCCTTAAGGAAAATGTTTTTATTTCCTTTTTTATTTAAGGATAGCTCCACTGGATATAAAACTTTTAGTTGTTAACACTTGAAGATATTCCAGGCTGCAAGTCAGGAAATTCTAGGTGTGGTAGGTCTTCTGTGGGGAGAACCCAAAACACCCCAACATGGAACTTAAGTGTGTAAATGTTTTAATCACTTTTTTTGTTAAAAAAAAAAAGTCCGTTAGTCTCCAAATCACAAAAGTCCAACAAAAATATGATGGGCCTATCCTGTCCTTCGAGAAGGAATAGGGCCATACTGACTGGAAGCTCATAGACCAAGGTCTGGCATGATAACGCCTAAGTATTCTTTTGTAGTCAAAGAGCACTGTTCTCCACTCTCCAATCCAACCAATTCTACCCACATTTTAAGGTGAAGTTTATACTACTCGCACCAATTCTAATGTGTTCTGTTTTCCTTCAACAAAAGGTGAAAGAGAATCCAAAAACAAACTTTGAAAAGATACTACATCACGTTTATTAAATGTGTTTTATGAGAAAAAATCTTCATGAACAACATGACAAGGTCAATGTCCTACATTCCTGCCTTTGCAGCATGCAAAAGCCACACCCAATTTTTTCAGCTACCTTAAGATGATTAATGTTAAACTGGTAGATGCATTCAGCCTTCTTTTATATCATGTGAAGAAGACCTAAGTTTTGTAGGAAAACCCTAAAATATGGTTATATTGCTAAATAAGTAGTATACTTCACTCTTAAGTAAACTGAAGCCTTTACCTCTATCATTTCATGTAGGAAGTGTATTTTAGAACTGTTTAAAAATTAACTTCAGGGGCGCCTGGGTGGCTCAGTGAGTTAAAATCTCTGCCTTCAGCTCAGGTCATGATCTCAGGGTCCTGGAATCGAGCCCCGCATCGGGTTCCCTACTCAGCAAGAAGCCTGCTTCTCCTTCTCCTATTCCCTCTGCTTCTGTTCCCTCTGTCTCTTTAAATAAAATCTTAAATAAAATCTTTAAAAAAAGTTTTATACGTACATATACATATATATTTTTTTTTTACACTTGAAGTCTTAATTCTGCAGAAAAGATGACTTTTTAAAAACTTTAAAAATCTTTGGGGCCCCTGGGTGTCTCAGCGGGTTAAAGCCTCTGCCTTCGGCTCAGGTCATGATCTCAGCGTCCTGGGATGGAGCCCCACATTGGACTGTCTGCTCAGTAGGGGGAGCCTGCTTCCTCCTCTCCGCCTGCTTGTGATCTCAAATTTTTTTTTTAAATCTTAAAAAAATAAAAGTAAAAAAAACTTAAAAAAAATCAATAAACATCTTAACAAAGATGGCTTTAATATCTCAGAAATTGACAGTAAGTATAACTCATTTAGGCCAAGCTCATTCAAAACAGCACATGAGCAGCTGTCTTTTCAAGTACTGTAACATGCAGTAAGACAAAAGTCCTTGTGAATCTACAGAATAAGGCATACAACTCTATATATACACACAACTATCCATTATACTCCACAGCAGTGATCACAGTATAAAGAAGTACCCCATTTCAAGGTAAGAGTACTCGAGACACAGAAAGGTTAACTAGCTTGCCCAAGGTCACACAACCAGTAAGGAGGAGACCCATCATTCAAAATGTGGACGGTTTGCCTCCACAGTCCCTGCTATTGACCCAACAATACCCCACACAGTAGAGATTCTAGCCCTGGGCAATCACAAGTGTGTCTACCACAAGATTAAAAAGGCGAAGTAAGTATACAATCTATAGAATGAAGATTCTAAAGATTTTTTTAAAATTTATTTGACAGAGACAGCAAGAGAGGGAATACAAGCAGGGGGAGTGGGAGAGAGAAGCAGGCTTTTCCCCGCAGAGCAGGGAGCCTGATGTGGGGCCTGATCCCAGGACCCTGGGATCATGACCTGAGCTGAAGGCAGACGCTTACTGACTGAGCCACCCAGGCGCCCCGAAGATTCTATTTTAAATGGGGACAAAAAAATGGCATTCCATTCATTGACAGTGCTATAGAAATAGCATGAAATCAATGAAGCCTTATTAGACTCAGAAGGCTGCTAAAAATCAAAGGATGAAAATCCCACTGGTAAAAGATCTGCAGAGACACACAATTCTGAATATGCAACAATTAAAAAATAGGCAATAAGTACCAAAATAATAATTTTAACTGCTCCCATATACTGTGTATTAGAAGAGGATAAACAGACTCAGTAGATATTTTTCAACAATTTCCATTTTTCAGTTTGTAATAACTGCAACAGAGTTGCATCTAAACACTAGGGGATCTTCAATTTTTATTTAGTAGGTTATTCAGAAAACAGACAAAAAGATCACAGAGCAAACAATTTGTTGACTAAAAATAAAAGGTTAAAGACAGTTCCAAGACCAATAATTAAATATCCCCCCTCAGCTATAAAATAACTTCTGTAAGAAAAAAAAAAGTTTCATGTTTTCCATTTATAAATTCCAGCTATAACATCATGAAATTCAAAAGGTACTTACAAAAGTATCATTAAATGAACACAATCACGACTACCAGTGAACAGAGTTTATGATTAACCAAAAAACAAAAACAAACAAAAAAAAAAAAAGAGAGAGAGAGAGAGAGAGAGAGAAAGGGAACCAAGGGATTTAAGTGGAAATAGAAAAAACCTAGCCCTAGTTTTGTTTTTTGTTTAGGTTGGCTCCACACCCAAAATGGGGCTTGAACTCACAACCCTGAGATCAAGAATCTCATGTTCTACCAACTAAGTCAGCAAGGAACCCCCAGAATCTTTTAAATGATAAAAACATTTGAGGGGCACATTAGGCTTTTCTAGGAGAAACTCAGAACCTATGCTGGAGAAAGTACTACCACGAAAAATTCAGTGACATACTAGGAAGTAGGCCTCCTCTTCTTTCTTCCCCTTGAACATGATCAATGGGGCTATTATTCAGATGTTCTTGTAACTAAACCAAGTCCAACATGACACTATCAACATATAAGGGACTCAGACCTCTATTACATCATCACATCAAGCAGTATTATGCCTGAATTGGTGTTATTTTGGGGTTCCAAAAAATAGGAAGGGAACCCTGGGTCATTCCAAAAAAACAAAAAATACATATTCCAGTTTTCAAAAGTAATCAGCATCTTCGATTATGGATTTTCATCACAACCTATGATCACATTTAATTGCCATGAGTTATATAGAATAAATGTTTCTAAGTAAGAGGATCTGAGATCTCGGAGTTATGTCCCAAATGAGGAACTACTTAAGATTCCTGTTGGGAGGCATATGTGTGTCCTGGGGTGGGGAGGGGTGCTGTTGAACATGAAATCCCTGGAATTACTGCCAGTAAAATTTCAAATCACAAACTTGACTAACACTCCACCTCAGCAGGGGCTAAAGCCTGAACTGAAACTCCCCACTCTCACACTAAAGCAATTTTGCCAAAGAGATTAGAAAGCCCATTCCATTGTTAGTGCTAGAGGAAGCAGCTGGTAAGAGGTACCCCCCACACCTCACCAACCCCACAAAGCATACGTGGAGATTGCACTGTAGCTCTACTCTCAAGTAAGTTTGTAAAAAATTGTGGGATCTTCCCCCCTTGAAAAAGGAAAATCTGTCTAGAAAAAGAGATGCAAATATAGTGTGTAACAAAAGCTCTAGGTCAGCATTCCATAAAGGAATGGTCCATTCTGCTTAGAGACTATGAATCCAACATAAAACATGTTATAAAATGCTATTACTTTATGTGTATAGACATGTTTATGTGCATGTGTATATTTCACTCTAAAAATCATTCAAAAATATCTTACTATGTGCCAAGCATCAATAAGATACACGCATGAAATAGAAGTCCTGTCCTTAAGGGAATTCTAGTCTAGTCCAGTGGAGAACATGTAAATAATTCCCTCAAAACATCAGGTTTTTTGTTGTTTTTTTTTTTTTAAGTCTGCAGATTGCAGAATCTTAGTTTTAAACCAGTTAAATACAAAAAGCATGTTAAAACACACACGTAGACTTAAATGAAAGTGTGAACTTACAAAAGAATTCTTCAACATTATATAGAAACCTCGTTTTGTAGGTGGTCCTTTATTAATACCTGTTCAAGAAAAATGTGATGTGACATACAGATTTTTCAAAGTCTATTTACCTTCAAGTTAATCATATCTTATCATGCCTGATCAGAAGCCATTTAGAATTAAAAGGGCTTATTTTCCTGGGTCTGATCTTCCATCTGCAGTAAGGAGAAAGGGAAGGTATATGGAAGACCTTTGCCTGTGTAACTGGAAACCCGCCAGTGTACCCGTGGGAATAATAGGCCAATACTGTGATCAGGTTCTACTTACCACTGAAAGGAAACTAAACACCATCTATGTACAAATGGTGCTATATGAATTAGTAATTCAAAACCATAGCCGGCTATACTGCAGAAGCCAAGAAATCACAGTACAATATGGAAACTACCACAATATGGTGACCTCTACATGAGCAGTACCCAAATCTTTGTCATGAAACCAAGCCATTCTGATATGGAGAATGAGACAATAGATTATAAAAAGACAATTTTGGCAACCAAACTATCATACCATAATGGTAGATACGTAGTATACATTTGTCCAAACCCTTAGAATGTACACCAAGAGTGAACCCTAAGATTACCTATGGGCTTTGTGTAATTATGACGTGCCAATGTAGGTTCATCAATGGTAACAGATGTACCAATCTGGTGAGGATGCTGATAATGGTGAAGTTATGTATGCATATGGGCAAGCTCTATACCTTTAATTTTTCTATAGCAATGTTAGGTTCATAAAAGTCTTAATTTTTAATAGAAAAGTAGTTTCATGGAGTGCCTGGGCTCCATTGGTTAAGCATCCAATTCTTTATCTCAGTTCAGGTCATGATCTCAGGGTCGTGAGTTCAAGGCCTGCTTTGGGCTCCACACTGGGCATGGAGCCTACTTTAAAAAAAAAAAAAAGTTCTTGAAATAAACCATTTCTCACTTTTTTCCTTAGCTCATATGAATACAACTCTTAAGTACAAAATGACAATATGGTACTTAGAGACCTATTTGTACCAAAAAAATTGAGGAAATTACCTAGGGAGGGAAGGCAATTGTGCATGGACAGCAAGGCTAACATTTGCTTATTTCCTTCTAGCCTTTGCTCAGTCCATTACATTTCTACTTCTATTTTAATTAATTGTGATCATATGAGATAGTATTTTTAACAACAGGCCATGACAGGATTCAAAATCTTTAATAGATGAAATGGGTATCTAGTGGTTTGCACAGTTTTAATTTCTACTGAAACTGACCTTTCCGTCTTATAAAAATTTTGTGTATCAGTTCAACAAAACATACATGTATCATTATCTTTGAATACTAACCATGAGGAATGAGAATTAAGAACTGATTAAGAATTGATACCCAAAAAGACATTTCCTTTAAAAATTTACTTCAACAGCTTTAAGGTTTTTAAATAGTAATTCATTCAAGTTAAAGTCCTTGATTAATTTATGGATTTTATAAGAATGTACCAATTCAGAAAATATCAGGTTCAATGCTCTGGAAAGGTTTCAGATGGGAAATAGATTTAAGCTGGTTCTTAAGTAAGGTTTGACCAGTTATGGAAAAATGACAGCAAGGAACCAGAGAACACCTTAAACATATCTGGCTACAATAAACTTATAAACTATTTGGGAAGGAATGTCAAATATAACGACCAAGACAGGCCTGTGAGAGCAGAGGTGAAAGCTAACATCATGAGAATAGGTCAAATAGTTAAGGTAGACTAAACAGGTAATAACTAAAAATCAAGATCCAACTCTTGGGAAATTACCCTGAAAGAGCTGGGGGGGAGGGGGGAAGGAAAGAAAAAACAAAACAAAACAAAAAAAACAAAGAACCACCAAAGCATTACTGACTTAGGGAAAGGGCAGAATTACCAAAATTCAGCGAGGAGACAGTTTTAAGCAGCAGGGCAACATCCCATGCTACAGAGGAGCAGGAAACCAGCTGAAGAGGCCAACGGATTCAGTGGTGAAGACATTGAAGATTTCAGTTTCAACAGGAAGAACAAGCAGAGATAGATGCTCTCCAGACGGTGGAGTTTACTTTTTCCAGAAAGACCAGCACAAACCCAAGTCCCCTTATTAGCTAAGTTGATAATGCACAGGGAAACAAAATCCAATCCATTTTTGGAAGAATGGTCAGGTTGGTCTCAGGTAAGGACATATATATCTCTGGGAAGAACATTTCAGGGCAAACGGCACTGAAAACATGCTAACATGCAGAAGGCAGTACAAAGACTACTGTGAGTAAGCAACAGGGAAGCAAGGATAGGTGAGAAAGGACGTGCAAGGGGTGACAAGGCAGATCTTGCAGGTCACTTTAAGACCCTCAGCTTTTCTGAATTAGGGAACCACCGAAGGTTCAAGCAGAAGAGGAAAAACGACTTGACCTGGAACCCCGAAACATGGAGAACATCAAACCTGAATGACTACTAGAGCCGTTCCTGCAGTGCTTTGTGGTTAGTAACAACAGCACTGAAGAACAGATTCACTGTGCTGCCTACGTTTGTCATGAGCTGTACACGGAGCCCCCGCGGCACATGTGCCAGGAACCAGGAACAAAGCTGGGCCCAGGGCAAAAAGAATCACCTGGCTCCATTGGTTCCTAAGGAGGGAAGCCACCTGCCCAGTTACCAAGAGGTACCAGAAAATGATCATTTCTCTAAGTGTGCCAGGACATGGAAAAAAAGTGAGGAAGTGCTTCTCTAGAGTATTAGTTATATAAGCAAGTTAGTTACAATTTTAAAAGGAAAAGGAACCCGGGGGCACCTAGCTGGCTCAGTCAGCTGAGCCTGGGACTCGATCTTGGGGTTGGGAGTTTGAGCCCCACGTTGGATACAGATATTAAAGTCTTCACAAACTTTTAAGTAAATAGGAATCCAAAATATGATCAAATTACATTTTTATAAGTCTCTTATAGGACAGACCAACCCCTTAAGTGTGAGAATTCAAATACCTTTGATTTTACATTTTGTCAAAATAGGAAATGAGGACAAAGACAAGCAACTGAAGCTTTAGACCCATTACTCAGATCTACTCTTAACTGGAAATTTTTGGTCCTTGCATTCCATGTCTGTTCAATGATGCCTTCCAATAGTCATTTAAGTAATGAATATTGCATGTGAAAATAAGTTATTGTATAGAAGGTAATGTTATATAAGAATCTGGGCTCCTGGGTGGCTCAGTTGTTAAGCGTCTGCCTTTAGCTCAGGTCATGATCCCAGGGTCCTGGGCTATCGAGCCCCCACATCGGGCTCCCTGCTCAGCAGGGCCTACTTCTCCCTCTCCCACTCCCCCTGCTTGTGTTCCCTGTCAAATAAATAAAATTTTAAAGAAAAAATCTAACATGTATTAGCACTGACTTTCTATGGAATATAGACCATTCTGTTTTTCAGGTTTACTGACACAACTTGGTTGTAAAGATTCAAAGCATCCAAGCCCCCTAAGAATAGAATTTTATAGTTAAGATTGGTTTTATTAGGTGACCTATAAGATTACAACACTTTGCCAGCTCCAAGAATATATTTATCACACACATATACAAGAATACAGGTCTACCATGCAGGTCTCATTTGTGTAATAACATTGACTTTATAACTACAGATCCACTTTCCATTTGTAATGTCAACCATTACCCCACAAAATCTCCACCCTAAACAATTAGTTGAGAGTTCTGAACAATTTGAATTCCAATACAAGCATCACAAGTCATTTTTTCATCCTGGCCACCTGGCTAAAAAATATTAAAAATTAAAAAACACTAAGTGATGCTCTTAGATAAGTGCATATAGCCCCTAGCATGGCAGTCTACAAAACAGCACTGAAAAGAAAATAAGCAATCTACCATCAACTTCTAGATTCCTTCTGGCTTTCTTGCTCTGCGTTTTCTGTACCACTGTCTACCAGAGCTGAGAGAGTGAACTCAAGGATGCTAGAGTCACATCAGACCTCCATAAGGGACACACTGGTCCACAGCATAGATGCCCATCATAGACTGAGAGCCTAATCCTAACATACCTAAAACCAATGAAACAACTAGCCCAAAATAACCACATACTACAAACTGAGAAAGCCTCATAGTGGCAGCCTCCAAGTCATAAGGGTCTTTTTAAAAACATGTAACGTATTACTATTTGTTTCAGGGGTACAGGTCTATGATTCATCAGTCTTACACAATTCACAGCACTCACCATAGCACATACCCTCCCCAATGTCCATCCCCCAGCCACCCCATCCCTCCCCCCACCCCCCAACAGCCCTCAGTGTTTCCTGAGATTAAGAGTCTCTTACGGTTTGTCTCCCTCCCCAGTCCCACCTTGTTTCATTTTTTATAAGGGGTTTTACTGCTGTATCAAGTACCCGAAGAAAAAAAAAATTTTTCCGTTTTTGAGTTAAAACATTTTAGGAATAGCAGGAAGTTGATAAACACAATAAAATGTACCACACTAAACAGAAGCCAAAATACGCTTCAAAGCAAACTAGAGAACTTCTCTTCAAATCTATCAGATTAAAAAAAAATACCATCATTAATATCCCTTTGGAAATTCTTAGTGTGATATGAAATGGATAGTGAAGTATTGTACAAATTGCTGTATTATGCTCCACTATCTATAGATTCTTTACTAAAGCCATGTATATAATAAAATGCCCATACACCAAAAAGGTAGAAAAGTTTGAATAACATAACATTACTATAGCATTCCTTTATGAGAAACTTAAATATTGCAAAACAATGTTTTTTAACTAATATTCCAAAAAATATAGGTCTATCCAACTATCACTGCTGTTTCAAACTACCACGTTGGAGGTTATATGCAATAACCTAAAGGCATCATTTTTTTTTTTTAAAGATTTTATTTATTTATTTCACAGCGGGAGAGAGATCACAAGGAGGCAGAGAGGCAGGCAGAGAGAGAGAGGGGGAAGCAGGCTCCCTGCCAAGCAGAGAGCCCGATGCGGGCCTCGATCCCAGGACCCTGAGATCATGACCTGGGCCGAAAGCAGAGGCTTTAACCCACTGAGCCACCCAGGCGCCCCCTAAAGGCATCATTTAGCAGTCTTTCACCCAGGATAAATTCTTTTTAGTGCTTGTACTGGACTCCGAGCTGTTTAAAACTCTTCAAACTGTTTAGGGTGGAGATTTTGTGGCAGTAATGATCAACAATACAACTAGAAAGTGGATCTACAGTTCTAAAGTAAATGTATTACACAAATGAGACACACATGGTCCACCTATCACTTGTATATACAAGAGATAGTCAAACTGAGTAGTTCATTGACAAAATAAAGCTTTTGAAAGAATGTCTAATACAAAAACATGAAAGGGACAAGGCAGTTTAGCCCCACCTTATATATTACACTCCACTAAAAATCAGAGCAGATGGAGGCAAAAAAAAAATTAGAAGCCTAAGATCTAATTATATGGAATGTATGATAAATTTATTACCAAAGCTCAAAGATTAGGAAAAATAACTAGGTAACATAGCACCACAGAAAACTTTCCATTTAAATCTACCTTGTAGCATAAAGCATGCTACAGCAACCATAAATTGTAAGCCAATTTATTAAAGTAGAGATGAAGATGAAAGTTGAGTATTTATTAGGTTTCCATAAGGATATTAATTTCTCTCAAAGTTTGCTACAAGAGTAGAAAGAAACAAAAATCCAAATATCGGATTATGGGGGGGAAAAATAGAACCTTTCTGCCTACCATAAAATAGTCAAAGGAAAAAGAAAGTTGACTTGGATTCTCAACTATTCTTTCTAAAACCATTCTTAGAACTGAAGATCTTCAAGTCTGAGTCAACTGAATCCAAATTTCAAGCACCCAATTCCTACTAAGTGTGGTACGTAGAATTTCCTACCTCAACCTAATTATCCAATATGACCAGTCCTTCAGAGTCCCTGGAAGAGATGGGACACTCAGAATGGTATAAAAGGCATTTATTTACAATAGAGTGATTTACAAGGTGTGGATGTAACGGAACCCCCAAGGGATGGAACTCTGGCTTAGACAGCAGGGGCCAAACTGTCATCACTCCTAGACCAGAAAGAGGTGAAGGAGCAGGTACTATACCTGGAGAAACAGCCATAGAGTCGGTTGCTTTGTGGAGAGCAGTGAGCTCTGGCTAAGGAGCACAGCCCAATCCAGATCATCTTGGAGGACAGAAATGGGGGAAGAATACTCGGACTTCTGTCTTCCCCCTACACCTCCAGCTTCAGCCAGGTTCCCCAGAGCCAAACCTACCCAGCAGCCTGAGGCTAAGAGTCCACACAGGTCAGCCTCTGGGGCTGAAAACGGGGTGAGAAAGGGTGGAAGGTGGGTCTGCAGGAGCAAACAAAAAAAAATCTGGTATGACAGAGTGAGCCTCATCTCATGACCACTCTTCTGCTTTAATTCTAGTTTGCAGCTTTGTTCTTGGCAGTTTCAGACCATGCCCTAAAACCCAGTGGAAGGCCCCTAACCATCTGCAACCTTCCTCCATTCCTCTTTTACCATCTCAAAATGACACTTATTAAAAATATCCAGAATAATCCTAACTACCAGAAAGTGACAATATGAAAAAAAATCACTAAGATTATAAAGTCCAACAACACAGTACTTACAGAATGACGTAAGAAAAACAAGCACAGAGCCTTTGTATATTTAAGTTACAATCATGTGAATCTACAAGTTGAAAATGGTATGTGTTAACATTCTAGAAATTGAAAGACCACTATCAAAACAGAGGCTGGAAAGGGAAGGAAAACAAGAAAAACAGGTGTCTTACATCATCTAGTAAGGGCTCAGGCAATGCTCCATTTGAAAACAATCATGATTTGCTGTAAAGATAATTAAAGGAAATTAAAGAACTTGTTAAGCTTTTCAGCTGCCACAACACTCTGAAAGTTTTTCGGGTTTTGGTTTTATTTAAAACACTTCAAAACAAAAACAAAAACAAACCTCTAGTCAGGGCAGCAATCAAAAAGTTATGTGGAAGAAGGCACAAAGAGAACAATGGTTTGATATCATATGATTAAGGTACTTAAGAGATTACATTGCTTTTCACAACTAGCTAAGGATATGAAGTTGGAAGAAAAGGCTTAGTGCTCTGTGACTGCTTGATAACGCCCATTTCCGAAAGAACACTAACAAGAGCCTGTAATCCTTTACTAAATGGGGTATTTTTCCTTCGTACCAAAAGCAGGATGAAAAATTCCCCTCAACACAGAAGGATGGAGAAAGCAAGCCACAGAATTAAACGTGTATTTGCCATAACGGAAAAGGCTACCAAAACATCAAAATGTTAAGTTTAGAAGGAATGTAACTAATCTGCTTGTACCACTACTTTGACTTTTGAAGTGGCAGTCTGTCAAAAAAATTACAATCCAACTTTAAAATGAAGGGATATTTGACACAAATAGACAAACCTGAGATGTACTATAATGAAAGCAGCGGGAGCCTCTGGGCAAGTTAACTCAGATGTAGTGAATTGCCTCCTCTAACCAGATAAAATGTTGTTTCTTTTGAAACAGGATCATATCGTCATCACTTGCCCTGGCAATCCTTATCAAAATCTGTTCACAATGTTATTAGCCTCTGAACCTTCCCGAGGGCTCAGTCTGACTCAGCTCAGACCTCGAGAGCCAAGAGTCTCATCAAGGTGCCTGGATCAGTGCTCTCAAAGGCAACATTTTCCACCCAGTTGCTCAAGTCTAAAAGGAAGCTCATCTACAGGTGTGCCTCACCAGCCAAATGACTAAGAAACCCAGAGACCACCCTCATTAAGGGACACTTTGAAAACCTGTGGGGTTATTTATGTTGTCCCAGTGACATGGGGGTGAAGGGACATAGCTGGCAGAGGAGCAGGACCCAGTTATGCTAAACGAGCTACATGCGGGATGGTCCTGGGGTTTTAAACATCTTTCATGACATCCACATAAATGAAACACACTTATTTGAGCCTAATACTGAGTTCATATAGAAGTATTTGTGTCATTTTAAATATATGCACAATTTTTCAAAAATATAACTACTACGCAAATCCAGGAAAGACTATATTTTACTAGAAATCTCAATGGTTACTTGCTATTTGGAAAAATCACACTACAGGCCATATTCTTTGAATCAACAACCAAATACACTTATGTCAGTCGGCGTTGGTGACTGGTACGTTCTAGACAGCTGTACTCAAGTATTTACACACTGTTTTACACATTAGTTTACTACAATTATTTTTACTTCGTGTTATAGATAGGACAATGCCCTATCATCCACTTGTTATAAACATTTAAATACCGCTATGTGATCAATTAATTCTATTCTAGGATACAAAAAGTGTTACTGGTTAAAAAAAAAAGTGCTGGCCCTAATAGAATTAAGAACAAGTGATTCAGTGTCCTCACTACCAATTTTTAAAATGCATATATTTCAAAGTTTGTACTCTAGTTCTCCAACATTCGTTTCTTGAGAATTTAGGTTGTCATTCACATATTTGAAATCTGCTACTCTCATGACCCAAGAAGTCTCATTTCCTTATAACCCAGCTTCCCTAAACTCCCAGTAGCAACTACATTAGCCCTGTGGCAAATAAAGTCACTTCTCAGCCATAGAAGAAAGCTATCCCGAGGATCCTGTCCAGACTTATTTAACTACAGAGACATCTTCCTGAGACAAAAGACAGGGAGTCAAGAAGATCAGGCTTCACCACCACCCCACATTAGTGAATTTTGCATTAACCTTCTTAAAGAGGGCTACAGAAATCACAGATTAGCAAGAGGTAGGTCCTATTCTTGGTTTCATCTCTGGCTTTCTGGTCCCTGGATAAACTAACATGTAAGCTTTAAATTCTTCAGCTGTACATCAGGCATATGTATATATACCTAGATATGAAATCATGAGATCAATTGTTACCAGAACAGAAAGTGATACCTTGGAGAGGGAAACATAAGGAAGCAAAGTTGCCGCTTTGATACAAAGGATATTTTAAAATGCACAGCCAGCAATACATGTATGAGCTCTCTAAGAATCTAGTTCCTAGGGGGAACATGATTATGCTATCATGCCAGATTATGACATCTGACAAAGGAAATATAATTTTACCATAAAATTAAGCAGTCTGACAAGACAGACTACGGAAGGCCTGACTTGAAATTCCACACTGATCAGAGTACAAAAGAAAAAAAAAATCAGTTAATGAAGAGTGTAAAGGGGGTGTGGTTGTAAGGGATCTGAAATAAGAGGAGCCTACAAGATGAACTGGCGGGTTGGTGGGGGCGGAGGTGAAAGTGAAAACAGGATCCAGGTGGAAGTTAGAAGGCATTGTGAGCACATAGGTCTGATAAAAACGTACTACTTTTGAATTCCTTGTTCACGTTATATCTGAAAGGAAACTAGAATACCCAGCAGAGAAGTGCTCACAGATGAGCAAGGGAAGAATTCAGTTTCCAGGCAACTAGGGCACCAAGACGAGAGCAGGGCTGAACACCAGCCCAGCAACAAACTGAGCCTATGGCTTTCTGCTTCCAAACTCCTCATACAGGCCCCACAGAGACAAAACTAGCCCTGCCTGGAGGCGAGGGATGAGGCTGAACCTACCAGACGGGGTTAAGTGTCAGGACTTCAGTTGGATTTCACATTCTTATTAAAATTCATCTTCTAAGATTAGTGGCAAACTCATAGCTTCAAAGCTAAGACAAATACCCTGCTTACCCTTTCATCTAAAAAGAGATACTTAATAAAATATACATGTTGGTCATCCCTGATATCTAGATTGGTCCAAAGGGACATGTATCTGCAATCACTTCTAAGAGTTTCTCCTCTCAAAGAACAAGCCATAACAACGCATTATCACCAGACAGCCTATATCCTATTTACACACAGAACATTTTAGAAGACTGGCACTCAAATATTAGGATAGAAAATACCTCTTAAAATACCTCTACAATGATACATCCCAAATTACAGTTTGGGGACAGGGATTCAGGTATAATGTATGCAATCATGTGACAACACTACCCAAAGGCACATCAAATAAAGGACTGGAAATCAGAGGTTTGATGTGGTTAGAAAGGTCAGCTATTTGAGGTAAAAGATAAGAGATTTACAGCAGGCAATTTTAAGAGACTGAGCAAAACTCAGATGTATAGACATGTGTCCTAAAGCAATACTTAAAAGATGTACCAATATTTTGTTTTGAGGTTTTGCTGCCAAGTCTATATATATGTATGCATGCATATGTATATACATAGTAGATTATGTTTTCTCCAGTTTTTCTTATCCCATAAGCTCATAGCAGGGCAAGATCAAGGGGCTTCTGAGAAGTTTGAAACTTAAAATCTTCAAATTAGGCTTTTCGTTTTATTTATTTGACAGAGAGAGGGAGATCACATGTAAGCAGAGAGGCAGGCAAAGAGAGAGAGAAGGAAGCAGGCTCCCTGCTGAGCAGAGAGCCCGATGCAGGCCTTGATCCCTGGATCCTGAGATCATGACCTGAGCTGAAGGCAGAGCTTTAACCCACTGAGCCACCCAGGCACCCAAATTAGGCTTTTTAAATCACCATTTTCCCCACCCCCCGCCATAGGATCTGAGCCAAATAGATATCCTCAATTCTCTATCACAAACACCAGGACTGAGGGAGAAGAGGGAGTTTATCACTGTCCATCAGAAGCAGGATAACGGCCACAAAAGAGTTGAGATGATGAAGAGCTTTCTCAAAGTCCTTGGATTGGTTACTGTGTGACATTACCGTAAATCCTTTATCACATCCTTGAAGTTCATCATGTCCGAGCTCAGACCTCAGGCTGGGCTGGATGTGTACGGAGTTACAACTAAGGATTCCCTTCATTAAATCCTGATTTCCTCGCATGGTACTCAAACATCCACAATTTGACCTTCCCAATTTTATCAACCCCCATGTTTGTTATACTGCAAATCCCACCAGATTATACCAACTGCTCTCAACATACTTGCCACTTCCCTACGCCTTTGAAACCATCTCCTTTCAGCCCTAAGACCTCATTTGAATGCCATCTCCTTGGTGCCTTTTCCAATCACCCCAATGAAAGTCAACCTCTTGCATAAATGTCCCATGTGTTTATTTCAGATGTTTTTCCCCCCGGGCGTGTGGTTTTTTTTTTTTTGGCTGTTTTTAACCACATGAAACTTCATTTATAAATCTCTTCCACTGCACTAATTATTCTACTACAAGCTTCAGCCTAAAGCAGGCCCTCACATAGGAGGAAGATCTTCAAACCTCTAAGTTTGGGGTTTTGACTACAACTTAAAATTGAATTTTAATTACCAAGTGAGATTTGTAGGACTATAGGCAGCAGAACTGATTACCCAAGTTATTGCCCAAGAAAAGTTACAGTACCTACTGGAGATTCCATCCAAGGTGGGGGGGGGGAATAAGCATTTGAAGGAACACAAAGTTGTATTGTTTTTGCACATAAACACAATGGTTAAAATACCAAAAGAAAACTGGCACCTGTATCTCTATCCTAAAAATCCAGGGGATAAGGAAATATGTTGAGTTCTAGGTGTTTATCTACAGGGATTTCACGATTAGGTTTGAGACATTTCTTATAATGCAAGATACTAAATGGAAAGCATTGCATCTTACATATTCCATTTAGTCGTATTAAAATTAAAGTGCTGAGGATGTTCAAATATTAAGTGATAAAGGTACTATAAAACCTAGTAAGCAAGGTTTATTCATCTCCACTCTAAGGAATAAAAGATGAAAAACTGATTTAACAAGGCTGTGCAAGAAAAATTACTTCATATGCTAGAAAAATTGTATACTAAATTGTAGCCTAAAGCACAATGTACCAATCTCTCAAGTATCAAGAAAATTGTAATAATTTTTTTTTTTAACCAGGTTGAGAATCTTCATGGATGCACTCAAGTCTTTAAACTCTAGGATGAGTTTAGTTAGATCCAAAAGTCGCCTAATATAGGAAATCTAAAGCCAAGGGTGAGGTATTTAAAGTACCACCCTAATTTTAAAGTGAAATTTAAAGGGATTCAGCATGAGCATTACAGAAATAAAAGTTATGATAGAAGCTATGAAATAGAAGTCTGTGTTGCTAACTCTCCTAACCGCCAAAAACATGAAGGAAGACAGACTAGTTATTTATATCTGGGTAGGGAGCAACCGCAAATAGGCCCAAACACAGTCAAAACGCAAGTTCCAGGAAACAATGAAGCTGATGTGATGATTTTATGCATCAATGTCCCTGAACTAGAAGGCGGCTCGGAGAGCTAGTAAACATTTCTGGGTGTGGATAAGCGTATTTCCCCAGAGATTAGCATTTGAATCAGGAGACAGAATAAAGGTTGTCCTTCCCATGTTGATGGACGTCATGAATCCAGTGAGGATCCAATTAAAACAAAAAAGGTGGAGGAAGGGTCTGTTTGCTGACTGTAGCAACATCCAACGGCTCTTGCCTGTGGACATCAGCGCTCTTGGCTTCTGCCTCTTGAAACATGTATGAGGACTTAAACCACTGGTCCTTCGATTTTCAGGCCTCTGTACTCAGACTGAACGTCAATGGCTTTCCTGGTCTCCAGCTTGCTGACAGAAGACTACAGAATTTCTTGGCCTCCATAATCACGTGAGCCAATTCCCTTATTAAATCTCTTCTCTCGTGAGTATTCCCCCCACCTCCCTCAACCACAAAGTGGCTCTAGTTGTCTAGACAATCCTAATATAGCTATTCAGTAATGTGACCGTCAACTGAAACTCTCACATCCTGAGACAGCCCTCAAGGTGGCACCCCCTCCCTTCCAGCAGTAGGCCATGCTGTGTATGACCTTGCAACATCCCTCTACCAGAGACTGCTAATGTAAATTCCTGTGCCCTATCCCACACCTGTGGACCCTGAATGCCTGGCAGTAGGCTCAGGAAGGAAGGTGCATTTAGAAGGCTGTTTGATGGCTAACACATACTGCAGTTTGAGAACCATGGCTTTAAAAACATGAATTTATTACGTAGTAAAACCTGAAGCCTCTCTAGTCCACTATTCTTTAAAAAAATTTTTTATTACTTATTTATTTTTAGAGAGCAGCACCTGCGTGGCTCAACTGGTTAAACAACTGCCTTCGGCTCAGGTCATGATCCTGGAGTCACAGGATCGAGTCCCATATTAGGCTCCCTGCTCAGCTGGGGATCTGGTTCTCCCTCTGACCCTCTCCCCTCTCATGGTCTCTCTCTCAAAATCTTAAAAAAAAAAAAAAAAATTTTTAGAGAGCATGCCACACACAAGTGTGAGATAGAGGGTTGCAAAAGCAGAGGGACAGAATCTCAAGCAGATATCTAGCTAAAGACAGGGCTCAATCCCAGGACCCTGAGGTCATGACCCTGAGCTAAAACCAGGAGTGCAAAGTTCAACCAACCAAACCAGCCAGGCGCCTCAGCCTCATTCAACTCTTCTCATCTAGTTCAATAGTTACCTCCTACCAGAAGTCTTCAGTGATAAATTGATGAGTCTTCTGCTTTCTTCGATAACTGTATGTAGCTCTCTCTTTTCCCATTTTATTGTATTTATCATTTCACTTGTTTGAACAACAGGCACCACATTCTCTATGTCTACCTCCAATTTTTCTTCATCACTAAGAGCCCCCATGGGAAAGATACTGTTCTTTTGCCTATTTAAGCACATGGGAAAAGGGATTTTCATTACTTTGCTTCAGCTCTCACTGCTAGGAATTAGTGATGCTGCCATTCAAAGCCGAAGGCCTTTATCAGTTATTTACTTAACTTCCCTAAAGCAAATTTTTATTTCATGGGCTAGAAAAGAGAAAGTGTTCCTGGCATGGAATAGTTAACAGTAGTAAGAGTGATAAAGGTATTATAGTAGTGCTGGTTAGTATTTAAGACTGAAAGCAATTAGCAAAGCCAGTAAAAAAAACATCCTACCTACATAAACAATTAGGTAGAAACAAGATGACTTGTTATAGAACCACATGATAATTTGCCAGAAGTTCTGAACCTTCTATCTAATGAGATGATCTCATTAGAATACTCAATATCTTCTGAGAGCTAAACTCAAAGTGCAGTTTTATAAATGTCCCTGATAAAAGCAATGTCCTTACTCTCAAGCCTTGTAACCAGGACTAACAGCAAAGTCCCTGGCAAGGCAGTATTCCAAGGCAGACAAGCCCTTCCTCAGAAACAGACCCCTCAGACACCAGAGTCACTGCAGGAATGCGGACAAGGGAATCTGAATTTCTCAATTTACATGGAAAGAGTTAAAAGGAAAAGTCTCCCCTCAAATTGGCAAACACCTGCACGACCTTATAGAGAAAAGACCATTTATCTACATTCTACCACACACCAGGTCTATGCTGAGTGTTTTCCTCATGGATGAGGAGCCAGGGTTCACAAAGGCTCTAACAAGATCAGATGTGAGTAAGTGGCAGAGACCACCACCTCCAATGCCTCCCCCTGCACAGCTCTTCTCAGACGTCACTGCAAACTTAAGTATTTGCATATGGACTACACCGACTCTGCATCTGTGTGTAACACGCAATGCTAACTTTTTCCTCAACAATGTTGGACACCCAGTCATCCAAAAGCTTCCAGCGTCTCATACTCAACTCCAAGAGTGGAGATCAGAAAGGGGAGAGAAACTGCATCTAAGACACCTCAAGGTTTACACACAAAACCCATAGGAAGGCAGTTTGCCACCCCAAATTATGCCTCTTCGGCATAAGGATGATCTTGAGCTCGTGACTTTCAAGAGCAGACACAGGAGAAGCTCTGAAAACCAAGTGGAAGTTACCCTTCTGAAAGAGACAGTTAAAGACACTTCTAAGCAAAGTCTTCATTTGTAGGTATATCTCCTCTGTACCAGGAAGAGAGGGATGATTAAACCTCTAGAAACTCTAAACAATGGAGAAGGCAACTAAGATCTGTTATCACCACATGTCCTTGTTTACTGTGCTTTGCTTGATGACCTCCCATAACCGGCTTTCCCCCCACGCCCATGCCGCCCAACTACCATCTTTTGTCATTAGCTAGAGATGGTGTTTAATGTTCTGGCTTTAGCCACTGAGGCAATTACTGAGTCTTCCTGGGTCTTTCCCTTGTGTAGGAAGCATGCATAATATTAAATCACTGTTTCTCTTCTTTTAATCTTTTATTACCAGGGGATGGTCTCATCCAAGATCCTAGAAGGGTTAAAGCGAAGTCATTCCCCCCCACAACCCCCCCCCCCTTTTTTTTTTTTAAGACTTCACAAGGAAGAAAAGGTTTCTGAAGCATATTGGAACAGCTTTTCATGTTCTATTAACAAAATAGATGCAAGAGCATAGAACCTGCTTTCCAAAGTCCCAGGCAGGTTAACAAATAATTACTAAACCTCTCAGCCTTCTGCATCTAACACTCTTCATCTGGAGACTAAGAAATTCGATCTAAACTCAGTCCCCTTACTAAGCTATCTAGTGACAAACTCCTAGTTCCATTGATGATTAGTAACTGTTAGTTGCCCACTATTTGATAAACGTGAATAAATCACGTTTGTGTTTATCAAAATTTCGCAGTGCTCTACTGAAGAATGTTGGTACATTCTGAATTTCTCCTCAGTCTGTAAGATGCCTGGGTAAGTCTGCTTAGTCAATATTCATCCCCCCCTCCAAAAAAAAAAATCACAAACCACGTAGAAGAAAACATAGGCAGTAAGCTCTGACATTGATCTTGAAAATTTTTTTTATTTGACCATTCTCCTCAGGCAAGGTCAACAGAAGCTAAACAAATGGGATTACATCAAACTAGAAAGCTTTTTGAATAGCAAGAGAGACAACTGAAGATATTTGGAAATCACATCCAGGTAAGGGGCATTCAAAATACATGAAAAATTAACATAGCTTTATATAAAAAAAAAACCAATTAAAAGACGAGAATACATGAATAGTTGTTTTTCTACAGATCTCCAGACAGCTAATAGGAACATGGAAAGATCCTCAATATCACTCATCAGGGAAATTCAATCAAAGCCATAGTGAGAGACGCCTGGGTGTCTCAGTCATTAAGTGTCTGCCTTCGGCTCAGGTCATGATCCCAGGGTCCTGGGATGGAACCCCAGGTCAAGCTCCCTGCTCAGAGGGGAGCCCACTTTTCCCTCCCCCTCTGCCTGCTGCTTCCCTTAGTTGTGCTCCTTATCTGACAAAATCTTTTAAAAAGCCACAATGAACTAACACTTTACACAGACAACTGTGTTGGGAGGATGTAGACAAAACCCTTGTGCACTGTTCATGGGCATAAGTGGACATATAAATTGGCACAGCCATGGTGGAAAACAGGATGGAGAATCCTCAAAAATTTAAAAATTGAGTTGCTAGATTGTAATTTCATTCCTAGTTATCCGAAGAAAATAAAAGTACCAATTCAGAGATATATGCACCCTATGTTCACTGAGGCATCATTTACAATAGTCCAGATATGGAAGCAACATTAAGTGTCCAACAGAGGAACATGTGGGATATATATGCAATGGAGTATTACTTAGCTGTAAAAAAACTGAAATCTTTGCCATTTGTGACAACATGGATAGACCTAGAGGATATTATGCTAAGTGAAGTAAGTCAGACAAATACCACATGATTTCACTTATCAGGAAACAGAGGTGGGGGGAGTGAGACGGGCCAGGGGGATAGGCTCACAACGTAATACTGTTAGCAGAAGCTCCAACACAGCCAATACAGACAAGTTTATTAGATGCTCTCCATTCACCCAGACAACATTCTCTGTCTACACCAAGGGCATATTATAGCTAGTGGGCTCCTCACTGGTCATTCAAGCATTTCTGCTCTGACTAGGACAAGTCAGAAGTCCATAATGAGATGGTTGTTTTTCAACTAGCTAAATTACCTCTTTGGTATTCTAGAACATGCTGGCAAGTTCTTATATCTACCCCTTTGTTCCTACTGTTCCCTGAACTTTGAATGCTTTTCCTCTAGATCTCTCTCCCTTCCCCTCCCCCCTTTGTCTTCGGCTCAACATCGAGGCTTTTATTTCAGTGTTATTTGCATTAGTTTGGGTCCACCAAGAAGCCAACATTAAACATGTAAAAGGTATTGAAGAAAGGTCTCAGTCCATTCAGGCTACTATACACAAAAGAACAGACTGGGTGACAAGCATTTTTTCTTATAGTCCTGGAGGCTGGGAAGTCCCATTAAGGCACAGGTAGATGTGGTGTCCAGCAATGGCCCACACTTCCTGTTCACAGGTGGCCGTCTTCCTGCTCTGTCCTCACATAGCAGGAAGGTGAGAGCTCTCAGAGGGCCCCCTTTTGCCAGGCCATTAAGCCTGTTTATGAGGATTCTATCCTCATGACCTAATCACATCCCAAATGCCCCACCACCTAATACCATCACCTTGGAAGTTAGGATTTCAACTTACACATTTCAGGGAGACAAGTACTCATCCCATAACAAAGGACAGCAGAAAAAGACAGGGATTGTCCTCATACAAGACAAAGGTAGGAGAGAGGATGACTGGACTTTTGGCAAATGTCCAAGAAAGGTTCAGCCAAGCTGATGGGAAGTCCTCAAGCTCAAGTCACCTGATAACACAGTGGCACTATTCAAAGTATTTCCTTAAGATCCCTTTTGTCCCCAGTCAACTAGAGGAAGCCCATAGGAACCTTGGCCTTACAGCACAAGGGAAGAAAAAGTGCAGCAAATGAGCTATCAATTATGCCCCATGGCAGGATCCCCAAGGGGGGTATTTTCCCCAGTTACCCCAGCCTGAAAATCCATTAAAATATCTAAGACTTGGTGAGCATTTACTATGTAGACCAGACTTTACTCTTGAATAGCCACAACCACGTAGCAGGGCTCTACCACCTGTATGTTACAAAGGAAGCAGAAACACCGGTAACGGACCATGACTAACTAGTGTCAGAAGTAGGATTTGAACCCGGAAGTCCTTACTACCTTGAGAGTTTGAGTGAAGTTTTACATTAAAAAGTTACACAAAACACTAAGAGTTGGTAAAATACTGTCCCATTAAATGCAATTAACACACTGAAAATAGAAATCTTGACAATCTAGGAAGACTTTCTAGCCATTCCTTCAAAGACTGCATGTGCCCGGCGTTCTATCAACAGAACTGGCAAAATTCCCTGCCCTCATTGTGCTTCTGGGAGAGAGAAGGTAGGGAGGATTACTCAATATTATATACTAGGTGATTAGTAAGTACAACAGGGAAAATTAAAACGGGCGGGGGGCGGATCAGGAAGTGTGTAAGTAAGTTGAGAGAAGAGGCAATTGTAAATAGAAGTCAGGAGAAGCCTTACTGAATTGACAGTTGAGCAGAATGAGAGGAGGGAGGGATACTGGAGGAAAAGCATTCAAGGTTCAGGGAACAGTAAGAACAAAGGAGCAGATGTAAGAACATGCCAGCATGTTCCAGAACAGCAAGGAGGTAGTTTAGCTAGAGCAGAAAGATCAAGGCGAGGGAAGCAGGAGGTCTGAGAGATAAAATGGGGCAGATCATACAGAGCCTTGCAGGTCACAGTGAAGGTGTTCTAGGAGCGCGGTGGAACCCGGTGGAGGCCCTGAGCAGAGAAGCAATCGCAATTTTGTTACAAAGGAATCACTGACTGTAAAGATCAGATTCAAGTTGGAGGTGGTTAGGACAGAACAAAAACAAGTGCTGAAGGCTACTGCAGATTCCTGCATTATAATCTCCACTCCAAATATACAGGGAGTTAAAGAACTAGCACCAATTTAAAAAATCTAAAGTGGAGACATGAAGGCACATTAAGGACGTATCTTATGCTAGAGAAGTAACAGGACTACAATCTTTAGAACCATCCTTAAGGAAAAGGCCCTGGCCTTTGTGCCCGGCCTTGGCCTGTTTGCCCTCCCGTCTATTCCTGTCTTCCCTTTCACGTGACTGAACCCCACAGACTTCAGTGCCCAGGCTTCCCGGACAGCTGAAGACAGGCTAGCCAGACACTAGACATCAGGAATAGAAAGGTCACGGTATTTTTCACCCGACCTCTTCTATTTCAGGTGGCATCTCCAGCAGCAGCCACATCTCCGTTGTTCCACGTCCCCAAGGCAGCCCCCTCCACAGTTGCAGTTACCACTGGGTGGCCCCAGATCCTGGGCTCTGCGCTCACCAGGTAGCTCTTCTGCTCCGGTCCTACTCCCACCAGACAGCCCACCCCATCCCGGACTCTGACAACACCAAACCTTTCCTTCCACCACTTTAGCCCAAGGAATGAGCACTTCCTGCAACCAGGAACCTCTGTATTGCGTAACAGACTCATTTGCTTTTTTGGCTTCTCTAATATCATTGCAATTAGTTCCCTATGTTACATCTCTTTTAAGCCACTTTGATAGCTTTTATGACTAGATCCTTACGTACTCCTCCATCAAAAGATACAAATAAATGTTTATATGCTGTGTTAAATTAGAATCTGGAAGGTATGCAAATAGCCTGTAATTATCTACACTATTCATATCCCATATTTCCCAGGGAAATCGGGCTGAAGGAGTATCAAGGGGGAGATGGAAGAGAAGAGGGAGGCAGGAGGAAAAAGGGGCACTGGGGTGTGAGAGGAACCCAAAGAGGTAGGGGACTTGTACTGCCTACCACCGTTTAGGGCTTTACAAACATTCTCTTAATCTGGAGCCCAAGGCAAAAAGCCCCCGAGGGTCCTCAGGGCATACAGCTCAGAAAACCTCATCGCAGTCCTTCTGGAGAACCTGCTGCTATCAGTCACAACCACAAGGCTTCAGACACCCCTGAGGCCATGTCCTAGGAGCTACCAGAAGTGAGCTTGCTTTCACCTACCCTTACTCACAGAATGTAATTATTAAAAAGTAAAAGGAGGTGAAGTCTATGTACAGAGAAGTCAATAGAGAAACTTGAACTAGTAAGGTGTCAAGACAAAGGTACCACCCACATTTGCTACAGAACATGGACAAACCAGATCCCCCTCTATCACACTGCTCAGCTGGGCTGGAACAGGGAGTGCTGTACATGCAAGGATTAGGGAGACTTGCACGAGAAACCTCCGGGTTAACATTATTGTCCTTGCAGATAAAGAATATGCATAAACAAGGATAGAAAATTTAGCTTGGAGTGTCTGCGAGAACAACAATTTCTATAGAAAAAAACACTTAAGGTGATACTGTGCTGCATAAGCGTTTGGTTATAAAGGGAACGTGGGGTTGACCCCAGGGAAGATAGGTACCTTCACAGATCTGAAAACTTCAGCACACAGCTGTTAGTAACCACTAATTCAAAAATGAATCATGTCCTTGAAAGTCATAGTATAAACGGACATTCCCATATTTGCATCAGACCTAAAAAATTAGATAATGTTTACTGACTTGTTAAATATGAAAATACAACCCATACGAATATAACTTATAAAAGCTTTGAATTGCTTAAAGCCTTTCTCCCCAGAGAGGCAGTAATCTATGGTAGCCTGAAAGCTTTTTAAGTGTCACTTTGACCCCCATCTGCTGTTGTGAGGACAGGAAAGGACATGGAGGGGCAAACAATAACCATCCTATAAAAGGTGATTGCAAATTTCCTAGAAGGATCGCTTCCTTATATTTAGTATCCCTTAGCAGTTTGCCTGGAAGCTGGTTTTCCCCTATCTTAGAATGGGGGAGATACAGTACGGGATCATTGGAATTTAGAGTTACTACACATATTTAGTCTAGAAGCAATCCGATCCCCCAGATACGTAAAGGTAGATACAGTGAACCCTTGAACAATGTGGGTGTTAGGGGCACCACCTGCTACGTTGTCCAAAATCCGAGTAGAACCTGACTCCCCAAGAACTTAACAGCTTCCTGTTGACTACAAGTTTCACCAAGTCAACACATAATAGGTTTTATAATATACTATATTCTTACAATAAAGCTTAAAAAGTTAGAAAATCACAAGAGAAACTGCATTTATAGTGCTGTAAAAAAATTCACATGTAAGTGGACCCTGCAGTTCAAACCCAGATTGTTCAAGGGTCAGCTATATGGACAGAAGTTGAAAAATGTATTTGTCATCCGATAAACCACAGACTGGAATTCAAACTCCAACCATGGGGGCACCTGTGTGGCTCAGTTCATGATCCCAGGGTCCTGAGATCGAGCCCCGCATCAGGCTCCCTGCTCAGCAGGAAGCCTGCTTCTTCCACTCCCACTGTTCCCTGTCAAAAATCTTAAAAAAAAAAAATATCGAACTCCAAACATGGATAAAGGACCCTCCCATCCACACTATAAACATACCAAGAATTGAGGGCAATTAAGGAAGTGACAGCACACTGGACCAAGATAAGAGGTCACGGGGAATCCGGCCTTGTGCCTGGAAGGTCCAGAGTGTGGTCTTGATACAACCCACAGGAGACCTACAAAATGGAATTTAGAAGCCACAGAAAAACCTTTAAGTCCTTTAGTTATAAGACTAAACCTGAAGCAAGTGCAGATTGTACCTAGGTCTAGATTTCAAACCCTGACAACTTCTGAATTCTAGGTAATATTTTCCATTGCATAGAAGTCTTCTCCATAAACGTGGCCAAAATTGAGTTTATATTCTGCCCCCTGGTTGGCATACACTCAGTGGCTTAACTGCCATTCTGAATCCCTCCTCCTTTGCTTTCCTCTCATACAGAGACTGGCAAAAACTTGACATCCCAGCCTCCTTACTATGGTTTGCCAATAATATATAGAAAGTCAAAATGGGGAGGGGATCTCTTTTACAGAATAAAGTCTCTCTACGATGAAGCCCACGGCTCTTCCTTTCCTTCCACTTGGAACATAAATGCCCCACGTGGAGGTAGTTGCAAACTCAACAACAGAAGCCTCGCAGTAGGGATGAGTGTGCGTGAGTCATGCCAGCCCCGTGTTCTTATAAAGGGAGAGAAGTGAAGCCCAGTGGTTCAAGCTATTAGACGGCCTTACAGTTCAGAGCCAACAAAATCCTCACTGGAATATCCCCACATCCTTTTCTCCTTTTTTATATCTCACAGGTGGCACCAGTGATATCCCATCATTAAATCCTCATTCACCTCAGCGTGTTTGCTTCTCATTGTTTAAACATTGTACAGCCCTTCTAATCCTCCATTCATGCTTTCCTCCTCTGACCTACTGAAACGCCCAACTCCTCACTGCCATCAGTACACTCCCCTTAAACACACACCCCTCTCCTGAGACAAGCTTTCCAGACACACCAACGTGGATTCTTGGGTCCCCCGTCTCAGAAGATGCTTCACAATAATGGGCCCAATAATACCTACAAGAACATGTGAAAAGCCAGCATCTCAACATTAAGATACCCTTTATGTCCAATATACAAAGATGTCTAATTCTTCATAGAGCACAGTAAGACTGTCGTTGCAAAAACAAGAGAAACTTTACAAAGACACATCTTTAGTAGTACAGTCAAGGTTGGCAAGAACACAGTGAGACAGGTATCCTTAGACTCTTCATAGGTGTGCATGTATAGATCAGTATAATTATTCAACATATGGTTGACCCTTGAACAGGAGTTTGAACTGTGTGGGTCCACTTGTATATGGGGGTTTTTTTGTTTTATTTTGTAAGCGCAGCTAATGTAGTCTCTTCCTTAGGATTTTAACATTTTTCTCGATATCTTAATATAGTATATAATAATATACATTGTTTTTATCAGTAAGGTTTCCAGTCACCAGCCAACTCTTAGAAGTTCTTGGGGAGTCAAAAAGCACACAGATTTCATTGCATGAGGTGCAGGGGGCTTTGTGCCCCAACCCTGTACTGTTCAGGGGTCAACTATGTATTACAAGTCTCAAAACATGCACACTCATAACATCCAGTCTAGAAATACTGTGAAATCTATCCCTCATCCCTATAAGGTATGCTAAGCTCATCATGGCATAAATATTGTATCAGGGTGTGGAGGAGGAACGAGTACATGACCATTAAGATTTTAATAGGAAGATATTCAGGATATTATGCGAGTAGGGGGGAAAAAAGCCAAGATACAGAATAATTTATAGCACTGATCAATGGTAGAATAGGCATGGCAACAGTCGAACTGTTCAGCAAATATCACCGTTACCTCTCGTCAGATCCTGAGTATTTCCCCCTAACTTCAGTTTCTGACTTAGCTACAAGCACATTATTCCTATAGTCAGGAAAAATACATAGTTCTGGAGATACAAGAGGAAAAAAAAAAGATAGTAAAAAATGCAACAGTACAAGAAACCCAGCTTGAGCTAGCACTAAGTGATGACTGTTTTCCAAAACCAGATTTAGAGTTGCTTTGGAGAAGGGAATTGGAAGCCCTCCATCCATGTGCCCAAAGGGCATGCACTTGGAATCAAGATCAATAACCCTCTTAGCAGTTTGATAGACTCCATTACATTTTATGAGAATTCAGAATTCCAATTACGAGGTCCTGACATTTTAAGATCTCCTCAAACAATTTCCGATACAACCGCAAGTAATTCCCCCTTATAAAGCCACTGTAGAAGATCACAAAGACTTCCAAGTCTCTCTTGGTCAGGCTGTAGCTGTAGACAGTAATGCACTGGGGCATGTCACTTGTCCCGCAACACAGCCATGTTCTCCTGACCATGTACACCGACTTCAGTGCAAGCCAACCAGTTTTAGGGAAGAGCTCTTATACCAGAAATACAACTTTTAGCAAAGGGACAAAGAAAAGAAAAAAAAAAAGACACCTTGGGAAGTCCATGATTTCAAGATCCAAGGGTGTGGAGACACAGATCGGAGAATTCTGATACTATCATTTACAAACTGACCTAAGGCAGACAGACTGCTTACAGTCTGAGNGAAAAAAAAAAAGACACCTTGGGAAGTCCATGATTTCAAGATCCAAGGGTGTGGAGACACAGATCAGAGAATTCTGATACTATCATTTACAAACTGACCTAAGGCAGACAGACTGCTTACAGTCTGAGCAAATACAGAAATAGAAGATGGGCTTAAATGTCTAACACGTTTAGTGTGCACACTTTAAAGTGCCATTTAACCCCACCCATTTAGTTTAGAAAGCCATGATCTATTTTATCCCTTTTTAACCTTCATGCTCTGAAGAATACCTTCAGCACCTGGTCAGCAACGTTGTTTTGGGCACCTTATAGACAGTTGACATTTTAAACTATTTTTGTGAAGATAGGCAGACTCTTCTGCTGTCCAGCCTCTGAACAGCAATATGTAATTCTGAGATTACTGAAAACACTAGGAGTCTTAACATGCTTTCTCATCAGGGACCTCACAAGTAAAAGGCAGGATTTAAGCAAACACACTTTAATGAAAAAATAAAAGTTAAAGTGTTCTCATTGTCACACACTTGGCTCTTGGGGAAAAACACGGCTGTGACTACCTACTGAAACCAATACAGATTGATCTTGTCAGGAAGCACAGCCTGAGGGCCACACGCTATGAAAATAACTTTCCAAAGTATTACTGATAAAATTCAGGTCTCCTCTTGGACCATAGCACTCATACCCCAATTCTTCTTCAGAATATACTCCTGATGCCCCTTCAGTAGTCCCTTACTGGTGTGTTCTTAAGACTGCATAAAAATAATCAATTTAGGGGCACCTGGGTGGCTCAGGGGATTAAAGCCTCTGCCTTCGGCTCAGGTCATGATCTCAGGGTCCTGGGATCAAGCCCAGCGTCGGGCTGTCTGCCCTCCTCTCTCTGCCTGCCTCTCTCACTGCCTGCCTCTCTGCCTACTTGTAACCTGCCAAATAAATAAAATCTTTAAAAAAAAAATACTATCTTGGAGATCTAATCTAAATACTTTAATAGCTAGGATAACTGAGGCAGAAGATCGCCATGAAACGTTCCNTACTATCTTGGAGATCTAATCTAATCTAAATACTTTAATAGCTAGGATAACTGAGGCAGAAGATCGCCATGAAACGTTCCAATGTCAGAATTATTGGAATCCCTGAGGGGGTGGAGAAAGAAGACTCGGAAGAGGTGATAGACCAAATACTGGATGAAAATTTCCCTAATCTGGGGAATGGAACAAGTGTTCGTGTCCTAGAGGCAGAGAGAACACCCCCCCACCCAAGATCAATGAGTTTATAAAGACCCCCCAGACAATTGTGAGATTCACGAATCACAAATTCAGATAGGAGGTCTTAAGGGCAACTAGGGACAAAAGATTCCTTACTTATACAGGAAGAACCATCAGAATAACATCGGACCAGTCCACAGAAACCTGGGAAGCCAGAAAGGGCTGGCAAGACATTCAGGGCACTAAATGAGAAGAACATGCAGCCAAGAATACTTTATCCAGCAAGGCTGACATTCAGAATGGATAGAGAGAAAGAGCTTCCAAGATCGGCAAGGTCTGAAAGATTAGGTGACCAAAAAAAGACACAATATTAAGGGTGGGTTCCATAAAAGAACAAAGAACCCAAGAGTGACACAGAACAGAAAGTTACAGACCCAATGCACAGAAACAAGGATTTCACAGGCAACATGTCGATAAAAACCTAACTTTTAAAAAACACTCTCAATGTGAACGGCCTAAATGCTCCCATAAAAAGGCAGGGTTGCAGACTGGATAAAACAACAGGACCCGTCTATATGCTGTCTACAAGAGATATTTTGAACCTAAAGATATATCCAGACTGAAAGTGAAGGGATGGAGAACCATCTTTCATGCCATTGGGCCTCAAAAGAAAGCTGGGGTAGCAATTCTCATATCACATAAATTAGATTTTAAGCTAAAGACAGAGATACAGAAGGACACTACATCATTCTTAAAGGGTCTATCCACCAAGAAGATCTAACAATTGTAAATATTTATGCCCCCAACGTGGGAGCAGCCAACTACATAAGCCAACTGTTAAACAAAATAGTCATATTGCTATGAATACATTAATTGGAGGAGATCTTAACACACCACTCTCAGCAATAGACAGGTCATCTAAACAGGAATTCAAAGAAACAAGACCTTTGAATGACACAGTGGATCAGATGGACCTCAGACACACAGAACATTCCACCCTAAAAATACTTCTTCTCTAGCACACATAGAACTTTCTCCAGAACAGACCACATACTCAGTCACAAATCAGGNGAACATTCCACCCTAAAAATACTCATTCTTCTCTAGCACACATAGAACTTTCTCCAGAACAGACCACATACTCAGTCACAAATCAGGGCTCAACTGATACCAAAAGACTGAGATGATCCCCTGCAAATTCTCAGACCATAATGCTTTGAAACTGGAACTCAACCACAAGAAAGTTTGGAAGGAATTCAAACACTTGGAAGCTAGAGACCATCCTGCTCAAGAATGTTTGGATCAACCAGGAAATCAAAGAAGAAAAACAATTCATGGAAACCAATGAGAATGAAGACACAGCAGTAAAATACCTATGAGATAAATACCCAGTAGTGCGATTGCTGGGTCGTAGGGTAGCTCCATTTTCAACTTTTTGAGNTACCTATGAGATACAGCAAAGGCAGTCCTAAGGGGGAAATACGTAGCCATCCAAGCCTCACTCAAAAAAAATTGAAAGATCCCAAATACACCAACTTTTTACACCTTAACTAGAAAATCAACAAATTAAGCCAACACCATGCACAAGAAGGGAAATAATATTAGAGCAGAGATCAAGGAGTTAGAAACTAGAGAGACAGTAAATAGAAGCTGGTTCTCTGAAAGAATAAGATCGATAAACCACTGGCCAAACTAATCCAAGAGAAAAGAGGACTCAAATTAATAAAATTATGAATGAAAGGGGACAGATGACAACGAACACCAAGGAAATAGAAACAATCATCAGAAACTATTATCAACAGCTATATGCCAATAAGTTAAGCAACTTAGAAGAAATGGACACACATTCCTGGAAACATATAAACTTCCAAGACTGAAACAGGAAGAAACTGACAACCCGAGTAGACCAATATCTAGTAGCAGTGATCAAAAACCTCCCAAAAAACACGAGTCTAGGACCTGACAGATTCCCTGGGAGAATTCTACCAAACATTCAAAGAATACCTATTCTTCCGAAGCTGTTTCAAAAAATAGAAACAGAGGGAAAACTTCCAGACTCTATAAAGCCAGCATTACCTTGGTCCCCAAACCAGGCAAAGACCCCATCAAAAAGGAGAATTTCAGACCAATATCCCTGATGAATATGGATGCCAAGATTCTCAACAAGATCCTAGCTAATAGGATCCAACAGTACATTAAAAAGATTATCCACCATGACCAGGTGGGATTTATCCCTGGGATGCAAGGGTGGTTCAACATTCGCAAAAATCAATGTGATAGATCAATAAGAGAGAAGAAGCACATGGTCCTCTCAATTGATGCAGAAAAAGCATTTGACAAAATACAGCATCCATTCCTGATCAGAACTCTTCAAAGTATAGGGATAGAGGGAACATTCCTCAACTTCACAAAATCTATGAAAAACCCACAGTGAGTATCATTCTCAATGGGGAAAAACTGACAGCCTTTCCATTGGGATCAGGAACACAAGGATGCCCACTCTCACCACTGTTGTTCAACCAAGTACTAGAAGTCCTAGCAACAGCAATCAAAGAAGGTATTCAAATTGGCAAAGAAGTCAAACTCTCTTCACAGATGACATGATACTTTATATAGAAAGCCCAAAAGACTCCACCAGCAAACTACTAGAACTCATACACCAATTCAGTAATGTGGCAGGATACAAAAGTCAACCCACAGAAATCAGTTGCTTTCTTATACACTAGCAATGAAAATATAGAAAGGGAAAAACAGAAAGGGAATGGAATTAGAAAGATTCCATTTATTATATAGCACCAAGAATCATAAGATACATTGGAATAAACCTAACCAAAGAGGTAAAGGATCTGAACTCAACTACAGAACACTCATGAAAGAAATTGAAGATACAAAAAGATGGAAAATCATTCCATGCTCATGGATCAGAATAAACACTGTTAAAATGTCTATACTGCCCAGAGCAATCTATACTTTCAATGCCAACCCAATCAAAATTCCACTGGCATTTTTCAAAGTGCTGGAACAATCCCAAAATTTGTATGGAACCAGAAAAAAGACCCCAAATCACTAAGGAAACGTTGAAAAAGAAAAACAAAGCTGGGGGCATCACATTGCCTGATTTCAAGCTTTACTACAAAGCTGTGATCACCAAGACAGCATGGTACTGGCACAAAAACAGACACAGAGACCAATGGAACGGAGCAGAGTCCAGATATGGACCCTCAACTCTACGGCCAAATAATCTTCAACAAAGCAGGAAAAAATATCCAGTGGAAAAAACACGGTCTCTTCAATAAATGGTGCTGGGGAAATTGGACAGCTATGTATAGAAGAATGAAACTCGACCATTCTCTCACACCATACACAAAGAAACTCGAAATGGATCAAAAACCTCAACATGAAACAGGAATCCATCAAAATCCTAGAGGAGAACATAGGCAGTAACCTCTGACATTGGCCACAGCAACTTCTTTCAACACACGTCTGCAAAGGAAACAAAAGTGAAAATGAAATTTTGGGACATCAAGATAAGCTTCTGCACATCAAAGGAAATAGTCAACAAAGAGGCAACCCACAGAATGGNGTCTGCAAAGGAAACAAAAGTGAAAATGAAATTTTGGGACATCATCAAGATAAGCTTCTGCACATCAAAGGAAATAGTCAACAAAGAGGCAACCCACAGAATGGGAGAAGATATTCACAAATTATACTACCAAGGGCTGATATCCAAGATCTCAAACACCCAAAAAAACCAGATAATCATGTCAAAAAATGGGCAGAAGACATGAACAGACACTTCTCCAAAAACGACATACAAATGGCCAACAGATACATGAAGAAAATGTTCATCACTAGCCATCAGGGAAACTCAAGTCAAAACCACATTGAGATACCACCTTACACCAGTTAGAATGGCCAAAAATCAACAGGACAAGAAACAAGTGTTGGAGAGGATGTGGAGAAAGGGGAATCCTCTTTCACTGTTGGTGGGAATGCAAGTTGGTGCTGCCACTTTGATAAACAGTGTGGAGATTCCTCAAAAAATTAAAAATAAAGCTACCCTATGACCCTGCAATTGCACTACTGGGTATTTACCCCAAAGATACAGATGTAGTGAAAAGAAGGGCCATATGTATCCCAATGTTCTTAGCAGCAATGTCCACGATCGCCAAACTGTGGAAAGAGCTGAGATGCCCTTCAACAAATGGATAAAGATGTGGTCTGTATATACAATGGAATATTACTCAGCCATCAGAAAGGATGAATATCCATTTTTTTTTAAAGATTTTATTTATTTACTTGACAGAGAGAGAGAGATTACAGGTAGGCAGAGAGGCAGGCAGAGAGACAGGGAGAGGAGGAAGCAGGCTCCCTGCTGAGCAGAGAGCCCAATGCGGGCCTCGATCCCAGGACGCTGAGATCATGACCTGAGCCGAAAGCAGAGGCTTTAACCCACTGAGCCACCCAGGTGCCCGAATACCCAACTTTTGCAGCAACATGGACAGGTCTGGGAGATTATGCTGAGTGAAATAAGTCAAGCAGAGAAAATCAATTATTATATGGTTTCACTTACTTGTGGAACATAAGCAATAAAATGGAGGACTCTAGCAGAAGAAAAGGAAAAGTGAGTTGGGGTAAATCGGAAGGGGAGATCAACTATGAGAGACTGTGGACTCTGAAACAAACTGAGGGTTATGGAGGGGAGGGGGGATGGGTGAGCAAGGTGGTGGGTATTAAGGAGGGCGCACGTATTGTGTGGAGTACTGGATGTGGTGCATAAACAATGAATCCTGGATCACTGAAAAAATAAAACCAGACTTCAAAGTTTTCATTAGCAACACTAGAAGCTGGAAGAATGTGCATTAATGCCTTCAAAGTTCTAAGGGAGGAATATTTCAACCCAGATTTCAATGCCCAATTTCTCTATCAAAACAAAATTTAAAACCCACATAATTCAGAAAATTTGTCACACTCTTTCAAAGGTGCACGAAAAAAGGTTCAAACAGTATTAGGAAATGAGAACACGAGGTCTTCAACTCACAAGAACTATGAAAAGAGAATCCTAACTTTAAGCCTGTTGTTCAGCTGAGAGTTTTGAGTAAACCAGAGGAAAGCTAGAGAGGGACAAATGTGGGGGTAGGGGTGCAGGAAGAGGTAGATCAATGTTAGCCATTACAACAATGATCTCCAAACCTAATCAGACATCCCATGTGCTGGATTCCCCCTTTGCTCTCCAGATCCATTTTCCCCTATCATCTACCCAGGCCTGTGGCTTGCAGGATTAACAGGCCCTAACAGCCAAGCATGTCTGTCCAGCTTCTCTTTGGGAATCCATTTTCATGAGGGACCTGCACAATATCAGAGAGGGAAATACAAACCAACAGGAGCCCATCTCTAGGCTCACTCGCTACTATGCACCCTTTTGGCCATGACTTAATTCTCCTCCAAGAGCCCACAGACTCTGACAGAGAGCTTTACTCCCAACTCCTTTGGTTCCTGGTCAGTTCAGGCCCAAGTTCCCTCTTTTTGCCCAACGAGGCTTATGGACGATAGTAAGGTCTCCCCTCTGTTAACGTTGAAGGCTTCCCCATCCCTCATCAGTTCCCTTAAAGCTGTCTGACCCTCTCATTTGTGAGTCGCCCCTTGGTGTGACAGTGATTTGTAACTGGTCCCTAACTCGTAAGTCTCCCCCTTTTAGAAAAAAACTTTTGCTACACAGAAGTAAAATTTATCACTAGGTTATAGAATTCGTTACTTTCACAAATACGACATCCTAACTGGAATAAGAGGAGGGGGAAATAACATGTATTTCGGATATAAGTGCTCAGCCCTAGCTGGTCTAAGAAAATAAACTAGACACACATGCACATAAAGAATGTGGAAGTCTGTTTAAGGTAAACGAGCTACTATTTAACTGAATATTATCAACACTACTGATATTTTGAAGGGTTCAACAGTTCACTTAATCATAAAAATCCAGGAGAATGGGACAATTCAAAATAAAAGCAGACACAAGCATCCTGGATCCGAAACACAATCACAAACACCAGTGCTATTGGTGACACTTCAATAGAGTGAGCAATTCTCAGGAAAGTTCCTAGAAAAATAAAGTTGAATCTTCCACCAAATTTACCCAGAAGTTGTATTTCTAGGAAGATCGTAGATATTAAACTCACACAAAAGACACTTTGTATTTTATAAAAAGTTCTACTCTAGGCTCAAATAGGCTCAAGTAGCAACCATGTCTTCATCCAAGTGGCTACTGTAATTGCCAGAGACAGCTCTTCCAGCCAGTGGGAAAGGGCAGAGGGGGATGGCAGTGGGGATAGGCTCCTCTTGTTTTAGGTGTAGAGCCCAAGGCAGGCTGCTCCAAGATGGGGCACTCTGGCCTTTTAAGGAAATAGGGGATAGGGGAAGCGAAAATCTCAAGCAGACTCCCCGCTGAGCATGGATTTTTTTTCCCCCCACATGGGGCTCAATCTCCCAATATTAAGATCATGACCTGAGCCAAAACCAGGGTCAGACGCTTAACCAACTGAGCACTTCAGGTGCCCCTGGCATATTACTTTAAATAAGTTACTTGAGACAGCCTCTGTCTGGAGGACAATCAGACCCTACTCTGTCCCCCCAAAAGCAGGAAATCATCTCACATAAGATATAGCCTCCCTGTACCAGGAAATAAACATATCTTTATTATTAAAGATGGGAAATTTAGAGCCTGGAAGGCTATACAAAGAAAAAAATATATATATATACACACACACACACACACAATTTTTTAAACTAGTTTACTACCTTGGCACAAATTCTGTTTAGAATTCTTTACTAATTGAAGCTCCCTGAGCTCAGTTCTTTCTCCTGTCAATTCCTCCAATTTACGGTCTCCACCTAAGAAAATGAAAAACTGCCATAGTCATTTATGTTTTTAATTATTGGGGCTCTGTGTGCATACAATAAACCTTTTTTCTCTTGGTCTCATGTAAATGTAATTCTTAGTCCAGCCTAAAGACCTTAAAGGTAGAGAAGCTTTCTTTCCCTTCAGAGGACAGCCCAAACATTTGCACACATCACTTCCATTCGTACCCCGCTAGTCTGAAATCAGTCTTCTGGCTATAGCTAATGGCAAAAGCTGGAGAAAGTATCAGATTCTGATTGTTCCCCAGCCACCAACAATTTGGGACAAAATCTGTCTGCTACATCCTTGCTCTTACTCTGGCAAGGCTCACTTCCTACCTTCTTCAGTGAAATCTCAAGTCTGTAGCAGGTCTTCTGGAACTGCATAAAAACAAAAATCACCTGTGTAATTCCTCATCAAGACTGATGATGCCATGGGACATGGTCCTGTTCTCATGTGAGAGAAATAGAGTTGACGTCCTCCACAGATATGTTCTTGACCCACACACTCTGGGCAATCATGCTCAGTCCCATGGATAAAAGGGAAGGGAAGCGGAGGGCAAGAAATGTCTGTCAGACCGCCATGTGCCTAAAAATTCTATTGCTTGTAAGAAAGCAGTAACATTTTGGAAGCAACCAGCAGAAACCAATAACAGTAAAGAACCGTATTCCAAGTAGAAGAACGCCAGGTGCTTGGAGGAGTGAGCAGACCCTCCCCACTGTGTGTTCTACAGAAAGTAATGGCTAAAGTCTAGAAAGAATGAGAGAACATGGTGTGGGTCTTTTGGTTTATGAAGCATTTCCAAGAACTTAAAAAAAAATGTGAAGAGATGAAAAGGCTCCTAGGAAGCTGACTGGCAATGGGGAGGCATGGACAGACTAATTCTAAGTCCCACAAGGTTTGTGTTTAACCACAAAAATATGTAATAGCCCAGTTTCAGCACATTATCTCAAAGCAGCACTATTTTACCATACTGATTATTTAAGCTCAAATAGAATGTAGAGTAAATACTTCCTATATTATATACCACCTCTGAGGTGACCATCCTATTCAAACCTGAGCCATTGCCCGAACCTCCTAAATGGTTTTGCCACTTCCTCTCTTGCCCCCATAGCCTATTCTCAAGGCTATACAACTCTATGGGGGTGAACTAAATTCCACATAAATGGTGGCCACTGGAGTTATGCAGTGTATTTTCAGGTCAAAGATCCTTTTAGATTTTTAATCTGGTCACTTTTTGTATCGGCTCAAAACTCAATGGCTTCCTAAACTTAAATTTTGAACATCGTAACAGGACTTACAGAGTGTAGGTGAGCTTGTCCATGCGTACAGCCCCAGACTGGTGCCTTCTCTCCACTTTCCGGTGCTCATCCCACCCTAGCCACCATAACTTCTTTGCTGTTCTTCCCAAACTATTTCACCTCAAAGCTCTTTGTACTTGCTGTTAATGCCATCTGGATGTTCTTTCTTCTCACCCTACACCCCATTTTCAAGTGGATCAAGTACTTTGGCTTAGTTCAACCAATACCTGCTCCTCAGGGAGGCTTTCCCTGACCACCCTACCTAAAATAGCTACGGATGCCAAACCCCCTTCCACAGTCACTGTCCCTCAATACTTATATGTGTACTTGTTGATAATCCTCTCCTCTACTAGAACACTGAGTACTGTTTTGTCCACACCTATGCTCCCAGTGCCTAAAACAGAGCCTAGTACACAATGCCTGCCTCAATATTGCCTCAGTGTTTGCTGCCTAAATGTAATAGGCTGTATAGAACATTTTTCTGCATGAAAAAGAAAAAAACCCTTTGAAGATCTACTCCACGCCAGGCACTGTGTTAGGTACTTTTCAGAAGCTTTCTATGATCCTCACAGCATCCTGAAGTATCCATCCTTTTACATATCGGACAGCAATCTAGAGAGGACAAGGGCAGAACCCTGCTCTGCTACAGCTAGGGGCCTCCCATAAATAAGAGAAAGTTGGAAAGGCAAAGACTAAGGGGCCAACACAGGAGGGGAGAGAGATTACCAACAAGCTGAGAGTAGTAACCATCTTCCATCCCACTTTAATGTATTTCAGCATTTACACAAAGTGATAGTTTTACATACAACTGAAATTAAGAACTACTAAACACCCTGGGGCAAATAAAAATAAAAAGAACTACTAAACTCAGTAAATACCAATTAACATCAAAAAAATCTGCTATTCATGGGGGCACCTGGGTGGCTCAGTGGGTTAAGCCTCTGCCTTTGGCTCAGGTCATGATCCCGGGGTCGAGCCCTACATCAGGCTGCTTGGCAGAAAGCCTGCTTCCCCCTTTCTCTGCCTACTTGTGATCTCTCCCTCTGTCAAATAAAATCTTTAAAAAAATTTGGTCTTCATAGCATACTTCATGTAGATCATAGTTGTACATTTGAGACCTGTGCTTATCATTTTGATCTCACTTGCATAAAGCACAATACATATGCATGTACATCTATACGTTTATATTTATACCGTTCCTCTACACAACAGTCTTCTATACAAAGAACAGCACTGAAGCTTAGTTTTGGGTGGCAAAGCTACCATGTAGAACTCAAGCTGTTCATCAGATAATGTAAGAAAGGCTGAATTCAGCATATGAATTACAGCTTAGAAATAACATGAGAAGTGGATTGTGAAATTAAACCTAAAACGAGCTGGCAGTGTCATCTCTCTATTGCTGGATCCAAGTAGCCTTTCCAATCCCCATCTTACTTGACCTCCCAGTAGCACTTGTCCTTATTCTTTACTTCATTGTATTAAGTACTTCTTGCCTCAGTTTATGACATAGACCATGCTAGTTTTCTACTGTATCAGCTGCCCCTTCTCCATTTCCTTTGTCAGCCCAACCTTCTCTCCCTCTTAAATCCTAAAGTTCTAAGACCAAGGCATTAAAACTTGGTGGATTCGCTATTCTACACCATCATCCAGGCCCATGCTTTCAATTACAATCCACGTGACAATTCTCAAATTTACCTCTTGTACCTAAATCTCTCCTTAAACTCTAAACAATTGTCCTTTTGATCTCTACTTATTTGAAGGACCACAAATTCAACATCTCACGTATTAGATTTTAGCTCTCTTATGGCATGATCTGTACTGGATTAAATGGTATATCCCCACATCACTTCTCTCACATATTTTTAAGAGTAAAAGGAAATAAACTCCAAAGCCTAGGATTTATAGGAATTCTTATGGGATTGTACACTCGAACCATAATTATGAAAAGCTAAGGTTATTTGGACATTTTGGTCTCCCCCAGTCATTTTAGGTAGACTGTTCTACCATGGAAAGCAGTATAGCCCTCTAGTTGAAGCAGGGTTGAGAGAACAAGAACATGTCTTCTAGCTCCCTACCTCCCACTGCTCAAGAATATATAAAGTCCTTCTGGTTAGGAAAACCAGAGCTTCACAAATGTAGGCAATAGTGGTCTTGTTATAGTTCGAATGATTCCTGAGGACACACAGCATTTCATAAGCCTTTTTGGCTATAGCTGTGTTTTGAGTTTTAGATGGTTTTCCAGAGAACTAAATGAAAATAAGATTCTCATCTCTTTAAATAAAATTTGGAATGTATTTCCTTAAATTTATGAAAGTAATAAAAATACAGGTTTCAGAGCAGAATTTAATTTTCCCATCTTCCAATATTCATGCAGATACATAAAATTATCTTTTAAAGAAAACACTGCCAACTGAGTATAAAACTGAAACCCATTCAGAGAACATCCACTAACTTCATAATCCATGAAGAAAACCAGAGACATAAGCTACTTAAGACACATGTACACATGCTCTGCCCAATGAATCAAAACCAGAAGCACAACCATGAAGAAGGCATAAGATTTACTTCCTGTCACTATGTGTCCCTGGCTCCACATAGGAGACTTCAAATGCCATAAAGACAGAACAAAAAGCAAAGGAAACAGAAAAGATGGATACGTTGCTTTTATAAGAGCCTGAAACAGTCATTGCCAAAGACTAGGCAAAAATTGTTGTATCAGTTTTTCTCAATATAAAGTTAACCTCAAAATATGTATCCACACATGCAAATGCAGATACACGTTTATATGTACATACAGATGAACAGGAGAAGTAGATTATGGATAGCCATATCTGAAACTCCAACAGTTTGATTTCAACTTTAAAGTTGGACAAAGTAAAAATAAAGTTGGACAAAGTAAAAAATAAAAATAAAGTTGGACAAAGTAGAATTTTTGTCTACTACTACACTAAATGAATCAAAATCAGTAAAAACGAACTCCCTGTAAGTATATACTTACCTTTATACTATTAAGAATTTGTGATCAACAGCCCAATGTTTATAGCAGTGATGTCCAAAATAGTCAAACTGGAAAGAGCCTAGATGTCCATCAACAAATGGATAAAGATGTGGTACATATATACAAAGGAATATTATGAAGCCATCAAAAAGAAAAAACTGAAATCTTGCCATTTGCAACAATGTGGATGGAACTAGATAGAGGGTATTATGCTAAGTGAAATAGGTCAATTAAAGAATTACATGATCTCACTGATAGGAGGAATTTAAGAAACAAGACAGAAGATCATAGGGGAAGGGAGGGAAAAATGAAACAAGATGAAACCAGAGAGGGAGACCAACCATAAGAGACAATCTCAGGAAACACAGGCTGGAGGGGAGAGAGGTGGGAAGGATAGGGTAGCTCAATGACAAACACTGGGGAGGCTATGTACTATGGTGAGTGCTATGAATTGTATAAGACTGATGAATCACAGGCCTGTACCCCTGAAACAAATACATTACACATTTAAAAAAAAAAAAACAAAAAAACAAAAAAACAAAAAACAAAAAACTTGGCATCAAAACATAGGAGTTAAATACTTCTGGGAATAAAGATACAAGTATAGCAGAATAATGTAGTCACTATAAAAATGACAAGATAGGAATGATTACTACAAAGTTAACTATTAGATGTATAAACACCCTAAACTGAGAAAATTTGCCTCATTATTTGTAATATAAAATATCTTAATACAAATTAGGGTGCATGGGTGGCTCATTTGGTTACATATCAGACTATTTCAGCTCCGGTCATGATCTCAAAATCATGCAATCAAGCCCTTTGTGGGGCTCCACAGTCAGCAGGGAATCTGCTCTAGGTGCTCTCCCTCTGCCCCCACCTGCGGTTAAAAAAAAAAATTTAAATAAAAAAAACTTAATACTAATTATACTACAAATAGTTCAGTGAACCACACTGTCAACATAAAGTTAGAAATTAGAGAAAACTTCAACACTAGAAATTTTTTTTCCAAGATTTCATTTATTCATTTGACAGAGATTACAAGTAGACAGGGAGGCAGGCATAGAGAGGGGGAAGCAGGCTCCCCGCCAAGCAGAGAGCCCGATGCGGGGCTCAATCCCAGGACCCTGAGATCATGACCTGAGCCGAAGGCAGAGGCTTTAACCCACTGAGCCACGCAGGGGCCCCCAACACTAGAAATTTAATACTCTAGTTCACTATGTTAATACCATTCAAGAGAAAAAATATTTAGCAGAAGTTTATTACAGACTGATGCCAAACTGTATTTAGAGGTAAATTCATAGCTTCATATACTTCCATTTTATTACAAAGCATAAAAGGATCCTAATTAAGCTGCCAGATGAACGAACCCCCGTTAGCTCTCCTTACTCAGCTTCCCACACGAGGGGGGGGGAATAGAAACTGTATAACAAGTTTATGAAGTTAACACATATTTTTATAAGAAAATTGGATAGCCCAGATATTCTCGTTAAGTTTTTATTCATTTGCAAGTGCATGCCTGCATGCTAGAGAGAGCGAGCAAGAGCACAAACAGCGGGGAGGGTCAGATGGAGAGAGAGAAGCAAGCTCTCCACTGAGCAGGGAGCCCAACTTGGGGCTCGATCCCAGGACCCCAGGATCATGACCTGAGCCGAAAGCAGATGCTTAACCAAATGAGCCACTTAGGGGCCCCTCTAGCCAATTTTTTTTAAAAGAGGATAAAATCTGAAGACTGAAAACTGTAAAAAAGAGTTATGTCCAACTATGTTAATATACCTGAAAACCTAGAAATGGCCAATTCTCTCAAGTCATAATCTTCATATCTTAATGTAGAATAGGGAGACTATCTAATAGGATAAACAGGAACAAATCCAAAATAGATTCTGGATATAGTTAATTTCATGAGTGAATTCTTTCTGCTGTCAAACAAGCACCTGCTACGTTACATACAGAAAAAAAAGTATATTCCTCAATACTATCCCTTAAAAAAAAAAACCTGTTATAACAGCCAGCATGGATGAAATCTTTCTGAATACAGGCAAAAAAATAAAATAATAATAATAATAAAGTCTAGGGAACCGGAAATCAAATGTTTTAAAAAATCACAATCAGGGAGCAATTATCCTAGAAATGTAAGTATGTTTTAACAATATGAAAATTAGTCGTAAGTTAACATTCAAAGTCAATTCCTGCTATCTTTACCTTTCATGTAATTCAAAAATAGAGTAACAAAGAATATCCTAAAACACTAACAATATATTCTTTGGTAGAATACCAAAAGCATTCCTCAGTAAAGCCTGGATCAAGACTAAGGTATGGCAAAAAAAAAAATACACTATTTTGAACATTCTTACTAATGATAAACAGAAAAGATAGAGCTACTCAATAGGACAAGTCATACTATCAGAAGATTCAAGAGCCCACACAGACAATCTAGAAAGACCAGGTAATCATTACTGAAACAATTAGTATACAGGAATATGAGCAGTTAAAGTTAGTTTAGGGGCACCTGGGTGGCTCAGTTGGTTAAACATCTGTCTTCTGCTCAGGTCATGATCCCAGGGTCCTGGGATCCAGGTCATTATCAGGCTACCTGCTCAGCAGGGGAGTCTGCTTCTCCCTCGCTGTGCCACCCCCCAACACACCTCTTGCTTGTGCTTTCTCATTATCTCCCTTTCTCAAAGTCTTTAAAGAATAGTAAATTTTTAAAAATTTTTTTAGTTTAGAATTTAGTAGTAATATTAAAAGATAAGACACAATAAGTTGTAAAATGTTTCAAAATATCCTTGGTTATAAACCTCGGTCTACATAATGAAACCTACAAAACATCACAGACAAATAGGAGGCTTTACTAAGAGATGTTTTTTGTTACTAGAAGGTTGAATTTCTGAAGTAGTTTCCCCAACAGGCTTAACAAAAAAAATGTTAGCATCTAGCCGGAAGCATAAGCATCAGGAGGTACTAAATTAAGCACTGTATATATGTCATCTAATTTAATTATAACAAGAGTTCTATGGGGCCATTATCCCCATTTTACAAGTGAAGAAGCCAAGACCCAGAGACAGAAGATGCCTTCCTCACACAATGCATGGATACTACTAAAGAATGAAGCCCAGGCCCGCTGAAGACAATGGTCTTAGTTGCTGTCCTACTGCAATTTAAAAAAAAAAAAAAAAGGTGGGAAGGGATAGGATGAAGAGAATTTGACAAAGGGAACTAATCCCATCAGGTCAATACAGGATTATCCTAAATAATATAGGATTATCCTAAATCAAAATTATATGGTACTAGCAATAGGAAGACCTAGATTAGAATAAGTAACCTAGAGAAAGATACAAAGAAAAGCACACACAACTTATAACACTAGCCTAGGAGGGGATTTCTGCTTATTTTATTCTTTATTTCCAAAACATCTGATAATGTTAAGTATAGGCTCAGTTAATGAAGGAAACAGTATGAACTTGCCTTACAGCTTAGTAATGCAAGTAGAGTATAATTGATTAGGCTGCAAGAAATGCTTAGCCATTTAGGGAAGTAACTCCTTGCTTCAAACAATTCTAGAAGGGAAGTTGATACTACATGTTTTCCAAAAAAAAAAAGTATCCCTAAAAACAATAAGACTGATTATAGAAACCCCCCTCCACAAAGGAATGCTATCCTCAACATACTGCTAAGAGTTCACATCAGTAAAACCAGTATCTCAATACAAAAATAGACCACAGACATACATTCATCCTCACAATCAGCAAAGAGCAAGTTAACTATCATTTGTTACAGGACTGGAAATATAGCCTTTACATTGTTCATACCCTTTGCCCCAGTAACATTTTCATCGTAAAAATTCATCACTAACCTGAAGGTTAGAGAATGAAAATATGGGGCGCCTGGGTGGCTCAGTGGGTTAAAGCCTCTGCCTTCATCTCAGGTCATGATCTCAGGGTCCTGGGATCGAGGCCCTCATCCGGCTCCCTACTCTCTCAGGAGCCTGCTTCCTCTTCTCTCTGCCTGCCTCGCTGCCTACTTGTAAGCTGTCAAATAAAATCTTAAAAAATGAAAATATTCAAGCCATAAGGTTTACAAAGTAAGGCTATAAAGTTTCAAGACAACCATCAATGATGCTCTACAGACTCCCAAACGCAAACCAACTTAACCCATTAACGCTATTTTTTAACTTATAGTTGATGCACAATGTTCATTTCAGGTATACAACACTGATTTGACACTTACGTAACTTGAAATAGGTTTTCCATACTACCTAATGCTAAAATTTTGCCAAAAGACTACACAGAAAAGTAAAACATTTAAAACTGTTTAAACAGGAAATTTAAGTCCTTCACTTAGAACACGTTTAGGAATGACTTAGGAAGTTTACTTTTGAAAGACCTTTATGCAATACTACCTCATACACGGGGGAAATATTTCTCCCACTGACAATCTTGAAAGACCTTAGTGAAATTTACTCTTCAGTTAGACACTACTCAGTGTTGACTCCTACTCTGAGATTTCCCTATACTCTCCCAGTTTATTTTGGGATGGAAGGCAATGCTCAGTCTTACCCTGAGCATCCTATATCTTCTGTCCCTAATTCTGTGATCTGTGGTTTTACAGTGAGTTACACAATTGCAATTTAATCACCTCTAGTATATTACCGAATTAAAGACCTCTTAGAAGTCTAATACGTACTGGTCTCACACTGTATTGATACAATAAAGTCTAGAGTATTTGGATATGTTGCTTCCATGCTTAGAGCATTCCTATGGCCTTTACCTTAATATGGAATACTGGTTTAATCACTCCATAATCTCACTCATTACTGCAAATACTTTCACCTTGCCCAGGTTAAAATAAGCCCGGTTCCCTGTAGTTTTAACAAGCAGCAGCCATTTTCAATGTTGGTTGTACACTGGGATCACCTAGAAGCTTTAGAACTACAAGGGGTGCTACAGTTGGTTAAGCCTCTGCCATGGCTCAGGACATAATCCCCAGGGTCCTCGGATCAAGCCGAACATCAGGCTCCTCGCTTAGCAGGGAGCCTGCTTCTCCCTCACCTCCCCCACTCTTCTGTGTCTCTCAAAATCTTAAAAATAGAACTACAACCTCAAATTGATTTCATTAGTTAGGGGGGTGCAACTTAGATGATGGGATTCTTAAGAGCTCCCCAGGTAATTTTAACACTGCTAAAGCTAGAAATCACAGGTTCTTGGTTTCTTGGGGGTTGTTTTAAGAGAAGGTAAATCCCAAACTCCTCAGCTGACTTTGAAACAAAGGGACCAAAACAGTAGTCCTAAAATGAAGTGCTCCCAATTTAGGCCAAGACTTCCATAATTTGATTCCTGAACATCAACTTTGGGAAGGTGTCCTTTGTTCCAATGATACAGCCACTGTTCAGTCATTAGGACTTTTGTAGCCTAAAAAATTGAAGCACACAAGACTACATGACCCACCACTTCCAAAGATCTACATCAACCTGAAGTGCATATGAAACAGCACAATCCCTTAAGAGGCCTGCCTCACTACCAAATGATAACTGGTGCGGGTTTCCATTCAGAATTTCCATATTTCATAACCTGGCAATTGGTTTTCCTTTTAAAGTTCTTTAATGACCTTACAAACTGTGCAGTATATCTTGTGAGTGTACAAGGGAACGGTTTCCATTAAAAAACTAGAGGGAAAACAAGATTACATTAATTTATTTCACTTTCTAGGCAGTCACTGTATATCACAATTGCAGCGGATTTCATTTTTTGAAAAAAGCAAACGCCAATATCACTTAAGCCATTTGAGTTCTCATTAGCACAACTCACCATTAAATTAAGTGCTACGGTCTCAAGATACCCTACCGAGATTTAAAGGAATTGAAGCAACACACACCTTCCAGAGATACTGAAGTCCAGTCTGAGGCTGCCTTAATGTGGTTTCCACCTCACTCCCCAGAGGACAAGGTAATTCCGATTAAGTCAGCATAACCCATCCCTTCTACAACTGCACCATCATGTACCAAAGACTGATGAGCCCATGGGATGAATTATTCTAACTCCCAAAGAAGGTGGCTTAAGACTTTCGCATCTGCTGGAAACCAAACAAAGCAAGGCATACTACTGGGCTCCTACACCGCTCGTCTCTCGGGCTTGGTAGAGGCATTAACAAAATTTTGCTTGGCAATCCTCAGTCCTGTACCAACAGGTATTATCATTTTTATAGCTTTCTTTATGGGGCAGGGGTTGGGGGGCGGCGAGGAGGGAGATCCTGGAGATCTCAAAAAGCATTTTTGGGTGCGGAGTACTGGGGTGGCTCAGTCAACTGAATGTCCAACTCCTGGTTTCAGGGTCGTGAGATTGAGCCCCACATCAGGCTCCTGCTTGGGATTCTCTCCCCCTCCCCCACCCATGCACAGTCACGCTTTAAAATAAGGCCAAGAAAACAAAACAAAAAAACTCATGTTAAAGAACATTAGTTTCCAAAGATTAGAAGACTTTGCTTCCCTCCCTCTTCCCCTAAACTATACCTAAGTTTGAAACATGGACTAAATCGGACACTTCCCTATACCCAGATGAGGTTTTTATAGGATACAGACTGCTAAGAATGCATCAAGGCCGAAACTGTAGCTTTGACACCAAAGAGGAGCAACAACACTAAAACAAGGACTCTTAGCATAAGGTAAGGGATTCTCAAACTTTGTTTTAGGTTTTTTCTTTTTTTTAGAAAACTAGCTCTTTCCCTGAACTTGGGGGATCATCTAAGCAGTCACAGTGTTAAAAACATGAGGGACTATACTTTCCAGAGATAAAAATGGCCATTTTATTGTAATGGAACATTTCAGATGTCAATTTTAGGAAAGACCACGCCCCCCCACCAAAAACCATTTCCCTACAATGCACTCTTCCTGATCTGTTTTACCTAATGAGCTTACTCCCCCGACATCTATGATTTCACAGTATTTGCATACACTTCTCAAACTTGGAATTACAGGAAAATTATGCAAAGTGGTGGGAATGATTATTCTATATGAAGGTTTAATAAGTCACAATTTAGTACCATTACAATGGCCATGCAAATAAAATGTAAAAAAAAGTATGATTCATATACAAAGTTATTAGATACTACTTTAGTCTTTTTTTTTTTAAAGAATTTTTACTTGACACACACAGCACAAGCAGGCAGAATTAGCAGGTACAGGGAAAGGAAGAAACAGGTTCCCCACAGAGCAAGGAGCCCGATGTGGGGCTCACTCCCAGGACCCTGGGATCATGACCCAAACTGAACGAAGGCAGTCACTTAACCAACTGAGCCCTCTAGGCAACCCAATTCCTGCTTATTTCTAATAGTTGGCTCCTTCAACAGGCGACTTTACTAAATTCAATAAAAACAAAAACCGTGCACTCACTAGAAGCCTACAGACTCAGCTAAACTATTAGCACTTTAAGTCCTGTACATCTAGAATGTAGTTACACATTAAGACCTGTAGTCTAAGCTCATACCGTATGAGTGAATATACTTAACCTCTGCTATGGTAGCCATTATTTTTGTCAGACCCTTTCTACCTTCTAATCACCATGGACGCTACCTGTTTGTTCCTACGGGGTCCCCAGGTTTCCCAAAGGCTCAACAAATTGCCTTTTAGTTTGCCTTATGATGAAACGGATTTGATTATCTGTTTCATTTTTTTGTAGTTTCAACACTGATCCCACCTTTAACCAAAGTCTCGATCTTTTAACCAAAGACCTGCGAGTCAGTGTTCTGATGGTGCAGAAGTAATCAAGGTAAATCAGCATCAGGCTTAGGTGCCTCACAGCTGATGTCCTTTCCCCATTAGTGGTTACTTCCTATTTGTATCACCATGCGGACCCCTGGATATGTTCGTTCAGGTGGTAGGACCACCGGGTACAAAGCTCTATCAGCACCTGGGTCCAGCCATCAGTTGTTGGGGCCTAACTGGCATACACTGGCCACTGATTCTTCTGAGTTGAAGTTTTCCAGCCAAAAGCAAAGGCATGTTTTAGTCAGCTGAGTTTAAAGCTACTAAGCTTTCTCAAATAATTCATAGATAAAATCCTTACCTCAATCTGTGGGCCTTCTAGCCAAGAAAGGGAAACACACACACACACACACAGATAAAATCCTTACCTCAATCTGTGGGCCTTCTAGCCAAGAAAGGGAAACACACACACACACACACACACACACACACACACACACACACACACCGGCTCAGTTGCAGTTCACTGAAACTCACCTGCCATTAACAGAGTTAAGACAGTCAAGGTAAGGCTCTTCTGTCATTTATAAAAAGACACTTTCAGATCTCAATTTGAGACTTTCTAAAATTAAAGTTTTAAGTAAGCAGCACTATGCATTTCAATAACATTTAAGCCTTTAAATCCTTTTACTAGATATCTGACTACTTGGAGAATAAAAATACGATGGATTAGTGATTTTGCAATTATGCTGTTATTTTTATACAACCCAACTGTATAATTCAAGACTTAAAGTTTCTGGCATTAATTGACTTGCGCAAATTCACAAGAATGTAAATTCCCACTTCACTGTCCTAGGAGGAAACCTACTGCCAAGAAATGCTCCAGCTCTTTAGTAAGGAGCATGTTAGGGTGGGGTGGGGGGGGAATGTGGAGCTTTTTGAATAAGGGAAATACACACTTAAGCGGTTATACGGCCTCCCCCTTAATAAAAATTCAGAGGCTAATCTGACTCTATGCAATGCTCTCAACATTAACAGAACTGACGTCTCCAAGCACGCCAAATATTTTTGCAGAGATCAGACGCAGGATTTTGTTTGGATTTGGTAACACCTAGATAAGATTGTAATGGTTTCCTTCATATTGGGAATGTATAGAACTTGAACTTTCAAACAGGTACAAACTTTTTAAATAGATCTGCAGCCACAAACAAGCTTCAGTAACAAAATGTGACAGGTATGCCCAGTATCAGCTACTTTTTACAGAAGCAAGAGTCAGAACAGGAATACCCTTAGTCTAACCATACATTTTACTTTAATACACTAAAAAAGCTTAAATTCTGTATGAATGATCAAAGTGATGACTGGATGACATTCAGAAGCATTATTTATGACCACATAGAACACAGGTCAAAAGTTACTTACACTTAGTTAAGGACCACTGAAGTTGAAAGCTGCTTGACCTATGGAGGTGAGAAGCAACAGGTGACTGCAATACAACGAGGGAGTACTTACCTAGGAGTGGGATGGAAGGTGCACAAGAACTCGATGAGGTACTCACAACTGACCTGACCCACAATTGGTTTGAAATTAGGAAATGCTTGGATATATTGCTCTCCTCCAAAATGAGGAGTCTGCCTAGAGGATACCAACATCCTTTCCAGCTCTAGCCTTGTGACTCAGTTACCTACAGGGTTAGGTTCTGGAAGGATCTGTGATTAGATGACAGCTGTGGAGAATCATCTCATCCCATAAGTACTCCCAGAGAATGATGGGTTCAAAACAGCTTCTTAGTTTGTGTTTTTAAAAGGCTGAATAAATGAGGGTGGGAGACTGGCGGGAAAACAGAATTTAGTGAAAGCTATAACGGTGTTTCAGAAGGCAAATCAAAAGCTCTCCAAATTAAGAAGTGTCTCACATGGTTAATGCTTCAGAAAACACCTATGCATCTAAATAGGCCTGGGGTAAATTACCAGCTATCTGGGTCTCCACATACTGTGCAACTAAGGCGATGGTTAGATTTCTCCTGAATCTTTAGGTTCAGCATTCTATTAGATTTCCTAGACCGGTTTTATTTCGAACACTTACCCGATTAGGGTAGTTTGAGTCATGACTTTCATCTGTTACAGTACATTAGACCCCCTGAATCTGGTTTTAAAACTAAACAGACATTACACCTGAAACTCCTTACCACTCCGGGATTTAAAAAAAAAAAACCGCATTCCTTACTGAGTGGCAATGCGCCAATGCTTTGTTTTTCATCAATAGTGCGCTTCATTAGGCGGCCCAGACCAGGAATTAAGCAACTACAGCAACTCTACGAAACGGCGTACCTTCTCCAGGGTTTAGATTTGAAGTCCTAGTTTTCCAGCAGTATAGGAAGCCTAACTTTTTATTACTCACGAGGAAAATTTCTACCCCTTAGTCCTAATGAAGACTTCTCTAACAGAAGTGTCCGGATTTCACCTGTTTCGCTTCACAATCCTTTACACCCACGGCAAAGCGCAGCTCCAGCTGAACTAGGTGGACAGGAGTGCATCACGGCTGCTGTTAATGAAAGTTGGTGGGAGTTGCGTACTAACCTGGCCGGAGCGGAGCCCCACCGGGTGCAACCGCCGCACAGCCGGCGCGGGCGGCGAGCCTCACGGATGCCAAGCTGACAGCGTCTGCCGACGGGAAAGGAGGCTGGGGGAGGACGCGTCCTCTGCACCCCGATACCCAGCCGGCTAAAGCACGGTCTTCCCCTCCCTCCCCGAAGATTCCCTTGAAGCTGCAAGACCAAAACAATAGGACCCGCGTGGAACGAGGGCAGTGGGCAGGCGACCCGGAGCTCTCCCGGGAGAAAACTCCGGGGAGGAAGAAGTGGCGGCCGGAGGCGGCCGGTCCTGCGTGCAACTCACCTTCTGCTGCCTCCGGGCCATGTCGGTGGGCTGCTTAGCGTTGAAGGGGTACGCGATGCACCTCACCACGAAGACGTAGAGCTGCAGGCGGATCCTCCGCTCCTGCTCCTCATCCAGCTGCCTCTCGGGCTCGTCTCGCCCCTCGCTGAGCACCGAGGGGCTGGGGCTCACGGGTCTGGCCGCGCTGCCGCCGCCGGCGCGCCCCGGCGCGTCCCGCCGCCCTTCGCGAGCCGGGGCCGGTGGCGCTCGCTGCGAGCCGCCGGCCGCCACCAGCACATCGCGGCTCTCCTCTTCCAGCCCTTCGTCCGACTCCTCCTCACTGGAAGACGGGTCCAGCATGGTGCTCGGGGCGCCCCGGCGCCTCACCCACCGCAGCTGCGCCTGCCGCTCTGAGGGAGCCGCGCGGCTCGCAGCAGCGGCCGCAGAACGAAAGGGAAACTGGCCGGAGCTTTCCGGACACGTCGAGTTACAGACCGGAATGTTTCCTACCACCAGGGCGAAAGGGGCGGGCAGGAGCCGGAGCAGAAGAGGGGGAGCCGCCGGGATTAAATAGGCGGAGTTAGCGTTGGAGGTGAACGTGAGCGCCTCGTGAATTCCTCCCCCCCCCCGGGGCCCGCCAACCCCGTGATCCTGCAACGCCGGTGGGCAGAGGCAGGGCGGCCCGAGCGCCCGCGCGCAGGTGGGGAACCTGTGGCTCCTACAACAAGCAACACGTGGAATAAAATGTTGAGCGGGCGCGGGGTCGCGGAGTGCGCGTGCGCGCGCCGCGGGGGCTGCCTGGGCCCAGGTGCCGGGTACCGGGGCGCGCAGTTTGCAAAGGCGGGGAGGGACTGGGTGTGCCGGCTCTGCGTGCGCACACCTGGGGTTGCTTGGACTGCCTTGACCCCCCAGCACACGTCCTTCTTCTCCCACCAGCTTCCCGAGGGGCGGGTGGACGGGGGCCGGACGGCTTCCCACGCCCGGCCCCCCGCAGGTGAGCAGAGCGGCCAAAACGTCGTTCAGAGCAGAACCTGATGCCTAGGCTCGAACCCAAGCGCGTAAAAGTGGGGCCTGAGCCGCTCACCTCCAAATAACGTTGGGAAGAGACTTTGAAAAGTCTCTCGCTCTGCTCTGCTGCTGTTTGACGCTTTTGCTCTTAGTCCAAATTATAAAGTCAGAGGAACGTTCTTGACAAGAAAAAAAAACAACACAACACGCGAGGCTTCCTTTATAAATTGTTTTTATTCCCGCAGAGGCATGCATGAACAAAATAGATTTTTCAATTTGCGAAATGGCACTCAGGTACAGCTCACACGTAACTAGATTATATTCTCGGTTGGGATGCAGTTGACTCAAAACAGGTTGTGTAGTGTAGACATACATCCAACAAATAATTGAGCCCACGCCTGGTATCCAGCACTGTTAGCATTTGGCAGAGCCCGCGCAGCACACGGACAAACACTTGGTCATTGTTGGTTCTGGCCTCAAGTGGGCGTCTTGACGCTGCACCTGAAGCCTGTCTTATCTGCACAGATTTTTCGGTCCCAATGCCGGAACCCCCTGGGAGTTTGTTCTGGTGATTTTGTTTATGATATTCTTAATCCGGAGGAAAGGGGGAAATAGGAAATACACTGCATTCAACACAAGGTTCGGTGTGCTGCAGCCAACCTGGCAGAGGACTTATGAAGCTCGGGGGAAATATCACCGGGCACATGGCACTACCGGCTCTGAGCTTGTCTACTCTGCGGCCAAAAAGCAGTCTTCTAAAGCCACTTCTCCGGTTAGGTACACAAGAGAGAGGCTTTCCTTCTGCATTTACTGACATTCTCCCTAGGTAAAAAAAAGACAAGGAGGTATTTACTCCTAGGGAATCTTGCCTATTTATCAATCCTTAATGGATGCCCACAGTGATAAAATGTTCATTGAGGGCATTACTACTGGCGGATTTCCAACCACCAAGGAAGAGGAAATCTCAGAACCTGGTTTAAAGACAATGTATTATGCTTGATAAATAATAAATGACAAGCCTACTCATTTAAGTGATAGTATCTAGTGCTCATATACATAGCAAATTACATTTGCAAAGTTTTGTAAATGTGCCTATCTAATATAACCAAAGTAGCCTTTGGTTAACAGGTGATGATGATGGTGATGATGACAGTTACCTTTTATGGGTTTTGTAGCCATGACTGCACTAAGCCCTTTACACACATAATGTCATTCATTTTTAGTTCCTTTGTACGGATAAAGGACCCGAGACTTAGAGAATCCTCTTTCCTACACAACTAACTGTTGGAACAAAGACTCAACATAGTGAGTCCTTTCCAGTTCCAAATAATGACTGTTTCTATTATAATCTGTCTGATTATAAATCAGTATATTAAGTGCATTATTTTTTAAACTAAGAGTTTAATTCCTAGCAACATAAAAGGACAATTTAACTTTTTTGCCCTTTTCTTGCCAAGGAAGGTATATTTTTGTTTCCTTTTTTAATTAGTTAATATTACTTGATGCGATAGCTTATTATTCTCTCCCTACCAAAAAATAGTTATCAAATTAAGGATTCTCCAACCCTTGGTGGGGGGCCACTGGAAAACATCTAATAATTCTCAGAATAAGATCTACAGTGTTTTCTCTATAAAGATGAAAATAGTTTAAGCGGCATAATTAAAGAGACATCCAAAAGACAACAAAGGAATGTTTTAGGATTTCGTTAATTAAACATACATTGCTTAAGAAACTGGCATATGTTAAAACTATGCTAGGTATATTTCAAAGAACAACATACAGTCTTGGACCTTAAATTTGTAGATTAAAGAATGACAAATGAAAAAATAACTTATTTTAATGAGTTTATTTTAAAAAACAGAAAACAAATATTGACATTGCAATCCAATGATTCGTCTAATAACCCCAAAGATACGGTAATACAGAGAAGAGCCACATCATGCAGGACAGAGAAAGGGGAGGATGCTTGACATACGTCTTGAAATATGATTCAGAACTATTGGGGCAAGAGCACTGGAGGCAGAAGGAACCACGTTTGCAAAGGGATGAAATTGCTTGCCACATTTGGAGAATTGCAAGTAAACTGGCATGCCTGAAGTGAAGGATATATGTGAAGATGGAGGAGGTGAGACTAGAGAACAGGCAGAGACAAATTCAGCATTGAGCAGGACAGTGGGCAGGCAGCCTGGTCTTGTATGTCATGCTTCGGAATTTAAACCATATCCTGAAGAAAATGGGGACATAAATAAAGGTTTAAGTAAGGTACAACCTAAGGTGATTTGTAACTCCTAAGAGTCAGTCTGGAGCATGGTAAGGGCAGTGAAGACAGAAACAAAATACCAGTGAAATTAGTAAGAAAATCTGGGGGAGAAACAATGATGGCTTGAATTCAAACAGGAGAGAAGGGGAGGAGGGAACCTTAAGAGATAGACAAAAGAATTAACAGAATATGGATGAGGAGCTGAGGAAGAGGCTTAAAGAAAGAACACAATTCTCAGGTTGGGTAATTTGATAATAGGTGAAACATGGACTTCTAGAAGACATACAGATTTGGAGAAACATGAAATTTTGAGGAGTCTATCACAAAGATCCTAGGCTCAGTTGGAGATGCAAAGCAGTTACTCAAACCTATTAGGGGATGAGGGAATCGTCAGCATATTGGTGCTAGTGGAAGCTACAGGTACAGATGATTAGGGCCAGAAATCATGTATTCAGAGTGAGACGAAGGCCAAGGATGGGTCTCTGAGGAACCCTCCCCACCTCGCCTCCAATTAAAGGATGGTTCAAAGAAAAGAAACCTGAAAAGACAACCTGATCATTAAAAATTAATTGCTCTTGATTAACATTTTTAATTTTGTGCTTACACGGATGTTCTTGCCAAATTTCTGCCTTAAATATTACCTTTTCAGGTCATTATAACATCAATTGATGGTCCCAGATAATTGAATAAATGATACCCAACATAAGACTATGATTGGTTTGTACAATTTCATAAACATACAAAATACACATGAACTTATTCAATGATTCATTTTTACCTTTTTCAAGGTGTATATAAAAACAAATTGAACTTATACTGCTTTTTAATGAAACACCTCTAATGCTAGGGAAAGATGGATGCACAGTAATAAAATAGAATATAAAATGTGTTTTGGCAATGATATTTAAGGAAACAGGTGTGTGACCTGAATAGCTATAGGTGGTCTGCTTCCTGGTTGAGAATTGATTTGTGCATTTGACCTGAAAGGAAGATATTAACTATTTCAAGTCACAGATGAAATCATTCTTTCATTGAACAGACATTTTTGTGGGTACCCACTCTAGGCTATGCACTATTCTGAGTAGATAAAAACATAAAAGTTCGTCCCTGAGGCGATGCATACAAAACAGACATGAGCAAAGTAAGAAATTATGACAATATATGATCTTGTGGTAATAACAAAAAAATTCACAAAATATCCCTTAAGTGTTTTGGAATTGGGCAGTCTATTATTTTTTTTGTATTCTAGTTATTACCAAAATTATATTACAACAGAGAGAGGAATCTTTTTCAGGTCAAATAGAAAGACCGGTTTTACAAATATGTATGGGAAAACTGTCAACTCACAAACCCAGCTAAGAAAAAGAATATTATGCATTTACGGAAGTCAGAGAAGAACAACAGATTTAAGGTGAGTATTTACATTTTATGAGACAATAATCCTCCTGGCAACCTCATTTAAATCCCTTTCCTCTCTTTGCTCAGCTTTCTCTTTCTCTCCTCTCCAGTTAGAATTCGAGTTGTAGCAGAGAATTGTTCTAGGACTCCACTTTTTACAGATAATGGGTAAAAATATATGCAAATGATTAGCACAAATGGACCAGTAAATAAGTAGTCCACACTGATACACAGAAACACACACATACACACGCAATATAGTCAAAGGATTGTTTGTGAAGATTAAATAAGATAATGTATGCAAAGTACTAAAAAAAAACTCTGATACAGAGTAAATACTCAGCAAATGCCAAGTATTTTACTGTTATTAAAATTGCCTTATTCTTTTTTTAAAAATTTTTAACCAGAATAAAGGAACTTCCAAATATGTGGTAAGGGTTTTTTGGGGTTTTTTTTGGGGGGGGGTTGTTTTTGTTTGTTTGTTTGTTTGTTTTGGTTTTTGTTTGTTTGTTTCAGAAAGAGAGAGAGGGCAAGCAGGAGCAAGGGAAGGGGCAGAGGGAGAAGCAGATACCCTAGTGATTAGGGACCCTGACGTGGGACTCAACCCCAGGACCCTGGGATCATGACCTGGGCCAAAGGCAGATGCTTCACCAACTGAGCCCTCGTGTTAAGATATTTTATTAAGATCTCAGAGATTTTATAATTTTTATAAGAAGGTCTGACCCCACAAGAAGCAGCTACTTTCCTTCTGTTCCTATTCAATCTGTGGGCATTCCTTAATGATTGATTAGAGTTTTGTTCTTTAATTTTCCATTTTGTGAGAAATTTGGAGTAAGTAACAGAAATGAATTGGTTGTGAAGTACAGGGAGGGAAAAAGATAGAAGTATATTGTGACCTATGTGCTCAAAATGCCATGAGAAAAGTCTTACATTAGCTCAAGATATATAATGTATGTGGTGATTATGTTCTCCAAGAGAAGTGGGCATTTAGCCTAGAAGAGATGTTTGTGTTTTAAATGTTAAGAAAGACACAAACTGTGAGTTTTTTGTGGGAATGGATAAAACCTAGGAATTATGCTCACAAATAGATAAAGCAATAAGTAGAGGTTTTTTTCCCTCTAGCTTTCATAGTTTTTTTTGAACTTATATTGACTTTGTTGCTAAACCCATTTTCTGCCAATCAATAATATTTATTGAGTGCCTATTCTATATTAACCACTATACTAGGACACTGTAAAGACAGCTTTGCATTGATTGACTAGAAATACAGCCAATGTCTCACTTAAGAGATGAAAATTCTAGTACTGTAAAAAAAAAACTTACACCATTTCAACAATAATGCTTAAAATAAACCAAATTGAGATAGAGTTTTTATTAGAGATAATTATAAGTGATAGTCAAATTACATGGGAAAAATAAAGATATTTTTATTAACTACTATTACTCTGGTCTGTGGCAGAGATTAACAAACTTATTCTCAGGATCTATTTACACTGTTGCTGTTGCTTTTAATTATGTTAGTCACCGTACAGTACTTCATTAGTTTTTGATGTAGCGTTTCATGATTCATTGTTTGCATATAACACCCAGTGTTCCATGCAAGACATGCCCTCCTTAATATCCACCACTGGACCAACCCATCCCCCCACCCTCTTTTTACCCCCTTCCCCTCTAAAACCTGCAGTTTGTTTCCCAGAGTCCATAGTCTCTCTCCGTTCATCTCCCCCTCCGTTTCCCCCCCTTCCTTTTTCCCTTACTTCTCCTAATGTCCAGGAGCTATTTATACTTTTAAAAGTTGCTAAGGACCCTAAGATCTTTTGGTTATGTGGATTATATTTATTAGTATTTTTAATAATAGAAAAATAAAACTAAGAAAATTTAGAAATAGTTCTTTATTAATTCATTTAAACATAATAATAACAAACCTATTATACAACATGGGTTACATATTTTTATGAAAAATACTATATTTCTAAAATAAAAAGCTGGGTGAGAAGAGGGGCATCATTTTACACATCACAAATCTTTTTAATGTCTGACTTAATAGAAATCATGCAGATTCTTGTATCTGCTTCTACATTCAACCTGTTGAACTATGTTGTCTTGCTTGACATAGATGAAGACAAACCAATCTCCCTCTCTGCCTACTTGTGATCTCTCTCTCTGTCAAATAAGTAAATAAAATCTTAAAAAAAAATCTCACATAGATATGCAGTTGACAAAGGAAGGAGTATTTTAATAGACTTTGTATGTAATTGTGGCTATTCTCTTTTGATATTATGCCAAAACTCAACAAGTGGTTGTTTCCTTAAGATTAGTTGCAATGTGGAATCTACCACCACATCAATAAACCTTTCTTACATTGGCTCACTTGGTAATGTAGGTTGTCCAAAAGTGGACACATTTTCTTTAATCATATAGCACCCCTAAAAAATTATATTCATCAATCTCATCAAAAAAGTCATTAAGTACCAGAAAACAACCAAGCTCACAATTGCACACAGAAGTTTTCCAAATTCTAATTTTTGCTTGAAAGCTTGCATTTTATCACTGGCAAAATACTATCAGTTGTGACAAGCTCCCTTCACTCATGTTTGAGAAAATGTCTGCCAAATTATCTAAGTATGAATAATTACAATTTGTTTGTCAAGTTGTTCTCTCCAGTAAAAATTGCGTTCTATGAAGATGCAGCTAGTTCGGCTTGCAACTCAAACAGTCCTTTCTCGAGACGACTTCCTTAAGCATCAGGAGAACTCTAGCTACACCTCTCATTTCACCTCACAGAGTATTTTTTTAAATGCATCCCCAAGAGTTGAGATTTAACAAAAGTATACTTTTTACTGCTTCATCACAAATGTTTTTAAGTGATACTAGCCTTTTTATTTTTTTCTGTGAGTGTGTGCAGGTGAAGAACCCCATTATCACTAGTGGATTTGGGAGCAAATGCCTTGATCCACCTTAAAGCTCCAGCATGAATCTAGCATTGCTTCAAGGGCATCTGTGTGATGTCAACATGGTGAAAAAGACAAGTAACATCTTAGTATTCATATGAAAATATTTTCAACCTCTCTGAGGGGACCTTAGGGATGCTCAGGGGCTTAAGGACCATATTTTGAGAATGCATAGTCATCAAATTTCTAATTTTACTATCTATAACTAACATATTGTTACTCAGCAAATACTCACTCACAAATATTCTTCCCTCTGCCCGATTTCAGAATATAGTACATATTACACTATGTTAAACAAATATATCTCATGGGTCTTATTACAGTTAAAGGTATAATTTGTGAAAATGTTTGCATTCCTATTTTAAATGATCAGATCTTTAAATTTTTCATATATATTATGCAGTCTCTTTCAAAAATTAAAGCAGCATTGTATTAAATTAGCAAGATATTTCTAGAATATTAATAAACAGTAATTTCTATATAGAGATAATTCTGCATTTGATTTTAAAATTTAATTTAACATCTAATATAGTATCTTGGATCTAAATTTAAACATTAAACTATTACTATAAGTCTATTAAATTTCCCTGGGTTTCTTATTCAGCCATAAAATACCTGTCAACATTTAAGAAGTAAACATAAAAATATGTGTATGATATGCTTAGAATTTTTCAACTTTATGTTATATTTTTTTTCTATTGATGTGGACATTTAGGAATAAGTTAATTTTATTAATTGGTGATAAGTTTCCCTTTGAAACAAAATTTAGAAATCTAGATTCAAGAGTCTGCCTTATATAGAAAATGATTCTTAACAGCATATTGTTAGAAACTATACTATCTGTTTGGATAAATTCAAAAATACTATATTATTTGTCATCGACATCATATTTTTATATCTCACTCTGAAGTAAATAACATGAAAATAAAACCTATATAAAAATAAACCAGTAAGAACCCCTTTGCTTACACTGATCTTTTTATATAATTTAGTTGTGGGGGGAAATGAGTTAAAACCAAATAGGAGTATGTGTGTGTATACATATGTGTGTGTGTGTGTGTATATATAAAAATTATAGATCTTTTCTACTACAATAAGATTTCATATTTTTAAAAAAATTTTTTAATATTTTTAAAATTTATTTTACAGAGAGAGAGAGAGAAAGAACAAGCAGGGGGAGCAGCAGAGGGAGAGGGAGAAGCAGACTCCCCGCTGAGCAGGGAGCCCAGGAACCTGGGATGATGACCTAAGCCCAAGGCAGACGCTTAACCGACTAAGCCACTCAGGCACCCCAAGACTTCATACTTTTGCAATTAAGTTCCTGTGGGGCTTTTGCTTATTAAAATAGGGCCTAAAGAAATAAATGTTAAAATAAGGAGAATATTATTTAAAATCATAGAGTATGGATGAGCTCCAACGAGTCCAGAGCCCCTAAAATTGTATGCAAAATGTATCATATCCATGTACTATTTTCCTAAGAAGAGATTCCAAAGCTTTTATCATGGAGTTCAAGATATTAAAAAGCAAAGAATCACTGAATCTGTGTTTTAGAGAGGAATAATTCTGTAAAATATGAACTGGGTAAATAATGTAATGTTGAAGACCCATACTTGGTAACTAAGGTGAATTCAGGTTATGGATATGAACCATACATACCTAACTATACCTTAACAATTAATTGGGGAGTTTTATTCATCAATTTTTCTGTAATCTCCTTAAATTGGCTTTGTATTCTACATCACAATAATACGGATTATTTTTTAAAAGATTTTATTTATTTATTTGAGAGAGAAAGAGACAACGAGAGAGGGAACACAAGCAGAGGGAGTGGGAGAGGGAGAAGCAGGCTTCCTGAGAGCAGGGAGCCTGATGTGGGGCTCGACCCCAAGACCCTGAGATCATGACCCAAGCTGAAGGCAGAGGCTTAACCCACTGAGCCACCCAGGCGCCCCACAATAATAAGGATTATTAAGAAGCATTTGTTCAAAAATATCCTCATCTAAAATCTAAACATAATAATGGACATAAGTCACTTATGAAAACATTTAAATACTAGGTAAACATAAGGAGACTTTATTACGGGTTACATAGTATCAGCAGAGTCAAATAAGTTTATTATCACCTAAACTCAGCATTCTTTAAGAAGTGTGACTCATGGCCAGTAACACTTTTGCTTCTCAGTAGTTCTGTAGTTTTAAAGCGTCTTTGCAAGGTGATAATCAGTGACGTTGCAGTGTCATTTAGAGACTGACAGTATCCTGGACTTCATGTCTTACTTCACAAAGTTATGAATGTATACTGTAATGAAAGTTGTTTATTTTTCTTTTTATTAGAATTCCTAATTTATTCCTGGGTGGCTCCGGTGGTTAAATGTCTGCCTTCAGCTCAGGTCATGATCCTGGGATCCTGGGATCCAGCCCCACATCAGGCTCCCCTCTCAGCGGCGCATCTGCTTCTCTCTCTCCCTCGCCTGTCACTCTCCCTGCTTGTGCGCTCTCTCTCTCTCTCTGTGTCAAATAAATAAATAAAAATATTTTTTTAAAAAATCCCTAATTTTGAAAGAAAAAGAATTACAAATCTCAGTTTGTAACTTCATTTACCATGCCATCAGAAACACACACATTCATACGTGCATACATATATTCAGATTTTTCAATACTATATCACTTTTCTTTGTTGTGTTAAAATATTCTCCTTCTGTAATATTTTTCCGGTTAAGATTGCACAAACTCAAAATGATTTGTGCATTTCCAAATATTACAAATATAGAAATATCCATAAGATGGTGCTGTATCTTTAATTTGGTCAGACACTTGAATGCTAAAATACATCTTTTAGAGTATGGTTAAAGACTAGGTTAGCGTTTAACCTGAAATAAGTCTTATGCTGTAGAGATGTTAGTATAAGTGTAATCAGAATCTTTACATACTTATTTTTCATGTATCACACAATTGCTAAAATGACTTGACCTCAGATCTAGTCACCAACTCTTGGTGAAAAAAATAATTGAAATCCTCATTTCAACAGACATTTTCTAAAGAGTAGCCACTTCACATATACCACGTTAGACAAATGAAGGAGTTGAATTATATACTGTATCAATTTCTACCATGTTTAACAATAGTCTTTAAAAGTCCTTTGAAGCATTCAATTTGATGGAAATTAGAAATGACATCACATGTAAGTTCCTTTCAAATGTTGAAGAACTATAAAAAAACTAACTCAATAATTTTCTCTATCTAGTAAGATTATTTACCCAATAGGGAAAGGTAATTTAAGATGTGCTAATTGTATTTCTTTTTTTTTTTTAAGATTTTATTTATTTATTTGACAGAGAGAAACACAGTTAGAGTGGGAACACAAGCAGGGGGAGTTGGAGAGGGAGAAGCAGGCTTCCCACTGAGCAGGTAGCCCAATGCAGGGCTCAATCCTAGGACCCTGGAATCATGACCGGAGCCGAAGGCAGACGCTCAATGACTGAGCCACCCAGGCGCCCCTCTATATTTCTGATGTAAGGTGTTGTGTCAGGAGAAGTAATATTTCATATTCTATCTAATAATCACTCATAAGCAGATTTAATAAAGAGAGTACTTAAAAATTGGTTACAGGATCCTTTGTGTTTAAGAGAAACAATCTTAAACCAAAGGAACAGAAACCATTGTAGGGGAGGCGTGTTCCTGAAAGGAATTACTTGAAGTCATAAAGGGCAATAATATCTGTGTAGGTATATCTAAGGGAGGAACCAAGTCTCCTTCACATAACCACATGAAAATCTCAAAGAAAACATTTACTGCTACAGTTTGGGGACATATTTAATTTTATTGAGCGGCTTTTCTCTCAGTTGCTCGGATTTTTTTCTCCATTTGAACAGTGCCATCTTCTGAATGACACCATCATTACACATCTTAATCTAATACTATGCTATAGTTTTGTAGAAAACTTTGAATAGATTAGTAGTCATTATGAAATACTGTACTAGTAAACAGCTGAGACAGGCAGGTATGACCCATTCTGACAGAGGGATGGGGGAACCAGGTGGTGCTTGAGCAGAGATCGCCAGGGTAAGCGTGAATTAGGAAGTGTCTTTCATAACATGTCTGAGATTTGCTTCAACATTTTCTGGGCGGGTGGTGGGGTGGGTGGTGCCATAGATGAAATAAGATTAGTATTGTTAGTATAAATATGTTTGATAATTTCAGTAATAAGTGTGTGTGTGTGCATACATCTAGATTTATACAGAGTTTCAGGCAGAAAGGGGGATGTAATTGAAGGCTCTGAGGCAAAGAAGGAATCTGGTTTGTTTCAAGTCCTTGAAAGAAGGCCAGAGTGGCTGGAATGCCCAGAACTGAAGCTAGATCGCCTAAGGCCCTTGTGGACAGTACCCAAGATTTTAGCCTTTATCCTATGGGTGATAAGCATCTGAATTATAGTCATATGTTTTATTTTTATAAAAAAAATCACTCAGGCTGCACTCTAGAGATGAGAAGAGGGCAAGAATAGGTGAAGGCAATGAAAAAAGGGGAAAAGAAATAATTGGAAAGAAATAAAAGAAGTACAACTAAAGTAACTTAATGAAGAAATAGGTATTATGCAAAAATGAGAGGAAGCTGTTAAGGCCTCCCAAACCTTTTGAGTTTGTACAACACTGAGCTTGAGAAATTCTTTTAATTAAGAAAATTATTTTTATCAGATTTTTAAAATAACACTGTGGTTTTGGTCTTTCTCAAACCAAGGAATCTTGAGCAATTCTGTCCTTTATTTTCTCTTTCTCTCTTAAAAAAAAAAGATTCAAGTCCCTGCTAGAAAGCTAAATTCCTCCTTTTTAGTTTCTATTTCATCCAGAGTCCGGGGACCATAAAATTAGGTAAGTTTTTTTAAGTAGACTAAAATCGGCTTTAATATCCTGGATCCTGTCCAAAAAATCAGAATATCAGTTAAACTCATATTCTTAATGTTTATTTCCCTTATCTTATAGAGTGTCCAAGTCAAGAACTGCAAACATGTGGTCTTCAAACAGATACCATAGGTTTCCAAGAAATAAAGCGAAGAAATCATTATGAAAATCTATAGCAAGAATAATAAGAAAATTGATCTTCTCCTTTCTTTCATACTAGGGTTAGTTTATAACTCTTAACATACTACTGATACTGATAGATTAATTACATTCCTAATGGAGGCAAAAATGGTTCAGGATTAGGAATAGCTCTTAAAGGATTTTTAGCTGAGACAGGAGTTTCACTCGAAACCCTCACTGGAGACTATCTGTCACAGGGTGAAGCACTCACTACAATGAAGGATACTTGAGTAAAATTTATTGCTTCCAGGCTGTTAGTAAGTTTCACAGTGATGCATAATACTGTTCAAATGTTCCCATTTAATATTTTAACAGGAAAGTTTGGAGCTGGTGTAACCCTTTAGCTACACCACCAAAAATTTTCTTGGGAAATCATTGGAGAAGTTTTGGGATAAAAAGGCAGTCTGTCTTACGATAGAAAATAGAGCAAGTTAAATAACATCTATAGTCCTTGAATTTTCCTGTAGTAATGTAGGGAACAAACTGCTCACCTAACCCAAACCAAACTAACCTTGGTCATAACCTGAATCCTAAAGTAATTTAGTGAAATGTTTCATTTGGTTAGATCTTGCTTTGTTTGTGGAAAAAGAGAAGGAAAAAGGGTAAATGGACATTTTCTATCTATCATAGTGACCCAACTTTCAAAATGAGACAAATGCTCGTTTGTCTGTTTTCTGAATTATCTGTATTTTATAAATAAAACTCAATTTTTAAACTACAGAACAAATATTAAGTTCAACTATTTTCCCATTAATAAAAAAAACACTCTGAGGCAGAAAGTATCCTAATATAAGACTGCAACAACATTTTCACTTAAGGTGAGGATTTACAGAGCATTACTTTGGATGCCGTTAGTAGGGTGGTGGGGCAGGAAGCAGACACCCTCTGTACAGTCTACCCCATACAAATCTGCTATGAGAGGAAGGGACTTCCTAGACTTTACTTCCCTAATGGTAAACATACTTTGTGTTTTTGTCATTTCCAAACTGAGAATATTATTCGAAAAAAATTCACTTTAATTTCTCTTAACAAATATTTAATGAGCACCTATTGTACTTAAGATACTGTTCTAGGCACTGAAAAATAGCAGGAGAGAAAATAGACTTAAAAGAGAAACTAACATTTCCATAACACTTTTACCATAATCAAAGAGATTTGATAGCTATCACTGCATTTTCTTTTTTATAATAGTTTTATAAGGAAGGGACAGAGGGATTAAATAATTTGCCAAGGTTTTTTTTAAATTGATTACAATATTCTTTTAACTCCAGACCCATAAATTCCTTCTGATTATTGTTCATCCTCTAACCAATTATCTTTGCCTAGATATCTGAAAATAACTGAATGAGAGGTAGGGTGGTTTAGACTCTGTAGCCATATTGTCAAGTTTGTATTCTTTCTGACATTTAGGGGGCTGAATAACACATCACCCTAAAACTCAGGGGAATGAAAAAAAATCAACTATTCTCTCTCACTTGTCTGTGGGTTTACCTGATCTAAGCTGGGCTGTGCTCTGAATTACAGGTTGGTTCCAGGACTGCTCCAGGACCACTCTGCCTGTCTTTCATCCTCTTTGTACCAGTAGGCTCTCTAGCACACGTCCATTTCACTGTGATAGCAGAGGGATTAGAGCAGAAGCCATCCCTCCATGCATAGTTTAAGCCCTCGACTTGTGTTATACCTGTTAGCATCCCATTGGCCAAAGCAAATCTTAGACTTAAACCGAAGTCTTTCTAAGTAAAGGGACAGGGAAGTACACTCTGTCCACCACGAGGCCAAAGCTAGTCACAGGACCAAACCAAGTGTCAATGGGGTGGGAAAGTAAGGGGGGGAGACTGAATTTTTTAAAACAATCATTTAACCTACCATGGTAGCCCTAATGTGTCTTACCTCAGCTTCTCTCTATGTAAAACCCACCTAAGGTTGCTGTGAAAATTCAACAAAACGCCTAGGATGCTTTTCCCATGGTGAGCTCTGGGTAAATAGTAGGCACTATTTCTGTATGTCTTTGCCCACCTCCAGGCCTCTCCTACCCATCTGCTTTCTCTCAGACCCATTCCCTTTTTCTAAGAAAGCACATTTGTTTGATACAGAACAATAGGTTTACACTTGAGTGAGGCTAGCTCTAGTGACCATATCAATATACAGCTCATCTGAAGGGAATGACTTCCAGGTAAGTCAACCATATTTCTTATTATTTAAGGCACATCTCCTCATTCAGCTTTTTTGGTCCATATATGATTGCTAGCCTCCAAAATACAGTTTAATGAAGTAAACATCCTTATTTATTTTTTCTAAATTTTCTGTAATAGGGGGCATCTGGTTGGCTCATTCAATTAAGTGTCTGCCTTTGGCTCAGGTCACGATCCCAGGGTCCTGGGATCAGGCCCCACATAGGGCTCCCTGCTCAGTGAAGAGCCTGCTTCTCCCTCTCCCTCTGCAACTCTCCCTGCCTGTGCGCTCATATAGGAAATAAATAAATAAATAAATAAATACAATCTTCAAAAAAATAAATTTTCTGTTATAAATGAATTTCCTTTTCAAAAGGAATTATAATGGAGATAACTCAATTTGAGTGTCACCACCTCTGTGATGTCTTCTCCAACTTTTCTTTCTTCCTCTGTGATTGTCCATATATTTTCTAAACCTTTACTCTGGCAGCAACTAGATTGTATGTGACATATTTTTTACTCCTGTCTCATGAAGTGAAATCTTTTAGGAAACAGTTTCTTATTCTTGTCTCTTTCCTAACACAGTACATGACACAAGATAGATGATGAATTAAACTTACTGAATAGAATTAGGGATAGGACGGAAATGGAACCTACCAAAAGATCATTGAGTTTCACTTCTGTCCCACTTCTATTTTTTTTTTTAAGATTTTATTTTTTATTTGAGAGAGTCAGAGAGAACACAAGTTGGGGGGAAGGCAGAGGAAAAGGGAGAAGCAGGCTCCCCGCTGAGCAAGGAGTTTGCCATCCTGGGATCATAACCTGAGCAGAAGGCAGATGCTTAACCGACTGAGGCCCGCAGGTGCCCCCCAGTCCCACTTTTAAAAGTGATGCTCGCTAAAGTGATTAAAACCACAACGACAGTCCTATATACTCATCAGAATTAAAACTAAAAAGATGTGGAGCACTGGAGCTTACACTCTACTAAGTGAAAATGTAAAATGGTACACTTTGAACAATTGTTTGGCAGTTTCTTATCCATTTAGACATATAATTACCATATGAACCAGCAATTCTATTCCTATGTATTCCCCTTAGAGAAATGAAAACCCATGTCCACACAAAAACTTGTAAATGAATGCTCAGATCAGCATTATTCACAATAGCCAAAAGCTAGAAGCTATCCAAATAAGTAGGTGAATGGGGAAAAAAATGTGGCAAATGCATACAATTTATTACTACTCAGCAATAAAAGGGAGCGAACTACTGATATATGCAACATGGATGAATCTCAAAAATATCACGATGAGGGAAAAAAGCCAGACACAAGAAGTACATACATATAATTCTATTTATATAAAAGTATGGAAATTGCAAACTAACCTGTCATAACAGAAGGTAGCTTCCTGGAACCAGGAACAGAGGGAGAGATGGATTGCGAGACAGCATGAGGAATATTTGGGGGTTATGAAAACATCCTCTGTGTCTTGAGTCATAATAGTAGGTTCACAGATGCATACGTCTCTCAAAGCTCAACAAATCGTATAGTTTATTTGGATGTAATTCATTATTTGTAAATTATAACTCGATAAAATTGATTAAAAAAATAAAAAGTTGGGGCACCTGGGTGGCTCAGTCGTTAAGCGTCTGCCTTCAGCTCAGGTCATGATCTCAGGGTCCTGGGATCGAGGGCCGCATCGGGCTCCCTGCTCAGTGGGGAGTCTGCTTCTCTCCTCTCCCACTCCCCCTGCTTGTGGTCCCTCTCTCACTGTGTCTCTCTGTCAAATAAATAAATAAAGTCTTTAAAATAAATAAATAAATAAATAAATAAATAAATAAATAAATAAAATAAAAAATAAAAAGTTTTCCAAAAGGCATGGAATAAAATGACCTATAGAAATTTAACATTTTATTGACCGATGATATTCATTGCAAAATAGGACAGTAACACTGCTGAAGTCTTGTAAATACGGTCGTCTCCCCTAATCAGCAGTTTCACGTCTCGCGGTTTCAGTTACCCTCTGTCAATGGGCATCCGGAAGCAGATGATCCGCCCAAGGAATCGACGAATCTGCAGAAGGTCAATAGTAGCCTAGTTTGGACTGGATGCCTGAGTCGTCCTCCCTGTTTCATCTCCTCACGTGGTCCTTTTATCATCTCGCGTCATCGCAAGAAGGGTGAGTACAGTACATTAAAACATTTTTGAGAGAAAGACCACATTCACAGAATTTTTTATTATAGTGGATTATTAAGTTGTTCTATTTTATTTTTAGTTATTGTTAACCTCTTACTGTGTCTAATTTATAAGTTGAACTTTATCATAGCTTTGTATGTGTACGGGAAAAAAGTATATATAAGGTTCAGTTTTATCCACAGGCATTCATTGGTGGTCTTGGCACATATCCCCCGAAAATAATGGGGGGGGGGTTATTGTAATAGGACTGCAGTTAGTGCTATTAGTTTAGGCACTGCTGATACAAAAAGCATTGATTTTTTTTTTTTAATTCGGGAAAGAATTTTCAGGTGTAAAATTAAATACTAGAGGTAGTACCTACAATCTCATTAAAAGAATTGGAAGTACTGGGGGCGCCTGGGTGGCTCAGTTGGTTAGGCAACTGCCTTCGGCTCAGGTCACAATCCTGGAGCCCAGGATCAAGTCCCACATGGGGCTCCCTGCTCGGCGGGGAGTCTGCTTCTCCCTCTGACCTCTCTCCTCTCATGCTCGCTCTCTCTCTAAGAAATAAATAAAATCTTTAAAAAAAAAAAAGAATTGGAAGTACTGTCAAAAAAATGAATTAAATATTTCTTACACAGTATCCAGAATTCAGAGAAGGTACTCATGAGGTCATGGTAATGGATAAATGCTTACAAGAGCTAATGAAATTCAGACCCAGTTTAGTGCATCTCTGAGGAGACTGTTACTGGTTTCTAATTGCTTTCACTCTTACTGTTGACATAGTCGAATCTGCAAGGTGATCTTACATTTGTTTTTTCTTCCCTGCATATGAAGTTTACAAAGCACAGAGTAGAGCTTCAAGGGTCAGTTTCCAAAATAAACTCAATTTTTCTGTTGTCCAACCAAAAGTCACAATTAAGCTTTTAACAAGACAATCTCTCTATTAGTTCCAACTAATTTAATTTTTTCAACTTGAATATTTCAAAGAACAAATAATAAAGAATCCCAGTAAACACTTATGTGAGATTCTTTGAAATTCTAATGGATTGCATATTTGGGGATTTTTCACCGAGGAACATTGCCATCTACATAAATAAATTTTCCTCTGGCAGACATATACCTAGACATATTTCCACCACACACAAATTTTCAAGAGCTGGAATTGGGAAGAAAAAATAAAGAGTTAGTGTGGAAAATACTAAGTAATCAGAATTTTTAGTTAGTTGTCTATTTTCCAAATCTCTCACAACCCATACCTTTCCACAATGATAAAGCATGCAGGGAAATACAAGGAAGCTTGTAGCATTTTGTGTATATAGCAAAGTACTATTAACATTTTCCCCCCATCACTATCAAATGTTATTTGAATTCTAGAGTTTGTGTAATAAGATATCCACATGCTAGTACCCTGAAGATAGTAACCATTGAATTCAAATGATGGGTGAAATACTGACTGGAAATATAGACTGACTGGAATATAAAACTTGCTTTCCTGTAAAAAAGATAGCCAATGGGGGCGCCTGGGTGGCTCAGTTATTAAGCGGCTGCCTTTGGCTCGGGTCATGAGCCCAGGGTCCTAGGATCAAGCCCTGAATTGGGCTCCCTGCTGGGTGGGAAGCCTGCTTCTCCCTCTCCCACCCTCCCTGCTGTGTTCCCTCTCGCTGTGTCTCTCTCTCTCGAATAAATAAATAAATAAAATCTTAAAAAAAAAAAGATAACCTATGAACAATAAAAACACAATTCTGACATGCATGTTTCCTGTTGATACTGTTAATTCTTAGCTATAAAATTGTCTGGAATTTTTTCAAATCTACCTTAAATCAAAATCAACAGCCTTCCTTCTCATAACAGAATTTCATTACTATTTGAAATATAATATTCAATCACACTGAAAGTAAAATATTTAAGTAGCTAATAATAACAACAGTAATAATAATAGCTAATGTTAAACCCAGGAGCATTGCCATATCTTTAAGAATGAAAGTGTGTGGTACAGGCCAGGCATTGTATTAAGGGCTTTATAAAATTTTTTTCACTTGATCTTCACAAAACCCCTATTAAGTACGCTCTATTATTATGCCAACTTTACAGCTGAAGAAATTGAGACTTGGAGATACCAAGTAACTTCTTCAAGGTTGCTTAATTTCAAAGTAACAGAGCTGGAGTTTAAATGCAAATAGTTTAACTCAGGAACCCAGTCCCTTAACCTCTATGACTTGCAAATATTTCATTATAGGGAGGAGGTGAAAGGTAACTGTCTCCAACATTTAAGTAAAGAATGGCAGAAACTAGGCATATTTCTTTTTTCTTTCTTTTTTTAAGGCATATTTCTTAGAAGACCTTAAATGAACCTGGGGTGGCTTTAGGGGATTCCAGACAGCCTTCCCAGAAGAGATAATATCTGAACTCAGCACTGTAATCAAAGAATAATTTTCTTGTCAAATAATTTTTAAAACATGGCCAAACACCTGTGAAACAAGAGATATAGTAGATGTGAAAGATTACTTGTAGTGGGGTTTGGGTACAAGCCCATGGTCCAGACAGCAACTAAATACATTCTTAGTAGCCTGAAATTTGAGATTTGGTAAAACATGTTAAACATGTTTTTCCCTAAAGCTTATTTGTGGAGAGTAAATGAACGAAGTATTGGTGAACAAATAATGAGAAAAAAACCCACTGAAGTAAAAGAAATAGAGTACTACTTAAACAGATCGGAAATCAAATGGATTTTGAGAGGATAGTGATTTGAAGATAAAAGCCACAAAAAAATTGTTAGTTTGACTTTTAAAAATAGACGTGTTAATTTTGAATTATTTTTCCTCCAGTGTACATTCCCTTGATTTCTAATATTATTCTGAATTTTTCATAGGGTAATAATTGCAGAATACTTAACATAACATGCAAATTGTAGTGTTTCTATTCATTAAAAATATAGTATAAAATTAATGCATTTGATTTAATTTTTATTTGTCTTTTTTTTTTCATTTAGGCAAAACTGTCTTAGGTTAGAATCATCTCATTTTTCTTTCTTAGCAGCCTACTTCCTATGAAGGACAGTTCTGAATAGAAACCCCATGGTAGCTATATACTAATCTAAAGGAGAAAAGGACTCAGAAATCACTGGTACATCTCTTGGCTTTGTACTACATTCAAACTCTACTTACACTAGCAGAAGAAAATATGAGAAAGAAATCTATTGTTTTATTTGTTAATCTGGAACAAAAGGACAAACTAGTGCAAATAAGTAGATTTTCCTAAAAGAATGGTATCTAAGAAGTCTTTATTTTTTTATTTTTAGTTTTTAAAGATTTTATTTATTTATTTGACACAGAGAGAGAGATCACAAGGATGAAGAGAAGCAGGCAGAGAGAGGAGGAAGCAGGCTCCCTGCTCAGGCCTCCATCCCAGGACCCTGAGATCATGACCTGAGCTGAAGGCAGAGGCTTTAACCCACTGAGCCACCCGGGCACCCTCTAGGAAGTCTTTAATTCTTTGGTACATTCTGCAATTGATCAGGAGATCCCCCAAGATTTTTATAACCTAAAGTCCTTCTGATTAAAATACAGTAATTTATAAGGTCATGCAAACTGGGTAAAGGGCACTGAACCATAGAGAATGAACCAAAGATCTTTTGATATAGAAGCCAATTCACACAGAAGTATCTCAAAATCCATTCAAACTGGCTTAAACAGTAAGAAAATTTATTGGGTTATATGACTGAGAGATTCCAGAAGCCTAACTTTAGGTCTCTTTAATTCTGTAATTCTGGTTCTGTGTCTTTCATAGTTTCCCCTTGGGTTCCACCAAGTATTGGGTTTTTCCTTCAGCTGCTCTCTACATAGCAGTGAAAGTGCTATATTGCACATCACCTATTACTACACCAGAGAAAGAAGGAAAGGATGCAGAGAACCATCTTATAAATACCAAAGATGCTTCCCAACCCCCCACCAAATCTTTAGCAAATCTCTCCCAATTAGCCAGAATTTGGTCATATACCCACTTGTGACTGAATCTTGCAGCCTAAGGTGTCCCATGTGCTGATTGGCTTAGGCCTAGATCCCCGAACCAGTCACTAGAATTCACCTTCTTTCTTTTTTTCTTTTTTTTTTTTTAAGATTTTATTTATTTATTTGACAGAGAGAGATTACAAGTAGGCAGAGAGAGAGGAGGAAGCAGGCTCCCTGCTGAGCAGAGAGCCTGATGCGGGCCTCGATCCCAGGACCCCGAGATCATGACCTGAGCCGAAGGCAGAGGCTTTAACCCACTGAGCCACCCAAGCGCCCTTCACCTTCTTTCTTAAACCAATCAGGCCAAGCCCTGGAGAAGAAGGGATAGTCACATGATCAAAGAAAGGGTTTTGCTAGGAAGGAAGGAAGGAAGAGACCCAGACTGGTATGACTAATAAACATCATCAACCACAAAACTATCAATATGATTATATTATATTATATTATATTATATTATATTATATTATATTATATTATATTATAACTGTTCAGTGGCATTTTGAGGAAATTAGTGGAAAAACTAACTCCCAAGAAGGCATGGTGTAGGTATGGTCAACAGAAACTCTGAATGGTTTGGTCTCTAAACTGCCTAGGGATGAAAAGGAATCAGCTAATAATATTCATAACTCTATGATGGGAAGGATCTGCCTTCCTTTCTTTTTCCTCTACATCTTGGTATTTCCAGACTCAAACTAAAATCCTTTTGAATATTATTCCTGGTTGAAACATTTCTCTTTTCTCCCTTTGGTTTTTGCCATAATAATATATATAAGATATGTAATATGTATACTCTTGATGAGATGGCTGAACAAACATACTGCATATTATTATGGCAAAAATCATACATACACATGCATATTTGATCCTTAGAGGGGTTACTACCTTGCCTAAGGTCACACAGCCAGTTGAATAGGAGAGGTAGGATGCAAACTCAAGCCTGCAAGAGACTCTTTTCATCCTAGATTATACCTACTGTCTTATGGAATACTTGCTTCTTCACTTTGGGGGCTACGCTTCCTTTTTGCCTACTCTTATTTCCTCTTACTTCTGGAATTTATCCTGATGTTTTCATTATTATCCTTCTCTTGCAATGAGCTCCTCAAAGATCTCCTGACCTCAGGACAGCTTCCCATTGGTTTTGTTTTCTGTTATTGAAGATCTCTTCCCCCACCTATTTGATTCTGCCTATTATAAGCAACTATAACTGTTCTTCGATGTTAAGTTTTTGCTCTCTTATTTTGGGGAGTTTATTATAAGTGTTCTTTCCCTGGATCTTCTAAATTAAAGCCTAAGTGTTAATGCATGGACTTACTTTCTCTCTTAGCTTTATATTAATATATTGCTTTCAAGTTCATGCTATTTGTTATATAATTCTTTTTAATAGCATTTAAGAGGCAACTACTTGTTTCTTTGCAATATTCTTAAGTAATTTAATGTACCATTATTTTTCTGGTTGTACTTTTGATTTCATTGTATCTCTTTTATTACTTTTTGAATGTATTGCTCATTAAAATTTTTCCTGCATTTTGTCTAATTGTATTGCATCTCATATCATGATGTTCAAAATTTTTAGCCATTTTTTTTAGACTGAAATAAACTTGGACTGCAACAAGGAGGAGCCAATAATAAACTCAGTAGATTTCTGTTTCTATTTATACTATAAGTCTTAATCATTTTTATTATTTTATTTCATAATATGGTATCCTCATTAAAATCACTAAATTTCTTGAGGAAATATTACATTTGAATTTCCATATGTTTTTTACAAAATTGCAGGTTAATTGAAGCTATAATCTAATCAGGCAGAGATTCTGGCTTATTGTATTATTGCTTTTCAGTGTGTATCTAGAGGCCAAGTCTAGCTGCAGCCTGAATAAGGTTTTTTGTTTATATTAGGAAAAAACCTTCTCTTTCTCAAGACATGTACATCCATCCTGACAACCTGACAGACACACAAGTCCAGGGCAACCAGGAATATGAGTGGCCCTCCCTAGAGCTGTGCATAACCAACCATATGCCCTGGCCCCAAGAGAGACCACATCAGTATTCCTATTTATTTCACTGAACTTTTCCTGGCATTGCTCAGCCAGCACAGAAAAGTACTAAAGTAATCAGACATGATTCTTTGAATTCTTTGCAACTGACAAACAGGTATGCTAAGATAAAATAAGAAAATAATTTGATCTTTTGGTTTTCTTGGCATCTCAGGTTCTACTGAGTACCAGTGAATCTTGCCATTTATCAGAATGGTTTTATCAGACTTACCAGAATCTTACTATTTATCAATTTAAGCCCAAATTTCTCCTTCTTTTTTAATATTTTTGAATGTAGCTTTTCAACACTCTCTAGAACAATATTAAATGAAATAATGTTTAAACTGCTAAATATAATGGCTAAATTGCAAAATTTTATGATACTTTTTTTAAAGAAATCACTTTCCTAATGATATAATAATGTTAATATCATATTTTAATTAGAAGAGTCATGTTCTCCATTTGTAATTTTCTCGATTAGCATTGAAAAGGGTAAGTAGATGTTTAAGGCAATTATTAAAAGTTCTTGGGGTGCCTGGCTAGCTCAGTCCGTAGAACATGCATCTCTTGAACTTGGCATCAAGATTTCAAGCCCCATGTTGGGCCTAGAGCTTACTTAAAAAAAAAAGTTCTTACACTTGAAGAGTAACTAAAAATCAGTCAGGTTTGTTTAGAAGTAGAGATGAGGATATGCGTGTGCTTTATTTTAAGTGAGATTTATGATATCTTACAGTGAAGCAAAAAGCCACCTCATCAACCAGTCATTTGTAACACCCAATGAGATAGAACATTTTTTTAAAGATTATTTATTTATTTATTTATTTGACACAGAGAGAGAGAGAGAGAGAGAGAGAGAGAGAGAGAGATATCACAGGTAGGCTTAGAGGCAGGCAGAGAGAGAGAGAGGAGGATGCAGGCTCCCCACTGAGCAGAGAGCCCAATGCAGGACTCGATCCCAGGACCCTGAGATCATGACCTGAGCTGAAGGCAGAGGCTTTAACCCACTGAGCCACCCAGGCTCGAAATAGAACATTTTTTAACAAGTGAAAATTATTAGAAATAATTTAGAGAAAATTATAGAAAGAAAACTTCAGATTTAATCTCAATCAAAAGAGAGATGCAAAATATCATGGAGAATTAAGAAAATAAAGGAGAAACCATGTGTGTGGGTGTATGTGTACATGTATGTGTGTGTATATAGATGGGGTTTTTTGGTTTTTTTTTTTTAAGATTTTATTTATTTATTTGAGAGAGAGAGAGAGAGTGAGAGAAAGCATGAGAGGGGAGAAGGTCAGAGGGAGAAGCAGACTCCCATGGAGCTGGAAGCCCGATGTGGAACTGGATCCTGGGACTCCAGGATCATGACCTGAACCAAAGGAAGTCGCTTAACCAACTGAGCCACCCCGATGTCCCTAGATGTTTATATGTGTTTGTGATGTTTATAGTTCAGAACTACTATTTAAGTTGCATCTTAAAATATATGTTGAGTTGTTAATATTCATCATTTTCTTTCATTCTCTTCGTCTAATTTCCATTAAAAGATATATATGGAAGACCGAAGAAAGTCTACAGATTAATTATTCTTTCTATTATCAAGTGTCCATTTTCACTACATTTGTTGTTTTTCACTCTTGATGAGTATGACAAGGATTATATATTTTATGCATTTTGGGGTTAAGTTGGAATAAAATTTTGAGATTAGTAAGCCTATACATCTATTACCCTTTTTCTTACAAAGAATGGAAATGAGGGATGAGATTAAAATGTAACTAGCCACTATATTCACAAATATTTTCAATTTTTGAATGAGGTTCAGATGAATAATTAGTTTGATCAATAAAATTAGTTCAGGACACACCACCAGTATGTATCATAACCAAAATTCAAGCTAATCACAACCATGAACTCATGAACTAATAAGTTTGTTAGTAAACAAATGAAAACTAAAATGCTGTAGAATAAGATAATCTAGAATCAAAACTAAGTACCCCAAACTTCAAATGAACATAAATCTCAGTAATTTCATTTTATTTTATTTTTTAAGATTTTATTTCTTTAAGTAATCTCTATACCCAACATGGGACTCGAACCTACATCCCCAAGATCAAGAGTTGTACTCTCCATCAACTGAGCCAGTCAGGTGCCCCTCAGTAATTTTATATCCTAAGCAATTTGTACATGTGCAGCCTGACTATAGCTAGGTGAAATATATACATAGTATTAAGTTCTATATAGTATAGAGAAAAACTGATATACTACGTAGGAGTTGCTCTGGATAAAAGTGTGCCAGTGTATTGAAGGGCTGAATGACAAAATGAGCATAGAAGGAATAAATAGACATGAGAGCTTGTTACTAGAACGTCACATGAAGGAGCAGGGACCAAGCATGTTATTGAGTGAAAAGGTCAGCTCCAGATAGTCAATGGCATCTTGAAATTTCCCAGAAAATTGATATTTCTTTATATTTTAATGCTAAGAGCATCTACAACAAATATAGAATAAAATGGGCATTTGATAATAGAAAGAATAATTAACCTGTAGAATTTCTTCAGTCATATATATATATATATATATATATATATATATATATATATATATGGTGGAAATTAGGCAGAGAATGGTGTCCTCTATCTGCTGTCTACCAAGCCCTGTATCTGAGAGATGTTAGGATAGAAATACTGAAACACAATATTTTGTTTTCTTTCCTTCATTCTTTAGTAGAATACCTATTTCTTTCCACCCTGATAAATTCCCTTGGATATCCCAGAAAGAAATTTAAAGGTATCCCAATACTTACCTCTTTTTAGGGTAAAGCTAAGAGCAAGATCTGAACAGACAGCATGTGTTTTAACATTCAGCAATTTTTTCTAGGGAGACAAGATTTTCCAATCTGTTGTCTTCTTGTTTCTGAAGAAATTTTGCATGAAAATGTGCGTGTCTAAAGTAATTCACTAGGGAAAGCCTGCTGGCTATTTGCGAAGAGTCCAAGCAGAATAGTATTCATCTTGGCAATTCATCAGGGATTGGAAGTTGATTCTCAGATTTACAAGCCTAAAAACTTGATAGCATAATTAAGAATGGACTCTTCTTTAAAAGTGTACTAATAATCATACTCACAGAGACTGATGTGTTTAATCAAATGCTTATTATTTTACAAGGAGAAAAATAACGCACATCAAAAATTCTTGCACCTATTTAAAGCATTTGATGCAGACTGTTAAGGGAAAGCCATTTATAATCAAGAATTTGGAGTAAGCATGGAATTAGAGCAAAGGGAGTTGTGTTGGAGAAATATAATTAGAAACAAAATCTTCTCCTAGCTCAGAAAACCTTGCCACAAAGGTAGAAGAGAAGGTAATCAATTTTATTATTGAGTAAACAATAAACCACAATGTGATACACATCACAGGCAATCCACCAAAGAGATTACAAAAACAAAATGTCTCACTCCTGTATAGCCAAGCAGATACTATCCATTATATAAATGTTTTCAAGATGAACAATAACTATTTCTTAAGAGAACAGCACCATTTTCACACATTGTTCATCCTTAGTTAACTTGGTAATTGAGATGACCATCTGTGTTAGCTCCTTGGTTTACCCAAAAGAAAAAAATTCTTATATCTTTATGACAGGAAGCAGTTTTGCCACTTGAAATGAGACTTTCACTGAAGTTAAGCCACTAACCTTCCACAGAAACTAGGAAATAGGGGTGTTATCTGTCTTTATTATATTTTCAAAGAGATGATTCCTAGGTCATTGACAAAGACATTTCTAGCTCTTAAAACTTGCAAGAGGCTTATCTTGCTTTTTTGCTTAAAGATTTTATTTATTTGAGAGAAAGAGAGTGCTCATGAGCACGAGTGTGGGAGAGGGGCAGAGAGAGGGAGTAGCAGACTCGCCCCCTCAATCCCAGAATCCCAAGACCATGACCTGAGCCAAAGGTGGAGCCTCAACCGACCTAGCTATCCAGGCTCCCCAAGGTATCTCGAGTTTTAAAAAAGACTATATGCCATACGATCTCGCTTATATGTCGAATCTAAAGCAAACAAACAAACAAAACACACACACACACAAAACGCCACAAAACAAACATGAAAAACCCTGAGCTATGGACACAGAGAAGGGATTGGTGGTTGCCTGAGCTAGGGGATGGGGTTGGGAGGGCAAAATGGGTAGAGGGGGTTAAGAAGTACAAAATTCCAGCTGTAAAATAAATAACTCATGGGGTTAAAATGTACAGCATGGAGACTATAGTTAATAATACTTTATTGCGTAAATACGAGTTGCTGAGAGAGTAGATCTTAAAAGTTTTCATCACGGAAAGAACAGTTTGTAACCATGTATGGTGATGGATGTTAATTAGACTTAGTGCAGTGAACATTTCACAGTATATACAAATAGCAAATCGTATGTCATACACCTGAAACTAATATAATGTTTCATGTCAATTATATCTAAATAAAAAAATAAAATAAAAGACATATACATTTCAAAGAGGAGAGAAAGAACTTAGAAGTTTTCCAAGTAAATTCTCTAAGAAAGGGGAAGTAGGAGAGAAGTTCTCTTATTTTCAACAGGGAGAATTAAGCCTCTTATTTTTTATTTGTTTTTACCCATAGAGGTGCAATATTCCATTGCTTAATTTACATCAGACTTGTGTCGGCCTGATTCCTTTTTTTCCCTATAGATACTTGGATTTTCGCATTCTCTCTCTCTCTCTCCCCACTTCCTCACTCTCACTCTCTCTCTCATTCCATCCCTCCATGTGTCTGTCACTAAATCCTTTCTCCATTCATTAACATGGACTTCCTTTAAATACCCTATTTCATTCAATCAAGTTACCATTAGCCAGGAGAGCCATTCAATCTTTGAGGCAAATCTGCATATTGCTGCTTTACATGTTCATTTCAGTGTTTGTCTCTTAAAGCAAACTCATTTCCCCTTCTTTCAAATTTTGGAAAGGCATTCGTAGCTATACATAGAAAATCTAACAACACAGAGTTTACCTGGAAAAGTGCACCCCTAGAGCAGGCATTTAGCAACCATTACTAAAGCCTGTCATAGCTTCCATTCCAGTTGGGCAGGTTTCTGTGTAGAGCAGTGTACTGGCAATTACAGCAAGCGCTCACATTTCCCTTTTCTGCTGGAGGGTAGGAAACCTGTTCTCTACTTCCCTTCGAGGTGCGTTGGCTGGTCAAATAATTAAATTGACATAAAACACATTAACAGGAAAAAAACAAAACAAATTTAATTTCATATGTACAGAAGCCCATCAAAATGCAGTACTCAAAGAAGTGACCAAAGTAGGTGTCTTTTATGCCTTTTATACAAACCATAAATTTGTGAAGAATTGACAAGACAAAGAAGTTTGGGCTTGGGGTAGTGAATTAGTGAAGAAGCAACGAAGTTTGTTTATACAGCCTTCTCAGCTTGAAATTTCCTGTCTGTGCTGATAAGGATGTTTTTCTTCCTCCTGGTATAGGGAGGGTATCTTTTACATGGAGATTTATTTTCTGCTATCAGGAGGACAAGGGAGGGTCAGAAGCAGTTCAAAGTGTCCTCACTGTTAACTTTGACTCAAAATAATCAATATGCTAAAATGGCATATTAGGGGTGGTGGTACATAGTCTGCTACCTCTCACTGTTAAAAAACTAGCAGCATTAAGCAATCAATAGCATTACCAAAATAATGACTACATTTATATTTAATTATGTATGACTACTTTTTAAAACTTATTTAAGTCATCCCTACGCTCATTGTGGGGCTTGAACTCACAACCCAAATATCAAGAGTTGCCTGCTTTACTGAGCAAGCCAGCCAGCATCACTTTTTATGACTACATTTCAAGTGGAAACATTCCAGTTGACTTGTGAATCATTATTCAACCTCTTGAGATTTATCTGAGCTTGCATAACCACTTTGTTGTGAAAATTTAGAATAGAAAAAAATCTTGTGGTTGAACTAGACTAGGGTCCTATTCGACAACTCGTTCCCTACTTGTACATTCAACTACTTTATTAGCATGGTCATTGCTGTGGGATCTGTTACTGCCTTGGGCGCTGTGAGACATCCTCAAATTATCATGTGCGTAGGAAACCTTTGCCTTGATTCCCTAGGGCTTGATTCATCTGAAATTACCTCTGGAGGCAGCCTTGCTGATCTATGACTACTGATTTAATAAGGGACCATCACTACTCTTATGAGTAAGAAACTTTGAGCTGCTTTGTTGTGCTTCTTGCCTCAGAAGCATCTTCCTCCAAATACGGTAGTTTATTCTGGATAACATAGAAAACAAAGAGAGAATTAATACTGCTATCTTTAAACAGATCCTAAATTAGTAACCCACTGTCATATTTCTGCAAGACATTCTAGTAAGACAGTTTTTATAAGACCATTTCCAACTGCATTTATGGATTTAGAAAAGAGAGAGCCAAAGCATGTGTGTGCACATGCACACCCATGGGGGGAAGGGGGAGGGGGAGAGGACAAGCAGATTCTGTGCTGTCTGTGGAGCCCTCTGGGGGGCTCAGTCTCACTGACCCTGAGATCATGACCTGAGCCCAAATCAAGAGTGGGGTGCTCAACCTACTGAGCCACCCAGGTGTCCCCAATTTGTTCTTTTTTATGTCAAGATTTTGTATTGTTCACAGATGATAAATAACAATTTATTTTTTAAAAAACTCCACAACTTCTCAATATTATTTCCTGCATTTCTATAGACTTTTCCTCATTTGGTATATATTTCCTTAAGATTCAAATGTGGCAGAGATGTTTCATAGAGAACAACTTTCCTGATATGAAAGAAGAATGCGAGGCATTCTCTTTCTGGAGATTATAAAACGTCATAATCTCAAAGCAGGAAAGACAATGATCTCATAAAATCCAAGAGAACTGAGAATGGATCCATTGTTGTCAATGACCAGATCAGTGAGTTTAGGTAAATTATTAATCCTTGAGCCTTAATCCCTTCATCATTTCCCCATACATATATTTTATCTCGTGGTCACTATATACAACACAGTAATATGGTTTATAAGAGAGTGTTACAGAAAACGCACAAAACAGCTGACACCTAGCAGCTGTTCAATAAAGGGTAGCTGTTATGATCTTCCTAGCCAAGGTTCTATAGCACCCTATTTAAAGATCACTGAAAAATGACAATTATAATTTGTTTGGCACTGTTCTCTTAAACTCTAATGTATCATTTCTATACCTGATATTAGTGTAACCTGTTTTCATAATGAACTCTTAATATATTTTCAACACATTATCCTTGTCCTGCAAAAACATCCAAATCATGTCTTAGAACAGAAAAACAATTCCATCAAAAATATGTATGCATGCTTCCACGAAAAAATCTTCCTTATGTATTTATCATCAAATACTGCAGTTTTGTTTTTATTCAAAACCCGGTACCAGAGAGTAAAATTATTACCATGGCACATATGTGAATAAAAACCATGAAGCATGAGATGTTAAAAATACCAGTTTCTTCAAGGGAAAAAAGGAAAATGAGGTTTTGTCTAAACAAGAGTACTAAAAGATCAAGTAGCATAGACTTTTTAGTAGTGTGGAGCTCATCTTACTCAATTCTCTCTCTCTTCTCCTCTTCCTACATTGTTTGAACAAGGAAACTGATGTTTATATATATGAAATAATTTTGTTGTGATATTACTAAGATAAAGCTCAGATTTCTGACATTTGATTATGTCATGGTGGTCATTTTCTTCATTATTGATATGCATCGTTCTGTATCTCACTATACTGTATCTAAGTGTTTATCAGTTTCTATTTATCCTCATTCAGTTCTACCTTCTGTATCTTTTAATTTTTCATATTTTCTCCCTGTGCTGTGTTTTTAGGTTTCTTCAGATCTGTCTTCCAGTCATCACATTATTTCTCATCTGTGTCTAATTAGCTGCTTAATATTTCCATTCAGATTTGGTAATGTAGATTTTATTGTATTATAACATACATTTTAAAAGTACACAAATCATAAGAGTAGCTTAATGTGTTTTCACAAAATAAACATGCCCACTTAACCAGAACATTATGAACACCTCAGTAGGCCCTTTTATGCCCCATCCTACCCCTCTTCTTATTTCAAGGGTGACCAATAACCTGATCTAATGGAATTAGTTAGTTTTGTCCATTTTTAAAAAACTTTCTGTGAATGGAATCTTGAAATATATTCTTTTTTGGTTATGGCTTCTTTCTTCTAATGGTATATTTGTGCTACTGTATGAAACTGTAGTTTGAACACTGTCACTAATTTATAGCATCCTGGGTTTTTTTTAACCTTTTTATTTTTAAGATTTATTCATTTACTTTATTTTTTTTAAGATTTTATTTATTCATTTGACACAGAGAGAGAGATTACAAGTAGGCAGAGAGGCAGGCAGAGAGAGAGGAGAGAGGAGGAAGCAGGCTCCCTGCTGAACAGAGAGCCCGATGTGGGCCTCGATCCCAGGACCCTGGGATCATGACCTGAGCCGAAGGCAGCAGGCTTTAACCCACTGAGCCACCCAGGCGCCCCTATTCATTTACTTTAGAGAGAGAGCACATAGGAGGGAGAGGCAGAGGGAGAGGGAGAGGAAATCCTAGGCAGACTCCACGAAGAGCATGGAGCCCCATGTAGGGCTAAGATCCCACAACCCCTAGGTCATGACTAGAGCCGAAACCAAGAGTTGCATGATTTACCACCTGCACCACCCAAGTGTCCCTATAGCGTCTTGTTTTTAAAAATATACCACCATTTATGGGACACCTGGGTGGGTCGGTTTTGATCCCAGGTTCAAGGGAAGGAAGGTGGGATGCCTGGGTGGCTCAGTTGTTAAGCATCTGCCTTCAGCTCAGGTCATGATCCCAGGGCTCTGGGATCAAGTCCCGCATTGGGCTCCCTGCTCAGTGGAGATCCTACTTCTCCCTCTGCCTGCCACTCCCCATGCTTGTGTTCCCTCTGTCAAATAAATAAATAAAATCTTTAAAAAATATATACCACAATTCACTGATCAGTTTTACTGTAAATAGACATTGGCATTAATCCAGTTTTGATTTATTCAAATACTGCCATGAATATTCTTGTATATGTCCTTATTAACATTTGTAGGCATTTCTCTTATGTATCTAGGAATAGAAACTTGATAAGGGGAAGATGACAGAGTAGGAGGACCCTGGGCTCACTCACCTCTTGCCACGTGGCTACCTAGAGAGCACCCACATTGGCATAAATAACTCAGAAAGCAACTGGAAAGCTGGTAGAACAGACTCTCCGTGGCATGATGTAGACAAGAGGCCACAGACAAGCAGATCCACCCTCTCTGATTGTTCTTGGCAAGATCCCATCAAAGCATGGCCATGAGATTGCCCAGTGTGCAAGCAGCCCAGACGAGGGCCAGTGCCACTCCAGAGTGAGTCCTGCTCCAGGGAGAGGGGGAGAGAACCACATGCCAGTCTGACTGTGACCCCAGCAGTGGGCTGGGGGCAGGAAGCTGGTCTGACTGCAGGCCTCACGCACCAACAAAATCTTCTCAGGGACACCACAGGGAAAGTGCCTGCAGTTGTATGCTACTTCATCTCTAGAAAACACCTGGTCTGACTCAAGTCAAGACCAGGGCAGCTCCCGACTGGCCCACTAATACCACAGGGACCAGACTCTGCCCACAACAGGTAGAAAGCCATTGTGGGCTGGACTGAAAGCAAACACAGCCACAACAGTAGGACATCCCTGTGGCAACACGCGTAGGAGACTCTCCTGAAGTGCCAGGTTCTAAGGAATAGGGGACATTGCACTGCAGGCCCTCTTCTTCATAAAGCCACTACCATCAAGTGTGGGAGAGAAACAGACCTAGAGTTAGACATAACGAGGAGACAGAGGAATATGTCCCAAATGAAGGAGCGGAACAAAATCAGAACAAGAGACCTGAACAAAATGGAGATGAGTAATGTGTCTGATAGCGAATTTAAAGTAATTCTCATAAAGATACTTGCTAGAATTGAGAAAGGCATGCAGAACTTCCCTGAGACCCTCCACCAAGAGACATAAAAAAGAACCAATTAGAGCTATTGGACTCACTGAATGGAAATAAAAATAGAACACCTGGAATAAATAGCAAACAACAGGAAGTAGAAGAATGGATCGGCCACCCAGAGGACAGAGTAATGGAAAGTAATCAAGCTGAGTAGATGAGAGGGAAAAAAATAGACAAAATGAAAATAGACCCACGGACCTCACTGACATTGTCAAGCAAAACAGTTGCATGATAGGGATCCCAGAAGGAGAAGAGCGAGAAAAGGGGACAGAAGATTTGTCTGAAGAAATAATAGCTAAAAACTTCCTGAATCTGGGGAAGGAAAGAGAAATCCAGATCCAGGAGGCACAGAGAGCCTCCAACAAAACTAACCCAAAGAGGTCTGCACCAACACACAAAGTAAATAAGATGGCCAGAAGTAGTGATAAAGAGAGAATTTTAAGAGCAGCAAGAGAAAGGAAAGCAGTGACATACAAGGGAAACCCCATATGGCTCTCAGTGGGTTTTCCAGCAGAAACTCTGCCGGCCAGAAGGGAGCGGCATGATAAATTCCAAGTGCTAAAAGGAAAAAATCTACAGCCAAGAATATTCTAATCAGCAAGGCTTTGATTTAGAATAGAAGGATAGAGCTTCCCAGAAAAACAAAAGTTAAAAGCACAACTAGCCACGTCCCTGTCACACATGATGCCATCAGCCTATGGGACCCAAATTCACAGTCCAGCTGCCCTCCTGCCCAAGTCAGTTTCAAAACAAGTTTTGAAATATGATAGTCTAATTCTACCATGTTTGTTTTTATCTGAGATTGTCTTGGCTTTTGAAGTTTCTTTGAATTTTTATGTGACTCTTAGAAACATCTTATCAATTTACATACTCACAAACATACATCTTCCTGATACACTGCCTGCCACCTGCTCAATGCCAAGTCAACACACTTTCACTGCAGATTGCCAAGGGCTCAAACTGGTACTCTTCCCCTCAAATTCCAGCCCCTGTGCTCAAGTTTGTGCACAAAAGTGGGCATAATTATAACAGTAGAATGAAGCAATCCAAACAGTGACACTAATTCTGTGGAATATATAATAGGTACAAGAAGTGTGCTAGGCTGAGAACATCTCCAACAAGCACATCAAAGACCAATACATGCAGCATGTTTCTGATTTCTTAAAGAAACAAACCCGGGAAAAATAAAACAAGATGAAATCAGAGAGGGAGACAAACCATAAGAGATTCTTGAGCATAGGAAACAAGCTGAGGGTTGCTGGAGGAGAGGGGGGTGTGGGAATGGGGTAACTGGGTGAAGGGCATTAAGGGAGGCACTTGATGTATTGAGCACTGAGTGTTCTATGCAACTGATGAATCACTGAACTCTACCTCTGAAACTAATAATACACTGTATGTTAGTTAATTAATTGAATTTAAATTAAAAAAAGGAAGCCCCCCATAAACTTGATAAGGTGTGTATGTTCCACATGAGTAGATACTGCCAATTTTCCCAAGTGATAATATCAATGTAAATAAATATCTACTGCAGTATATGAGAATTCCAATTTTTCCACATCCTTATCATCCTTGTCTATTCTTCTCATTCTGATGTTTTTGTGGAGTTTGTTAGTGTAGTAAACTTGAACATGTTTTTATGTACTTGCTAGCCATTTTACATTCTTCTTCTTTGTAATGCCTGTTACCTTTTTTGGCTCTATTTTCTCTTGTGTTGGCTGTCTTTTTTAATGGATTTGTGTGAGTTCTTAAATATCCTGGGCATTTGTACAAACTGTTATATAAGACCTTTACAGTTGCAGAAACTGCAAATATCATTTCCTGATAACCTTTTCAGACCCAATAATGGTGTCTTTTAATGAAAAGAGGTTCTTAATTTTAAAGAGTCCAATATCCATTTTTTATTGCTACTGCTTTTTATGTTCTGTATAAGAAATATTTGCCTATCCCAAAATAATAAAGATATTGTCCCCTGGGTTTTCCCCCCTTCTTTTTGCTTCATTTATTTACCGTTCACATTTACCTTGGATACACCTCAGTTTAATTTTTGCATAATGCAAGAAGAGTCAAGCTTCTTTTTATTTTTCATAGATTTTCAATTACTGCGGAACCATTTATTGACAAGCAATTCATTTCTCTGTGAATTGTTGTGGTGCTTTTGCCACTTAGTTCAATCATTGTCTCATTTACCTATCCTTGCACAGATACTGTAGTTTTAATTATTGTGGCATTATAACAAGGTTTGAAATATGATAGTCTAAGTCCTCCAAGTTTGTTTTTATCTGAAATTGTCTTGGCTTTTGAAATTTCTTTGAATTTTTATATGACTCTTAGAAACATCTTATCAGCTTACATGCTCACAAACGCACATCTTCCTGAATTTTTGGTTGGAATTACATTGAAACCATAGGTTAATTTGGGGAGAACTGATATTTTAAAAATATTGAGGGTGCCAAGCCATAAATATGGTGAATGCTACTTTATTTATTTGCTTTTTTATAATAAATTTTTGGAATTTTTATTGTAGAGGCATTGTACATCTTTTATTAGATTTAGTTTTAGGTATTTGATGATCTTGATGCTATGGCAAATGACACTGATTTAAAATTTTACTCTCCTTGGGGGGGCTTGGCCAGCTCAGTTAGTAGAACATGTGACTCTTGATCTAAGGGTTGTAAATTCAACCCCCATGTTGGGCATGTGGCTTACATAAAAAAGTAAAATAAAATCTTTAAAAAATATATAAAATTTATTTTCCACTTACTCATTGCTAGTATATAGAAAAAAATAATTTTAAAAAATATTTTATTTATTTATTTATTTGACAGAGCGAGAGGAGAGAGACACAGTGAGAGAGGGAATACAAGCAGGGGGAGTGGGAGAGGGAGAAGCAGGCTTCCCACTAAGCAGGGAGCCTGATGTGGGGCTTGATCCCAGGACCTTGGAATCATGACCTAAGCCAAAGGCAGATGCTTAACGACTGAGCCACCCAGGCACCCTGAAAAAAATAATTTTATATATTAACCTTGTTAATAACTTTGTTATTAATCTTGTTAATCCTGCAGTTTTGCCAGAATCACTTATTACTTCCAAAGGTTTCCTGGCTTTTAAAAAATATACATACATATCATATACAAATTAAGTTTTGCTTCCTTTTCTCTGATCTTTATACCCTTTATTTCTTTTACTTGTCTTATAACACAGGCTAAGACCTCTGGTGTAATGTTGAATAAGAATAGTGGGCGTTGACATTTGAGTCTTGTTCCTGCCTTCAGGCTGAAAGTATTTACTCTCTCATCATTAAGTATCATGTTAGCTATGGATTGTTCATAGACAACCATTACAAGGATCTGATTAGTCCTTTCTAGTTCTAGTATGGGAAGAGGTATTTTGGTTTTTTTTTTTAATTATGAGTAGGTTTTGGATTTTATCAAATACTATTTTTGTACTTATTGAAATAATTATTTTTTTCCTTTATTCTGTTAATTCAAAGAATTACACATGTTAATTTTTGAATGTTTACCTAACCTTACATTCCTGGGATAAACCCCAGTTAGTTTTGATGCATTATCCTTTTTATATATAGCTATATTTGACTTGACAACATTTTAAAAGGATTTTTACCTCTGTATTTGCAAAGGGTGGTCTGTAATTTTTCTTTCTTCTAATATCTATGTTGGCAAAAAATGAAATAGGAAGTATCCAGTCTTCCTCTATTCTTTGAAAGAATTTATCTAGGATTGGTCTTATTTGTTATGTCAGTGTTTGGAAATTTTCACTAGTGAAGTTTTTAGAGAATGTGGTTTTCTTTGTTTTATGAAAATAATAGATTTATTTTCTTTAATAGATTTAGGAGTATTTAATTTTTCTATTCTTTTTTTGACAAATAATTATATATGTTTAAGGTATACAATGTGATATTTTGATATAAGCATACATTGTGAAGTGATTAACACAATCAAGTTAATTAACATATTTATCACCTCATATAGTGACCATTTATTTTTATCTTTCTATTCTTTCTTGCATTAGGTTTTGGTACTGTCAAAATTTAATATTTTTCAACAAAAAAGGTACTAACAATTTCTCATTTTTGTTCATCTGAAATATATAAAATTGCTCCTAAATTCACAAATTTAATTATATGTAGGACTGAACAAAGCTAATTAAAAGACTTTTTTTAGCAGAACACAGGCTGCCAAAATAGCAAATTTCCCCCTGAATTTGCTAATTTATCTATTGAATGGTTTCTATGGTTTCTCTACAGTGTTATTCATTCATTTTGAAAGTATTTTTAGACTGTGTATTTGGCATAAACATAGAATTAAGAAGTAACATAGAATTTACTTCTACCATATTTGCTTGTTATTAAGCCATTTTCTTGCTGTTTCAAGCCTACTGTTTTCTATTCTGCCTTGTATTACTAGGGCTGGGACTATGCAAACCGCATTTATGTTTTGCCAGTTGCCTCCCTTGTAGACTTTGATAGTAGAGAATTCTAAAGGAATACTGGAGACTGTCGAGGGAAAAGGGTTGTGTTCTTTCCTGTTTTGCCTCTTGTCACTGTCAATACCATCTGAGCAATGGTTTTTCACCCTGGAAGTGGCAGAAGATAACAGCAGCAGCTGGTTCTACTTTTGACTTCTTGCCCCCAAACTGCTACAACCAGTCTCCCTTTGCCTTCTCAGAGATACCAGCACCATTGACTGGCATCATATTCTCCGTTGTCTGAGTCCCAGGTCCTTGGGTCCTCTTCCGTAAGATCATTGAGTTACAAGCCCCAGGCAGGCAGCCTGTCCTCAAACTGCTAGTTTTTATAGTACTGCACTTTCTTCTCTTAATTATGCCAACCCTACAGGTGGTAGCTTCCTACTGCACTTGCTACCTCTGTGATGATTCCCCGTTCCCATTTTTCTCTTTTTGATCCTCCTGTAACTGTTACATTTGATCTTAGCTAAAAGGCCGAGAAGCGATGCTCCTGTAACTGTTAAATCAATTCCTTCTATTAAATTTTCTGGTTAAAACTGTTGGTGTGATTTCTGCTATCTTAACTGATAGACTATTTCTTAATCTATGGTTTTTCTTTGCAAATAACAGAAACTTACTTAAACTAGCTTAGCATAGGATATAGGTTTCTCCTGCAATCCTGAGGAAGTACAGTCAGTCCTGGTAGCTTTGGAAAGAGCTCAGAACTAGAATTATGCCTTTTCATCTTTCTGTCCTGCCAGTCTGTCATTGTTTCTATTCATTCCTCACCTTCCTTCTATCTCTCAGTAGGCTAATTTCCTCTACCTTTCTCTCACAATATCCCATAGCTCTGGGTTTGTTTGTTTTCTTCTTCTTTTTTTTTTCTTTAAAGATTTTATTTATTTATTTGACAGAGAGAGAGATTGCGAGAGAGGGAACACAAGCAGGGGGAGTGGGAGAGGAAGAAGCAAGCTTCTCACCGAGCAGGGAGCCCGACGTGGGCCTCGATCCCAGGACCCTGGGATCACGGCTTCAGCCGAGGGCAGAGGCTTAAAGACTGAGTCACCCAGGCACCCCTGGGTTGGTTTGTTTTCAGTGCGGGGATTACTCACTAGTTGATCCGAATTCCAGTTCCAGATACAGAGAAAGAGACTTTGAGTGGCCTTGTTTGTACAAAGGCCCACCTCTGGTTCCAGCAACATTAGCCATTACAAATAGAGCTGTGGGGCTCTTCCACCAGGGTGAAGAAGGGCAGGTGTCAGAGACAGGGATGGTGCTGACTCTATGGCTCAACAGGTTTTTTATATCATTACCCAATTGTCTTTCATTAAAAAGGATCACAGCTTAAGGAGATTTTTTGGATGATATATTTGAGGCATATGCCATCTCTGTAAAATAATTATTAGATTATTTTTTAAAACTTCATTAAATACATGATCACCGCACAAAAATTATAAATGTAGATGAACAAAATAGAATAGTTAAATAGAAATAATAGTAAAAAATATGGGCGCCTGGGTGGCTCAGTGGGTTAAAGCCGCTGCCTTAGGCTCAGGTCATGATCCCAGGGTCCTCGGATCGAGGCCCACATCGGGCTCTCTGCTGAGCAGGGAGCCTGCTTCCTCCTCTCTCCTCTCTCTCTGCCTGCCTCTCTGCCTACTTGTAATCTCTCTCTCTGTGTCAAATGAATAAATAAAATCTTTTAAAAAAAAAGAAATAATAGTAAAAAATAGATATCACAGAAGTTTCCTGGTATATATTCCAGAAATTACGTGTATTTATATTTATATGTACATATATACTTTTATTTTTATATACTTATATATATGCATATATATTTATTTTATTTTACAAAAATGAGCTTTCTGATTAGTGATCATTTTGAGTAACTCTACATGTCAGTTTGTGAAACATGATTACTTAACCTAGATTATTGGACATTTATAGCCCTTAATAATGCAGCTATGTTTTTGCAGATACCATTTAATATTTCTTCTGAACAACTTTTTGGAGAGGTCTTTCTAAGTTGATAAGCATATATTTCAAGATGTTTGGTATATATTTTTTAATTGTCAGAAAATTTGTGTACATGTCACCCAATAGCCAGGAAGGGTATATCAGTTAATATTGCTTCCATCAATATAAGGGATTAGTTGGTTTTTTCTTTTTGTACTCTTCATGTAATTGTTGTTATTAATTTTTAAGATAGGCCAATTTGGGGGCTCCTGAGTGGCTCAGTCAGTTAAATGTCTCACTTTGGCTTAGGTCATGATCTCAGGATGAAGCCCCTGTTGTGTCGGGCTCCCTGCTCAGTGGGGAACCTGCTTGTTCCTCTCCCTCTGCCCCTCCCCCTACTCTCTCTCTCTCAAAAAAAAAATCTTTAAAAAAAAAAAGGACAAATTGGGAGTAAAAAAACAAACAAACCCTGGTATCACATTGCTGTCTTAACATACATTTTTTAAAAAGACTATTTATTTATTTATTCGACAGAGAATGAGAGAGCATGGGAGGAGAAAAGGGAGAAGGAGAAGCAGGTTCTTCGTTGAGCAGGGAGCCCAACGTGGGATGCAGGACTCGACCCGAAGACCCTGGGATCATGACCTGAGCAGAAGGCAGACAATTAACTAACTGAACCACCCAGGCACCCTGACGTACATTTATTTGTAAATATTTCGTCAAAGATTTTCAACATTTGTTGGTCAGGGTTTTTTGCTTTGTGAGTTGCTTTCTTTCTGTAGAGTCATTTTTTACCTGGTAATTTGTAACCACTGGAAAGAGCTTATTAAATTGCCATTTTAGGTTATAGTTTTGATCTTTGAACCATCAACTTTTTAAGTTCACATAACATTTATTTTGAAAGTACCATTTAGGTTAAAGCTAATTTCTCTGCCTCCTCATCTCAATCTCTTATTTTATTTAAAAAAATTTCCATCACTGAAATAAGTGTTCATTAACCTATATGGAATTGTATATTAACCTACTTAACCTGGTCAAAAGCTAAAATATAGTTCTCCTAATAAATAGCACTCAAAAATAATAAATCCATGAACAGAGGAATTGAGTTAGTTACAAAGAATATCCACTTAAGATTCAATAAACTATGTATATTGACTAATTTGATTATAAAAGGTATTATTTATAATGACTTGAAGTATTATTTATTCCAAGTATCACATTTGAATTTTGAAGATTTTATTTATTTATTTATTCTAGAGAGAGAAAGGGAGCATGCAAGGGAAGATAGGCAGAGGGTCAAGCAGACTCTGTGTTGAGTGTGGACCTGGATGTGGGGCTCGATACCATGACCCTGAGATTACAACCTGAGCTGAAACCAAGAGTGTGACACCCAATTGATTGAGCCACCCAGGTGCCCGTCACGTGTGATTTTTTTTTTAATTTTAAGAAAAAGTTTTAAAAGATTTTATTTATTAGTTCGAGAGAGAGAGAGAGAGAGCAAGCATGCACGAGCAGGGGGGAGGGGCAGAGGGAGGTGGAGAAGCGGACTCCTCACTGAGCAGGAAGCCCAATGTGGGGTTTGATCCCAGGACCCCAGGATCATGACCTGAGCAGAAGGCAGATGCTTAACTAACTGAACCACCCAGGTGCCCCACATGTGAATTTTATTAGGAGATTTATGAATCTAAATATTTTTATTTAAAAGAATGAAAAATTCGTGCAAGTGAGGAATATTTTGGATATTTATGAATTCTATACAATTGAAATGTCATCAGCAGTCACTCACCAACCTCACCTGGAAATGACAATGTAGTAAGAAACTGCCTAAACTCTAAACATAGAAGATGAAAAAAGGTGAAAATGAACATGAGTAAAAGCTAAGTAAAATCCTACAGAACATGAAACATAAAAATAAGCTTGTATTTAAAAGATTTCAAAATGCAATGGAGACATCTTAAGCTCTTGCAATTCCTGGAAGATATTGCAAAGTTATAATTCAAATAGTTTGTAGTCACTGGATTCTAATTTTCAGCTTTACATTGCATTATCTTGAGTACTGTTTTTTGGAAGATTTTATTTTTAAATGATCTCTATACGCAATACGGGACTCAAAGTCTCAACCCTGAGATCAAGAGTCCCATGCTCTACTGACTGAGCCAGCCTCCTTGATCTTGAGTACTATAAAGCTCTTTGCTCATTTCCTAAGTAATGAAGATAGAAGATATGATGTGAGTAATGAAAAAACACTGAGAAACGTTTTAGACTTTTTAGGAAAAAAGTCCTGAGTATGTATCTTTCAATTCTGTCTTGTGGGAAACAGCAAAAGAATTATACATATTAATGTTTAGTATGTAGAACATATCCTGACACTACTTGAAAGGAAGAACCCTAGGCCTTCAATGTCAAATGCTCTGATTTATTTCTTATTGGGATGAAAGTAGCCTAATGAAACAACCTCAGAACTTAAAGAGAACGAAAAGAAATCTGGGAGAGCCTGAGTGTGGTATTGGTTCAGTGATGACGGGTGACGGAGAATATAACACCGACGCAAAGTACATTTTCCAATTAGGAAAGAATCTGTGAGTTAAATGTATGTTCAAGAGTGATATCAGCAATATGGCTGAATAAGATGTCCTTTTGTTGTATCCCCCATTCACAACAACAATTTGGCATAGATCCACAAAGTGTATTTGTGGGAACTGTGGGATCCAGCACATATACCAAAAAACCTGCGAGGAGTCTCACCCACCCATGTGTTGAGTAATAAGTATACAGACCTTGGTCTTGTCGGTTGACTCTGCAGTGGCCTGTGAGCGGGCTATAGACAGTCTTGGACAATCACCCATGGATGAGAGAAACTTTGTGGAAGGCCAAGTTTTCAGTGAAGAAGCTCCAGCCCAACAGTGGAGGGGAAAAAAAAAAGGTACAAGTTTAGATGCATTCGAGAGAGTAAGAGGAACAGTTTGATTTCACCTGTGTTATGCCTCCCCAACAAGGGGGACAGCTCAGTGCCAAGTCAGACCTTCCTGGCCCGTGATCTCTCTCCCATAGCGGGCCGTGAGTGCATGGGACTGAGAACCAAGCTTCCCCAGCCCTGTGGCATGTTGCCATGGAGGCCCAATTCCTTCTCACCACATATATCTGGAGTACTGAGTCCTGAGCTGCATGAGGAGAGAGAGGAAGGAGGCTGAGAGAGTGGCCAATAAGACTCTCAGAGGACATTAAAGGGATGAAGATCCCACTAACTGAATCAGGGACTCCCATCAAGAATCCCACCCATGGGGACACCTCACCCATGAATCCCCCAACTGGAATATGAGCAGCCTTAGCACTCATTAAAGAAAATGAGCTCTAACTTTTATTTACTGTTCGTCTCCGCTGCTTGAAGAAATATATATTTATTGAATGTTTATATCACAGTGTAATATTCCCTGGTTGCCATTATGTTCAATAAACAGAGCTCAGAATTTAGTTTCTAAATTTCTTATTTGTCCACTATGGACTCATTGAGCACTAATACTTAATGAACACTTGTAATAGGTAAACCATTGGCTAGGTTTTATGAAATTTTGAATTTCATAAAATTTAAATATGTGTAAATGGTGTGAAATGGTATGGTAAATAGTCATGGTATGAAATGGTAATTTGAATATGTGTAAATGGTGTTCTTTGCCTTCATGTTGTTGCTTAAAATAGGAAATAAAAACCAAGATTAGGATAAATCAAAATCTGGGGCGCCTGGGTGGCTCAGTGGGTTAAAGCCTCTGCCTTCGGCTCAGATCATGATCTCAGGGTCCTGGGATCGAGGCCCGCATCAGGCTCCCTGCTCAGTGAGGAGCCTGCTTCCTCCTCTCTCTCTGCCTGCCTCTCTGCCTACTTGTGATCTGATCTCTCTCTCTGTGTCAAATAAATAAAAGAAAATCTTTAAAAAAAAAACAAAAGGATAAATCAAAATCTTATGTTATAAATACTCTGATATCCTAATGTGGAAACAGACCCTAAGTCATTCTCATTTACTAGATTAAATCTTTCCCTAACCTTTAATTTTAGCCTCAAAATATAGTAAGAAGTGTAGATATAAGAAACCATTTCTTACCCCTCCTTTGGACATCAATGATTCTCTCTCCAAGCTTTACTGGCCTAAAGAGGGATTAAAAGATTTTCTCTAAAGTGCTTTGATTTGGACTAACCTCCTCGATTGTTTCCTTCCTGACATGACTTTGTGAAATTAGATTGGGACACGCTTTTCCCTGAAGAGCTCTACATCCACAAATGTTTCCGATTACATGAAATCACTCAGAGTGTGAAGGGTCATCATGCAGAGAACAGTGTCCAACTATTCCCTCCTGCCATGAATGACAGAATAAGGGAATATGAGTTTAAATTGAGAAAGAGGAAGGGATTTGGCTTACCTATGGGAAAGGTTTTATTATTTAAACCCTGTGTCTTAGAGTAGCATGAATCTCCTGCAGTTAAAAATAAGAGCCAAGAGCTACTTGGAATTTGCTATGTGCGAGGCACTGTTCTAAGTCCCTTACCTATGGTAAATCATCATCTCTTTGCAACAGTCTTGTGAAAAGAGATATTGTTATTATCCCTTCTTTACAGATAGAGAAGGGTTAGGATTACAAACCTAGGCAAAAAGAGAGAGAGAGAGAGAGAGAGCATGAGAGAGAGAGAAGAAAAGGTCCATGCTCTCAACCACTCCATTATTTGGCCCCTTGTCCTGTCTTAGTTCTTTACCTAGCCTAGCTTTTCTCATGCTTAGCCTTTGTGATTTTTCTTAAGAACCCATTTTTTCATTTTTTAAGATTTTATTTATTTATTTGACACACACAGAGAGAGAGATCACAAGTAGGCAGAGAGGCAGGCAGAGAGAGGGAGGAGGAAGCAGGCTCCCTGCTGAGCAGAGAGCCCGATGGGGACCTCGATCCCAGGACCCTGAGACCATGACCTGAGCCGAAAGCAGAGGCTTTAACCCACTGAGCCACCCAGGTGCCCAGAACCCATATTTTCTTTCTTGCTAGTTGACATTGCGTCTCCAAATCCTGTATGCTAAATTATGTAGTTTTAATTAAACCTCCCATAATATTTTAGAAGNGAACCCATATTTTCTTTCTTGCTAGTTGACATTGCATCTCCAAATCCTGTATGCTAAATTATGTAGTTTTAATTAAACCTCCCATAATATTTTAGAAGTATTACCCATTTAATCTTTCCAAGGGGGAGTGCCTAGGTGGTTCAATCAGTTAAGCATCTGCCTTTGGCTCAGGTCATGATCCCAGGGTCCTGGGATCGAGTCCCACATCAGGCTCCCTGCTCAGCAGGGAGTCTGCTTCTCCCTCTCCCTCTGCCTGCTGCTCTGCCTACTTGTGCTCTCTATCTACCTGGCAAATAAATAAATAAAATCTTAAAAAAAAATCTTTCTGAGGGAGGTACATGTAGAGGAGATTGGCCTCTACTGCTTCCAAAAAAAGCAGTTTATAAGTTTCATATTGCAAACCCAGCAGCAAAATATCCCAGTGATGTTTTAGGTCTCTTTCTAAATTTATTCATAATTCATAAATACCTGTTGAATAGAAGTAATCAATTGAAAAGTATTTTAAAGAAAGCTTGGAAATGAAATTATCTCACTGCCAATTTAAGAAGATAGATGATTATATTTAAATTGTCTATAAAAGGAATGGTCTATTCCATGTTAGCCAAAGACGCTTTTCTAAAAGCTCCCACTACATAATACTGAAGGCTTGGACAAGCTCAGTTAACGGAACTTAATTTCTCATTAGTTAAAGATTATGGTGTGTTCCCTGTCAATATGGATCCTCATTTTCCTGGTATCGTTTAGTTGTGCTTCACATTATTTTCCCAGCTACCATCTGCCACCAGCCTATGATCTCATCAAGTTTCCAAACCCAGCTGGGTAGAGTCTTCTAATAGCCTCCATTCTAGCAGCGTTTAACAGTGTAGAAGTGATGATGATGGTGAATTATAGGCATTTTGCAAAAAGTAATTTCTGATACAGCATTTTTTTCTTATTTTGATGTGATAGGTAACTTCTGAAACTACCTTTGTCCCTAGTGAGTTCTCTTCTTGTTCTATGGGTATCTTGGTCTGATTCGGAAACATTTAAACTTTAAAGAACCTTCCTGCAAGATTATGTGACCAGGTAAAACCCTGAATAGCCTCAAGTGACTCTGGAAAAAGCAGAGCAGACGGAGAAAACATTAATTCCCGGATTTTCTCTCTACAGAATTTCTCAAAGTGCGATCCTCTACCACTTTCATCAGAAACACAGAAGGTGCTTTTTAAAAATGGAAGCACTAGTCTCTCTCTAGATTTATTTAATCAAAATATCTAAGCCCTGTGGATTGAAAGCTACATTTGAAATAAGCATTACGGGTTTATCTTACATACCCACATTTGACAACCAATGTTTTACGATTTAGGCAGTACCTACCTACAGAAGCAATGATACCAGAAGGGAACTGTGGACAAGGGTGGCCTTCAGAGCCTTTATAAGGAAATGAGGTTCTGTTTTAAGTGACTGTGGTTTATGGCAGGTGCACAAAATGAAATAGATACAGGGATCCAGCTATGAATAGGTGTCCTGCATAAAGTAAACTTGGACATAAAATATAGACATAAAATATGCCATCTTATAGACGTAAGGTATGCCATCTGCTACTGAGATGACTTGATGTAATATTCAGCCAAAATGGGATGTTCCATGCTGGATGGTCTGGTTAATATGAAGCTACCCCAAGAGGAGGTGGGGTCCTGGGCCTTTGTCTGGAAAATCCTGGGTGAAAATGGGTCCTTGCTGGTTTGTCATGGAACTTGATGCAATCCTGTCCCTGGAGGTGATGCATTTCTGAACAAGAGTATGGCTGCTGAGATAGTTTTCTATGCTTCTCTACTTTTCAGGGCCATCCTTATAATAATATAATATCACATAACTTGGCTTGTCTTTCCCTTGCAACCTCAGAGAGCTTAGCAAAGAATTAGTATTAAAACCTCATTTAATAGTTGCTACTCAATACCAGCAAAGGGAGAGAGATCATCAGTAATAGAATAAGACAATTTTCATTTTATTAAAAACACCCAAACTCCTAATGACTAGCTATGTTTATGACTGCTTGCTCTTGATAATGAAAGAAGAGAACTGCAGAGCTGCTAGCCTAGGAAAAACAAAACAAAACAAAATAACAGTCTTGAAAATCAACACTTGGACATCTTTCACTAAACATGCTTACTGAACTTTTTTTAATTAAATTTTTTTTCCAGGAGGATGCACATAGATTTGGGGTTAGGTGCCAATTAATTGAATGTGATTCAATGAAAGCAACATTAGTATAGGAGTTTGAAGGGTACTCCTCTCCTATTCCCTTGGAATCCTTAAACAAAATGAGGAAAATAAGCAAAGTAATAAATAAATAAATTCAAACTATAGTAAGACTATATTGAGTTTTTAGATTAAAAATAGTAACAATGAAGTAGAAGGAAAATATCCAAGATAATAAGGTTCACTTCAATGGGAAGCCTCTAAAACTTTGTTTAATCTTATGGGGCAAGAGTAAAGAGCACTTCTTTTATCTAGCTCTTCCAAACCTAAGATTGTATGATATGTATGATCTTCATATTTAAATTTGGGATTTATATGCATAGATTTTTAAAGATTCTGTTAATGGGCATGTAGCTTGCTACTGAACTAGAATCTGGAACATTATGTTTCATAATTGAGGTTACTGAATACATAGCATAATTTAGCACATAAGTCATGATAAAATTTATTGTTAAACATTCACCAATCCAAAATCCATGACTATAATCAAGTGTAGTCCTGTGTATTTGGAATACAATTAAAATGAAAGCTTATGAGACTGACAAGGCAAATCAAGGTGAAACAATGCATATTTGTCTATAATCTTCAGCTTTTTATTCCTCCTTTCTTTACCACTAATGAGCACTCACAGTTCTGAAAATCTATTATTCCCCATCGATCATTTTTTTCCCAGTCCCTGTGAAGTGGACTTTTGGGGAAACATCACTGATTGTGATACTTAATCTTTTTTCACTTTCCCCTGTCTCCTAATATCAGTAATCATAAACCAGCTGTTCTCCACAGACATATTTACTCTTCACCTATCCACCTGCCTCAGTCTTGTCCCCAATGCATGTTATTTCTTGCTTTCTCTCTCATTGTTCACCTTTTCCCCATTGCTTCCAGCCCTGCTGCATTCAAACATGGGAGGAGTTATGTCCCCCACCTAATGTGTACTCACCCTGAATGCTTCTACATCCTCTCTTTGTTTCATCTTGATCAAATAGAATATCCCCGCAGCTTTTCCCTATTTTCCCCCCAAATTTTGTGGCTTTCTGTTGTGGTTTCTATTATTTCCATTTTACTGAAATCATTCCAATTAAAAAGTGACCAAAGGTATCTAAAGCCAAGAGTCTATTCTTACCCTTGACTCCCTATTTGACAATGCTGTTAGACCTGCCCAATTTGACAAAGCTACATTATTCTTGTTTCTCCATTGTTCTCTTTGTTTGCTCTTGAAGTCTTCTCTGTGCTTGCTTCTTCTTCATGACCCCCTTTAATTTGATTATGATCCTTTCTGAAGGAACTACTATTTCCTTGGGATACTAATTGCCTTGAAGAACTCCTTATATCTTACATTCACAGACACTAAACTTCATTGCATCATTCTGGGACTTCTTTTTCTGAAATTTCTATTTATATCCTCCAATAAAATTTCATTTTTCTGCCCCAGGTTTAGTTAAAAAAAGCAGAACTCTCACTATCATTGTCCATGCTTCCCATGCTGCCCCCAGCTATTCTCTCAACTCTTTGTCCCCAATACAGCTTTTTTGCTAATTTAATTTAACCCATTAATTCTTTTGTGCTGCATTTCCCACATTCTTTGTCTAGGCCCTAATTATTTTATGCTTGGACCCAGTCAATAAAAATGTGTTGAAATTTGCTGGGAATTTTCCCAAGCATTACAGATAAAGAGATGAACACACCATTATTCTTTGTTCTCAAGGAATTCTCAACATAGTGGAGACGATAGTAGACATTTAATGAATTACTTTTTAGGAAATCTCAGCCATTTGCTGTTGTTACTTGTGCCTCACGACCTGTCTGACTCTGTCTCATTTATACTACTTTTTCCTGATGAGGGGGTGTTACTCTTACTATGACTTGGACATCAGACAACTCCCAGTTCATCATGGGTATCTCAGAAAATATTTTAACTCAAGGGCCAGTGGTCAAAACACTCGGTCTCTATTTACCCTCATTGGCAAGTCATAAACTGTTTTTCTAAAGGGAAATAGTTCTCTGTAGATGATAGCATAACTTTGTCCTAAAATATATTTCTGTGATGTATTTCCCCTATAGGGTCTGGCCAAGACTCCATACAGCATCCCTATCTGACATTTCAGACATTACTGGATCTACTGGGTCATGTGACTCAGATGGCAGAACAACTTATACAGCATCCTGGACCAGTGATAGAGCTATCTTTTGCTTTGAGCCCATTTATAAGTTGCAGCTTTTAAGGTTTTTCAGTAAATGGTTTGTAGCAGTACACCCAAGTAAAGTATAAGATGCCCCTAAACTACAAAGAGACCATCAGGCCTCTTTCTGAGTAGCTGGAAAGGAATTTTAAACTATGGAAGGGCTGTTTCAACACGCCCCACACTACTGGACTCCTAGAAATTTCATTGGGGTGTCAGACCCTTGAATTTTCATGGAGGTTATTTCCTACCCTCTGACCTATGAGTGACTTACCAGGGTTTCTACTCCTTCCTTCTATTCCTGCTTACCAGGAAGGTCCAATCAGTGTAATACTATTGCATTAGACTAGCATCTTATCTTATGGGATGGATAGGTTATCAAAGTGCCTGGAGGCTAAATATGACAGAGAGGCAGTGGGTTGAAAGCAGACGACTCTTGGTTGTTTCTCCCAAGTACAGAGGAAAAGATACTCACCGGTTTTTGGTTTTTTGTTTGTTCGTTTTTTTTTTTTTTAAAGATTTTATTTATTTATTTGAGAGAGAGAGCAGCAGACTCCCCCTGGAGCTGGGAGCCCAATGTGGGACTCGATCCCAGGACTCTGGGATCATGACCTGAGCCGAAGGCAGTCGCTTAACCAACTGAGCCACCCAGGCGCCCCAACTCACCGGTTTAATAGCTGCACAGTAGGAACCAGGGACCAGGATGTTGATTTATTCTAGTCAAGAAACACATCTAGACTAGCACTGCAACAGGAGTCAGCACCTCATTAAATTTATGATAATTCAGTGCAGGTCTAGAGGCTTCCACTTGGCTTCTCCTACTATAATTCCTGCCTTACTCTATGGGTCAGGGAACTACTATGGAGATTCTGGCAATTGTTAGGTATGTCTATTTCAATTCTGTTTTCTGGGATTGGAAAAATTACTAGAGTGGATAGAAGTCCTACTGGAGCCACTATGAGGCAAACATGAACCAAAACCTTATTATAATGTCCCCTGACTTCCATAAGCCTCTTGGCCTGACTGGTGTGGTTTTGTCCCTCAAATTAGCTTTAATTTATAGCCAGGGCTCAATAATTCCCTCAAATCTGGGTGTTTCCCTTTCCTCAATGCAGTCACGTTGGTAAATGTCCACAACCTCTTTGGAGAAGGCAAAGAAGTTTTACAAGATTATTTTTTGGTAATGGATAAGGGTCCCTCCTCAAGGAATCCCAGCCCTACCATCATTCAAGGGGCCTTCTATCTGTAAATTGGGTCAAATCTGGGAATTGATTAAAGGACCAGGACTCTATCTTGAGATGATTTAAGTTAGATTTCTGTTCATCATTATTCAGTTATTAGAGCTGTTCTGATTATTCAAATGAACTACAGCTTTTATAGGCTGCTCATATATTTTAGACCTAGAATTCACCATAATCAATTAGCTTTTGCCAAAGATTACTACTGGTCAAATTAGTCTGCTTCCGATTATGGTAACTGTACCTTCTTTGACTCTGACAATTACAACCTGGAACTTGGCTCATAGTTCACTGAGATTGCACTTTCTCACATGGATTCAGAGAACCTATTTTATTTTATTTTATTTATTTGAGAGAGAGAGAGAGAGAGCATGAGCAGGAGGAGAAGAAGAGGGGGAGGAAGAGGGATGGGAAAGAATTTCAAGCAGACTCCCTGTTGAGCATGGAACCCAACAGGGAACTTAATCTCTCAGCCCTGAGATCATGACCTGAGCCAAAACCATGAATCAGATGCTTAACTCACTGAGTCACCTGGGCACCTTGAGAGAGGTAACTATTTTAATAGCAGCATTACCCACTGTTATTCCTGGCCTCAAGAGAACAGCTATTATGGAGGCCTTCAAGCATACTGGTGATCCCTTCACTAGTTTACTTCTCAAAGTCTTTATAAAGGAAGTGTCCTTCAGACCTTCCTTGGGGACATAATTTGATTGATGGGTGAGGACATCACATGTTATAAAGTCACTGCACCCTTCCAATAATCCTTGAATACTTGATACATTTCTTTGCAGAATACCGGGGTAATTTTGGTTTTTCAACTTTAGTCAGCATAAACCACATTTAACTCCAAATTTCAGTCAAGCATTGAGCCTATCGTGCCAATCCGAGCTACTTAAGTAATACATTAAATTCAAAATTTCTTTTTAATCCCCCTACATCAGTAAGTTTGGCTTTGGCCAATATTTCATTCCTTCTATCTGATTCCAAACCCTTAGAATCCGTTATGATAAATATTCCTCAGGTTTAAGTTTGTGTGTATTGGCAGAATTTTGCAATATTGTGTATGGTACTTCTTCCCAGGTCATACTTTATTCTCAGTGTCCTGGATTTTAATATAGTTATAGGTCAGGTGTAATATTAGTAAGAAGAAAATTAAGATTTCTTGCATTGGCAGTTCTCTTGGGAAAGTCATTACAAGTTCTTTAGGCAAGAAGAGTCTAACCTCCTTCTACAGTGGAAATAGGCTACTTCTCCTGCAAAGGAGACACAGCACAATTTGGAAGTTTAAGGTGTCCAGCTTCTCTAGAACTTATTCAGTTTTCATAGTTCCTACTCTTTTCTAATCAGTTCTATAACTTTAACTTAAAAGAATCCGTGACTGTGAATTCTGTGTACATTATAATTTAACCACCTGCAGGGTTGGACTTTGGGATTATTTTCAGAAATCGCAACCATTTAGCTATAGGATGTGGGGAAGCTTTCTGTGTATTCCCTAGACTTTGAGCTGGGAATTTGAAGCTCTAAACTCACCATTTTATTTTCCCAAGTTTTTTAGAAGTAACCAACCAAATCCACAGTCCTTATACTCTTTATTTCTACTAAAAACTTGGCCTTCTAGAGGCACCTGACTACAGATGACAGAAGGCAATCTTACGGCTCACTCTTCAAGCTGGGAATGGTTTATCCAATCCAAATGACATGACCAAGAATGAGTGCGGCATGAATTTTTTCATGGGAAACCAGGGACCAGGGTACTATTGGTGGAAAAGGGCAAAAATATCCAGCCACCCTGTCCTTGGTCAGTCTTTTCAAAGTTAAATGTGAATTGTAACGTACTATTGCCATCATGTAGAAGGTCCTCCTCTGAGAGTAAGAATAGCATGGAGCAGGTAAGAAGCTAGGACAGGGGCCAGGGTAGAGGAGAATGCAAGGAGACCGGGTGCTGGAAAGATGAAGGAGAGATACCAGCAGGAAGAGGAAATTGCGAAACAGTGAGGCTAGAAGTGAAGACAGAGGTTCTGCCTACTCTACAATTTTGTTTAGAGCTATACCTAATAACAATAAGCTAATTACCTCATGTCCAGTGTAGCATTCATTTTTAAGAATGGATGGACACAATTCTTTTCATACTAAAAATATTCTAAGATTTGAAAGAGAAATATTGTTAGGTCATATATGCTTAAATGAGAACATGTTCTGCTCTATGAGTGAATTCTTATATTCTGATACCATTTGAGCAATAAGTAATAATACTACTCTATTATATTAATGATTGCACTCTATTTTCACTGTTATATTGGAATGTAACCTAGGTAACTCTCAGGGAGGGTGGGCGGAGTGTCCCATTAAACTTTCTGCTTACCACATGTTGCAATCATTTCCAAGATACTGAAAGTTTATTTATTTATTTATTTAACTTCAATTAGCCAACACATAGCACATCATTAGTTTCAGATGTACTCTTCAGCAATTCATCAGTTGCGTGTGACACCCAGCACTCATCCCATCACGTGCCCTCCTCTTAATGAAAGTTTAAAAGTATTTTCCCAATGGTGCTATCATGACGTTGAAAGTGATTTAAGCTCCTTAGATCTAGGACAGATTTCAGGGGCTTCCCATAACTCAAGTTACATGATTTTGAGGGCCTCATACAAAATGTCCCAGAAGTGGCAAGTGCTAACCACTCTTCCTGCCACTCCCAAAACCTTGGGCATTTGCTATGAAGTCTTAGAATAGGGCTTTTTCGATGCCTGTGTAGACTTAAATTGGATGAGCTGTGGAACAGAAGCATCTGGCTTTAACTTCTGTTTTTCTGAAGTTTTACCAGAGGGATTTTTATAATGATTCTGTTTAACCTCATTTCCATTTATCAGTGTCAGCCTCTTCTGTGGGAGTCTTAAGTTTACCTTCTGTGACCCGCTGGTCATTACCAGAGCTAAAAATATATAAATACCTTTCTAGGCTTTAATGTCAGTTGATATCATCAAGAAATAAACCATATACACATGCTCTTAAGTGCTCAAATCCCCATCTTGCTAAATTATCAGATTCACCCAGATAAATTCAGTCACATTGTACGGTTTTTTAAAAACAAGCAACTCTAATATGTTGCCATTTCAAACTGTCTTTGCAGTTTAATATCATATTTTTATGTTGTAGACAATTGTGAAGGTACTTGAACTTTAGGCCAAGAGGTTTGTATTTAATTTAGTATGGATTAGAACCATAAGATACAATAAAATGCTGTAATGATAAAATAATACTAAATATAATTTCATCTTTTCTGTATTGAGAAATCCCTTGGATCTTTAGACAGACTGCTCTCTGCCCATTAATACCCATTCTGTTTTTCTATAGCAATGGAATTTTCAGTGGACCATATGACTGACCACCCAACCTTCTTTATACTGAAAAGTGGCCATATGTGTTAACCCTTACCAGGATACAGCACTTAAAGGGGCGGAGCTTTCCCTCGTTTGGCCTCTTCCTTCATCCTGCTGCGGCGACATGCAGAACCTGTGCTCAGCAGCTCCAGCAGGGCAAGAGGAGCAACAAGAGAAATGGGAACCCCCGGGCCACTTGCAATATGCCTATTACGGGAGAAAGAAATACAGTTCTATTTTATCTGAGCCATTTTTAACTCAGTTAACAGTAATAGCAGTTAAACCTGCATCATAACCAATTGAGTCTGGTTTTACACATGTAACTGTCCTTTACGGTAGAATATCCCTTGTGAAGAAAAATTCAAAGTATAAATACAATAGCTTCAGTACACAGCAAATAACCTCTCATACTACTGCCTGTTTCTGCATGTCACCTACAGCAGTGACAACCAGTTTTGGTGCACGTATGTTGCATGATTTCCCTGCACACTGTTTCCCTAAGCCCATTTATTTTTGTACTAGCTTCGTAATACTTGCCGTATCCACGTCCATTTTTAATATTACTTATTGATCATATTCCTTAACTTGACTTTCTATAACTAATATAAGTAGAAATTGATATGATTTGGAGTAAGTAGAAGACATTTATAAAAGTAAGTGCATTGAAAACAATAAATTATAGCAAATCCTATTACCTGCCAAAGGCCCTGTGGCCTGAGGCCTGATCTCTATCAACTTAAAGAGATTAGGGGTGCCTGGGTGGCTCAGTAGGTTAAGCATCTGCCTTTGGCTCAGGTCATGATCCCAGGGTCCTTGGATCAAGTCCCACATTGGGCGCCCCCTACTCTGCAGGGAGCCTGTTTTCCCTCTGCCTCTCCCCCTTCTTGTGCTTTCTCTCTCTCTCTCTAAGAAATAAAACAAAATCTTAAAAAAAAACAACTTAGAGATCAGTTCATTTTTTTTATTAAATTTTTTTTTTATTTGCACAAGCAGGGGGAACAGCAGAGGGAGAGGGAGAATCAGGCTGTCTGCTGAGCAGGGAGCCCTATGTGGGTTTCAATCCCAGGGCTCTGGGATCATGACTTGAGCAGAAGGCAGAAAATTAAATGACTGAGCCACCCAGGTGCCCCAAGAGATCAGTTTATTTAAAGTATGTTTAAGATACTAGCAAGAGATTGAGACTTTCTCTTTGGTATAATCAATAGAAAGATATTTGGAAAAGGAAGATCATTATCTCTATGTGATTAATTTTTTTATAACTGCAGGAAATTTAAAAACATTCAGGAGTGCCCATCTTGCACATCAGAAAATGCTGCTCTTTGGGGTGCCTGGGTGGCTCAGTGGGTTAAAGCCTCTGCCTTCAGCTCAGGTCATGATCTCAGGGTCCAGGGATCAAGCCACATAGGGCTCTCTGCTCAGCAGGGAGCCTGCTTCCTCTTCCCCCCCTCCCTCTGCCTGTAGCTCTGCCTACTTGCGATCTCTCTCTCTCTGTCAAATAAATAAATAAAATCTTAAAAGAAAAGAAAAGAAAATGCTGCTCTTTGATTCTGTTTTTTTTTTAAATAAATGAAAGTAATGATCAAAAAAAATATTGGGTGGTGAGTGTCAGATGTATCCCACACGTAGCACAGTTTTACTCTCATCCTATGTAATCCTTCACTCTGGAAGTAGATTGGAAGATAAACAACTACCTAAACACTAGCAGTCCTTGTTACTTGTTATATCTTCTCAAATTTTTGTCTGGAATTGGATATTAAGTAATTTTAAGAAGTAACCTCATTTTGGGGTGCCTAGGTGACTCAGTTAACTACCTACTTTCAGCTCAGGTCAGGATCCCAGGATCCTGGGATTGAGCCCCACAATGGGCTCCCTGCTCAGCGGGAAGCCTGCTTCTCCCTCTCCCTCTGCTGCTCCGCTGCTTGTGTTCCTTCTCTTGCTGTGTCTCTATCAAATAAATAAATAAAATCGTTAAAAAAAAAAGAAGAGAATTTCATTTTCCCCAATATGTGTATGCAAGAGTAAATTTGTGACCTCATTCTGGTATAAGCCTGAAATGGACATCAGGAGCAAACTGGTTCAGCTTGAATGGACATTTAATCTTGGACACGAAAATAATAAGCATCATTAAAGAACAAGATAAAAAGAGAGTAGCTCATTTTACAAGCAAATATAGATTTGTTTAGTTTGAATGGTGTCTGATTACAGAGCAATTGTTCCAAACCTCTGAGGTTCTTGTTTGGAAACCTCGGGCTACACACGTGTTGGCTTACCCACCACATCAACCTGGTTAAGTTGAAATTACTTTTCCTACAATCTGCTTTCTTATACAGTTTTAGTTTAGAGCTGGACAGAAAGGAACTTTTGCAGGATATGGAAGACAAAAATGGAGCAATCATCTCCCTCCATCGTTTCCTGAGGCCGCTGTCATAAAGCACCCCGGACTTAGTGGCTTCAAACACCAGGAATTTATTCTCTGAGTTCTGGAGACCCGAAGTCTGAAATCAGTCTCACTGAGCAAACTCAAGGTGTCAGCTGGGCTGTGCTCTCTGGAGGTTCTAGGAAGACTCTGTTCCCCTTCGTTCAGCTTCTGGTGGCTGCTGGCATCCTTTCCTGTAGACGTGGCACCATCACCCCAGCCTCTGCCTCCACGGTCACATCGCCTCCTCTCCTACCACGTGGGGCAGGTCTCCCTTCGCCTCTCTCTTCTAGGGACATTTATGGTTAGATTTCAGGCCTCCCTGGGTAACCTGGGATCATCTCTCCATGTCAAGATCCTTCACTTAATCACATCTGAAAAGACCTTTTTTCCTTATCAGGTAGTTTTGCAGGTTTCAGGGACTGAGATATTAATAATATATTACCATGATATTCAATTCTTTCCTCTATGAAACTAATAGATTTTCAGCCATGTCCATCCTGTTCCTTGCTGATTCCAAGTTATTGGTTAGTTCTGAAATAATGTGTTTTTTCTCAATTTGTTCCTTATAGCTGTTTATATAGCTGCTTTATCTTCTTCTCCTTAAGTTTATGTTTTATTGAATTCCAATCCATATTCTATTTTTCTGTGGCTCAAAGCACTCTTGGAAGATTTACTTTCCCTTGGATAACGCCTTCTTCTGTAGCAGGTTCTTCATCTCTGCATGCTTTGCCCCTATCCTTCTCTGTCTGTTTTCTTATTTTTCCTTTGTGATGGTTTTTGCCTTTTTTCCTCAGCTTGGTCATGTTTGATGTGAGCAGTTGTATCTAGATATTCTCAGTGTTTTGATGGAAAGTGATTGAATTCTTTCAAGCAGCCTTAACACTTCACCTAAGACTTATCATCTGCTTAAAAAGTGGGGACTACCTTTTATTCACCTTCCTGAAATATGAAGTGTGTATGAGAGCTGGAGGTAGAGCAGCCATCCTCCTGGGACTTGGGTGCTGAGTTCTTGTTTAATATTTTGTGGATTGCCCTCTCCAGTCCTCATGGGATCTATGCCATCTAGTCCAAGGTATGCTGTATTTTTAAGACACAATGGTTTAAGGCTTTACGTTGGTCCTCTATTTGGGGATTAACCCCTGCACAATGGCCATCCTTAACAACATATTCTGCCTCTGTTGAGCTTCTAAAAACCCCCAAAATCATATTGCTTTCTACTCTGAAGGCTTTCCCCTGCTTCCTACTCACCTTACAGTACATTTCTCTCCACATTGATGGTATTAGTGAGACTTGTAGAATTTCAATTCACATTTTCCTTTAATACTTCTTGGAATTTCAGAGCCATGTACAAAAGCCCCAGAATTTTCTACTTTTTTCTTTGATTGCAATACATTTGTTATTTTCGATAATTGTTTATTTCATTTGTGTTTGGGAGAGGGAGAGCTTGTAATCCAGTTTTGCTTTGTCCCCATTGAAAAGACATTTGACAGCATGTTTGAAATAGTATGATCAATCTGAAACTGATTTAGAAGAAAACAATGGAGATAATAAAGCGTTTCGATTTTGACAGTTAAGAAACCCTTAAAATTTGTCATTTAAGAAGGAACAAAAGATCTTTACTTACAGAAGACTCAGACACAATCAGCCGTAATTAAAAGCCTTCTTTTGAAAGAATGAATAGGTCTACTGTGTATGACCCCAGAGGCAGGAGAAATATCAGAGGGATGGAAATCACAGAACACCCAATTTCAGATGGATACAAGAAAGAATCTACAGAAATAAGAGATGCCTACTCCTGGGCCTTAGCTCTTGTTTTTTACCTTCTTTTTAAAATGTCTTTCCTTGTGATGTCTGTGGAAGGCACTGCATTATTTTTACCAATCCATGGGGATTTCCAGATCTTTCCATCATTATTTTTATCTCTCCCACTTCGGATCTCCCAGTCCACCATTGAACTATTAAAGTATACATAAAAGCAAGTGTATTTTGTAATTACTCGTATTTTTGTCTCTCACCTAAAATTTCTGACACATCTTAGTCCCTAATATAGCAATTTTGACTGAACTTAGAAAATGTATTTTTAAAATATATTTATCTCTACGAATGATTAAATTAGTTTGCTCTAACACAGTTGTCCTACTACTAGAAATTAAATTTACTGATAAGCCTCTTTACCAATTGTAGTATGTTTTCTAATAAAAAGTTTCTTACCTGGTTAATATTCCACTTTTGTAAAAATTTATTATTTAGAATTTTCACAAGAAAATTAGACATAGAATAGTCAAGCGATCTGTTGGATATGATCATCAAATTAAAAAAATGGTAAAACCTTACAGGATATATAATATTGAGTACAAATAAATATTTAGTCATATTATAGTCCTTAGTTTTTGGTGTTCTAATAGATTGCAAATCTCATCTTTGCTTAAATGTAGAGGATTTAACACTTTCTATAAGAACATATCACTGCAAGGGACCAATTTGAATGCCTTTTTATCCCACTACCAATCTTCATAATTAATGAAGTCTTTCATTATTTAAATAAATATGCTAAAAACCATTTGTCTGGACTAGCAGCTACATATTAAATTGAATTATTAATACTTTCGAGTGGGCAAGGATTTAAGAATTTATGTGTACTTTAACTTTTTAAGTGTTACTAATATATTTTTTCAAAATGTCCTTAGACATGATTTTGCTTCCTAATTCCTATGACGTTTGACACCATTGAAACAAAAGCCTTTCTAATGGATTATCATACTTTTGCTTTAACTAACTGAAAGCACATTTTAACAATCCAATTTACTCACTTTCTTATTTGTTTTATATCTATCACTAATCCTGTTCCTTTCATTCCTCATTAGCACCCTCTCTTACTCTTCTCTGTTGATCCCCCTTGTTTGGCTTGGTCACTCCTAGTGCTTCAAGTTTGGGTCCTGTTACCCCCAAAGGTCACTAAACATTATTCATGGAAATCCTCTTCTCCTCCTTCTTCCTCTCCTCCTCTCTCTCCATCTCCTCCTCCTGCTTCTCCCCCTCTTTTTTCTTTTTCTTTTTTTTTATAAAGATTTTATTTATTTATTTGACAGAGAGAGATCACAAGTAGGCAGAGAGAGAGGAGGAAGCAGGCTCCCCGCTGAGCAGAGAGTCCGCTGTGGGCCTCGATCCCAGGACCCTGAGATCATGACCTGAGCTGAAGGCAGAGGCTTAACCCACTGAGCCACCCAGGTGCCCCCCCGGCTCTTTTTTCTTTATCCTGCTTTTACAGAAAAGAAGCAGAATGGAACTGATCTCCCAAATGTCCTGTTGTGTTTGTTGACATTTTTTTCCACCTCTGGGGCGTCTGGGTGGCTCAGTCAATTAAGCAGCTGCCTTCAGTTTAGGTCATGATCCCAGGACCCTGGGATGGAGCCCCGCATCCTCATCAGGCTCTCTGCTCTGCGGGGAGCCTGCTTCTCCCTTTGCCTCTGGTGTTCATCCTGCTTGTTCTCTCTCTCTCTCTCTCTCTCTCTCTCTCTCTCTCTCTGTCAAATAAGTAAATAAAATCTTAAAAATAAAAATAAAAACAGTATTTCTATTTTACTTTACAACTTGCATATCTCTTGCTATTAGGGAAGGGGGAGGGAAGGAAAGACAAGTAAGAAAAGAAGTGGAGGGAATAAGAAGAGAAAAGGGATAAATTTGGAAATCTGAAAGGAAGAGAAGAAAAATTTGGAATGGTGTTACAAGGCAGAAAAAGACCGTGATTAAAGTGAGTTTCAAGAGTTGTGATAAATACAGGTGGAAGAATCAGAATAGAGGTTGGTAACTGTCCCATCCCAACCCCATTCTTTGTAGATTTTCTTTTATTATTTTAATATCTATCACATTTAGTTTTCTGTCTCTGACATTTTTATTTTATAAAATTACAACATTTTAATACCCCTGACAAATTAAAAAAAAACCAAATTGTCATCCTCCAAAAGTTCCCTAAATCCAAGTATGTGGTCCAAATCCCCCATGCTTATGCTGGTCCCTGTGCTCAGTGCCCCCTACTATACCACGCACAACCTGCTATGCCCACAGACTCTGGGAGACAGAATAAAGTTAATTTCTTTTCAGTCTTTTTATTTTCTTTGGTACCTTTTTTTTTTTAAAGATTATTTATTTATTTGACAGAGAGTGAATGAGCACAAGCAGGGGGAGTGGCAGGCAAAGGGAGAGGGAGAAGCAGGCTCCCTGATGAGCAGAAAGCCCGACATGGGGCTTGATCCCAGGACGCTGGGATCATGACCTGAGCCCAAGGCAGATGCTTAGCAGACTGAGCCACCCAGGTGCCCCTTCCTTGGTATGTTTAAACACAGTCTTACCTATAGAGTATTATTGCACACAGCTTTATCAGACAGAATTTAGTATTCCTTTTTTGATGTGACCAGACATCCCTTTCCCCACTTCTGATTATAATAAGGTAAAAATGTTTTTCTTAATATAAATCAGTATTTTTAAAATTTCTTTGTGGATTAGAGTTGGTTAATACAGTTTAAACCAGTAGCATTCCTTCTTTCTTCTTTCCTTTTTCTTCCTTCTTTCCTTCCTTCATTGCTTGCTTCCTTCCCTCCTTCCTTCCTTCCCTTGGATGATGATTCTCCAACACAGTGGAAAGCTTCCTCAGCACAAAGGAAGTAGGTGTTATTTCTTGAGGGAGAGGCTCCAGCAACTTGTAGTGTTTATACATCAAGACCTTACACTGTATATAAATACAAGCTGTGCTCCACGTAAAAACAAGGATCTTTTCCTGCTCTTAGAGTTGTTTATTATAACAGTTCACCCAAGTATGAGTTTTTAGATATGAGTGAACACTTTAGTCATGAATACTCATACTTTAGCCAATACTTCAGTCCTGCCCTTAGCTTAAAATAGTTTTTTCTCCTCTCACCCCCAACCCTCCTCCATATAGATGGGAAAAGAGGATGAGGAAGACTGTTTTCCACCAAAAATGCAAATATTGCAACTAATTTATAAGGCCTATATGCAAAGTACTGATAATCACTTACATGTGTAATCTGAAGCAAAATTTAAAGGAGTGAGCCACAACAGTTGAGTGTGACACAGCGGTAAGTTTAGAAAATGCTGTTGTATTATAATATTCCTGATGCAATGTGAAAAAGCAAATTTCAGCTGGAGAATAAAAAATTCAAACACCAGAGTAGAAGCTAATCCCAGCTTTCACATATAAAATATGTATGTGTTAGTGAAAGACAAATCCTTATCTGCCCTTTCCTCTCAGCCTTCTCTGTCTCCACGATGTTTTATTTGTGAAATTAGCCTTTTTTCTAAGAATGAAAGAACTAACATCCTAGAAAAATCTTTCTAATATGCGTTGTTTCCTTAAATTATCCATTCCATAAGACCTTAGGTTTGTGGAGATTGTGTTTCATGCAGATCAACCTGTAACATGAGCAACAGTATAGACAACCTACCATGTGCTCTTATAGGGTGAACAGTGACATTCAATGTCACAGCTCCCCTTAAAAGAGCTTCCAGGGGTGGGCGCCTGGGTGGCTCAGTGGATTAAAGCCGCTGCCTTCGGCTCAGGTCATGATCCCAGGGTCCTGGGATTGAGACCCACATCGGGCTCTCTGCTCAGCGGGGAGCCTGCTTCCTCCTCTCTCCTCTCTCTCTGCCTGCCTCTGCCTACTTGTAATCTCTCTCTCTGTGTCAAATGAATAAATAAAATCTTTTTTTAAAAAAAAAAAAGAGCTTCCAGGGAGTGGAACGAGGGATGAATGGAACTTCTGTTGTTTCTCTGGCCAACATCACCCCAGACTTGAGGAAAAACAGCTTAGGAAAGTGGATTGTAATTCAACACAGATATGACAAATTACTATTTAACCTGCTATCAAATCATGAACATGGAGGATCTTAGATTGTATCTCTAGATGGGGGAGCAAAGAATAGGATTGCAGAGCCAGTAGCCTTAAGGATTAGGGAAGGGTAGAGACAAAAATTTATGGAGAAACAAAATTTTTTCGAAATCAAAGAAAGTTGCCGTATACAGGGCAGTTTATTTTTCTGAGAAGGTGTGTTTTCAAGAAGAACCAAAAACCTAAAAAGAATTGACAGTTTTTGAGGAGCTGATTGTATGTTCTCATTATGTGTAAGAGCAGGAAAAGAGAGAAAAACATTCAGAAGAGAATGGGAAGAGATATGGGGCACAGGAGAGCTTGGGGATTAAGCATGGTCTAGAGGGCTTTTTGTTTTTCTTATTTTTTTCTCTATCCAAGTTTTTTTTTCTTTCTAATTATGTAAGTTATATATACTTATTGTTGAAAATTTGGAAAATAGAGAAATGTTAGAGAATACATGAGTCAATACAAATGTTACAACGTTATGTAAACGTTACGTTTACATAACGTAAATACAAAGTAAAATCATTTACAATCTACCATTCAGGCAACCAATACCATCATGAACATTTTGGTGCATTTCCCTCTCTGTTTTCTTTGGCTTTTACATTTTGAGGTGTACTTTCAGCTTTCATCCAAGTTACACAGGCATAAGACTTTGAGAAAAGAGTTCTGTAAAGATTGTTAGGAAAAGTGACACTTTCAAATTTTAATGGATTTTTTTTTTACATTAACTCCCATTCCTCTAAATAACATGCTTATTTCACCTTCCCCCCACCGCTCGCCCAGTTTTAGGCATTATCTTAACTTGAGAAAAATGGAGACTGGCTGTTGCTAAAGCATAGTTTTAAAAAGGTAAGACCTTGGGCGCCTGGGTGGCTCAGTGGGTCAAAGCCTCTGCCTTCAGCTCCGGTCATGATCTCAGGGTCCTGGGATGGAGGCCCGCATTGGGCTCCCTGCTCAGCGGGGAGCCTGCTTCCTCCTCTCTCTGCCTGCCTCTCTGCCTACGTGTGATCTCTCTCTCTCTCTGTCAAATAAATAAACAAAATCTTTAAAAAAATAAAAAGGTAAGACCATGATTCTCCTGTAATCTTAAAGGGAACACATGTCAAACTTGGTGGTTTAAGACAATTCCATTTGCTATTTCTCATGATTCTGTGGGTTGACTAGGCAGTTCTGGGTTCCAAGAGGGCAAGAGCAGAGGTTTCTAGGCTCCCTTGACACACTCTCAGAGTGGTACTTCACCAGCCTGCCCAGATTCGAGGGGGTGGAGAAATGCACTCTCTTGATGAGAGGAGAAGCAATAACCCCCTTGCAAAGAGGGTGGCCACAGAGAGCTGTGTTATATTAAGAGAAGTTCACCACAACGTCCTTTCAAATTTTCGTTTCCCCCAAGTTACTATTCCCTGTGTTCTTGTTTCTCTGCCTTTCCTATTAGAAGCTTTCATCAACTATCTGGAGCTACTATTTAATGAAAGAATATTTATATCCTTTATTTATTAAAGAATATCACACCAAAAGTCTGATGGGAAGCTCTGTGCTCAGGATTGGCAGGAGTCAAAGGTGGGATTCACTGCTGGGTGACCTGGCTTGACATTTGTTTAGGGGGCCCCCTAGTAGTGACTTCCTCAGGAAAGCGTTCCTAATCTCCTGCCTGAAAAGGTATAAACTCCGCTGCTGGCGTTCTCTATTTGGAATCTTGGCCAAAGGCACTTTTCAGTATTCAGTACTGTATCTCAGTTCTGCCAGCGCCCCCCACTTCACGCGCCCTCTGTTCCAGCCTCCCTAGAGAATAAGCCTCAGGCTTTGCCAGAGCAGGCAGAGGAACTGGGGGTGCCACTGCTCTCTTAACAGACGTTAGCAACACCTCTTGTTCTTACCCCATTTCCACTCTCACCTTCATTTCTTTCCATGGGTTCCGTGGTATAAATTGGTTTGCTTCTTGGTTTTCCAAATTTTCAGTTTAGGATTCAACTTTCTCAGGAATGCTGAGTCAGTGAACAAACATCTGCTTTCTTGCTAACAAAATCTTGTTTCTGTTGTCCTTTCTTCCTTTCTCTTCGTCTGTGAGAGTTTATGCCCCACCCCACCCTCCTTTGTCATCATTTAGTGTGGTTTCAGGTGTGACTACCGTGTACATTCAGTTGCAGTCAGAAAACTCTCTGGTTTAGGTGTACTGCACATATGTATTATGTATTAATTCATTGTGTATTTTTTTTTCTTAAAGCTTATTTCTTCAGAAGTCGGGCCATGTGAAGTGCTTGTGGTTACAATGACCTTTTTGGAAACCATAGGGCTGCTATACCCATGGCCTCCATTGAGGAATCTTTAGGTCATATGATGCTGTGTTTTATGCCACCACTCTGCCCATGACTTATTGAAACAGGGATGAGCATCTGACCTAAAAGAACCAAATCTGGGGGGTTAAGTCATGGCCTTGGAAGTGGGCACAAGTGCTCTGTCACGTGTGGGTTTTTCCATATTAAACGGTGACTTCCATTTTTCTAAGGGAGTTGGTATTGGTCATATGCACAGAGAAAGGGGGAAAAATCTATTATTAGCAAAAACAAGAGCATTAAATTTGGAATTAGCTAAGTCAACAGCATCTCAGAACACTGAGGTAGGGAACAAAGATGTCACTGCTGAATAGGAACAAAAAATTGAGGTCCCTAGAATTGCTTTGCTCTAATATTCCAGCGCTCTGTGGGACCTGGTTATGGGATAAATGATACTGTTTACTGTTTGGTTTACTCCTGGTGTATTTATGTAACAAACCCAAATTAATTAGCATAAACTAATCATAGTTCTTTTCCTTGCGCATTCTGAATATAAGTAGTTCCCCCTAACCCTGGACGTTGGTGAATACATAGCCGCTCTTACTGTGCTGATAACGATCCTGGAAGAGGGGCCTGGAAATATCAGTCTTATCTCATATGGGTTAGGATGAGTACACTCTGCTAAAGATGTGTGAATAGAAAAAAACCAGCTCTTAATTGAAAAACTGACAGAGCTTCTAATTCTCATTTCCCCACCAACTACTTAAATTCCTAAATTAAGTCCCCTAATTTCTACTCCTATAATTTTTTTCTTTCTCTGCTGAGGGCTTTGTATTAGAGGATTCAGAGATCTCTTCTCGCTCTCAGATTCTGTATCAACACATCCATTCCATCGGATTCTTTCAAGATCATGGAGACAGATTTATACAGTTCATTTTATACAGGCAGTTCATTTCATGACTAGCCTAAAACAACACTTTCTCCACTCCTTTCAATTCTCTTCCTATCTCTCTGTTATAATCACTTAGATTTTCTCTGAGGCAAACATCTGATTAGTAAATGGGCAAAGCCCAGGCAACAATGTTGAGGTGTCTGTGGAAAAAGGCTGTGCAGCATGTGTCAGTGTGAGTGTGGGTATGTACATGTGGTGGATGTGGGGATTAGGCCATGAGAATAGTGAAGGCAGAAAGAGAGGTGTGATGGTGGGAACCTGTGGTATCTAAGAATGCCTTTGATAAAGAAAAGTTTACATTTGAAAAAAACTTTATGCCTCTTGGACATAGCAATATTTTGGTGTAAAATAAAGTTGATACTAAAGTTCAGATATTGGTTCTAGAAAATTATAGAAATTTGGTACTAAATAAGTTTTGTAAACATAAGAGTACGTTCATCTTTCTTTCACTTAACAGCGAAAGAATCAGATCAAAAGACATTAAGCCAAAAGGCAACTGGTGGAGTATTATAATTTGTCCCCAGAGCTTCAAAAGTCGGAGTCAATTTCTAAATAAGCTACAAATAAAAGAGGCACTTAATTATGACTGGAGTTTCTAAGTTTTCTTATTAAAAATACAATTAGAATTATTGTTTCTTTTAAAAGTAGACAGTATAGGGCGCCTGGGTGGCTCAGTGGGTTAAAGCCTCTGCCTTCGGCTCAGGTCATGATCTCAGGGTCCTGGGATCGAGGCCCATATCGGGCTCCCTGCTCGGCAGGGAGCCTGCTTCCCCCTCTCTCTCTGCCTGCCTCTGCCTACTTGTGATCTCTCTCTCTCTCTGTCAAATAAATAAATAAAACCTTTACAAAAAAATAAAAGTAGACAGTACAAAAACATCTGGATAAAAGTATAGTTTTGTTTATCTCTCTAGCTAAACACACACTAAAATCACATTATCTCCACAAATATGAAAAATAGAACCACCAGATGATTCAGCAATCCCACTTGTCGATATTTATCCAATGGAATTAAAATCAGGATTTGGAAGAGATACCTGGACAAGTATATTCCTTGCAGCACTATTCACGATAGCTAACATAGGGAAACCACCTGTGTCGACTAACAGACGAATGGATAAAGAAAAAGTGGTATATACACAAAGTGGGATGGATATTCAGTCTCGAAAAAGAAGAAAATCCTGTCATTTGTGACAACATGGATAGACTTGGAGGACATTATGCTGCGTGAAATAATCAGACACAGAAAGACAAATACTGTATGATATCATTTATAGGTAGAACCTAAAATAATCAAACTCCCAGAAACTGTGAGTAGCAAAGTAGCTGCCAGGGGCTGGGCAGGGAAATGGGGGAGGTAAAGGCCGAAGGCACAAAGTTTCAGTTTTGCAAGAGAAATAAGTTCTGGCGATCTACTGTACAGCACAGTGCCTATAGCTATCAATGGCATATTGTATACTTAAACTACACTCAAAGGATAGACCTTAACTGCAATGTTTCTTACCATACTGAAACAACAATGGTCATAATAATAAAGGGGGATGGAAGAAACTGTGGGAGGTTATGGATATATTTATGATTTTAATGATGATGATGCTTTCATGGGTGTGTACTTATCACCCAATTCATACAACTGTGTACACTGCATATATACAGCTTTTTACATATCGATCATACCTCAAAAAAAGTAGTTTAAAAATAAAATTAAAACATTCAGTATTTGGCCTTTTCCAGAAAAGATTCACAGACCCATACTTTAGGACACTGATTTTTCCAACTTCAATGTTCATCTGAATAATTTGGAAGACCTTTAAAAAGGTAGCTTTCTGGATTTCACATTTAATATAGGAATTCTATAAGTCCAAGAATGCCTAGGGATTAGCACTTTAAACACTTAACTTCAAATACTTCTGACTCCGAGAATCTTGAGCCAAACATTAAGAAACACTGCCGAAAAAAAAAAAAAAGAAAGGAAGAAAGAAAGAAAGAAAGAAAGAAAGACAGAAAGACAGACAGACAGACAGACAGACAGACAGACAGACTGCCTAAGGGGCAACAATAAAAGATAAAAGATCAGGAGGTAGTTTGTAGGAGAATTCAAAGAACTCTCTGCAATAAATAAAAAGCTTAAAAAACAGAACAAAACAGGTCTCTGCTGTGTTTTCATCCTTTTCCCCCAAATTAAAACCAAGCTTCAATGCCTTTCATCTTTACTACAAATGACAAAGTTCTCCTCATTAGAAACTCCTTTTGTGTAAACAAATATCTTTCCACTGAAGCATGTAGCCCTAGATAGTTCACCACGAGGCTCTCGACCTATAGGTTCAGTTTGAGACATAGTCTCAAGAGGTTTGGAGCAATGATTCCACTCTTAGTCATATGTTTATGGATAAATTTTGATTTATCCTTGCTCATATAGTTTTACACGCATTGAATTAATTTGTTAAAAAAGGTTATCTCTTGTCCTTGAATAACTTTCTAAAGGAAATTATTCAGGAAAAAATAAAACACTTTTTTTTTTTAAATAAAACACTTTGGTTCGCTTGCTACCTACTGGCTCTTCACTCAAATTTAGTGTAAGGTGAATTCAACATTGAGTTTCTTCTGTTTATAGCTCCAGAAAGGAAATTATAGTTTAACAAGTACACAGGCAGCTCCTGATTTTTAATATTTTAGTGTTAAGCAACAGGAGCTTCAGGCCTTGATCATCAGAAGTGATGAGCTAGTAATACAAAAATACTGTTTAAGGCAAGGAGTTGTTGAAGAGACTGTGTTCTGACTGTGTTTCCCAAATAATTCTGATCCAAGGAATCCTATAGGTTGGTTGAAAGCACATATTCTGTGGAACATTTTCTGGAGATTCTGACTTGTTAATCTGGAATGTTCCCAGGAATCTGTATTTTTTTTTAAAGGAATCTATTTTTAATAAGAAGCCAGATGATTCTTATATTAAGGAAAGTTAGGGAACACTTGTACAAGGTTCTGTTTTACTAGTCAACAGTATCATTGCAGGATTCCCCCCTCTTCCCAGCCTATGAGAATTGCAAAAAAAAAGATGGGTCGTGTCTTTCAGGTCTCACCTTGCAGATGTTCCTGATTTCTTCACTGGGATTTCTCCTTCTGATAGGAGACTGGAGACACTTAATCTGAATTTGTTCCATCACCTCAATTCTTTTGCTCTTCGGTGCTTACCACATTGGGCTTAGACACGATGAGTCCTTAGATGGAGGAGTTCTGTTTCATTATAATCCCTCTTTCAACCTTCTTGCAAAAAGAGATAGGCCTGACCTCCCTCTCTCTGTCCATATTACCTATCCCCATCCTTGTGACTACCACACTGGTGTGTCGTGTCAGTGTAAAGAATTCACTGTAAGAAGCACTTCTCTGTAAAAGGCACATATACAGAAGGAAAATACTTATTTGGTGAGTGTTTGGAATAATGAATTACTTTCTAACTGAGGAGGGGGAAGATTCCATATACTAGTGTATCCAGAATCAGGAAAGGAGTTTATGTAGAGTTTGAAAACATTCTCAATATTGTTAACTTTTCATTTGCTATGCTTTTCATTTCAGCTGAAAGAAAAGTATGATAGATATTTTTTGATTGATAGGGATGTGCAGAAAACATAGTGATTTTTAACCAGAGGATTCTAAAGGAGATATGAGCAGTGAAATTTTAATTTTAACAAAACAGGACACGGCCTAAAGATTTTATCTAGGATAAATGGTTGCTAATATATTCCTTGCAGTGGTAAGATTCTGTGATTCATTTCAAGCCTTCAGAATCTCTTGTTTTAAAATATATGATTCCAATCACTTTCATCCATTTCATTCCTCCCAGATGCATGCTTGATTGTAGTGTACAAAGTTAGGGAGAAATCTCTGGAGTTTTTTCTCACACCTAGGATGTAGGAAGCTGAAAAGAACATGCTCCCATCTATCAGTGAGAAAGAGCTGGATAAATGACAAACTCATAACTTTTCTTGAACCCATAGACAGCTAAAGGCATCAGGCAATTGAATAGTCTGAAACCCATGGAGAAACAACCCCTCCAAGGAAGGAAGGGATGTATGGGAAGGATCACCTAGGGTAGAACAAGGCAGGAGGACATGTCAGCCACCATATTGCACCCTGGCAGAAGACAGAATATTGCTGTTCCTTCCTTCCTTCCTTCCTTCCTTCCTTCCTTCCTTCCTTCCTTCCTTCCTTCCTTCCTTCCGATTATTTATTTATTTGACACAGAGACAGCGTGCACACAAGCAGGGGGAGGGGCAGAGGGAGAGAGAGAAGCAGGCTCCTCACTGAGCAGAGAGCCCTACAAGGGGCTCCATCCCAGGACACTAGGATCATGACCTGAGCCGAAGTCAGATGCTTAACGACTGAGCCACCCAGGTGCCCTAGAACATGCTGTTTCTAGGTACAAATATTATTTACCTCAACCTCTATATAATAGGTCTGTCATTCAATCAAAACGTGACACACAAGAAAAACAGAATCACTCTCAAGAGACAAAGAGGTGACTCGAATGTTGGAAATATGAGGCAATTTAATTGCTCTTTAAAAATAAACTTTGATTTTAAATAGTTTAGATTTACAAAAGAGTTTCAAGGATCAAGCAAAGAATGCTAATAATTGGTTTCCCTGATTGTTAACTAGGATACATACAGCACATTTGTCACAACTCAGGATCTAACATTGAGATGTTACTATTAACTAACTTCTGGAGTTTATTCAAATTTCACTAGCTTTTCCTTAGTGTCCTTTTTCTGTTATGGAACCTTACCCAAGATACCACATTGCATTTAGTCATAGTGGTGCCTTAGCCTCTTTTGGTCTGGCACAGTTTCTCAGAAATTTTTGAGGGCTTTTGAGGTGTACTGCTGAGATATTTTGTAAAATGTCCCTCAGTTTGGGTTTGTCTGATGTTTTTCCTCATGTTTAGACTGGGTGTCTAGGAGGAAGACCACAGAGATAAAGTGGGATTCTCATTACTTCAAACCAAGGGCCCGTGCTATCAACATGACATACCATTGATGAGGTTAACCTTGTCACCTGGCCCAGGTAACCTTTGCCAGGGTTTAGTCTGTTTAGCAATTTACTTGCTGTTGGGTGAGAATGGCAACTTCCAGAGCTCCTTCCGTATGGAGCCAAAAACTGGAAGTCCCTCTGTTGTATTATTTTAGAAAATGATTTGTTTCTTCTGTATTTTAAAATGGATTTACTCAGGGGTGTCTGGGTGGCACAGTCGGTTAAGCATCCGACTCTTGGTTTTGACCGGGGGGTGGTGATCTCGGGATCCTGGGATCAAGCCCTTGGGGGCTCTGTACTGGGCACGGCGTCTGCTTGAGACTCTCTCTCCCTCTTCCTCTCCCTCCCCAACCCCCACGCATGCTCTCTCTCTGAAATACACAAATCTTAAAAAAAAAATTGATTTTGCTCAGCTTCACAAAGTAGTTTCATTATTTTCTTTAAAAGTTCTGTTTTTATTTTAAAGATTTATTTATCTTAGAGAGCAAGAGAATGTGAGTAGGGGGAGGGATAAAGGGAGAGAGAGAGAGAGAGAGAGAGAATCTGAAGCAAACTCTGGCCTGAGCTCAGAGCCCCAAGTGAAGCTTGATCTCAGGACACGGAGATTGTGACCTGAGCTGAAACCGAGAGTCATAGGCTTAACTGACTGAGACACGGGCACCCCTAAAAGTTCTGTTTTAATGGTCATTTCTCTTTTGTCAGTTATAATTTTGGATAATTTTAGTTTTCCCCTTTATTTTTAGATGAAATTAGCTAGTAATCTATTGTGCTAAAATTTTTAACTAACCTTTTTGGATTTTACTGGTTTAATTCTTTTCCAGTTTTCAAATCCATCAAATTTTGCTTTTATCTTTATTAATTTCCTCTTGCTTTCTTTTGTTTTCCTTTTACAGCTTTTTGAGTAAGGTGTTTAACAAGTTTTACTTTTGTATTTGTATTTTTTTTTTTTAAAGATTTTATTTATTCATTTGACACAGAGAGAGAGATTACAAGTAGGCAGAGAGGCAGTCAGAGAGAGAGGAGAGAGGAGGAAGCAGTCTCCCTGCTGAGCAGAAAGCCCGACGTGGGCCTCGATCCCAGGACCCTGGGATCATGACCTGAGCCGAAGGCAGCGGCTTTAACCCACTGAGCCACCCAGGCGCCCAGTATTTGTATTTTTATAGACATTCAACACTAAAACGGCTTTAGTTGTATCTCATAGATTTGATGTTATATTTTCAGCTATTACCAATAAATTTTGAAATCTTGTTTGTGTTCTCTCTTGACTCGAGTTGTTTTATTAGCATGTTTTTCAATATTTATGTAAAAAAATCCTTTTAAACATTTTTTATTATTAATGTCTATGTTTATTGCCTTCTGTCAAATAATGCTGTTAGTATTATTTTCATTTTGAAACTTTTGGATTTTTTTCTCTTTGGTCTTATGTGTGGTCAATTTTCATAGCATGTTACATGTACAATTAAAAATAAGGTATATTATCTATCATTAGGGCTTGGAGTTCAACACACATCGAATTTTTATCCTGTTTAGTTCTCATATCTCTCTTTACTAATTCTTTGTGCTTTCTTTTTCTTTGCCCTTTTCTATTTTTCTACTACAACAATATCGAAATTAGCTGGTTTCTTGGCTCACCTTAATTCCCTGGAAACAAAACTTGAGAAGCTTCTTGTTCAAACGATGTACTGAAGGAGCATTCTCCGGAGAAAATGAGTGAGGGATGCTGGGTTGGGCAGGTGAGGGGAAAACTAGGCAAGGATGTGGGAGCCCAAAGGAACTGCTGAGTACGAATTGTCCCACAGAGTTAGTCTGGCCCAAGGGGGTTGGACTTTTATACTCTATATCATTCAGCCATTGGCTGTAGGCTACAATACGTGGGCTGAAAATAGTTTCCTGAGTAAGTCTGTTTTTGTTGCTTGTTGGCAATTCTCTCAAAAAGGGAGCTCCTGTGAACTATTAGCAGCTGATAGTGACAACAGCTGGGAACTAAGTGCACTGACTCGATAAAGTGGATCAGGGAAGGGAAGGAAGCCCATCTACTTACAACTAATAATCTCTTCTTCCCCTTCCCTGCCATTACATCAGAACACAAGAGACATGGGGAGCAGTACAGTGCGGATTGCCAAGCTTACCATCGTCTTACACGGACTTCACATATTTACATGACTAGTCCTGAAATTATTAGAGATTGGGATCCTTGACTTTAACAAATGCCAAGGTAGCCATACTTAGTTCTCCTTGTTGATGTTATATGTATATATACATACATACATACATACATATATTATATATATATATATATATATATATATATATATATTGTTTTTTCTGGTATCCATTGCTTGAGAACATTCATGATTTATTTTCATATCCATTTCAGGTGCAAACACATTTTTGGCTATACTTCACTTGTTACTTATTAATGAAAACCGGTAATGGATGTGTAAGGTCTATAAATTATAGAATGTAGATATTCATAGAAGAAAGTTGTGGAGAGACTGCTTTGTCTCACCCTGTATCCCCCTCCGCTCCCTTTCTATGAGCTTTCAGCGAGGGCTGGAATACGAAACATGACATTTTTCAGACTCTGCAGCGAGTGATGGAAGTGTGATCCAGGTTCAGTAAGCAGGGGCGCCTACCAGAGTCACACAAGGAGGAAGTGGGTGATGGGGGGTGGTGGCTGTGTAGGTGAGATCTGATCTTGGGTCACAGGCATGTGAGGCTCTCAGGACAGATGTGATGCTAGTTCTGTTGCCTGTTCCCTAACGTCATGGATGCCAAGTGGCAGATGGTGTTGCTGGAATAACTGTGGTGTGGTTGGGTATTTCTGCTGGTTGCGTCGCTTCTGCCTCATTTCTTAGCCCTCCCTGAAACTATATACTGACTAAAAACTTATGCTCTAGGTACCCATATTCTGGTTAATTCTTAGGCTTCTACATTTAGAGCAGAAAGTAGGGAGGAAAGTTGATTCCTTGATTTACTCTTCAGAAGATAATCTTATTTCCAAGTCCTGGGAGTGGGCCTCACTCAAACCATCAAGTGCTGACACCACCAATCTGCCAATATTCTCAAGAAATATCGACCTACGCAGTCTATCTTTAGATGTTAAGAGTGAAGGCCTGTGAAATTTATCTTTCTTCTAATTTGAAACTTAAACTTTAAGATCTATTTTCCTTGCGAATGTAGGGGATTATTTGCAGTCATTTTGACTGTATCTTGGCTGTGTTTCAGTTTCTTACATCTAGCATATTTTAATAAAAATACCTTAAAATATCTATCATTTAGGTTAAAATTTAAAGAAAAACTTAATTCATGATAAGGAACTTATCTCTTATCCAACCAGTTTACCCTTTTATTTTGGATATATTTTCTCTAAAAAAAATTTTTTTGAGGAAATTTGGCACTGCAAAGTAGTTTATACAACTATATCCTTGCCCCTAAAAGTAGCAAAAAGTCTATTCACACTTAGGATCAACTCTGTAAGTTTTATTAAAAATAGAACAAATAATCTTTAAAAAAATGTTACTTTGGTAGTTTAAGACATGACTAATAGATGGTGGATGTGTCTCAAGAATTCTATTTAAAGCTCTTTCTAGAAAGGCCAAAGAAGATACATTTCTCTTCCTGTTAGGAAGCATTTTGACATTAAGAATAGTCACAGGAATAACTTATTTTCCACTGACTGTAAGCAGGTACTCCTCTGGGCTTTCTTTACAGGAGAGAGTCCCCTAAACTCTCTCCTTTGATATGCGTTTCTGGAATAAAAGTAAAGCTGGATAGTTTTTAAAAATTGGTTTGCAAATATAGTTTTGTCATGGTTGTTTTATTGCTTTGATGTTACTCTTCCTTTGTCCCATTGATTTGTTTTCTCTTGTTCTTTCTTTATCTTTCACAAAACCAGTTCTGGAGAGAAGTTGCCACAATTTGTAATTGAGATACAAGATCAATAAGGACCATTAAGAGAGCAGCAGCACCATTAACAGAATGTAAACACAAACACCAGAATGAGCAGGAGAGCAGACCTCCGTGTCAAGAATACCTCAGAAAACGATTTTCACCTAGGGCACAGTTTAAGGCTGCTCAATCTGGATCCAGGGAGAGGGAGCTGTGGAGGCCAAGGTGGCAAGAAAATGAAGGAGGTAGGCCTTTACCTTGAACTTTGGTTGAGCTCCTTCTGAGCAAGGAATTTATTTCAAGGCCTTTTTATATGGGGAATGTATTACACAACATAGGACAAGCAATCTCAAAACAAAAAAACAAAAAAACATAGAGGTATTTCACATCTTCTGACTTTGAAGTCTTGTGTAACAAATTTATTGAATAGACTGAGCTCCAAAGAAACACGCTTTTCTCCAACCTCTGCCTCTGAACAGATTCCAGAGATCATCCTTTCTCACCACTTGATGGCATTATAGATTCTACAGGTTTCGAAGACTTGTCTCATTTTCAGGTTTTAAAGAGTCTAAATCAACATAAATGTCATATCTAAATAAAATCTTCATCTCTACTCTATCTTAGGTCTATCTTAGGGAAGAAAGTGCAGATTCAATTTTTTCACTTCCCCTAATCCCTTCTTGCTCTTATAGGACCACTGAGTGGAGGGGAAAATAAAATTAAAGTCTAATTGCCTGATGCTATTGTAATCTGGCCATTGGTGCCCTCTGTTGGGGAAGGAGTGCAAATGCAGGCTGTTTCCTTTTCTTCAAGATAGGATTTCTGCACTTCACTCCTTGGTATGGTTGGGAGAGGCACTTAATACTGAGCTCCTTTCAGCTCTTACCCTGTTGTGGAACACCCAGAGATTCTTTTGAAATAAGAAGGGCCAAGGCTGATCTAAGCAGTCGTACACGGATAACAAAACTCATGTGTGAACTCTTGGGGAGGAGCCCTTTTTCCCCAGGAGGAGCCCCTCTTGGTACAGCTGCTAGTCCAGCTTCATATTCCCAACAGTGTGTACACTGGTTGTATACCATAGGTTGACAGTAAATATTTATGGAATATATGGGATCTGAGGCAATTCCTGTGTTGTCTCATCAGAATTCAGTGTTGTTGCTCATCATCCAATGTCGCCATCACCATTTAACATTAATTGAATTTCTTATGTGTAGGAAGCTGCATTGTCAAGAAGCTGATAGAATGACATCAACTCAAGGAGGCATAAGATGTCCTTCCTTTTTTAAGGAATGAGGACATAAGATGTCCTCTTTTTTTAAAAAAAAATTTTTATTTATTTCTTTTGAGGGCGGGAGGGACAGAGGGAGAGGGAGAGAGAGAGAGAGCAGTCTCCATATCCAGCATGGAGCCCTACCCAGGGTTCCATCTCACCATCCTGAGATCTTGACCTGAGGAGCTGAAATCAAGAGTCAGATGTTTAACTGACTAATCCACCCAGACACACCTCCTCCTCTAACAACTAAAATTCAGCATCCCTTCACAAATAGAAGTGCCTCTGTGGTAGTTGTGGGACCCAGCACCATAAGCCAGGGGACCTAGGAGGAGGCTTGCGCACCTGTGCATCAGGTAATAGGCAAACAGACATTGGGTTGGGCTGTGGAGCCAGCAGGAGCCGGTGAACTGGCTTCAGCCCCTTTTGGTTGCAGCTTAGGAGCATGGGGATCTTAAGTTAGGTAAACACTCACAGGTGACAGAGTCTTTGTAGAGTCCAGGTTCTCCAGAGGAGAAGTTCCAGCCCTCCGTTGGAGAGAGAGAAAAAAGAAGAGTTTGACATTGGTGTAGGTATGGCCACTTCTGCCATAGGAGATGATAAGCCTACTCATAGGCTGAGTGAGTGCTTGGTTTCCCTAGCTGTGGGGGACACTACTAAAGAGACCCATTTCTTTCCTATGGCACCCAGAGTATTCAAGCAGGATTTCCCTGACTCGGGGTAGGGAGGAGATTGGACAAGAGGTACATAAGAATATCAGAGGATGTTAAAGGGATGGGGCTGAGTTGCTGGGAAAACCTCGCCTGAGGATAGCTCCTGCTGACCCACCGGCACCCCCAATGCCCCGAGTGCCAAACCCATATCTTCCCTGACTCTGTGGCTGGCTCCATGTGCTTGGTCCCTAGGGAGGTGATGCAGCTATACAGGGAGAGCACACAGAAACCAGGCTTAACCAAAATACACTTGCAACTCACCAACAAATTCAGTAGAGTTTCAGGCTTCAGCTCATAGGGTGTTGTATGAAGGGTGGAGCATTTACCTTCCAGTTGCTAAAGTTCTGGCACATAGATAGTATATGTGTGCATACAAGTGCCGGGCTGCAGCGCCCACATGGGTGGTCTTCCTGAGTTCACTGGCACTACCCACGGGCTTCCAAACATCTGCTCCTAAAAACCAGGGCCACAGCCTTCTTTATCTTTCTGTTCCTTGTTTGTTGCAAGTTATCGGGCAAATATACTCTATGCATGTGTGTTAGTAAGTGTTAATAGTGACTATTATATAAGGGCACCTGGATGGCTCAGTTGGTTAAGTGGCTGCCTTCAGCGTAGGTCACGATGTTGGGGTCCTGGGTTCGAGCCCCGCATCAGGCTCCCCACGCAGCGGAGAGCCTGCTTCTCCCTCTCCTTCGAGCTCATTCTCTCTCTCACTATCTCTGTTGCTATCTGTGTCTCTCTCTCTCAAATAAATAAAGAAAAAATCTTTAAAAAATAATGAGTATTATATAGGGTGAGCTATTTAAAAGTTGGAAAAGATGGGGCATGGCCCTTTAGTGCCTGAATTTCATTTCTAGCTAACTTCACCTCTCAAAGAGAATTTTCCTTGTTCTTGGTCCAAACATCACTGTTATTCTTTATAAAGTATTTTCCTTGTAAGTGCTAACCACCTTTTCCCAAATTAAAACTCTTTGCTTCTTGAAAATTTATCCCTTGGTTTCCTTTTCTTTTCCTTTGATTCTTAGGTCTGGTATTAACCAGCAGTGTGAATTTAGGTAATTCACTGACCTTTTTAGGTCTGTTTTCCAGCTGAGTTGGACTGAATGATCTTGACTTGTCTTTTTAGCTGGAAATGATAAAATGTATGTGAAAGCTCTTTGTGAATTATTAGGTGCCACACATATAAGGGATAGTTATTAGTTCAGCTTCTGTTATGTTATTATTTTTTTTATGTCTGGATCCCTTCAGCTACCCCTAATACCTTATGTATATCCAGAATAAGTTTTCCATTGCACTTTATACAAAAGAAGACAGAGGTATGACAAATATTTAACCACTTCTGGAAGAGTGTCTATGTACGTGGTACTTGAGAAGAAGTTTTTTTTTTCCTCTCCTGTTCTCTATTTATATATCCATGGAGATTACAGTGTTTGTCTTTTTCAGCTTTCTGAGTTTTTACAGCATGCAAGATATAGATATTACAATTGACCAATGGCAGTAATTCAAATTTTACTGCTCTTGTCCCACCTATTCCATTGGGATCCCAAACCCTTGCAACTCACCTCCCCACCATCTCCGTAAGTATTCCTGGAGGTATCTGGTTTGATAACACAAGGCTGATATCTACTTCTTATTTTCTTTTTGCTTCTCAGTCCCACTTCACTGGGTTATGATTATGGTCCCCAAATATTACTGCCCCCACAAGGTTCCAGCCACCTTCTACCATAGTTGAACCCTTGGAGCCTGGGAAATGCCAAGACCTCACGGAGGCTGCTGTGAAGTGGTCAAACAGACTTCATGCCCTTTCTGGGCAACAGTAGCAGTGCTGCTGAGGTATGCTGAACAGCAGAGAGTCTCTGGGGGAAAGTCATCTTTCAGAAGTATCTTTCAGATACTTCTATTTTGCAAATATGAATTCAAGGGATGGCTGGAATGGGAGACAAACTGGAGTGATAGACCAAGACCAGATGAGAATTTCCATTCCCTTCCAGGGACTAAGTCTTTCATTCACAGTCTAGCTTGAGATATTGCATCCTTTCCCTCACAGGATGGTTTTCTCTCAGGAGGTGTTTCAGCCTTGTAATGACAGAGCCAGAATTTCAGTTCATCAGCCATGCCCAGTTTATCTAAAAGGTGAAAGCTCTGGCACCAGAATGCCTTCAGAGATGAAGCTGCCTTTCGGAAAAAAATACCTTGACTCGTGCCTGGAACAGTTGGAAGTTGAAGCTCAAAGGTCTGAGAGTTGGCTGTTGCCAAGACACTTTGTTGCTAGTGGGTGAGGGTGAAGAGGAGAGAAATGATGAAAGAGATATCATGGGAGAAGGTAGGACTGAGTCTTGCAAGGAAAAGCATGTGAGAGAAATCTGTGGAGTTAAGGAGGCTGAAAAGGGCTTCTTAAGAACAGGAAAGTCCTATAGGTGATTTTCAGTTGAGGATCAGGCGGTTCTCATATTTTTATCCATTTGAAGAGGACTTTGGACTGTGACAGAGCACAGATAGAAGAGAATAGAAAATTTAAGCCAATGTAACCCAGATTTTACAAAGTAAGAGTAGTTCCCAGCTGACACTTGGGTTATATGTCCAAAACCAGCTAAGCCTCAATCTAGGAATCTTTTTAGTTCATTCCAACTTGTAGTACAATAGAGAGGCAAGAATCCAGCCAATGGAAACCATATACAATGGATCCAATTTGGTTACTAATATTTGGAGAGGTTCAAGGGTGAACCCAGACTTGCGAAGTAATCTGCTATTCTGGGAAGTGTATAGTGTCTTGGTGAACGAAAATGAAAGAAGAGTTATGTTTTGACTTGACTTTTGAAGAAATGAAGGGACAGTGTTTGGTAGAGAAACAAGGAAATTTATGTCATTAGATAAAGATTCAGAAACAGCAGAGAGAGATAGGGCAAGACCTTTTTTTGACTAAAGTTAGGAGAGTGGATTGAGGGCTTGGCATGGAGACCACTCAGGGTGTGGGCAATGAATTCTTGTGGGGAAGGGATTCATATTAATGTGGAAAGTAATGGGCAGTCACGAAAAGGGTGAAATAAAAATGGTCTATGGGCATTGTGGCTTTGGCTTTCTTGTGTATAATATACTGAGAGTCAGATTCCAGGAGTAGACTGGACTAGGAGATATGGGTAAGCCATGAGAAATTTGAGACTAACTTGGCTATTGTGGAAAGTCAAGGGGTATCCTAGAAGGGAGAGAGGATTGACTAGAGATAGGTGACTGTGGGACTGAAGGAGAATGTGGCTTGCATTTATGGTGTGTCACTATCCCATGGGGGACTGTCGAGAGCAATGCTGGTTATTGGCATTAGTTGTGTCAATGCAAACTCCCATTTACCCAGGGGTCTTGTTGTACCCTGTGCCTCAGGCAGCTTCTAGGCCCCAGCACCTTCCCTTCAAAACCTCTTTCAATTTAGGGCTGCTCAGCATTAGTGAAGAGGAGTGAACAGGGATTATAGCAGAGATGACAGACCCAGAGCCAAGACCTCTTATCCAGTGAGATGCTCATAACAGAGATGAGTAGGCTCAGTAAGTAAGAGGTGAAGAAAATAAGGAAGATGGCAAGAGACTTCAGGGCAGTGGCGTGAGCATTCACGCTGGAGCTGTAGTGGCCAGTGCTGGAGTGTTGTATCTGCTCCACGGGCTGGAACAGGGAGGCCATGAGTAAGATGGAGGCCAAGGATAGGAGGAAAGGAATAACCATTGCAACCGTTTGATAAGATATGGTAAAATACAGGTGAAATGTCTTAAGTCTCTCAATCCTAGGGCTGTTTGTAAAGAAAAGCCCTATGGTGATTAAGTGAACATTCATATAATTCATAATAGCTGAAAAGGTGATTGACACACCAGAAATCAACAGAGAATCCAGCAACAGCCAAGGAACAAACCTCAAAATTCTCCACCACGGCCAGAAGAAGATGCGGTGTTAGGTAAAGGAGGAGACTTTGATGCAGTAGAAGACAGAAAGCAAGCTGGTTAACCCATAAGAGTACTAGTAAATTCCCAGGTGATCGATAAGTACCAAAATACATAGTTAGAGTTAAAATACAGGAGCAAAAATTGTTCAGGACCGACACCCACTGTAGACAGAAGCAGCAGATGCCCAGGCAGGTGGGAATCAAGTCCATCGATGACAGCGTCTCTGCTCAGCACTGCAAAAATTAAGTTGCTCTGTGTAATTACTGTCAAGGATTCGAGCACGTAGATGATTATGAAGAAGACAGTGAGTTGGAGGGGCATCACCCTTCTACTCCCAAGTATCTTCTTGGATACAGACTCAGAATCTCTGCAGTGATTTCCAGGTAGGGGATAGGTTCCAGGTCCTGCTACCATCTCATACAAATTTCCCCTGGCTCTTTTTTGATTCTGCCTTTCTCCTAGCTGCAGGATTTGCCTCTGCTTTGTTTGCTGGCTTATTATCAGGCCTGGATGCAGGGAGATGTTTTTTGAATGTAGTTTCCTGCTCCTGAGGTGATTTGATTATTGCCATAAAAGACATACATCTTTCATCATCATGCTCTTTTTCTGTCGGAGGTGTCTTTAGTTTATTTTTCCATCTTCTTTAAATGATATCCCTATGTTCTTTAACCTAAAATTCGGACCACAGGAAAGGTAAGGCCTGCACTGTCCATTCACGTCCTGGGCATTATTTCTATTCTGCGGACTGAGTGCCGTAAAGATGCCAACTTCAGAAACCCCGCCTCCTGGGCTTCTACAGTAGCAGAGGACAGATGCTACAACCGAAGTGTGAGTGTAAGTTAAAAATAACACAGAAAAGCCTTTACTCTCAGTTTCCCCCCACAAAGTTGCGGAATTCCAGACCTTCAAGTACCCCATCCAATGCAGGCCACTTTCATAAGTCCCCACTGAGCTCCTCAACTCCGAGGAATCACTGCACCCCCCCCACCGCACCCCCACCAAGGGAGGGGTAGCACCCTCAGCTGTTGCTCTGCCCATTTCAGTGCCTCGTGCGTGTGCTTCTCTCTCTTTGGGAACTGTCCTTGTTCCACCGACATCACTGTTTTTGCCTCCTCAAATGGCTAGGCTCTTTTTGTCACTGTCGGCATTGCTCAAGGTGAATAAAGAGGGCCTTCTCACCACGTAGAACAATTTTTGAAAAGTAGGCCTGTTGAATAGAGAAGCCTAGAAGCTTGGCTCTCTTTGTTTGGAATGCTGGAAAAACGGAGTCCCTGATGGCATTAACTTCAAATACCCTGACTCTGGTGTAAGCTGGTTCTGTAAAATTGTAGCCCTCTGTAAGGTACCCCAGAATTATTCCTGGAAGTGTCTCCTGTGGGCTCACAAGCAAGTCTGGCCACAGGAGACGCTGGATTGATCAGGCACCTGGTGAGGATTGTGCACCTGCCAGCTGCTTCCCTTTCCAGCAGTGCGCCATGGCCTTGCTGGACTATTGCCCATCATACGCTGCGATGCTCAAAGCCCCATCCCTCCAGGTCCTGAGCCCGAGCTTGGCAGCCAGTGACCTCTGGTGAAGCCGACCTGCGTTCACACTCTGAGCTATTACAGGAGACTTGGAAGCCTAACCCCTTGCCCTTCTACCCTTCACAATTCCCCTAGAGGCAAAGTTGGTTTGTGTTACTCGGGCAGTTATAATGGGACTCCCATGAAGATAGTTCTTTTTCCTATCTTGATTCGGAAACCACAGTTCTGAGTATCCAGTGCTGTCATGTGGGAGTGAATATGTGGTGATACACAGCACCTTGGAGTGTGAAGATGGGATTGAAAGACTGAAAGACAAAAAGACCCCTATAAGAAGAAACCTGTGCATTTGTAGACTTTAAGCACTGTGTTAGACAAGGGATAAACTACACATGACTTCCAAATACCTAGGAATTAATTCTTAGCTATATAGGCAGAGTAGAGGATGAATTCAGGAAATGAGTTCAGGAAAACTATACCAGATAGGCACCAAATATTTAATTAGTGGCTTCAAAAATGAGAGGCAAATTCTAATAATAGCTAGTTGGTGATAGAGACAAAGTGAAAGTCATTGACCTTGCATGTGATAAGCACCACTTCTTACGGACTTTTAATCATTCAAGGAAGAGAAAACAGAAGTACAGAAGTAATCTAAGATGAAGCTTAGAATTCTTTTTTTTTTTAAATTAACATATGATGTATTATTTGTTTCAGGGGTATGGGTCTGTGATTCATCAGTCTTATACAATTCACAGCACTCACCATAGCACATACCCTCCCCAATGTCCATCACCTAGTCACCCCATCCCTCCCATGTCCTTCCACTCCAGCAACCATCAGTTTGTTTCCTGAGATTAAGAGTCTCTTATGGTTTGTCTCCCTCTCTGGTTTCATCTTGTTTCGTTTTTCCCTCCCTTCCCTTATGATCCTCTGTCTTGTTTCTCAAATTCCTCATGTCAGTGAGATCGTATGATAATTGTCTTCCTCTGATTGACTTATTTCGCTTAACACAATACCCTCTAGTTCCATCCACATGGTTGCAATGGCAAGATTTCAGTTTTTGATGGCTGCATAGTATTCCATTATACACACACACACACACACACACACACACACACACACACACACACACCACATCTGTATCCATTCATCTGTTGATGGTCATCTAGGCTCTAGGCTCTTTCCACAGTTTGGCTATTATGGACATTGCTGCTATAAACATTGAAGCTTAGAATTCTTAAACATAACACAACAAATCACTGAACTCATGATACAAAGATGAACCATAGTTTAAAAAAATTACACTAGAAAATAGAAATATTAGAAAGCATCTGCTTTGCATTCTCCATAAAATGGAAGAACCAGAAAATTAAAAAGTGAGATGACGACAGTTTGCAGATGAATGGGTTGAAATGTATCCCCACATAAGGAGGGAGAAAGAATAGATAAGAAATGATAATGAGTGAAATATGTAATAATAGCAGTAACATGTGCTTTTTGTCCTGGATACTCTAAACATGTTGCCCCCTATAGACACTGCCTCACTCAGGGAAACCCTAGAAGGCTCCAGACCTCTTTCTGAGGGGTCCTTAAGTCCAATCCTCACGCTTTCGCCCTCATGACAATGTCAGCCACAGTAGTTTGACCACAGGTGGGCTGGCCTACAGCCTGAGAGGTGGCACAACCCTATCCCACAGAGGCACTCTCCTTGTGATAGGGACCCATCAAATAACCCAGATTCTCTGAATGTGAGACGTTCAAAGTGAATCCCTCTAGCCTGGTGGTTTATCTTCTCTGGGGTTAGGAGTTCAAAGATTGAGTCTTTTATCGTGTGTGCATGTGAATCTTGTGGAGTGATCTCTGGGGCTCTTGATTCAGCAACTAGAACACTACAGCACCTAGTAGGTACTTAGAAAATACCTATTGAATGAATGATGAACACAAGGAGGACTGACTAGAGCACCATATGTTTTACTATATTATAAATGTGAGGGTCAGCGTCCTAGCATTACAGAGAATACACCCTATGATTATATTCCTATGCCATTCAAACAACTGAAATTGGCAAGGACACTAAAATATAAGTGTGCTCCAATTGGCAGCTATTTTTTTAGAAAAAAATTGTGACTCGGCATTTCATTTGAACAAATGCATTGAAATTGAATGAGACGAATGGTGACTTATGATCATATGTGACATTGTGGAGAGAGATTCTCATGATCCTCACTGCTATGAATATGTATTGTTGATCAGTGTTTGAACCAATGGGACTGGCAAAATGAACCCCAGTTTAATATAATGTAAATTCAGTAATGCTCTGGTCATGTCCCATCACATGGTCGTTTATTTACATTACATTAAATAATGTACATATTTACATTATTTACATTATTGTAGGTAAAATAGTAGCCCCCAAATACATCTGACTCCCCAAAACCTGGGATTATGTTACCTTATATGGAAAAGGACTTTGCAAACATCATTAAGTTAAATATCTTGAGATAAGAAGATGATCCTGGAAAAGGTGGACCCCAGGTGGATCTAGTATAATCACAAAGGTCCTTATAAAAAAAAAAGGCAGGAAGGCGAGAGTCAGAGAAGGCGATGTGATGATGGAAGCAGAGATCAGAGTCAGAACCCAAGGGATCTAGGCAGCTTCTAGAAGCAGGAAAAGGCAAGGAATAGATTCTGCCCTAGAACCTCCAGAAGGAACACAACTATGTGGATACCTTGATTTAGACCTGTAAGACTCACTTTAGACTTTGACCTCCAGAACTTTAAGATGATAGATGTGTGTTGTTTTAAACTCCTACATTTGTAGTAATTTCTTGCAGCAGGAATAGGAAACTAATACAAAGACAGCTCTAAGAAACAGATAACCAAACTCTATGTTAGTTTGCATTCTATTTATAGGTGCCTATATTTGGTAACTACCCAAATAATAAGTTTATACACAGGAAAAATCTCAATAGAATAGACTCAGACTCCTGTGACAAATCATATTATAAAAAAGGGTAAATACAAGTAGGCCACTTCGGAGCTACTTATTACATACAGGAGTTTCACCCAAGACCCCTAGAAGCAGTAATGCTGTACATGGAGTCATCTGGGGAGCTTTAACAACAGTAACTGACATCTTTGGGAAAATGTTTAAGTCCTTTACCTATTTTTAAATCAGGTCATTTGCTTTTTGCTATTGAGTTTTAGGAGTTCCTTGTACCTTTAGGAAATCGACCCTTTATTATGTATATAGTTTGCAAATATTTTCTCCAATGCCTTAAGTTGCCTTTTTATTCTTGTTGGTTGTTTCCTTTGCTGTACAGAAAATTTTTAGTTTGTTGTTGTCCTAACTTGTCTGTTTTTGCTTATGTTGCCTGTGCCTTTGGTGTCATATCCAAGAAGTCATTGCCACGTCCAATCTCAAGGAACTTTTCCCCTATGTTTTCTTCTAGGAGTTTTACAGTTTCTAGTCTCACATTTAAGTCTTTAATGCATTTTGTGTTGATTTTAGTATTAGGGTCCAGTAGTATAGTGTCGTTTAGTATAAGGGGCCACGTTCTTTCTTTTGCATGTGCGTGTCCAGTTTCCCAACACCGTTTGTGGAAGAGACTATCCTTTCCCCATTCCTTGTCAATGATCAGTTGATTATTTACGCATAGGTTTATTTTTGGGGTTTCTATTCTGATCTGTTAGTATATATGTCTGTCTGTATACCAATACCATTGGCATGTTTTAATTTTAAAAACATTTTATTTATTTGAGAGAGAGCGAGAGAATGCAAGCACTTGTGAAAACTGGGGGAGGGGCAGAGGAAAAGGGAGAGAAGCAGACTCCCCACTAAACACGGAGCCTACACAGGGCTTGATCCCACAACCCTGAAATCCTGACCTGAGATCATGGCCTGAGCCAAAATCTAGAATCCAAGGCTTACCCCACTGAGCCACCGAGGCACCCCCAATGGTCACTCTTTTTTCAGCTACTAAATATTTGGCATGTTTTAATTACTGCAACTATGTAATATACTTGGAAATCAGAACAGATGATGCCTCTAGCTTGTTTGTTCATTTCCAAGCTTCCTTTGGTTATTCTGATTCTTCTGTGGCCCCATATGAACTTTAGAATTATTTTTCTATTTCTACAGAAAAAAAAAGTTCATTCCTAAGTATATTATCCTTTTTGATGCTATTATAGGTAGGATTGTTTTAATTTCTTAAAATTAATTGTTTTAATTTCTTTAGATGGTTAATTATTAGTGTATGGAAATGCAACCAGTTTTGTTTATCAATTTTGTATCCTGCAAAATGGCCAACAGGTGTACAGAAAGATGCTCATTGTCATTAATTATCAGGAAAATGCTAATCAAAAGTACAATAAAGAAAATGTGGAAGATAAATGATTTACTCTTTATGCTAAGGTTAAAAACATCACAGTAAAGAAGAAAAAAGAGAAAAAACTACAATAAGCTGTCACCTCATATCTGCTAGGATGACTATTATTTAAAAAACAAAAAGATAAGTGTTGGAGAAGCTACAGAGAAATTGGAATACTGTTCGTGGGACAATGAAATGGTATAATAACAACTGTGAAAATAGTATGGAGATTCCTCAAAAACTTAAAAATAGAACTACCATATATCCAGCAATCTCATTTCTGGGTCAATATCCAAAAATTGAAATCAGGATCTCAAAGAGATATCTGTACTCCCATGTTCATTGTAACACTATTCATAATAGTGAAGAAGTGATGATGACCCAAATGTCCCTAAACAGATGAATGGATAAAGAAAATATGGCATATCCATATATATATACATACATACATATATATATATATACACACATATATATACACACACAAACACACACATATTTACACACAGTGGAATATTATTCAGCCTTAAAAAAGGAAATCTTGCTCTTTGTGACAACATGGATGAACCTGGAGGACATCCTAAATGAAATAAACTAGTCATAGTGGGATGAACATTGATTCCACTTATATCAGTGATTCCACTTATATCAAAAAGAGTCAAATTCATAGCAGCAGAGAACATAATAGTGCTTTCCAGGGGCTGGGTAGTGGGGGAAAGGGGTTATTGTTATTCAATAGGCAAAATGTTTAAGTTCTGCTAGATGAATTAGTGCTAGAGATCTGCTATACAACGTAGAATCTATAGTTAGCAACATAGTATGGTGTATTCAAAATTGTCAAGAGGATAAATCTCATGTGAGTGTTCTTGCCACAAAACAAAAGAAAATAAAACAAACAGACAATAAGCCCAGAGGGACACAAGAAGACTCTGGGAGGTGTTGCATGTGGCTATTACCAGGTAATGATGGCATCACCAGTGTTTGCATATGTCTAAGCTCATCAAATTATACACATTAAATATATGTAGTATTTTCGTAGAGTTGACCCTTAAACAACACAGCTATCAGGAGCAAGGGCATTCCCCCATGTAGCTAAAAGTCTACATATAACTTTTGACTCTCCAGACCTTAACTACTAAGAGCCTGTTGTTGACCAGAAGCCTTACTGATAACATAGTCATTTAACACATATTTTGTATGTTATATATACTGTAAACTGTATTCTTACAATAAAGTAAGCTGGAGGAAAAAATGTTATTAAGGAAGCCGTAAGGAAGAGAAAATGCACTGATTATATGGTACTATAAGAAATCTGCGTATGAGTGGCCCCATGCAGTTTAAACCTGTGTTCAAGGGTCAGCTGTGTAGCAGTTACACCTCAATAAAGCTGTAAAAGTAAAAAAAAATAATAAAATCAATAACCGAGGCCTAAGGTCCGTTCCTAATACTCTGGTTTAATTGTCTTGGGCATAGCCTGGGTATCAAGGTTTTAAAAAAAAAAATCACCCTACCTAATTCTAATAATTTTATTTTTATTCAAATATCATACATTTAATTTTTCATTTCATGTTGCTTTTTCTTTCTTTAGTTTTTTTTTAAAGGTTTTATTTATTTATTTGACAGAGAGAGATTACAAGTAGGCAGAGAGGCAGGCAGAGAGAGAGGAGGAAGCAGGCTCCCTGCCAAGCAGGGAGCCCGATGCAGGGCTCAATCCCAGGACCCTGAGATCATGACCTGAGCTGAAGGCAGAGGCTTTAACCCACTGAGCCACCCAGGTGCCCAATCCTACCTAATTCTAAATGGCAGCTCAGTTTTAGATCCAAACTTTAGAGCCACCTCTGTGGGGAAGACACCTGAATGTGTAGTGACAATTATTCAGTTATATTCAATTGTCTAATTATTTTGAACATCATCTGTAAAGCAAAGTGAGCTCTCAGTTTCACAAGTTTTTAGCAGCTGGAAGAATGATGAAAGTGTCCAATTCTTCAGGAAGTATTTCCCACCCATCCATCCATAGTATGAAGATGGCCTTATTTAGAACTATCTTATCCCTCAATACATTCACACAATACACATTTTGCTGGAGGTTTCCTAGTTTCTAAACTTGTGAACATGCATAAGATCCTTCCAATATCATTGTCAATTCTGATACATTAATTATACTAGAAAAGCCACCACTTTTCTGCAACTACAAATGTAATGTTTCATGCTATTTTCAAAGCATTCACGACCTCCATGCATGTTTTAATAATCTGATAACACTAGGGCCTGCATATTACACAACATTTAGGGCTGTGGCTTCTAAACAAAGCCTTCTCTGAATATCCTGTGAAGATTTATACTCTGTATACCTCTTTTAAAGTTTCTTTGTGTTATATAAATCCAGAGACAATCCAGCTTTGGAGATGATTTTAAACCTACTCTTGCTCCTATACATAGTAGGGGAAGTTTTTCTTCTGTCTGTGACAGTCTCATTTTTCCTGGTATTTATTTGTTCTGTGGGGGAAGATTGCATCCATCCTTAAAGACTGTAGGAAAAATGATTTCATTTCCGCCCCAGAATGAGCAGCACACTTTATTTACCTGCCTTCTCCTTCATAACTCTCTTCCCTGAAAAATAGAACTCTTCCCCCACAGACCTTGTCATGGAGTTTTGTGTCTTCGACCCTTGTTAAAGCAATCCCAGATTTGTCAAAAAACAGTGCATTTAGCTGTTTTCCAAACATTTCCAAATGTACAAAACACATTTTCTTCCTTGTGTCACTAGCATGCAATGATAATCAGAATTGACCTTTTTCATTTGAAAACAGTCAGCAGTTTAAAAGAATATCTAATCGTAACAAATGTGTGTGATCCATGAAGAAGGTTAGGGAGTATTCTCTTTCCTATTTCTAATTCTGCCACCAACCTCCGTGGCCTGAAGCAAGTAATGTTTTTCTTTGCCTTTTATCTCATTCTTTAAGCAAGAATCATAGCATTAATTTGTTTAGCCTCTAATTTATTGAATGTACACATTATTGAAACCCTGGGAGCATGTACCCAGTCAATTGGCAAATTGCAAATTATAGGAAGAACAAGAGCTATAATTTGATACTAAAATGATGCCACTCAAGGGCCTTAGGCAAAATTCTGACCGAAGGAGTTAAAGTCCACACCACGACCATCATCAACAGAACAAGTGTGTTTCAGGTGACATACATACCAGCACTGAGCACTGCTTTTGTTTCATCATTCCCACCAGGCACTATCGGTGATACCTTAGAACCTTTGAACGCTCGAGGTAGAGGGCTGTGACTATGGAGGAGAATAACTTCTCCCTTCTGTTAGATTCAGTTAGAAAGATACTAAAACCAAGTTCTGCAGAGCCTCAGAGATGTTTCACTTACTTTGTCTCTGTCTCCCTAGGACATAGTGTCAATCCATCTGGCTGGAAGGGGTCAGGACAGCACAATACACACCAACCTCAGAGACACTCCTCCCTTGCAAAGTCCAGAATCATGGTTCCCATAGATGAACAGCATCATTAACACCTGGAAAATACTTAGACATGTAAATTCTTGGGCCCTACCCAGACCTGTCGAATCAGAAATTCCAGGAGTGGGACAAAACAATCTGAATTTTAACAAGGCTTGTGAGGTCATTCTGATGCCTGATAAAGTTTGAGAATTATGATAAGAACACATATTATCTGGTTCCTTCTAACCTTGGGAGGATTTAGGACCTTGTCACCTGGACGCTCCTCAGGATGCTCTTGTTATAAATAAATTTATTTGACTCCAAGGGAAGGCACACTCTGGCCCAAGCTGAGACTCTCTTTGTGTGTAAAAGAAGAACAATTTTGGTTTTGTTTTTTAATAAACAACATCCCACTGTGAAAGTATCCTTGTTCTAATTTGGGGCAGTGTAATATTTTCAGAGGTCAAGTACCTTAGAGAGAGGTTTTGGAATAAATCTTAATGATACGTGGTAAAAAAAAAAAATGAGTAAGAGACAGATGAGCTCCTGAAGAGCTGTGAGAGACCTTCACTTGGTTTCCTTCTGTCTCTTTCTCAACTCTAAGGTCAGTAACTCCTCAGCCAGCCCTGGGTGCTAACAATGGTGGCAACCCTCATGGAAAACTTGGATACCTCTGTACCGCCCAAAGGACTCACATAGGAACACAAGGAACAACAGGAATGACAGTGCAAGAACGGACAGGAAGATGAAAAAAAGGAAAGGTTTGAGAATAAAGAAAAAGAGGATGAGAGTTCTCAAGCTTCCTGTTTTTGTCTTATCCCAGGATTCAGAGTTGTTCATATGGTACCTAAACTCTCTTTGGAGAGGCTTTGCTGGGACTATATCCCTTGAGTTTGGAAACAATCATTTCTCAAGGATAAAAATGCAACTACATGCAGTTATCCTGCTAGGACCAGCTCCTACCTTCACACCTAAGCACACAAAGAACAGAGGAATAAAAGCTGTTAATTGCCCCTGGGGTCAAAGATAAAAGGGGTGTTGATGGTGTAAACTGCCTTTCATCAAATCATAGCTGATAAATGTTCGTCACATTTTTTCTTAGAATTTCTGATGCTGGAAATATCAGGTGAATGTCCAACCTGACCCAGTGTCTTTATATCCAGTCAGTCCACCCTTTCCATGACTTAAAGTCAATAAAAAGCTACAATGCAACACTTTGACAGGGAAATGTGCATGAGACAAAAGCTTGTCTATAGGATTAAGACTACCCATATAAGCTTTTCCATGAAAACTATATATCAAATGCAAATATAGGAGACACAATTTTCAAAATTTTTTTTTAAGATTTTATTTATTTATTTGACAGAGAGAAAGAGAGAGAGAGAGCACACAAGCAGGAGGAGCCGCAGAGGGAGAGGGAGAAACAGGCTCTCTGCTGAGCAGGGAGCCAGATGTGGGGCTCCATCCCAGGACCCCGGGATCATGACCTGAGCCAAAAGCAGATGCTTAACTGACTGAGCCACCCAGATATCCTAGATTTTTTATATAAAGACTAAATTCTAACTTTAACCAGAGCATTCATTAAAGCAAAGTTGTTGGAAGCAAAGAGGATCTTATTCTTTCCCGTTATCTCAATTTTACAAACTAGCAAGGGAAGCAGTCATAATTTAGCAGGTTGTAATTTAATTGACAAGTGAGAGACTTTCCTCCAGAATAATAAAACAATGCCAGCTATATTTGTGTTCATTCATTCATTCATTAGCAAATATTTATTAAATACCTATTATGAGCCAGGCTCTCTTCTGGGCCCTGGGGAAGGGGAAAGAGAAGGAGTTTGGGTATATTAAATTTGAGATGGTGATTTTAGATATTATTTTTGTGATAATGAGTGAGCAGTTAAATACGTCCATCTAGAGTTCAAGGATTTAGTCTGTGCTGAAGATAATAATTTGGGAGTCCTCAGCATATAAAGATATTATTTTAAAACATGGGACTACATGATATCACCTGGTGAATGAGCTCTGAGGACTGAGCTCTGGAGCATTCCAATTTTCTGTGATCAAGTTGATGAGGAGTTGGCCAAGGAGATCAAGTAGGCAGAACCAGTGAGGGAGAAAATGAAAGTGTTTCCAAAAAAAAAAAAAAAAAAAAAAAGGAGGGGGGGGGAAAAAAAAAAAAAAAAAAAAGAGAGAGGGACAGAAAGAGAAAGAAAGAAAATGAAAGTGTTTCAAAGAGAGTTGAGTTATAAACTGTATAAAATCTAGCTGATTGATGAAGTAAGGTGACCACTGAGTACTGACCATTGGGTTTCAGCAACAGGGAGGTTGTAGGTAACCATGTGGCATGGGCTGAATTATGTCTCCCAAAATTCGTGTTGAAGTCCTAAGCCCCATTACCTCAGAATGTAACTGTATTTGAAGATAAGGTCTTTTAAAAGGTAAGGAAATTAAGATAAGGCTATTCTAAGTAGGCCCTAATCCGACATGACTGGTGTCTTTATAAAAACAAGAAATTGTGATATAGACATGTGCATGCACAGAGAGAAGACACCAGAAAAAAGTGGCCATCCATGAACCAAGAAGACAGGTCTTAAAAGTAAGCAATCCTGCAGACATGTTGATTTCAGACTTTCAGGCTCAGGAACTATGAGAAAATATATTTTGGTTGTTTAAGTCACCTAGTTTGTGGTACTTTGTTACGGCAACCCCAGCATACAAATACACCGTGTTAAGAACTGTTTTGATAGAATTTTGGGGAATAATAGTCTGATCAGCTCAAGAGAGAATGTAAAGGGAAGAATTGGAAACAAGGGTTGGTATACAGGGAAACAGATAAATTGACTAGTACCTAGAACCTAGAATGGGATGGGGAAGGGGTGATAAAAACTTTAAAGACAAATAATAGCATGTTTTTTATGATGGGAATGATCTAGTAGAGGAGGGAAATTGATGCAGAGGAGAGAGAGAGAACTTCTGGAGCATTGTTCATAGAAAGCAAGAGGTAGTGGGAAGAGCCAAGCGGAGGAGTTGGCCTTTGTTGTGTGCGAGGATTTTCTTCCCAGTAGCCACAAGAAAAGAAGTATACAATGACACGCAGAAGTTCCTTTCTTATTGTGCCTATTTTTCCAGTGAAGTGGGAAGCAAGTTCTTATGAGTTGAGAACAAGGAAGGGATAGATTTATCTGGATTTGAAGACAGAGGTCAATTTGTGCAATAGATATTTAGGAGTCAGAGACATGCAGGGGTTGTGCTTTGCAGAACTCTAGAGGGCAGCATTTACATAGACTACTCGGCAAGGAGCTATGGAGGCAACGGCTGTGAAAATGTGCTCGGATTTCCAGCTGCTGGGCACATACATGACTGATGGCCCCAGAGTCTGCCCTTCTGGTTCCAAAACCACATTGGCCGTAATAGCCATGCTTCCCATGGGCTGTTCTCACTTAGTGACTGAGCATGGCAGGGGTAAAAGAAGAAATAATGCACATTCATTTCTGTGAGATGGGAGACTCCTCAACTGTGTGACTTTGGCCCAAGGGTACTCTTTTCCGCCTAGCCAGAAGATTCTTAAAACTGCAGGGCAGTCTAAGAATTTTCCTACCTCATTGTCTTCCCTTAATCTACTCACCTATAGAGGTCAAGTCTTGTCTCAGTCTGGATTCTACCTCTGTTTTCTCCAGCTTCATCCTCCTTTTCTTTCATAACAGTTTCTCCAATAAATCTCCTGCACATTGAATACTGTTTTGGAGTCTGCTTTTTGGAAGTCTGAAGTAACATAAGTGGTGCCAGGAGTGGTCTGAGGAGCAGGTGATAAGATGCGACTTGGAGACTCACTCATTCTTAGTCTAGCAGCCAGAGAGGACCTCATTATGAATATTTTTTGGAGACACACATAGCCCCTGTCACGATACTGTTCCTTGGTTGCTAAAGGTTCACCATTGGTGACCTGGGAAATCATCTCAGCGGAATGAACTGCCCTTGTAGTAGTGATGGTTTAGTCATTTGAAAGATAGGGAGGGAACAATACCTACAGGTAGATGGTTGGTTTCTGCCAAGTTGTATTGATACCCTGGAGAGGGATAAGAAGAACCTGAGATTCCCTGGCAAGCAGTTAAAGGCTAAGTGTAAAAACCAGAGGCACCTTTGGTAGCTTATCAAGAGACCCTTACCTCTTACAGTGGAAGAACTAACAGCAGACAGAACTGAGCAGTGACATGAAGATTTGATAATGTTGCAGAGATCCAGAGCTATTTAACCCAGCCAAGATGGGTTTGCTACGGTAAAGACAGAGCCCTGGCTGGGAAAACCTGGGATACTTAAATATGGGATAGAGGATATCTGAATGTCTGTCCTTCAGGATTTTGGCTATACAGATACCACTGAACACTCAACACTTTCAGAATTACCCCACCATTCCCTGTAAGAGCTATTAGATCTCCCATGCTAGAAGATGCTGAAGAGGCCTAGCCCTACAAGGCAACAAAGGCAGCCTCATCTCCTTTCCTGGGTGGCAGGCTGTGAACAAAAAGTCCCAGCAGGACCTAGATGGGGATATGGTGAATCTGCTAAAAGAGGAAAGAGATTAAACGTCAAAGGAACTGCAAGATACTGGCTAGATAGATTAATAGCAGATTAGATTCACATCAGAGAAAGGCAAATCAAAACCACGATGAGGCGTCACCTCACACCTGTAAACATGGCTATTATCAAAAAGACAAGAGAGAACAAGTGTTGGCGAGAATGCAGAGAAAAGTACCCTTGTGTACTGTTGGTGGGAACGCAAACTGGTGAAGTCACTGTGGAAAACAGTATGGAGGTTCCTCAAGAAATTAAAAATAGAACTACCATAGGACCTAGCAATCCACTTCTAGGTATATTTCCAAAGGAAATGAAGCCACTATCTTAGAGATATATGCACCATTAGTCACATTAGCCAAGATATGGAAATAATCTGAGTGTCTACTGATGGAAGAACGGATAAACAAGATATGATATATATATATATATATATCATTGACATCGATGGAGACCTTGAGGACATTATAAGAAGTAAAATAAGTCACACACAGAAGGGCAAATACTATATATTGTCACTTATATGTGGAATTTTAAAAAACTGAATTCATAGAGAACAGGATGGTAGTTGCCAGGGGCTGAGGAATGGGGGAAATGGGGAGAAGTGCTCAAAGGGTGTAAGCTTCCAGTTATAAGATGAATAAGTTCTGTGGATCTAATGTACATCATGGTGACTATAATTAACAGTAGTGCATTATATACCTGAAATTTGTGAAGAGAATAGATTTTAAATGTTATCACCACAGGAATGCTTGGGTGTCTCAGTCGGTTAAGCATTTGACTCTTGATTTCTGCTCGGGTCATGATCTCAGGGTCAGGGGATTCAGCCACCCCTGTAGGACTCTGTGCTCAGCCCAGAGTCTGTTTGAGATTTTCTCTCTCCCTCTTGCTTGCACGTGGACACACGCACTCTCTCTCTCTCTCTTTCTCTCTCAATCTCTCGCAATAAATAAATAAATAAATATCTGAAAATAAATAAATAAATGTTATCACCACACAAAAAGGTAATTATATGAGGGGATGGGGTGTTAGCTAATTTTATTGTGGTAATCATTTCATTATATATGTGTATCAAATCATTACAGGATATACTTTAAACTTATATATGTTCTATGTCCATAATATTGCAATAAAGCTGGAAAAAGAGCAGATTAAACTACAGATGAAAAGATTAATGAACTTAAAGAAATACAGTAGATAAATACTGTAATATTTTTATTAAAAAAGAAAACGAGGCTGGTAGAACGTAAGTCTGTGGAGAGTACATGCAGTTAATAACATATTTGGACTATCAGTGTGCATTACATACATTTTCACTTATTTGTATTCTCTCTCATTTTCATTTATATGTGTATTTGTGACTTAGTCCCCTATATCTTCCTTTAATCACCTTCTGGAGAAAGATATGGGATGCAAAAAGACTCAAATGAATTCAAATATTAGCATAAATATGTAATATAGAAACATTAAATTAAAACATATGGCATGCCAGTTTCAATATCCCTTCCCAGCTTTTCACAATGTAATCTGTTTTGGATATGATTCATCAGCTTATTTTTTTCCTTTGCAACTAGATAAACACAAAAAGTGTCTTCCTGGATAATAAGGAATAAAAATGCATGACTTAGTTAACTAACTGGTTGTTTAGTAATTTATGAAGACCTTTGATTCTTATGGTAGCAGACACAGGGTAGTTAAGGAATCAAAATCCAGATCAGGGTCTTCAGGCTCTTGTTTGACCCATAGTAGCCTCCCTTGTAATATTCCACAACTGGAGTAAAGATGAGAAGACAGGGAACAGAATAGAGAGTGTGAACATGAAGGCCAAACGTTTCTAAATTGGGAAGTTATTTTTGTTTTCATTTTTTTATTTTTTGGGGAAGAATATTTTAAAAGACTGTCTTACCTTGTAAAGAGAGGAAATGGGAAACAAGAAAAAGGTAAAGATATTTAGGTTAGTCATATTGTATTTGGGATAGAGAAAAGTAGATACAACTTTTAAACAACAGCAAATGTTTTGTTTCAAAATCACTTAATTTTGCCTCATTAAGTAAGAGAATTCAGATGATCTAATAAGGAACATTATCCATAAGTATTAGATTTTTCTTGGGAATCAATAAGCAAGTTAGAAGTGAGCCCCTGCTATTGGTGGAACAAGCCTGAATGGGGGGTGATGGTGGATGGGACTGATAAGGTGCAGATCCTTACTTGTGATGCTGCATCAGGAGGGAAGAAAAGATAAACACCCTCGAATCCTACTCAAAGACATGCTGCACATCATTCCTCCTTCAAGAAAATTCATGAGCCAACTCCAATTTTGGGTTATTACCCATTCTCTATTGCTATGAAAATGTTACCAGATGTCATCATTAATTGAACCTCACTACAAGAGGAGCAATTAACTTCACACCCATTGCCTCTGTCCCCCCAGCTTGGAGGAGGACACCCTGGCTGAGAGAGGAACTTCCATCAGACCACAAGTGACAGATAAGAGGAGATGAGAGCTGGGGTTTCTCTCTACTACTTTGATTGTTGGAGCAAAATATTTGACCTTTGCTTCATGCGTCTGGGTTTGATGAGTATTCAATTTAAGTAGAGTGGGATAAACTATCCTCAACCCCTTATTCTTCTAGATAACTTCAGCCATCTGGAAGAATCACATATTGTTTCTTATGTTCCAGTTTATCATCTTTGAACCTCCAGATTTAACAGCCTCAATAGAGAAGCAACATACTTGCTCTTCCTGTAGTCATCTCCATTGCCCCAAATGGCACCTCCAACTTTCCATTTGCTCATGATGAAAATAATGGAGTCACTTCTGACTCCTTCTTTCTTTCATATCCCACATCTCATCCACTAGCAAATATGAATATCCAAAATTTACCCAGAAGCCTATCACTTCTTACTAGTTCTAGTAATGCTATTCTGGAGCAAGCTCCCATCATCTCTCACTTTAGTATTACGATTGCTTTTCTACCGTCTGTAGGACTCTACTCTTGCCATCTACTGTTTATTCTCAACACAGTGTCCAGAGTGATCCTTTCAAAATGTGAGCCCAATCAGTTACTGCTCTGCACAAAATTCTCTGACGTCTTCCTGTGTTATAATAGTCAACAAGACCTTCCTCTCCCCAGCCCCACCATTTCTCTGACCATCCTGGCTCCAGCTTCAGGGTCTCTTAGGGTCTTTTGATCTGTTGTTCCCTGTCCCACTGAACTTCTCACAGATATTTAGTTTACTGTCTCAATTCCTTCTGATCTTTGCTCATATACCACCTTCACAAGGAAGGTTTTTCTCAATACTTATTTAAGATTGCATTTTCTCCCTCTCTACCCTACTCCTCTAATACTACCTCAATCTATCCTATGTCTTCCTTTTTTTTTTCCCCTCATGGCACTTATTCTCAACTGATCTACCACAGACTAAATTATTTATTTAGTGTCTGCTTGCTTCATCAGAATTTAAGGTGCATGATGGTAGGAACGTTGTTTTGCTCACTACTTTGTCTCTAGGGCCCACACAGTGTTGGGATCATAATAAGAGCCCAATGAACATTTTCTTGGATGAGTTGTTGAAAATTGCTAATATTATTGTAAACTTTTCTAAGGCTATTCCTAACTTCCTGAAAATATTTACTCACTACCAGAAAGGGGACCAGATGAAGAAAGTTGGATAAATGATTTAAAATCCATGCCCTGTTGGGTAAATAAACACGAATGCTGTAATGGTATGGAAACCATAAGAGATTTCTTCATGGAGAAATCTCATGTTTGCATCACCACAGCTGAAAATTACCACTGGTGGCAATGTGGCCTTGTGCCTGGAGTACATACTGATTTATTCATTATTTCATGGAGCAATAGTTCAAGATTTCATTCAACCAAAGAGATAAATTTGTAAAGAGTGTCACGGAAGCAAAATGTAGTGGCGGTGAGGAAAATAAAAGGAGTACTTGAGAGAAATGTCAGTTTGGAATAATGACTCTGTGATTATGAAATACGATAATAGATAATATGCTGTTGTTTTGAATACCCCAAAGATTACATCTGCACAGAATGTTCTTTTTTCCTGTTTTGTCATATGTTAAAATAGCACATTTTTTCAAGTGACCTTCTAATGCAATGACCTGACTAGAGAATGTTTATCAGAGGAAAAGTCTACTCACCTCTTATCTCCCTCACACACCTCAGTCCTCTCCTCCAGATACCCTGACCCTATTTTCAGTCTCCTTGATCTTCATCCATTTCACTGGCTGCTTCTCATGTCAGTAGTTTCCCTTTCCTCTTGTGACCTCTTCACTAGCTCCTCGAGTATGGCTCTTACTACCACCCTCACTTGCCCATCTATAACGATGTTCTTTGATGACTTTTCTGTGCCTAACCTCCCATGTCTAGTCCATGAGTCCCTTCTTGGCTGGACACCAACATCTTTCCTCTTTTTTTCCTTTTCATCTATATTTCCTCCCCCTCTCAATTCCTCAACTAGTAATTGTGCCTGACCTCCTGTAAAGGAGATTAATTGTTGTCCCTGTGCCTCCATCTTCCCCTACAGCTCAGGAAAATGGACTTCACTCTCTTTGCTGAGTCTCTGCTCTTCATTTACCCCCTCATCTCACTCCATCCCACTTCCTCTGGAGTTACTTTTACATTTTGTCCTCTCCCTTACAAACATTGCCTTTCTCCGTATTTCCGCAGACTTTTTATACCTCAGACATTCTCAACATTCCCAGATGTTGAAATCAAAACAAAAACCAAACAATCAGAACCAAAATTTCACAAAATCCTGCTAAGCCTTGTAACCTTTATTTAATCTCTAATCTGTGCTCACTTTGGCAGCACATATACTAAAATCTCTAATCTTTTATGCAAAACTGAAGGGTATAGACTCATCTGGCATTTCTGCTTTCTTTTTCTGACCATACTTTATTTTTTTTAAAGATTTATTTATTTATTTGAGAGAGAGAGTGAGGGAGTGAGAGAGCAGGGAAGAGTGGCAGAGGGAAAGGGAGAGAGAAACTGTAAACAGACTCTGCATGGAGACCCATGCAGGGCTTCATGTCCTGACCGTGAGATCACCACCTGAGTCAAAATCAAGAGTCGGGCACTTAACCAACTGCAACAACCAGGCAGCCCGCTCATGCTTTATAGTATATGTCTTCCTCCACCATTCACCTGAAACCACTTACCAGTATATTACCTTTTTCTAGCCATCTTATATGCCATCCCTAATTATTTAATGAGCACTTACTTTATGCAAAGGGCTACATTAGACAGTATAAGACAGTGAACACACTAACGAACCCTAAATTGCTTCTTAGTAGAAAAGCTAGATTATGTATCTAGTGCTAGTTTAGAAAATTAGTAGAAAAATATAACGATATAAAAAACAGTAAGGGAGGTATGAATTATATAATTAATTGATATAATTATATATATAATTGATAATTACAGTAAGTGAATAGTGCTATCGTATAGTGAGAACAGAATTCCCTGGTCAGTTTGAGTGAGTTAGAGTCTTGGCTTCACCATTTAATAGTTCTATGACTTTGGTCAAATTACGTACCTCCTTAAATTTGTTTTCCATAAAATGGGAATTATAACCACCTCAAAAGTTTGGCTTGAGGGTTTTAAAATGCAGCTGATTTTCTGGCATTTAGGTTGGTCAATAAATGTCAGTTATCTTTATTATCAAATTGCATATAGAAGATAAAGATGATACTGTGAGATGAGAAGGGGAAGAGATTAAAATTTAATTTGTCAAATAGTCCTTAAAACAAAGAAGTATTTGAAATAGTTTTCTTTCCAGTGCTACAGCAGTTATTTAAATAAGATTTCTCTCTGTAGTGCATATTATTCATGGCATTCTTTATAATTTTTATGTTATTTTTTTTAGAATTTGTGATAGAGATTACTAGTTGTTCAAAATAGCCATTTTCTCCTTCTTCTATAGTAACAGAATCTTGATTTTGAGCTGGCCACTTGGTAGCTCATTTAAGAGACTACATTTCCTTTGCACTACATGCGACCATATATCTAAGCTTTGGCCAAAGAGACGGAAGCACATATGATGGGTGGACTTTCAGAGAGTCCTCCCTTTCTCCATCTTGTTTCCTGGAATGTAGATATGACAGCAGAGTTCTAGCAACAATATGGATCATTAATCAGCCCACTAAAGATCCTGAGACAGTAAGTTGCTAGAAGCCTGGGTCCCCAGTGACCACAGAGCTGCTATTCCTTCCAAGGACTACCTACTTTTAGAATACTTTTATGAGAGAAATAAACTTCCATTTTACTTAGACATTGTTTTTCTTATTATCTTTATTACTCTTGGTACATGCAGCTATGCCTAATTCTGACATAGGCTGCTTATTAATTACCTTCCTTTCATAATTCAGTCTTCTCTAGTTTACATACAGTCTCATCTAAGATTTCTAAAATTTACTTACAAAGGGGAGCAGGCACTCTGAATGAATTGAATTGCATTTTCTTTTTTTTTTTTTTAAGATTTTTTATTTATTTATTTCACAGCGGGAGAGAGATCACAAGGAGGCAGAGAGGCAGGCAGAGAGAGAAGGGGAAGCAGGCTCCCTGCTGAGCAGAGAGCCTGATGTGGGCCTCGATCCTAGGACCCTGAGATCATGACCTGAGCCGAAAGCAGAGGCTTTAACCCACTGAGCCACCCAGGCGCCCTGAATTGCATTTTCATTTTCAAAATAGATTCTATTAATTAGCATTATAATGTCCTATTAATTTAGTAGCACTGCTTCATTGTTTTCGAGATTACATTAATCTGTTCCTTACCCTGGTCGTAAAACAAACAAACAAAAAAACAAACAAATAATAGCTTTTCTAGATGGGAAGGTAGAAAAGTGGATGATTAATCTTCCATTGGAGAGAACTATGAAGGAATAACATTGTTAAAAGAGGTTAAAAAATGTTACTTTCCTCAAAGTGTAACTTGAAAAGGGGCCAGTTATTTTAGTGCGGACTTTGCCATGAGAAGTGAGAAATCCTGAAAAAAGTGGTGTTTGTGTTCAGATGCTTCAATCACAATGTAGGAAGACTGCCTCCTTTAGAAGCTATTGTGGTGTCTACGTAAGAGGCTAACACAGATGGAACATAGTAATCAAGATTTAATAAGCATGGGTCACAAAGGTAGTGTAAGTCATTGAGGCTGAATTCGGAAGATGAACAACACAGACCTGTAACCATGGAAACACAATGGGCCAAGGATAATTCTCAACCTCTGATCAGCTTTTGTTTGGTATTAAATGCCACTTGGCAAAGAAGGAAAATGAAGTGCTGAGAATACCCAGATGTACACTTCACAAACCTTTTTAAAACCAAATAAGCAGAAGGATATTGAATGTTTGCCATGACTAAAGGCAGGCTCGTATACCAGTACTTGTCTAATCAGACACAGGAATGGATCCTCACAGAGGACTGCCACAGGACTAGCAAAGTTTTCATTTTTTCATTGGTGTGAAAGATAGGAAATCGAAGTTTCTGATATGGGACATGATTGATAGAAATAATGTGAGCATTTAATAGACCATTTAGTCTGTAACACCTTTACACTGACAGAAGACTGGCCATAACGTTACCAAGTTTCAACTTATTTCCGTTTCACTCATTTAACAACCATTATTGGCAGTTTTTATGTGCACAGGACTGCAGTTAGCCTCTGCAGCCTGCTAGAGACTCAGTTCCTGTGGGGAAATATGCAAAATCAAGAGGCATGGGAAGGTGGCCTTCGGAGATTAAAATGCATTTCCAAGAAGACTTGGTAATCAGGCTCAACACTCTGCACAAGGAAAATCTCTCAGCCTCTCATTCATAATGTATCTATTCTTATTTACACACAATTGAGTTAAATTTGCACATCTGGCTACCAAGCACTTAAGCGGCTTAGAAGCAAAATCTAGGAAGAAACAAAGCCACTGAAGTGGGCACTCCGAGAGCACGTCCTCGGAAATGGGCATATCCTCCGGGGAGGGTGACAAGTGTGACCACCGAGTACATGAATGATGAAAAATAATGTGAAAAGAGGTTTTATATTTTATAAAAAAAAGTTTTTTAAAAAGATGATGAAAACCTTGAGGACAATAATTTGCAATTATTAGCTTTAGGAATTGATGACTCTATTTAACTCATCAGCCATGAAATTATTGTATGTAACAGAGAACAATGGTTGATTATAACTAAAACATATTGTGTTCCAAGTATGCAATAGAATTAGGCACTGGGTAGGCATTTTGAATACATTTATTACCAAATTTAATCCTTGAAACAACTATATCTACATGCTATAGATATTATTATTGCCCTTATTTTATAAATGAGGAAAGTCTCAGGTATTTTAATTAATTTACAATATGTCAGTAAGCTTCGGCGGGGCTGAAATGTGTATCAAACTCAGGTCTGTAGGATGGCACAGCCCACGCTTTCTGAATGTCTTTATAACACTTTTCACTATCCTATGCTGCGTCTTACAAGAGAGATGTTGGTTTTAAGCCATTTTCTTTTTATCTAGAAGAGAAATGAGCTAATCAAGTTATATTTTTAATAGCCAGATTTTTAAAAAATATATATACTTTTTAACTTGACAGAGAGAATGAGCAGGGTTGGGGGGACGGTCAGAGGGAGAGGGAGAAGCAGGCTCCCTTCTGAGAAGAGAGCCCCACACAGGGCTTGATCCCAGGACCCTGGGATCCTGAAGGCAGACGCTTAACGGACTGAGCCACCCAGACACCCCTGTAATAGCCAGATTGCCAATCACTGAGCTAGAATTATATGCATTATTTCATTTACTAGCACAGCTGCAGCAGGGGAACATTATTAGTATCCCTGTTCAACTGCCGAAGAAACTAAGTCTTGGAGAATTTCCACTTGTCCACATTTGTGCAACTTTTAAATAGTGGAGTGGGGTTGGGAGTTATAAGCCAGGTATTCCTATTTCCAGAGCATGGCATCTCTGGCTGGCTAGAGAAAATGGCTTCTCTCCACTTGAGGTCAGACTCTCATCTCAGTCTTTCCTAGGCTTCTCCAACTTCTTTCTTCCATTCACATAGGCATTTCCCATACTACAATCCTTACACACTTACTTCCATCTTGATGTCTGCTTCTCAGAAAACCTGGACTAAGTTACTTGGGATGTGCTCAAAAATTTAAGAACAGAAGACTCACTGGCAAAGGGTGGAATGTTATTTTGAACAACAGTAGGTATTGAAGGGTAGAGGCTGACAGTCACTTTGGCAATTCCATCTTTGGTGTCCAGAAGTTCCATCTCATTGTTTATTTTAAAAAGTCAATTATACTGGGCCTGTTCAAAGTGGGGTGTCACTCCCATTTGACAAGGTCCTAAAAGAAGCTGGCGCAGGGCATTGCAGGCTACTGATGGATTCCAAAGCAGCTTCTGCTCTGCAGAGGGTTTGGTCCAGGTGCCTGGTTACAATACACGGTGTCTGTAAATTAGGGACTGGACCCTGTAGGAGCTACAATCTCTCTGTCCTTCTGTTTCATGAGGAAAGCCTAGAAAGGACTGGTTCTTGCCTTCCCCAATCAGTTATTTGATGTGACTTTTTCCTAGATTCTGACTGCTTTTCCTACTTGTTGTATTGTTGGGAGATTCTTGGATGATCACTTTCTGTTTTCATGTCTATATAGCAGGCGATTGTGATTCTCACTATGAACTTGAACGAAAGTTAAGTGAAATGAAACTGTCACCTACATGTGCAGCATGTCTACAAAATTTTGAAGTATTCCTCATGAGTAAAAAGATTTTGTTTTTGGGGAACATGGTCTCTAGACTCCCTTGGAGAGCTAATGGTCTTTGAGTCTGCACGTCTTCAAGGATGTAAAGGAAACCTTCTTCTTCCACTGATATAAGACCTATGATTTTATTAACCTGGGTATCCAAAGATAATCTCTGAGTACTGTCAAGCATTTTTTATGTTCATGAAAGTAAAAGTAAAAAATGCAATGTACTTATAGTCTAAAAGATGACCTGCAATAATTTAACAATAACCACAGTCAATGACAGCAGCTGTGTTAGTTTCTCTTGCTGTTGTAACAAATTACGACTAATTTAGGAGCTTAAGACAACAAACCTATTATCTTACAGTTTGGAGATCAGAAAGGCTGTGTTCCTGTATCCTAAGCATCCTAGGGAAGAATCTTTTTCCCGGCCTTCTGAGCTTTTCAAAGGCTACATGTGTTTTTTGGCTTGTGGCCCCTCCCTCCATCTTCAAGGCCAACAGGGCTGCATCTTTCTCGTTCCCTCTCTGTCCTCTGGTTTGGGCACTGCATCTTCTCTGCCTCTGCTGTCACACTGCCTTCTCTGATTCTTTGAGGCCATCTCCCCCTTATAAGGATTCTTGTGACTACATTGGGCCCACTAGGATAATCCAGGATGATCTCCCCATCTCACATCTTAATCACATCTGCAGAGTCCTTTGGGCCATGTAAGGGAACATGTTCACAGGTTTTGGAGATGTATACAAGGACATCTTCCAGGGACTATTCTCCTCTTTACCACAGTAGTCTTAATAATAATAATAATGACAGATGCAAGTTAAAACAACGAGTTAAAAAAAATACAGGTATTCCATATTTGTCTGGTGGGAATATAAATCATTAAATTCTGTAAGGTGTTTTAGTAATATGCACCAAGAAACTTCAGGATAGCTCTATCTTTATGCACCCATATGTATGTGTATAAGACATATATTACATATGTATACATAAAATTGTTTACTAGAAAGAAATTAATTACAATGAATGGAAGCAATTTAATGCATCATAGGGGAACTAAACACATTTTGATATAGCCATAATCATGTCTCAATGGTATTTTTAGTAAAATCATTTTTGAAGGATATTAACCAATAGGGAAAAGTCTTTATGGTATTTTCATAAGTGAAAAAAACTTACACTACTATATATCATATGACCCCAATATTTCATATTTAAATCTAGGCATATATAAAGGCTAAATGGATAAATGGCAGAATTCTCACTGATTTCATGTGAGTAACGGAGTTAGTAATTTTAATTTTTGTGGGTATGCTTCCCTGCATTTCCCAGTTTTCCAAGTTGAATATGTATTATTGTTATAACAAGAAAGAAGAAGAAATCTGTTTTTAGAGACTTCAGTTATCTTAATCCATAGGAAATAAAGATTTTTAGAAGTAAGCTTTAGTTGTGTAGCATATTAATCATAGCCTCTAAGATGACAAAGCAGGGATGGATGGACAGTCTATAGCATTTTAATTTTGACCATCACAAATACTTTTTAAGCCTCTGGTATTTCTCAGAAACACCTCAGACCTCTGATTTTTCTGATTTTTAAATTTTGATATTATTACTATTCATTCCTTAAGCTTTCTACTTATGTAAAATTTAGAGGATTTATTTTTCCTGTGTACCTACTCAAACTCCTTTTAAAATGTATTAATAGTTATTGGTTATCTTGCTGTCAGATTTTAGTCTGTAGAATTACCATATTTATTTTTTTATTGTAATTCCAGTGTAGTTAATAGATGGTGTTATGTGAGCTTCAGGTAAACAATATCGTGATCCAATAATTCCATATATTATTCAGTGTTCATCAAGACATGTGTATTCTTAATCCTCTTCACCTATTTCACCCAACCACCCACCCTCCTTCCCTCTGGTAACCACCTGTTTTAAAACACATCATTTAAAAATAAAGCCATGCAATTACACACACATAAAGGAGAATTTCTATGGCAAATCTTTGCATTGCCACAGCAATTTTACTATGTAAGGAGGAGTAATCAAAATAACCTATTCCTCAATTATACCAGTTAAATATTTGTATGTTTAATACTTCCTTGTACCAAGATCTTAGAAATACCCTGTAAGTATAAAATACTCTTTTTTCCTAGCACCTCAGGTATGCTCATTTTAGTAACTGAGAGACATCTAAGACGTTCCTTAAGTCATTCAGAAGGTCAGCAACAGAGATTAAACCATAGTCTTGCAAGTAATATTCACTGGAAGTACAATACATGATATCGTTTGACCTATAATGTAGACTCATAGGGTGTTAAAGCTATAATGGTCTAGGGGGTGATTTTCCGTGAAAATGCAAGGATTGCTTCTGTGGGAGCCCTGACATTTTTCAGGGGTTAGCCCCAAGAAGTAGGTACATCAAATGACCAATTTAGTGCAGAATCAACTGAGAATATTCTTTCCGTGACTGTTTTAACATCCCAGTGACTTTTCAGCATTTCGTATTTGCAGATCTAGGAAGGGAGAATCATTAGCATCATGATGATAATAGAATAATATTACTGGATATGATCAAGGTGTTCTGTGCTACAATTGTAGTGTCCTTAGACAAGTTACTCAGCTCTCTGGGCTGCGGTTTTCTCATCCCTTCATGGAGGGTAGGAGAGGGTGCTTGAGGTTTTAAATGTCTAAGTGACTCCTCCAGTGTCTTATACAGAAGAGAGCTGGAATTTCGACTGGATGGTCTTCTGGCAGTTAGGAAATGTTCGAGAAACAGGTGCCAAGGCTAGAGAGGAAGCAGGTAAATGTCTCATATCAGGATTTGTGGAAATTTACCTAAGAAAAGACAGAACAGAGAGGAAACCTATTTTAAAATATAAGCAGAGCCATTACACAGTTGTTACCTGGAAAGCTAGGGCAAAAGATCCATCTGAAGGACATAACCAAATGCCAGGCAGAATGCCCTACACAGAGAGGGCAAATGGTATCAGTGCTTTGGAGATGAAGGGAAGAAAAATTGATTGCACTAAAGATAGGATAACTCTTTATAGTGGAACAGGTTGCCAAATACAAGGTGGAATGCTCCCTGACACTGCATTTTAGAAGAATTCAGAGGATCTGATATGTTGTTGAAAAGATTTAAGGATAGAGTGAAAGACTGGAATATAAGACTTTTCTCATTTTTAGAGTCTATTTTTCAATGATCAGAACAATAGTGTTTTATGAATGAAGAGAAACAGACTTAGTCAAATTTTATTTTATTTTGAATACATAGAAAGTCAGTCTGGGACATCTGAATCAGATGTCCTTGTTATAGTCAAGGTTTTGATTCCTCAGAAGTGTGTGACTTTGATCAAGTCACTTGAATTCTCTAACTTCCCACATCTGTGGTATCTACTAGCTATCTCATCCTTGAGATTGTTGTGAGGGCAAATTTAAAAAATATACAATATGAAATCAGCATGCGAAAGCCCTTTATGTTGCTGAAAGTGCTAGGCAGTCGTTTGCTTCATGTTATCATTATTCCTACTATAACCTCTTCTATTGATCATATAATAGAACTTTCCTCCCATCTCACAACCACTCTAAAAGGATTATTTATCCTTATTTAGAATTTAAAAATGAGACTAAGTGCAGATTAAATTATTAGTGCTATCTAAACCCAGAACAGGGCACACATTTTCTTCTCAGCACAGAAATAAAGATTCTGTTTTCAGGTAAAGGAGACATTGCTCTGGGCTTCTTCGTTTCAACTTTCTGTGCATGAAATTGGTGTTCAAGGTTGCTCATGTCTGACGTGTAATTTAGTCTGCAAATGGGTGAAATCTGGAAAATGACAGGGAGAAGTAATGGGACCAAAACTAAGGGGTAATTCACAGGGAAAAGGGAGAGAGTATTTATAAATTGCTCAAGCTAGTCTGGGTCCTGAGTAATCCTAACGGAGCTCAACCACCTGACGAGAAATTATGGGATGGGGGGGGGTCACTTAATTTGACATAGATTTTATCAGACTTTAAGCTGTCTCTCTGTATGTCTTTTCAAAAGGTCATATTTTCAATTTCTCGAGTGGGTGAAGGAAAAATTGCCTTTCATTAACTTCAGACATTTTCCTCTACTTTTTGGGAAGGCCTGAAAGTTTGAGAATCAAAGTAAAAGACATATTCTATAATTCCTGGCTGTCGGAAGCAGGAGAAGAAAATAGAAGCCAGGAGGAACAGATAAACCCAAAAAAGATGAAACAAGTCCTGCCAAAAGTAGGAAAAAAAAATCTGAAAAGTTACCTGAGCTGCCAAGAATATTTATCACTTGAAAAATGCAATCGTTGTTATTAAATAACCAAAGAAAGCCATGCAGTGTGAAGCACAGAGCTACTCACTAGATGTGGTCAGCTCAGGGAAATCCATGGTGTGTTGTCTCCGAACTGAGAGAATGCACACAAATATCCTTCATTTCCTAAACCACTGTAATTCTTGGTCGATTAAATGTCTGTATTTATTTATTTATTTATTTTAAAGATTTATTTATTTATTCATGTGACAGAGAGATCACAAGTAGGCAGAGAGGCAGGCAGAGGGAGATGGGGGAGGGGGAAGCAGGCTCCCTGCTGAGCAGAGAGCGGGGCTTGATCCCAGGACCCTGAGATCATGACCTGAGCAGAAGGCAGAGGCTTAACCCACTGAACCACCCACGCGCCCCCGATTAAATGACTTTAAATGTGGCACAAGATGTGAAAACGACTCTCACAATGTCGATTAATGGAAAATAAAATTCTTAAACGTTTTGTGTGGGATTATTTTCATAATATTGTCATAGCATTTTCCACTAAAGATTAATTTAAAAGGAAAATAGGATGGTAATTGAAAAGGAAACGTATGAGTCACAAAACAAAAACTGTTGAAAGGAGTAGGGTGATTGGTGGCTATGATGTTTTTAAAGGCAGAAATGTCAAAAGTTGATCTGTTTATACAATAGTCATGATCGCAATAAATGATTTTTATTGAATGGGCCATTGCTTAGACAAGGAATATCAAATGGTTTTTTTTGGAAGGAAATGCAATAGTTAGCCAATGTTGTTGTACTAACATTTGGCAGTGAGAATGCCAGAGTACAAACCAAGAAGAGTGGTTTACAAGGCAAGTTTACCAGCAAACAAACACCACAAATGGACTGCATCTTTTGCTAGAACTAAAAGGCCCTCACACAACACCAAGACAGAGTAGAATGTTCTAACTTTGTTTCTCATCTCGTTGATATGCCTTATGTTGACATGTGTTCTAGTCTTGATGTGTTTGAAGATCTCTCCCAGCTGTAGCAAGATGCTTAAATTAGTGGTCAGCTGGAAAGGACCTCTAACCTGAAAGGTAGCACACAATTGGCCATGACCATAGCTGTGGAGATTAACACTGCTGATATGTGTGATCCAAAAAAGGGATGAGGCCCTGGGTCCTTTCTCTCCCCTCCTTCAGCCAAAATTTTACTTGTGAAAAGCTCAATATATGTATTGGTTACATCACAATGCTTCTACTTTCTTAAGGTATGCTGAGCTGTATAGAAAGGCATTAATAAATAAGGATAACCACTAGTACAAACTTCATGATTCAGATAGGCTTGAACTATTCTCAATATTTACTATTTTATTTTTTTAAGATTTTATTTATTTATTCAAGAGAGAGATATCACAAGTAGGCAGAGAGGCAGGCAGAGAGAGAGGAGGAAGCAGGCTCCCCACTGAACAGAGAGCCTGATGCAGAGCTCGATCCCAGGACCCTGAGATCATGACCTGAGCTGAAGGCAGAGGCTTAACCCACTGAGCCACCCAGGTGCCCCTCACTATTTTATTTCGATCAATGACTTCTTCATGCTCTCAGCATCTAGAAATGAGTTTGGCACAGTCCATTATGAGGAAGAGAACAAATTCATGACTAGCTGATCAGATGCAAATGAAAGCCCATGGGGATGTGTGTATGTGAAACTTTACTTTTTGCAAGTAACATTTCTGTATATACAAAGGCTACTTCCTGTGGGGATACCTTCTTTCTCCAGGCTCTCCAGCCTTCGGCCACCGCAAAGATTCCAGCTTCATTCTGGAGGCATGTTTCAATGTCTCTGGGAAATCCTAACAGAATGGCTAAACTCAGCTGGCCTTTTGTCCTCTCCTTTTTCTCCTTCTTCCTTTGTGGAATGTGGATGTTTTGGTTAGGACTACAGCAGCCGTTTTATGACCTTGTGGTGACTTTAAGGCAGGAAACCACCAGAAAACATAGTGTGTTGGAAACTCCTAGGTTGTCTAGGTCATTGATCTTACCCTGGAGCTAACGCATCAAGTCTGGAATATCCAACTCCAGACTGGTCAAGCTACATAGCCATAAATTTTCAGTCTTATTTATTTAATCTGCTTTCCACATAGTTGTTATTCACAGTTAGGACAGTTTCTAATGGGACCAGGTTAACTGCTATATCTACAGTTTCTAATACTTGATTTTAAGTACACATAGAGCTGATGTTAACATTCGATATTTCCACAGGCATCTCATGTGTGTCTTATGTGTCCCTCTGGCATTTGACATTCAAGGACTACTCTAATGTTCAACTCATCCTTCTGGCAGAAGCTCTTTTTCATCTTTTTCCCTTAAACTTAGCAAAAGGCATTATTATTCTCTTGGTCAATGAAGCCAAAATGTGGGTACCATCCTTTTACCTCCTGGGAGAAATTAATTGTACCTTTTTATTATCAATTCTCAACTCAGTACTTGGCCTTTAAACCTCCTTTATCTTTTATGCAATTCCTAGTGGTCTTTCTAAACTGCATGTGACTTAGGAGCTTAAGTAGCCTATTACCCACCTGAGTGTGTCTCTACCTTTCTCTTTATCATGGCACACATAGAAAATGATGTATCTTGGTGTAAATGGACACGATTACTTGTTCAGAGGGACTTGCCTGGGTGGGAGCTTTTCTTGCACCTTCAGCCACCCCAGAGCTGAAATGTTTGTTCATAGAATGTGAAACCGCAACAGATCTAGCATTCTCAGTCGGCAGTGGTGCACTGCTTGGTCTTAGGAGATACAAAGTCAAAATATCTTAATGTGTCATACAAAGCTCTTTCAGGATCTAGTCTTTGACTTCTCTTCCAACCTTATCTCAAGCTGCATTCCTTATCTGGTCCTTCCCTTGCCCTCCCCAATCCATGGTTTTATCCCTTACCCTCCCATGGTTTTATATATAAAAATATATATGATGTATAATATATATATATATCCTAATCTGACGTAATATGTATGTTTGTATACACATGTAATGTGTGTTTGTGTGTGTACTTATGTCTATCTACATCTCTCTGACTATTCTGAATTTTTTTTATGGACTGTGACAACTTTTTTCATCCTGCTGGTCTCTGCTTCCTCATGTCATCCCCATCTTCAATGGACATGTTGAACATCACCTTGTTAAACTCAATTCATGTGCTATCTCCTCTATGAAGGCTTTTCTTTTTCCTCAGATACAATTGATGTTTCTCTTCGTATATCCACTGGTCCTTGTTAACACTTATGTAACACTTGACTGCCTTTTTTATTAACATGCTGTTCTCTCTGTATGAAGCTTTTCTAGTAGACGTCAGAGGCCATGTAATATTCATTGTCATGCTCGGTATCTATTTTCGACAGTGCCTAATTCACAATGGATACTCAATAAATATTTGTCAAATATTTTTTGTTGATGTAAAAGAAAAAAAACACTTTGGGGGAAATGTTCAGAAAAATTATTAGACCGTATGTGTTGATCCTACTGACAGAAAATTTCCAACTTTACCCTGCTTATGACCTTAATGCTAGTTAAAAATAAAGGTCCCTAAATTTTCCTCAAAATTTGTTCCCTGACAAGTGTAGTCTATGGACTATGGCTAATTTTAAAGACAAATGCTTCATTTGAAATAGTTCTTGAATAATTTTGGCCTTATCCCTCTGGTTATAGATATAGCCTTAAAATGTAAGGCTTCAAACCACTTGGTTCTTGCACAAGAAAACAGATGCTCAGCTTGCTCCACTGGTTTGCTATTTTCATAACTGATTCGCCATTGAAGGAATTTATTGCTGGAAGGAAATTGACTGTATCTATCAAAAATTAAAATGCACCTCCCTTTAATCCAGCAATTCCACTTCATGTGTGAAATAATGTATTTACAAGGATATTCACTAAAACATTGCTTGTACTTGCAAAATTGGAAAATAACTAAATGTCCTTTAAGAGAGTACTGAGTAAATGCATTATGGTATATCCACTTTTACATGGATTAATATGGAAACATCATAATAACTCTATGTTATTTAGTGAGTAAAACGAGAGTATGCATACTATGCTGTCATTTATGTCAAAAGGCAGAGCATTTATGTACAGTTTGGAAAGGCATAATATTTCTCTAAAAAGATATACAAGAAACTGGTAAAAGTATTGGCTGTGGGTGGGGGACTGGTAACTAGAGAAGGAAAAAGATTAAAATTTACTTTTCACTGTGTATATATTTTACTTTTTGAATATCATGCCAAATACATTTATGACCTATCAAACAGGAAGATATTTCAAAGAAACATTCTTATTTCAAAAATAATGGAATTCATATATCAATAACAAGGTCTCAACTAGTTGGTTTTGCTAAACTACACAGATATTTATGGCAAAAGATCAAGAACACAAAATTTATCTCTGAACAGTTATTAATCAGGAGTCAATGTTCTTGTATAAGTATGAAGTGCATATATATTTTTTAAAACTCTACATTTTCATAGCTTTACAAATCTACCAACTTAGAATATAGTGTATGGCCTTATATTTATTTGTATGTACATGGTTTTCTTCCCAAGCTAGATGGTAAGTTATCTTCAGGTCAGTGACTTATTTTTATTTTTTTAATGCATCAAAATACCTAAGATAGGTTCTTATATATGGCAAGACTTTGAAAATGTATTTCCTGATTGTGCAAGAAAAAGATTAGTAATGGGACTTAGCATCGTTAGTAATCCCTACCTCTAGCTTTGTGGGATCAAAATTGTAGTCATTTATTTCGGTGCCTGCAAATAAAAACTTAGAATGTGCTACTTTCTTTAGCAATTGAGTGGTCTTAGAGAGTTATTAGCTATTAACTGGATTTATCGAGGGTACTCCTCAGATAGGCCTCTAGATATATTCATAAAACTATGAAATAAAGGGAATTGCTGCTGTTAAGGTTTATAATGAAAGTGCTCTAGAGGCAATTCATAAAAGCAGGTATTGGATATAATCACACATGGATACCTTACTGCTACTCATCTAGTTTAGGAAGAGGAATGACTTTAATGTTTCTCTCCCCTTAGTGTGTTTATCTTTCTTAATATCCTATCATTACCCTTTAACCTGTACAGGTTTTTTTTTTGAATGATGCCCTGGGAATTTGGAAATCCATTTGAAGGAAGGAATGTGGAGGGGCTACCCCTTCCTTGTGACTTAAGGTTCAAACAAGTCTACAAGGGTGGCTCTTCATGAGGGACTGATTTACACAAGGCCTTTGTTCATGACAGTTGAGGCAGAGGAAGGAGACACCAGTGCCAGAATGGCTTCTGGAAAGGAAGTGATGAGGAGGAAGTGGGGGGACGGTGTGCTGTGAATGTCCCTCTGAAAGTCTCTGGGAGCAGGGATGTGCACAGAACAAGAATAACCTGTTTTCAAGGAGAAACTCATGGAAGGGCAGAGCCCCAGCACTGTAAGAAGGTTGGTGTCCTGGTTCTTTCTGGGGAAGAACTCGAGGGGAAAATGTGTGGTAGGGTGACAGTGCTGTTTTATAGAATTAGAGTCATTTCACTACACAGGTTGTCAGGGGAATCACAGAACTAATGCTGGAAATCTACATGGCTGACGTTGGAGCTGATGGCAGGACAAGATTGACATGACGAGACTCACATGAGCTATTACCATTACACTTCCTCCATCGCTTAGAAATAAATGTGGAAAAGGCCGACTCAGACTCACACAAATGAATCTGGGAAGGAAATACCATCACAAGCATATGTAGTTGACTCTGGAACTACACAACTTTGAACTGTGCGAATTCACTTACAGGCAGATTTTTTTCAATATATGGAAATACCATATAGTACCGTAAATATATTTTCTCTTCCTTGGAGTTTTATTTTAAAAAAAAATTACTTATTTGAGACAGAGAGAGAAAGAGAGAGAGCGTGCAAACAAGGGGAGAGGAACAGAGGGAGAGAGAATTTCAAGCTGACCGTGGGCTGAATGTGGAGCCCTTCAGGGGACTCAATCCCATGACCTTGAGATCATGACCTGAGTGAAACCAAGAGTCAGATCCTTAACTGAGCCCCCCAGATGCCCCTCACTTACGGCTTTCTTAATAATATTTTTTTTCTCTACATCGTTGTAAGAATATAGTATTAATACATATACAAAATATGTGTTAATCAACCATCTACATTATTGGTAAGATTTCTGGTTCACAGGGGGCTAGAAGTAGTTAAGTTTTTGAGGAGTCAAAAGTCCCATGCAGATTTTCAGCTGCACAGGGGGTTGGTCCCCCTCACCCCTGCTGCTGCCAGCACCCTATGAAGGTGCACTCACGTGAGTGGGTCTTTCCACAATGTCAGGTGTTTTCAGTTATAAAGGAAGGTTAATGTAATTACAAAGTAGTTTCAGGCTTCCAAACTCAGCGATATTTCACTATGCATTTAACTCAGCTTCATGCACATCGCACAAAACAAAGCACAACACAAAGTCACACAACAAACAAGATAAAACCAGGGGAAAGAAAGTCACTAACCAGACGCGAAGTCCATCCGAGAGCGCGTGGCTGAGGTGAGGCCTCGGTCCAGGGAGGGTCGGCGCTGGGCAGGTGCTGCTTGTTACGTTCGAGCCGCGGAGGAGCTCGGTTCTGTTTGGGGATCAAGCCGGGAGGGGCCTTCAGCTGCAGCGGCCTTTTTGATATGGTCCCATGTGAAAGGGTCAGCGTCTGGAGAGTCTGGTAGTTTGCCACAAACGTCCTCTCTATTTCATGGCATTCAATCAATCTTGGGGCTTTGCATTCCTCCTCTGGTTCTGCTGGTTGTCAATTCTGGGTGTTGTCAGCCTGCGTTCATTTCAGTGACGTTTAGTCTTAGCTGCAATGTCCTTGGCTGCTTACGTCACTGCTTGACATGAGTGACTTCATCTTACTCTCTTTACCTATATTGTTCAAGGCTCAACTGTGTTCATAATATGTCGACTGTTTTTCTTTCTGAATTAAAAAGTATTAGACTGTTATTTTGGCCTGAAATCGGGGTAGGCATACTGTTGTTCAACCAAGTGTTAAAGCTCATGATGAATAAATATTATCTTTGCTATTAAACTTCATGCTCTTTTCCTACTAAGAATGTTTTTATGTTCACAGGAACAGATGTAGTGATAAGAGATCCCGAGGGTTTTTTTTTTAAGGTTCTTCCTCTTAAAAAATACTAGCCCTTGGGCGCCTGGGTGGCTCAGTGGGTTAAAGCCTCTGACTTCAGGTCAGGTCATGATCTCAGGGTCCTGGGATTGAGGCCTGCATCGGGCTCTCTGCTCTTCGGGGAGCCTGCTTCCCTCTCTCTCTGCCTGCCTCTCTGCCTAGTTGTGGTCTCTCTCTGTGTCAAATAAATAAATAAAATCTTAAAAAAAAAATACTAGCCCTAAAATACACACGTGTGTGTGTGTGTGTGTGTGTGTGTGCAAAATTTACAAAATAGGAATATGTAACATTTATGACCTATGATGCGTTCTTGGGTAAAATCCTTTTCACATTGGGAAAGGAGTTGCTTTCAAAGCAATGCTGTATTTTTTGAATTTTTCTTATTTAACCATCAGGTATTCAATGTTTGCTTGAATCATCAAAAACTTTATTTCAGATGGCAACTGACATTTTCTGATATTAAAAAAATAAATCCTTGAGTTGACAGACATTCAGCAGTAGGAGGGAAGGCTTGAGCTGACAGTTGCTTCCTGGCACAGGCTTTTAATTACAGAGTCAGCATGCAAGCTTCAGAAGCCCCCAGGAGTCCGTAGCTAACATTGACTGGCATTCAATCCGTTGGGAGAATGGTAAGAGGAAGTGTGGCAATTACTGGCATTCAGGGGGAAAGTGATAAGTATATATCTGCCCTAGGACCAGGAGTCTTAATTTCATATAGAAAAGAAAAAGACTATTATTCCATCTCTGTAGCTTTATCAGAAAATAAATTGTTTCTCATAATTGAAATTTTATAATAACGAAGGCTTAGAATTTATTCACTGTTACATTTAAGTCATTTTAGATGAAGTCACATCTTTTTAATGTATGTTAGATATTTTCCTGTCCTGTTAAGAACAGTATCCTGAACAAAATATAAAGTTCTCTTATGCAACTGGAGTGATAAATTTCAATTGTTTCAGTTTTACAGGGAACACAGTGAGACCCTATTTTTCTAGCTCTGGGTTTATCAGCTGTTCTTTCTCAGCGTCAGCTTCTAGCTCAACAGTCCAACTGGCCTTTCTAAAAGGTTGTTTAATGTAATCTAGGGACACAGATGACCAAGTTTGTTAAATCAAAAAAAAATCATTTCTTCATCATTGTAAATCAATGGGCTTTTATTTGAGGCTCAAAAAGGACTTCTTTTCCTGTGCATTCAAGCCTTTTATTATTGCCGCTTTTCTAATCAATTCCCAAAGGATTTACAGAGCATTCGTTATATGTCAGGGGTAGGAGAGGTTGACAGAAATGGGTCCTTTGGGTGAGCAAAAGGCTACTGAACTCGGATACTTTGTGAAGCAGGGAGTGCAGGTTTCAGTATTTCTGCCCAGGCCTTTTGCATGTCTAGGCACTATAAGGAATTCCTGCTTTTTCAGATCGTCTATCTTCTGAATCAGCAAGAGGATGGGACAAGACCTCTTTGGACTTTCGACTTTACAGTTGGAAGCATAGTGTTTCCTGTGGCATGTCACCCTTAACAGCCCTGACACGCCCCCAAGATGACAATAGAAAGGGCTCTGGTCCAGATCACTACATAAAGAAGCTTGTCTAGTTTCTGCATTCAAAGTGAGATGGTTCATTCTTACTTTCTCTGTGAAGTCAATCTCCCCCATATGCTTGCTCACAAATAAAGGCCCACATGAATTAGGGTGAACCACATTTAAGAAAATATATAGGGAGGGGTGCCTCCTGGATGCCTCAGTCTATTAAGTGCCCCATTCTTGGTTTCAGCTCAGGTCTTGATCTCAGGGTCGTAAGATCGAGCCCCACGTTGAATCTGCTTGAGTTTCTCTCTCTCTCTCTTCTCTCCCTCTGCCCCTCCTGCTTGTGCTCTTTCTCTCTAAAATAAATGAATAAATCTTAAAAAAAAAAAAAGAAAATATATAGGGATAGCAAACATGAAAGTAGATAAGGGATCTTTACACCATTGGTTAGTCTTAAATCAATCCTTCATGGGTGAAAAGATACCAACTAATGTATAGATTCCTGGTCCTACAGTTTCTCCTGACATTTCAATTGTCCCTTTTAGGGAAAATCAGTGCTTCAGATCTTGGCTCTTTTTAGAAGCTTCACTCTTGTCCAATTAAATTAAAATCTGTAGGCTTCCCGGGCAGCTCTAATGTATGGCACTGAGTTAGATTGATTTAAAATGCACAGTGACTAGACACTGCTTTTGTAAAGTCCCATTCCAAACAGGCATTTGATATTTTAGCCAATCTAATTTCTGAGACAATTTCACTTAAACAGAAAGTTGGAGCAAATATAATCTAAAACAATCTTTGAAAAATCTGTGAGTCAAACACAACAACATACCAGGGATATAAATTTCCTCAACTTACTAATCATAGACTACAATCACAGGTGTGAACTGAGTGTGTCATATTTTGACACATCAGTAATGGCTCTTAATTATAGCCTTATACTTTACTATTGAAAAATTGCCATTTAAATGCCACTTGTTAATGATAAATTTTTGGCAGTCTATCCATACATAATCTAAGAGTGGAAAAAACTTTTGTTAAAAAAATAATCAGAATAGAAAAGGTACTGTGCTAGTACTAAAAATGTATGCTCTGAAAAGAAAGATAGGTGAGCTAGTTTCTACCTAGTTTGATTTTTTTTCTTTACCAAGTCTTTATATAATAAAAAGGGCAATTTATAAAAAAAATTTCAGGAAATAAGAAAGTTATATTCGCTCCTTTTGACTAATCTGGCAACTTTAAATGAAAGTGATATAACTTCCTCCTCAAGCTTGCCTAGAGTTCCTTAAAGAATAAAATTTGAAAATTGTTGGAATTGAGAGAAAATCACTTTCTAGCTTCTTTAGAGAGATCCATACTGTGTCCTTTAATTTAAGAAAATCACATTATGAAGCATCATCATTATTTTCAGGATATTTTTAAAAAAAGATTTTATTTATTTATTTTGAGATAGAGAGAGAGAGAGAGAGAGAGAGGGAATCCAAGTATGAGCAGGGGGAGTGGGAGAGGGAGATAAAGACGCGCAAGCAGACTCCCTGATGAGCTCAGTTGACTGAGCCACCCAGGTGCCTCAGGATGGTTTATTTTCTGATCAGTTCTTCTGCAAACTTTTCTGGGTAAAATCAAAGTGGCTTCATAGGTTAAGAAAAGAAAAGAAAAAGTAGAGTGCATTCCAGATTTTTTCATGTGAACAATAGTGTCTTAGAATCTTGAAGATTTCAAGAAAGTGATGTGTTCAGGTAAGGTCAGCAGAGATCTTAGGTACAGACACATGGGGAAGGGTGGGGTCTTGGGATATTGGCACAGTCTGCTGGGCGGCCATCTTGGTGGTAGTGCCTCCAACTGATCATCCTCTGTCCATGGAACTGGGGCATAGACTGATCGTGAAATAACCACCAGTGAGCATGGAGTTCCGAGTCTTGGAGCCTGTCCTCATAACCATTGTGTTGTACTGCTTCTGGGAAGACTCAGAGAACCAGAATCAGATAACATGAGAGCCTACAGGAAGCCTAGAAAGCCCATATCAGGCATTGAACTTTGTAATCCACTTTGGAGCTGGAGACATCCATTGTAAAAATTTAAAATTTAATTTTGTATCTTTGGACTTATCTTGTTTGTTGATCTTATTCAACTTCCTGAAATTATTAACTGCAAAAAACAAAGAAAATTTACTTTACTTTTATGCTGTTCTAAAACATAGTTGAGTGAGGAGAAAATATTCCCCTTTCAGGACGAGCGATTGGGCTTCTTTGTGTTGTTCAGAAGGGATGGAAGAAATGCCCTTACACTTGACTCAAGATGGCCAAAATCTAAACTCTGCTTCATACAGTCAAGCTGAGGGAATCAAGGAGGCTGATTTTTGTTTGTTTGTTTGTTTTCTTTTTTTCAGAATACTCATCCAAGCAGGAGTCTTTCTCCTCTCAAGGCAAGAACTTCTTGTGGGAGGGTGGCTTCCTGATTCGGCTGAGGCTAAGGTGGGGAGCCCAGAAAGGAGAAAATGAGAGAGGCAGATCAGGTCTTAAAAGCATTGTGTAGAAAGAGAAAGAAGGATCAATTTTGGACCAGCTGGGTATCAAGAGAAGAAAATGAACACAAGAAATATCTGAACAGATCTCTGGGGTATGTATGGATATTTTTCTGAGGCATTACCATGTTGAATCCCCAGGTGACTCTGTTACTGTGGTCACATTAAGATTTAAGATCTATTATTTGGTTTGCCGACTGAAACTCTGATTGAATCAGTACCCTCTAACACCACATTTTCCAGGATGCTTGATTTCAGGTCTTAAAGAATGGAAAGCAACTGCCTGAGTAAGAAGGAGATCATGAGAGCGAGTCTGAAATAGGAGTTACAAGGGCTGTGAGAATACAGTGCCTGGAATTTGATGTCTTACAGATTTGAAGAGGAAAACGCCTGTAATCAACTGAACTTTGTCACACTTTCTAAAAGTTAGAAACTCAACTTAAAAATACCCTGACTGGTTTGTTCCCTCAAATAATTATCCAAACCCCTTCATAGACCTTCACTGTAAACCTCCTCTTCATTCTGATTATCCTAACCTCCCTTCTTTTCAGATGCATACTTGCTTCTTTTGAAATGTAATGTTTTGTGAAGTTTGTTTTTTTCTTTTTTTTTTTTTTTAAGATTTTATTTATTTATTTGATAGAGAGAGACACAGTGAGAGAGGGAACACAAGCAGGGGGAGTGGGAGAGGGAGAAGCAGGCTTCCTGCCAAGCAGGGAGCCCGATGTGGAACTCCATCCCAGGAAGCTGGGATCATGACCCGAGCCAAAGGCAGACGTCCAGCGACTGAGCCACCCAGGTGCCCCAAGTTTGTTTCTTTTTGGTTAAAAGCTCACCTCCCACTGTGGATCCTAAAGCAATTCCTGAGGGTGTATGTGGGAGAATCTTGGGTTGAACTGTACACAGTTATGTCAAGAAATAAGTTTTGGCAGTCCCTGGGTTCTGGCTGACGATCACCCCGTTTCTTCCTGAGTACACAGAAAAGCCATATTCCAAATTTTCTAGTCTATTCCCCCCACCCTCCCTGCACACTGAATTAGACAGAGGCAGTGTTATGTGGGATACCCAGAATGAAAGGGTGTAAGAAACGACTTCAAACTTGCAGGTTGGAAATAAGGTGCTATCTTTCCTCCTCAGACACACAATTTATTTAGGAATTAGTCTTCCTGAAAAGGGAACAGAGGTCTCTGACATTCATAATTAGACTGGAACCTCGTCAGTAGCTGAGACCAAGTCCCATGGAGGCTGAGCTGCCAAGATCAAGTAGGTTTGGGTAACAGTGCTAGAAGCCATTTGTCACTGGGAATGTCACAGGTATCACCATGTCAGGTATGAGGCAAGAGGGCATTGTTCCATGGTTAGAAAATGCATTGAATTGAAACAGGGCTTGCAGACCTTGGGGCTAAACAGAGATTTGGGTTAATGGGATAGTCAGTAGGAATAGTCAGTATTAGGAAATGTTTATGTCCACTTGGATTTTTGTAACAAAATACTCATCTGTCATAGAGGATAAAGCAAGGTGTGCCATTCCTGGTTTCACATGCTGAAATCATACCTGTCTGTAGATAGAAAGGTCGATTTGTGCCCTACCCATGTGTTTAAGCTTAGAGAGAAATGACAGTGGTCCAATCAGCCAGATGTTGTGAAATGCAGTTTAGTGAAATCAAAATAGCTTTATGAAGTCAATGCAGGTCTCAGAGATGGGCAGAAGTTCCTTCCAAACCCAGACATTCCTCAGAACCCCAAAACCCTTGCTACCAGTGAAAGGGATGCCATGCCTCGGACCAAACAGTGACATGATAACCAGGGCTTTGCTTTGGTCTTGAGGACTCAGAGGTGAGGGAGGTACAAGCCAGGCCGCTGAGGCCAGATCCCAGGCCAGCAAGTTTTAGGTGAGCAGAGAGATAGGTTCTTACAGAATCAGTAGCCCCTCCTTATCCAGACATCAGGATCATACCACGTACCCTCAGATTTGCATTCCTAGTTCCAGGATGTTTCCCAAATGAGATTGTTGCCAACACTTCAGCAAGAATCCCTGGCACTTGGTGGACCTCAGCGTGACTGAGACATTGTGAAGTCAATCCAGAAACATCCAGACTCCAGAGAGAGAAACACTTCTTCACCTCACCCCCCAATTTGTTGGAGCTTCAGTGAGGAAGGACAACTAATGGCAGAGTGCAGTCAGGAGGTCAGAAAAAGGTAAATACCCTATCATTTCTCTCTGGGAAAGAAGAAAGACCCATGACACTGTGGCAAGAGAATCCAATTCTGACGTTGCTTGGCTTTTTGACGTGTTGGCTTTTTGACTAGTTACCAGTTTTCCAGTCTCAAAGTAGGCTCATTCTTATACCAGTTCTAAGCACATGCATGTGTACACACACTCTCTAATATATACTGTATATACATATATTCATACCTATGTGTATTATGCATCTACACTGTAACAAATGTTTGTATACTTTATATAATATTATATTACATAGTATATGTCTAAAGTACAGGTGATTTTCAAGGTCATAGAATTTATTCCTTCCTTTTTTTTTCAGCAAGTATTCAGACTCCTCACAATGATGCAGATACTATTTTTCACGCCAGGAATGTAAGTCAGACATGGTCCCTCCTTTCACGGAATCTATCTTCAAGTCTGGGGTGACTCAAAATGAGGAAATAATAAAACAAAATAATTCTGGGTAATAATAATTGTGATGAAAAAATTAAAAGAGAGCAATTGAAAAGACTTGAAATAAGTTGGGCAGTTTAGGTAAGACCTTGCCTAAACATTAAAAAATTTTACCTGTCCATCATTTTTTTCTAAATTCTGTCCTCTGTTTAGGTTCTTTCCTTCATGTTCCATCAACCAGGAGTACAGAGAGGGTAGACTAGAGCAGGAGGCCAGAGATTTGCCATATACTGCTGGAACCACACGGGTTAGACTAAGGGAAGGGAAAGCAATGCGGGCCTTCGAACTCCCCAGGGCTTCTCTCTGGTCCTGCTTTATCCTTTATCACTGAGTCTAGGTGCAATGGGCAATAGGGGACTACACAGTCCCCTGCCCCTGATTGCTCCATCCTGGCTAGTTTTCTCCAATAAATGCTGTGTTGGGTCTGGTATGTGTACTGCAAGGTCATAATACTTGTCATTTAGATGCACGCTAGGATGTATTTATGAAAGTTTATTGCAGAAGGCTTTATAATAAGGAAGAATACATAATATAAGTGTCTAATTATCAAATATTGATTAAATAATTTACACATGACAAACATGACAAAATGAATAAAAACCATGTTCTGAAAAAAAGCTTTTTTAACAATTATATAGCCCATTTGATCCATCCATCCGTCCATCCATCCATCCTACTTTCCTTCCTTCTGATTAATTTTGTTATTAACATTCAATAAGCCATTTTCCCCCATGAAGTATTTATCATGTTTCTTCAAGGAATTGGTAACAATACCTAATCTTGTTAAAGATTCATGACTTTGCACTGTATCTAAAATCCTCAGTGGTTTCTCCCATTTAAGTTTGTGTCACCAAGACTGAGTAAGACTGCCGATAATCTGATGCTAACCAAAGCAGCCCCAAACATATGTCCTACAGCGGTGACATTGAAGTATTTTCTTCTGATTAAGTAGTCCTTAACATAATTATTATAGAAATGTTAAAATTTGAGTTAAGGGTGATATGTGGGCAATCAGAATTTTTAAAAAGTTGCAATCTGTGTCCACTTACCTCAATTGAGTAGCCCAACATGTAGTAAGGCCATAAGGAAATACATGGGGTATGGGGGGAAAAGAGGTGATGTCGGTCAAAGGGTACAAACTTTCCCTTATAAGATAAAGAAGTTCTGGTGACCTAAGGTGCAGCTTGATGACTATAGTGAACAATATTGTATACTTGAGAGCTGCTGAGAGAGGAGATCTTAAATGTTCTCACCATAAACACAAAGATAGCTACGTGAAGTGATGGAGCTGTTAACTAATCTTATTATGGTAATCATTTGACAATATATACATATATCAGATCACCACGTTGTACACCTTTTATATAATATGTCACCTCTATCTCAATAAAGCTAGAAAAAGAAACAAAGAAAACGCTAGAGAATACTAAGAAACCACATCCCTTAGATAAAAGCAATCTGTGAGTGGTTGGCTGTAAACACCTTAGAGAAGTAACGATTAGGGCAATATTCTAGCCCAGAGGCTGGGTAATTTTTGATGGCTGCTGGTAGAGGCAAAACATACGGTGGGAATAATGTGCGCAGGTATGGGTGAGTAATCCCAGTAGAGACTGTGGATGAATATTAGGAAATGAAGAGCCAACTATTGGAAAGTGAGTTCCTTTCTAACTTACACTTTGTTTATATGACAATATGTATGATTAGAAATGCACAGAGATTTACACACAGAAAATTATTCTTTAAGCAGTAGTTCTTTTATTTGTCGGGACAGGTGTTCCAGTTGCGAGGATGAGCATTGATGTCCATTCAGAAGCAATTCATTTCAGTTTCCATTAACCAGCTTAGAGCCTGGTTCAAAATACAGTTAGTTTTATTTATGTGATGTCTTCTGGCTTCTGGGTACCTAGAGAAACATAACTCAAATTATATTCTAAGAGTGAGGTCGTAAGCTAGCTTCTCAACTTCCAAACATAAAAAAAAAAAAATCAAAAAGTATCAGGGGTGGGACTTGGGGAAGGTTTGAGGTAGGAATGAAAACAAAAGTGCTTGGTTTTTGGTAGGAAAGCTCATTCTGTGATGGATGGAAATGGGGAGCAAACTGGCATTTCTATCATGGTATGTCATTAAAAAGAAGAAAAGTTTTTAAGGACTTCTCTTTCATGTATGAGCATAAAACAAGTACCCAGAAAGTAACTGCCTTTCTTTAGGTCACTTGAACCATATGGTGACTTGATTTCATTTGAAAATCAGTCTTGTGTTTTGATCACAATAGTCAGTAAGAACATACTGGAAAAACATATTGACATCATGTAGTTTTCAATGATTACTTATGTGGAGATCTGACTTAGAGGAGAAACTTCTCCCAGTGAGGCCATTCTGTGGCTAACCCTTCTTGTATATAGTTAAAATAAGTCCATTTCCCACCAAATCTTATCTTGTTGAATGTCACACTATGGCAACACTGAGTTCAGCAGCAACTAAAATGAACCCATGACCAAGACAGCCTTAACATTCCTCTCAGCTTGCCTGACTTCAGACAGACTTCTTCCTGATTCCAGGCTCTGACCTCCCTTTCCTCAGAGCATCTGCTTTAGAAAACATGTAAATTTTTTCTCTGCCCCTTTGAGATAGAAACCTTTTAGAAGCCTTTTGCCAGTATTAAACCCAGGAATGTCTTTCTCCAGGAGCTGGGAGTTATTTCTTTGAAATGTAATCATCAAGGAGACAGGGCCACAGTTTTGGTGGGGGAATAGGAGTCTAACTTTATAGTTCTGTGGGTGCATAGTAGCAAACACAGATGGCCTAATCACAGAGAAAAACATTCGCAAACTCAGGAATAACTCAGTGGCTCCACACGTTGACCAACCTTCTCTCCTACTGTCTGCCAGTATTCTTCCACAAACTCACCCCAGTCCTTACAAACTCTCCTGGCTTTTATTTCAACAAACATGAATACAAACACAGTTCTGGCCTTGCTCTCCTGTTGCAATAGCTTTGCATAAAATCTTCCTTACTTACTTAACTTTGGTGGAATTTTTCTTTGACACCCAAGTGTGATTATCTGTCATGGGCATGAAAGCCTCTACTGTCTCAACAAGCTGCTTCATACGATTAGTGTGACCAGAAGGGTTTTGGTGGAAGATGGGGGCAGGCCTGGATGAGAAAAGAATTTATTTGCATGTACTCAATCTTAATGAAAATAATAGAACAAAACCACAAATTACATTTCATAATTTGTGTAACTATTTTATCACAAGTAGTTTGACAATCTCTGGTGTTAATAATGCATTCTGTTTTGTTTTGTTTTCTCTCAGGAATGTTATTTGCTGGAGTAGGGAAGAGTGTTTACACCCCCTATCCTATGGATTGTTGGAGAGAAAGAGAGAGAGAGAGCAAGAAAGTGAGCTGTGTTTGTATACCCTCATTCTTGCATACTTAGAAGAAATCTGTCTAGACTTATTGAAACCCCCAAAAGCAAATATCAGGGACCATAGCAAAGAAAGCCACAAACCAGAGGAAGCTTTCGGGGAGCTTTCTGTCCTCATGTTAATTGCTTCAGACCTAAGGTAGTGCCCCTAAGGAGTGTTATTTTTGGAAAACATCTTTGGACTTAGAGAAGATTACACCCATTTGTAGATGTCTGGTGGCTGTCCATTATGAATGGAGCTCCTTGAAATTCTCTGAAAACTAAATTAAAGAGTTGTGAAAATGTTAACTATAATTAAACTTTCTTTTTCTTGAGATTTTTTGTGATTTTTTTGTCTTACAAACCATCCCCAGCAGAATATGATTAAACCAATGAAAAAGGAGTTTGATTGTGGTGGTGATAATAATGGCAGTGGTATGGGAAGAGGAGGGAAGTTTAGAATAATAAAAAAAAGATAAAGATGGTATAATTGTCATCACCAGTCATTACCTAATTAGGCTGTCCTACTTTCTTAGAAATGATAACAGCAAATTTAATAGCTTTATTTATATGTCAAAGATGGATTTCATAGATAACTAGAAAATTGCCTAATACTCTAAAGTTCTAAGTAAATTTCCTGAGTTAAAGTCAGTCTTTATTGGTGATGAAATCCTTTGAGAATTCTGCAATAAGCTGGGTCTGGGGGGACCGAGATAGAGGCTCTTGCTTATGACAAAAACAAACTTTGATGCCCAAAACAACAAAGAGTTTTCTCTAAATCAATAGCAAATCAGAGCCAGAGACAAGTTGATCTTTTGAAGAACTCAGATGTCAGAGTCTGTAACCGTTTTGAAGTACTGCAGCTTAAGATCAGTCAGAGGCTTCTTTGAAGCTCTGGTCTGAAGCAGTTGCTTCACCTTTTGGTGGTTCCTATGATTTCAAGACTGTAAACTATATAGCAAATTAAACCTAATTCCTGCACTGCTTCAAGGTCAAAAGTCTTTCACATGTATTCATTGTTTTGGAGAAAGTTTTTCCCTAGGAGCATCATTGGAATGGGGACCCCCCCCCTTGCCGGACAGCTTATCTTCTCTGAGAGGTGAGTATAGAGCATCCCCTCTGTGGTCCCTTTCCAACTACTTCTGAGTCATTGTTTTTAGAAAGGCCAAACTTTAGCTTCCTGGTGCAGAAAGTCCAAATCCATTGTGAAATTCAAACATGCTATAAACATGTGTTTCCAGGGACAGATTGGGAGGGGGTGGAGCATGGAAGCCCCCTTTTGCTAAGGTTGCTACAAAGGGAACTTCCCAGCTTCTGAGGAGTCCATTAAGTGCTTACAGAATCCATAAGAATTCTACGTTGTTAAGCCATCAGGTTGCAGACTCACATTTTAAAACACCTTTTTATTGATAACATGTTATATTGTTAGAGCTCTTAATCATTTAAAAAATATTTTCACAAGCATTTTCTCAATCTATGAATTTCATAGTTACCACCCATCCATTATATTTATTTGATAAAAAATTTTGAGTAGTTACTAAGCACCAGATATACCTATATGAACTACATATTTATAAATGTATTTTTGAATTGAGGAAATTGAGGGTAAGTTTGATTAAATGACTAGTTTAGCATCACAAGAGAGTAACTTTTAGATTCAGGTCTTGCACACAGAAAGTAAGGCCAATCCAGTACCCTCCTCATGACTTTTAGATCTGAAAAGCCATTTACTTTGGCAGGGCAAATGACTAGGACCCAGTGCCTGTTGCTGCTGAGGTAAGTTTGAGCTTTAAGTATTTTTCTTCCTTTTTTTTTTTTTTCCTGAGAACCAAATCTTCCTTCCACGTAGGTGGGAAGTCTAGCTCAGGAACTAGAAAAACATTGTGATATCTATGTTTCCTCACTTCTCGAAGGAGAGGAAGTAGAAGAGAGAATGAAGTCAGGTACACAATGTCAATTTATATCTCCTTATGATACATTAATGGGTAAATTATGTGATCACTATTCTTTGATTTGTATGTGCCCTGGAATGTTAGCCTCAAATAAAACATGTGCTGTTATTTGTTAAATGCATTTCTCCAAGAAGCTCACAATGTTAAAAAAAGTAGTCATCTTCCTAATTTTTATAACATTGTGGTAAGGAAACGGTGGTACAGGGAAATGAGATGATTTGGACAATGTCAGAAAAACTGTGAGACATAAACTGATATATACATAAACTGATTTAAATATGTTTGAATTTAGTCAAAGTATCAGGTAACATGGTAATGTTAATTTTACAACTTTATTACTTAATTCTTGATTATATTGTATTAATTCTGGGTGCATCTTATTATTCTTTAAGAGAATATGACCATGTTTCATAAGGATATCAACTTTTCTCTCAGTATTTATGTATGCCCGCAAGGAAGCATTGCCTTATATATTGGTCAGGATAGGCCAGGTTGTGCCGTGGTAAAACAGCCATGAATTCCAGTGGTTAAAGACAATAAAGGTTTATTTCTGTATCAAAACCAGGCAGAGGCTGGCTCTGCTCCCCAGAATCACTCAAGGGTTCTGGTTAAGGGAAGCACCAACATTTCAACATCGGGTCTCAGGGTTTGCTGTAGGACGGGGCTGGGAGGAGACTGGAGAATTGCACGGGAAGATCTCTACTGCCTCAGTCTGAAAGTGATACAGGTCATTTCCATTCCCATTTCTTTAGCTAAGCCTAGTCCCACTGGCCTGACTAAATGCAAGATCTCCTAGGAAATTTAGTTTCCCATATGTTCAAGGACAGGAGAACTGGATGTGTAGTATTTATCTCAGTGTATTTGTAATACTCAGCGCACGTTGATGGGATTTGAGAGAAGAGAAAGATGGAAGAGTGTGTAAACCAACTGTCTAAATGAAAGAAAACACAACTGGCTACTTGATACTGTGTATAATTCTTTTTAGTTCAAAGTATATGTTTCTCAATCCATCTTTCTACTTATCGTTGATCACGATAAAGAATTTTTTAAAAAGAATTTCATTACATACTGTATCACTCAGAGTTCTCTAGAGAAACAGAACCAATAGGGTACATGTCTATGTATGGAGAGATACCTATTTTAAGGAACTGACTCATGATTATTGAAGCTGGCAAATCCCAAATCTGCAGGGTGGGCTGGCAGGCTGGAGACTCAGAAAGAGCCAACTCTGTACTTCAAGTGCCCAGGCCATCTGCTGCAGAGTTCCCTCTGCCTAGCAGGAGGTCAGGCTATGGTTCTCAGGAATTCTCCTGATGAGGCCCACCCACATTAAGGAGGGTAATCAGCTTTTTTCTCAGTTACTACTTTAAATGCTAATCTCATCCAAAACAACAATTATCACAGAATTATCCCAAATAATGTCTGATCACGTATCTGGACACCATGACCCAGCCAAGCTGACACATAAAATTAATCATCACACATAAGTAAGTATAATTCCACCAGCTATGGGAGCGAGGTAGATGTACTTGCTCTTATGGCTAGTGCCTTCAGCGTGAACTTTTCTTTTATAGCCACATACAGATTTATGATNAGTATAATTCCACCAGCTATGGGAGCGAGGTAGATGTACTAGCTCTTATGGCTAGTGCCTTCAGCGTGAACTTTTCTTTTATAGCCACATACAGATTTATGATTCCATAAGAATCAATGTGTCTAGTAATAATCCCTTCAGAATTACTGAAGATCAGTTTGCTTTTAAATATTAAACTTACAAATGAAGTCTAAAACCTAATGGCACTGCTTCTCCTCATTAATTTAGTAAATTCCTTTATAGCATTAGCTCTTTTTGGATTCTTAATCACTAACCCATTACAATCTTTGGTAAAAGTTTTCCTCAGATTTTTTTCTTCAAGTATGAAAATATTTCTACCCACCTAGATAAAATTTTTAAATGTACATTAAAATTAGGTTCCCTTTTATTTTAAAAATTTGATACTTAGAATTAAATAGCATGTTGAAAAGTAGGAAGTGTATTGTTGCCTGAAGAAAAGTCATCCAACTTTTATAAGTGAAGAAAGGAAGAAACTATCAACTATCACATAATAGCTGAAACAGGGGACTTCATGAAATATGTTTTCCAGTAGTTTTTCTTTTGTAAGGAACACCAATAAGGCACTTAATCTGTGTCTCTGAATTGATTAAATAAGTGTAATCATGTTGTTACCTATTTCTAGAGCATTGGATGAGGATTAACAAGATAATGTTGGTAAATTGCTTTGTGAATCTCAGATGAAGGGCAGTGGGTGAGAAAGTAGTTAGCTAAGCTCTGGTTACAGTACACTCACATATGTGCAAATAAGTACACACACTTCTAAGGTACACTTATGTGTATGTATGTATCATAATGGGTTCTACATATTCCTATGTCATCTGGAGCAGGGCTCTCAACCTTGGCACTATTGACATGTTGGGTCAGACAATTTGTCGTGGGGGATGTCCTGTGCATTGCAGGACCTTTAGCAGCATCCCTGGCCTCTACCCGCTACATGCCAGCGGCACCCCTCCCTGAAGTTGTGACAACCAAAAATGTCCCCGGACATCGTCAAATGTCCCCTGGAGGGCAAAATCACCTCTGGTCTAGAACCACTGATTTAGAGGCTAAGGCAGAACCAATGGCAGGGGATTAAAATATGGGAAAATTCATAAATTAGGCTAGAAGGGAGCTTTTAAATTAAAAAGAGAATAAAACAGTTTTTTTAAAGTGACAGCTTAAAGGAGACTTTTTAAAACTTGATATGCTGATCCCCCAAATTTAGGTTGGAGGAAAAGAGGACAAAAATGACTAAGACAATTTTGAACAAAATTGGCAGGGGTATTTCCCTTTTGATTAATTATTATATTAATTAAGGCAGGGCACTATTGAAATAGGAATAGACAAATAGCCCAATGCAACATGATAAAGAACCTAGAAATGTACCCAAACACAAGACGCCGCTTAACATTTGTGGGATCTAGTGCAAGAGTGCAAATGGAAACCCATATGCCATTTAATTAAGATAGCAAACAATTAAGTGAAACATATTTTATCTTTCTAATTTGGCATATATACATTTACATGTATATATATTTGGAGGGCAAGATTTGAATTTATAATTCTTGGATTCCTGGAGTTCCATCTCAGAATGTGGTGGTATAGGAGGAGCAGGCCTCATACTCCAGCACTTGAATCTCAGCCTAACCTATTCTCTTTCCATTCCCAAAGGTCTCGTGCACACCTGTGTGTGGACACCAGGACCCAAGTCTGTCCATCCAAGCTCTTTCCATGAATCTACCAACACAGCATGCACTTGGTCAGCTCTCAAGCTTATTGTGGTATGGTCTGCTCTTGGGAGAAGCACACTGTGCAGGCTGTATAAGTGGGCCCAGAGTTGTTTGGGCATGGTATTCTGGGACCCAGGGTATCTATCACTAGCTCGGTTTAAAACTGTGACAGGGGCTCTGAGTGGGTCAGTCTCTTTCCTATCTCCTCTCACCATAGGAAGGGATGTGGCTGGAGAGGGACCACAGAAGACCCTTTGAAGCATGGGCCCTAAGCTAGAGGCTCCCCTTCTTGAAGTCTATGGTGGTATTGCACAAACATATAGGGAAATGTTCTTATATGACAGAGTCTTTCAAACCAGTAGGGAAAGATAAGGGCATTCAATAAACAGTACTGGAATAATTGATCATTTATATAGAAAAAATAAAATTATATCTTTTCCTTATAGCAGCACAAAATGAATTCAAAGCTATATTAAATAACAAAATATTAGAAGCAAAGATTTAGAGCCTTTTTTTTAAATATCAGAGAATAGCTATGATCTCAGAGAGCGTATCATGTTGAGCCACAGGGGAAAGTCAGACAGATGCAACACAAAATCTCTCACCACAGGTTCATAATTGATATCCTGGTGAGAAGTTTAAAAGAATATTTAGTTGCTCTGTAAACATTCACTAGAACACAGTTTAGGGCCTCAATTCAAAGATGTTAATTTGTTTTAATGAACGATGTAACTGCTATGGCCACCCTACAGAGGCAGGATTGACTGTCTCCCCTCCTCCTCAAATTTAGTTCCTATGTCAGGCTAATAAGCCGCACAAGCACCAAGAGGTTATGAAAAGTTGTATTACTCACATAATGAAGCTTTCTGAGGAGAGCAGGGCAGGCACCCAAGCAGATCAAAAAACCTAGAGGCCCAGTCTAATAATGAGAAAAAAACATTAGACAAATCCCAATACAGTGACATTCTACAAACTACCTGACCAGTACCTCTCAACAATGTCAAGATCGTTAAAACAAAGAGAGTCTGAGAAATTGTTAGGAGAGCCTAAGGAGATATGACAACTTAATGTAGTCTTTCTCTGGAACAGCAACAGGACATTAGGTAAAACTAGGAAATGTGATTAAAGAAAGTACGTAAGTTAATAATAATGTACCAATATTGGTTCATTAATTGGAATATACCCCACTAATTAAGATGTCAATAATAGGGGACACTGGGTGCACAACACAAATATTATACTGTCTTTGCAATTTTCTGTAGATCTAAAATTATTCTAAAAATAAATCTTATTTAAAAACCCTATTAAAATTTTATCAAAAAAAAAAAAAACCTGGGACCAATGGGTCAATAAAAGAGATGTGTCCCCACACAGGGATTATTCTTCTAAGGGAGTCTGGCATGTGAAAAGACAACCTTCTAAATCGGTGGGGGAAAATATTAGACTTCTCACCTTATGTTACCAGGTTTACTCACACCGAATAGGTTTATTCACACTGAAAATTTAAACACAGATGCTTATTCTCAGTATTTACAAAAATACATTTTAAATGGATTAAGAACAAATGTTAAAAGCAAAACAAATATTTTAAAAGAAATTATAGGGAGTAATTTTATAAGTAGAGTAGAGAAGCCTTTTCTTAAGTAAGATACATACAGAATAAAACACAAAGGAAACATTAACTTGGTAAAAATTAACAAGGATTAAAAGCTAATTTAACCAGGGTTTAAATCTAAAATCATCGACTCAATTAAAAAAAGAAAACAAACAAAGGCAAAAGACAGTCATTCACCAGGACAAGATATATGCAACTACAAGTGTCAAAGGATTACAAACAAGAATGTATAGAGAAATTCTACAGTTTAATAAATAGAAGCCAAACAACTCAATAGAAAAATAAATGGGGAAACATATGAACAGACAAATCATACAAGAAGAAATTTAAAATATTTATTCTCATTATCAGTCAGGGAAATGCAAATTTAAATAATCAAATACTAATTATCCACTCATCAAATTGGCTAAGATTATAAGAAAATTGCAAATATCAGTTGTTGGAAGAAATGAAGGTACATGAAAACTATCAACACTTTTGGTGGGAGTGGAAATTAGTGTAGCTACTTTCGAGGATCACTTGGCAATATGTAGTGAAGGTGCAGATGTGTACAAAGACAAGGTGCCTACTGCACAGAAGTTCTCACAGAAGTGCACGGTGGGGGGGGAGG